>JARCIV010000001.1:22099334-22714334 GCA_029618585.1 Citrus australasica
GTAAGCCATCCGGGTTTCTTTATTTCTCTTCTTGGCCTCCTTGTTGCTATAAAATCATCATTATCTACATCATCAATTGTTTCTTCATTTTGTGGGACATCAGAAGAAACAACCTCTTCTTCAACTCTAGATGTCACCTCCATAGTTGAACCATTCTTCGATGTAGAACTAACTGGTACATATGGAGTTGTATCAAACTCCACCCGCTGCAATGCTTCTTTGGTCTTGTTCTCCACCTGCTGAGAACTTGAAGTTTTCATCATTGAAGCTTCATCAAATGTGACATCTCTACTACACACAAACTTTTTATCTTCGAGATCCCAAAGCTTGAAGCCCTTTACTCCACCTTTGAATCCCACAAAGATAGCTTTTCTAGCACGAGGATCCAGTTTACCATCTTTGACATGATAATAAGCTGGACACCCGAATACACGAAGGGAATCATAGTCTTGTGCATGCTTTCCAGACCACATTTCCATAGGAGTTTTACCTTCAATTGCAGCAGAAGGCAACCGGTTTACCAAGTGACTTGCGTAGCTCACAGCTTCAGCCCAAAACTTTTTATCTAAACCAGCATTAGATAACATACACCGTACCTTCTCCAATAAAGTACGATTCACACGCTCAGCCACACCGTTCTGTTGCGGAGTATATCTCACCGTGAAATGTCTTTTAATACCCTCGTTCTGGCATACTTGCAAGAATGGATCAGAAGTATATTCACCCCCATTATCAGATCGTAATACTTTGATCTTTCTGCCAGTTTGAGTCTCCACCAATTTCTTCCATTTCACAAAAATCTCTAGAACCTCATCATTTGCTCGCATGGTGTACACCCACACACGTATAGAGAAATCATCAACAAATGTAACAAAATAATGGCTTCCACCAATTGATGCAGTCTTGGTTGGTCCTCATACATCACTATGAACATATTCAAGGATCTCACGAGTATCGTGATTAGCTGTACCAAACTTGACCCTTGTTTTCTTGCCTACTACACAATGCTCACAGAAATTTAATTTACAGGTTTTGGTACCTTTTAAGAGTCCATGCCTCATCAGAGTTTGCAAAGACTTCTCTCCAGCATGTCCCAGTCGTACATGCCATAGCTTGGTGGTGACACTGTGCGCCTCAACAATATTTGCTTCATCAGTTGTACCTCCCTTCAAATAGTACAGATTGTGACGCCGAATTCCTTGCAGAATCACCATAGCCCCATGTGTAAACTTCATTATACCATCTTCAATGGTAACCTTGTAGCCTTTAGCTTCTAAAGCACCCACAGAAATTAGATTTTTCTTTAAAGCTGGAACAAATCTAACCTCTTTGAGTTCTCTGACCATTCCATCAAACATTTTGAGCCGAATTGTTCCTATCCCCACTGTGCGACAAGGTTGATCATTCCCCATCACAACTGCACCGGATTCCAGATTACGAAAATCCGTAAACCATTCCTTAATAGGACACAAATGATAGGTTGCTCCAGTATCAAGTATCCACTCGCTCGAACTAGCCATGTATGCCGCAGGAGTAATACTTAGTGAATAATCAGAGTCTTCATCTTTCCGTGCCATGTTTGCTGCTGCTGGTTTCTTCCCATCTCTCTTTTGAGCCTTTGGACAATCTTTCCTCCAATGGCCCTTTTCATGACAAAAGGCACACTCGTCTCGAGCTATATTTCTGCTTCTCGATTTGGATCGAGAATTCTTTCCACCACGCTTCTTTTGTTTCTCCATCGCCAATCTTTACTCACCAAAGCTTCAGACAATGCTCGTTCAGAATTTTTATCACTATTCCGAATCTCCAAGCTTGTCAATGCTGTGCAAACATCTTTGAAGACGATCACACTTTTCCCATATATCAAAGTAGTCACAAAATGGCTATATTCCTCTGGTAATGAGTGTAACAGAATCAGAGCCTTGACTTCATCCTTAATATCTTCATCAAGATTCTTCAAATCAACAAGTAACTTTTCAAATCTTGAGACATGATCGTGCATTGACACCCCATGCTTCATTCGAAAACCATATACTTGGCTCATTGTATGAAGGCGATTTTCAGGACTTTTCACCAGGTACTTCTCCTCCAATGTACGCCACAAAGTCACCGCACACTCCTCATCTTTCACCAATTATTTCACCTCCTTGGTCAAACAAGATCTGATCTGACCACAAGCTTTCTGGTTCATACGATCCCAAATTTCTTCATCATACAAGTGTCTTTTATTTTTCAGAACAACATCTAGATCGATTTGAATAAGGGCATCCATAACTTCGCGCCTCCACATGCCGAAGTTGATTTTCCCATCAAACTTTTCAACATCGATCTTCTGGCCTCCTATAACAGGTGCTGAATAGCGATTTGACAAATCTCGCCTCCCACCTGAAGTATCTCCTGAAATAGTCTCGGTAGATCTCTCCCCAATTCTGGAAGTTTCACCTTCTACCATTTTCACAACGAACTATTTCCACTTGAAAAACAGTCTCTATGATGTTAATTTCGCGTGAATAAATGCACCAGGAAAGTTCCCAGGAGACTGGACGGGAACTCGGTCCCAATTAAAAACCAGAATCCTTAGACTCTTATCGCCTTTGTTGACAGAACTTTCCTGGACATGCAAAAATACACACTACTTACAATAGACTATCTCCCAAGTACAAATGGTCGTCTCTACCGTATTCGTGAATAGTAACGTATGTGAACAGTACCGTATACGTGAACAGTACCGTATCCCCCAAGTACGAACCGTCGGCTCTGATACCACTTGTTGTGCGCGGAATGCGGAATCAAGCGCACCGAATAATCACAGAAAAATAAAGGACACAAAATTTACGTGGTTCGGCAATATGCCTACGTCCACGGGAGCAAGAGAAAAATAATTGTATTATTAACAATTATTTGAGTACAAATTTGAGTAAAGAAATCTCACTTTCCCAGAACCCAAATACACCCAGTACTCACACACACACTCTCCAATTGCTTACTCTCAAAAGCTTAAAAACTTATAAGCTTAACAAATTTTGGGATGATAAACAAATGAAAATCTCCTTCTATTTATAGGCTTGAGGCTAGTACTATTCCACCTAACCCAAGTACTATTTCACCTAACCTATACAAATATGTCAATGGTGTCCATTTGGCAAATTTGACAAATTTGCCAACTATCCATTTTTTCTTCAAATGTTTGGTAGCTCTTTGAAAAATTACCAAATACAAAGAAAAGGCGAGTCTACAATGTGTAAAAACATTGAATTTCTGAACTGCCCAGACAACTGAAACCATCTAACGTGAATAAAAGTAAGTTGTAACACCGTAACCAGAAAAGGCGAACAAAAGATGGCAATATTGCTGGCTTAGGATTCAGATTTTGCGATACGAATCAAAGTGACAAAGGCACGAGAAGGAGAACCACGGTGCCTTTATTGGATCCTACATTTGTCGCCATAGTTGGGCCTAAGCCTGGTTAGAAAGGCAGGATTTTGACGCCACCTCAAAATTTCTCTTAAAACTCATTTTTAATTGAATTTACTTAAATCACCTGACAGATCGTAATACTTTTCAAGCTTCATCTGTAATCTTGTTGCTTTTTGGAACGCTCGCCGCAATTTCTTTTCATTTTTCATATTCGTAGATTTTTCTTTGATTTTTCTTGATCGTGAGAGATATATCTCTGTCATTCTCAGAGCTCTCTTAAACAAATTCAAGAGGTAGTTTGGGTAGGGGATACCCGTTGCAAATCGGCTGTTTACTGAAAAACTATCGGACTCTTGAGCAGCTGCTGCCATTGTTTCAATTTGAAGAACAAGAACAAGACTTGATGTATCGGAGAGTCTTGGAGAAAAATAAGCGAGAGGGTTGTTGGGTTCTTGAAAAATAAGCAAATCCTTAATGTTAAACTCTAGCCCTTATTTATAGACTCATCAGCCGTTTCCTTATTCCTTCAGGATTCCTTCTTAGTTTAGGATTCCTCTCAACTTTAAATAATTAATTAAAATAATGTAACTAAATTATTTTCGTAAATCCAAGATAAGGAAAAAAACATTATTCATAATTTTATAACTACTAAAAAGAAATTATAATTTTATAAGTTCACTTTTCACGGTGTTTCACCTCACATTAATAAATACAGTATTTTATTTAAATATTACTAAAAAATAAAATTCAAAAGGTTATTCGTCATAAGAATTTAAACCATTAATTTTAAAGTGACAATTTTCACCATAGTAATAACGCTTAACTGAACAATTTACATTAGGCGTTAACTCTTGCACGCCCCTTTACTTACTCGATGACGGTGGGTGGAAAGTTCATTTAGATGATTCCCATAGCCTGGGGCGAAGGCAGAAAAAAAATTTCTGGTGGGCTAAATTTTTTTTTCCAAGTCCAAATGTTATCCCAACTAAAAATATAAAGCTTAGTGAAAATTTTAATAATACATAAGAAAATACATCAAATTTAAGAGACAATTCAATTACAATTAAGGAATATTTCAATTGTGCCTTACGATACTTTCGAGAATTAAATTCATCTATTATCGAATTTGAATTGGTAGTGTCTACAAATTCTCTTTCAATGTAGATAACTATACAATCTGATAAAAACTCATTCTCCATCTTATTTCAAAATGGTGTCTTGGTAAACTTCATAGCTGAAAATACTCGTTCAGTTGTTGCAGTCAAAACAAGAAGAGTCAACACTAAACGAATTAATCTACTTATCAAAAAGTAAATTTGAGACTTTCTTGTCTCAATTAATTTTTGACATAATTCATGAAGTGAAGAAATACACTGAAACTCAACAAGACGAAGCACATCAATCTGAAAACATTGTAACTGTCTTCTCAAAGCAATTATCTCAAATTAACATTATATTTGAATTGAATTTATGGTCTCCATTTGACCTAACAATAATTTAATCCTATACAATCAATTTATAAATGTATTGTAACTGATGAAGGAAGCAAGAGAAGAGAGAGTTCACGTTCTGGAATCTACTCTGCAACCTTGAAAAAGGAAGCCCCCCCCCCCTTTTTTAATTTATTCATATGAATGGACCCTTTTATTCAATAAAAAAAATCCCCTTTTTCTTAATTTATATATACAAACGGGCCGAATGGCAATATTGTAAATAATAAAATAGTTACTGTTGTAAATAAAAGTACAAATAATAATAGTTTTGTAAATTGGCCACAATGGTAATTTTATAAATTTTCTAAAATTTTGGACGGATTGCCCTAGCCCACACATAGCCGCGCCACTGCCCATAGCATTAGGCGGATAACGCCAATATATCTTATGAACTCAAGATCATCCTCAAGATCCAAGAAAACCAAAAAATTTGACCAATTTAACATCAAGAACAGCAGCATTCATTAATCACGCGAGAATTAAATTACATATTCTACATAATTTGGCCGAATCTTTTAATGTAATTCAAAGTTTAAGAGAGAATACAAATCCCATTACTGAAAGGGCATTCAATGAAATTTTTTTCTCCTCTATAAATTTTAGAAGAATACTAGAATTTGGACAATATATAAATAAAATTTAAACAAGGGTGGTGATATTTTCATCCCACGTTTTTTTGTTAACCCACCCAACTTCTAGAAAATAATTACAAAAAATTCACATTATTTTTAAGAATTTCAAATAAAGAAGAAATTTAGAGAATTAATTACTTAAGTTCATTTTAATTAATTTTTTTGTGACTACTTACATTTTCTTTTATTATATTTGATTACTAAGATTGTTTCCGGCCAAATTTAAATTGATTATTTTACGTTATAAAGTAGAATTACCAAAAATTTACTTTTTACTCCAATATATATGTGTGTGTACATACACATGTAGGTACTCAATTCTTTAGGAAATCACATCTTGCCACATGTCCCTCCAAACAATAAAAGGAGAATTACTCCGGAGACTTAACATTTGGAAAAATTCCTCCTAATGACCATTAATAATAAACAACACCGAAAATATCTTAAATACATAAAAAGGACATTCAGAACATTTGAAACAAGCAATTAATTGTCATACCAGAACTATCACCTCGAGAAAAGCATATCAGTTTCTTTGATCAAAGCCAATAAAAAATGGTGACTCATGTCCTATCTTAGGAATTTGAGTTCTACGTGACTAAAAACATATAAGCAGAGGCTTATTTGAAGATAGAAGGATCTTTGGCCATTTTTAGCTACTCTTCCCTTATAAAGAATAACAATCATCTTCTCTAATTTCTTCTTCTTCTAAGCCTAAGACCAACCCAAATCAAATAAGAAATTTCCCACTGTTTTCATCGAATTTTCACTCCTATCTGATTCGAACCACTGAGTGGTAGCTCTTATTGGATCTGGGTTAAATCCAATTTAAACATATAAATTAATTTAGGGGTGTGTGTGTGCAGAGGCGGATGTAGTGTAGGACTAGTGGGGGCTTGAGCCCCCACTGAAAAAAAAAAAACTCTTTTTTGTTTAAAAGAAAAATTAATAAATTTTTAAATAATCCCTGACAGACTATCAAATAGCCTCGTTCTTCTAGTTTCTACAACCACAGTAGAGAGAACATTTTCAGCAATGAAATTTGTGAAGAATGAACTTCGGAATCGGATGGGAGATAAAAGGATAAATAATACTTTGATTGTTTATGTAGAGAAAATATGTATTTAATAGTGTTGATAATAAATCTATTGCACAACGTTTTCAGAATATGAAATCGGGTAGAGAATAATTGTAAATGTGTTATAAAAAATTTTATATATTCAATTTTCAGTTTTTATATTTTGTTGTCATTTAATTTAACCCCCGGTAAATTTTTTTCTAGATCCGCCACACTCTGTGTGTGTGTGTTCGATTAATTACTGGATTGACCTTGAGCATTATGCCTTATGAACCACATGATTTCACACTCCAGGTTTATGACACAGGTCTTCAAGCCCCTAAAAGGAATCAAATCCCATAAAAGCTTGTTAAAGGGAGTTAAAGCAAAAGGTGTTTGATACCTGCAGCAAGATGTTCGACGGAATGCCTCAAAGAACAAGTCGTGTTGGGAACCATCCAATTTGAAATATGCAGCGAGCTAAGCAAACTCAAGTGGTGATTGTCCCAATGTTTTAATGGTTTATCACGCGTTAAACTGTAGCCCTTATTTATACACTCATCGCGCGTTTTCTTATTCCTTCAGGATTCCTCGTTCATTCAGGATAACTCTCAAATTTAGGTAATTAAAAATAATTAATGTAATCAAATTATCTGTATGTCTACGGAAATGGTAACTTAGACGGAACTCACTAGAAACATTAGTATGGTTAAAGATAACTAGGATGCTTTTACAAAGTAATTAATTTTATGGGAGTGATAGGCAAGGTGTGACATGTGAGTGAGTTGAATATTATGCCTTTGATGTGGCTCAATGATCCCAACACAATTGAACCAATGATCCCAAGACTCTCCCAGACATCTTGGCTTGTTCGTCAAATTGAAACAATGGCAGCATCTGCTTAACAGTCCGATAGTTTGTCAGTAAACAGCCGATTTGCTACGGGTACTCCTTACCCAAACTACCTCTTGAATTTGTTGAAGAGAGCTCTAAGAAGGACAATTATGTATACCTCTCGATCAAATAAAATTAAAGAGAAATCCGCGAATATGAAAAATGAAAAGAAATTGCAGCGGGTATTCTGAAAAGCAGCAAGATTAGAGACAGAGCTTGAAAAGTACTATGACAGAAATGAAATTATAAAGTTGGTACCTAGAAGACTATACGCAGATTGATGGTGATGATCCTCGGAAGAAGAAGCTAAGGAAAATACATATAACACTCTTGATCAATTACCTTGAGTTGGGATATTAATCATATCAGTTCTAAATAGATTCCTTTGTACCCAATTTATGATTTGTTTCTAACTGTTTTAAAAAGTAAATAATTACCCACCTTTGAATTTTTGATACTCTTTCGAAACTAATATGATTTGGATGGGTCGTTACAAGAAATTAATGGCCTCGGAAATCTCCAATTACCAACACCATCTAGACCTTGTGTAACGGGTTGAACCAAAGCTTAAGATGCAGAATCACCCCACAAGACCAATCGATAATCAATCTAAGCTTATCTAAGAATCAAATCTGAATCACAACCAATCAAAGAACTGAAAATAAGAACTGGAAAGAATCAAAAGAGAGACACGGAGCATTTACGCTATGAGTGACGTGCAGAGATATTCTTGGGTTACAATTACAGAGGGAACTACAGCGAAGAGATTGAGACCAAGAACAGCTTCCAGCTCTCTCTACTCACTCACAAACGAAGGCGCAAAATTAGTGAAACAATCATGGCTTATCTTTGAATGGTATGCACATTTATTCCACATAATTTTTTCACTCATCTCTTTATTACACAAGGGGAAGAAGAATGGATCACAAGATCATGTAACTTGAATTGTCAATGAGCCCAGAAAAGAAAATCAACAGGAAAAACAAAAGAAACAACAAAATTGATTTTTCAACCCATGTAAAAATGAATGAAGCACAAACGAAATTAATCAACAATTAATGATTGGCCTTCAAGATTGATCCATTTCCGAAATTTCACCATCTACAGCACCACCAAAACTCTCACTCCTTTCCTGAATCTTCCTCTTCTTGACTGGTGGTTCCTCCTTTCTTTCAGCTTCAACTTCTTGAGTCCACAGTGCTAGTATCATCAGAGCATTAACCGCCGATTCCATTTCTTTCTCTTCAGATTGCTGTTCTTCTTCCATACTCTTTGACTGCCCTAGCATCGCCAGAGCATTAATAGACTCCATTTCTCTTTCTTTAGACTGCTGTTCTTCTTCCATTTCTCTGTGACTGCTTTTGTTTTACTTCTTGCGCTGAGCCCACTTCTTTGATTGGAAATTAAAATCTTCTTTTCGTAACTCAGAAATTATATAATCTGAAGAAAGAATTCTGAAGAAAGAATTCTGGAATCACAATGTTTTGGTAAAGATTCAGGTATCAAGCTAGAGTTAGTTGCAAATTCAGTTAAAAGGGAATCCTAGGAGGCTTAAACTGGGTGCGGTTAGTCGTATTCAGAGCAAAATGTGCACCAATTGTATTCAGTCTTTACAGATTGGTCACGTACTACTAATACCGGACTAAAATGCAAAAATGTACAACTTGATGTAACAAAGTTAAAACTTAAAAATCTCGAAGCCATAGATCCTTCCCATGCAAGATCTGCATCTTCACAATGCTAATGATAAAATTTTGGCAAATTTTGCACTGCAATGCACACAAAAAATTAAGGAAGAATATATTATTGTTTTTATTAAAAGAAGGCTAAATACATACCTAAAAATTGAAAATAGAAAAAAATATTTTTTTTTTCGAATTTAACAGTGCGTTGACGAAAGTGGATGAGTGACAAGAAAATATAATTTCAAGTAAAATTCAGTTAAAAAATGTGTATTTTTAAAAAAAGTATGAAAAAAACATGTGGTTGATGGATAATTACCCTTGAGTTAATTATAATGAATCCATCTAACTCAACCCAACTCAAATAATAATAATAATAATAATAATAATAATAATAATAATAATAATGACGACGACGACGATGATGATGATATGTTAATCCTCAATTGTAAAATTCTAAAGACCTAAATGGCAACTTATTTTTTAACTCTTTTTTTTTGTTATAGAAAAGACTATTTCATTTTCGTCTCAATTATTCTAAACTCTAATTCCAAACTAAAATCATTCTCTCATATAAGTGAATTTATTTTCTTATAAGTTTAATTTTGAAAATAAGTTGGTTTCAACTTCTCTTTTTTTTTTTTTAGTAAACACTTAATAGTACACAATTATATATCACTTTTATTTTGTTGCTGGACATAATACTAACTAATTATCTAAAAGGTTTGAATTTGGAATTTGAAAAAAAGATGTGGGTAGCCGGAAATAAGATCTAAAAGCTCATTGCCGAAATTCTATTTTAATAAGTTTTATATGTTTTTATTATTTAATTTTTAATTTTGGCTTGATCTTCAACTTATCAACCGAACCCTACCCCATGATTTAAGAGTTGAAATGGTTTGAGCTAAAAATATTTATGTAAATAAGTTGAGTTGATTTTATTTCAACCCGTTCAATAGTGTGTTGAGTTATATTTTCATAAATCATATCTAACCCAACTCATGCCCACCCTAATTAACTGTTTTAGCTTCTGCGACATTATCCCTGCAAAGTTGATATCAGAAAAGTGAAGAGAAGAACTCCATAGACCAGGCACTTTAATAAAGAAAATAAGAAATCTTCTCTCTAACATTTCATAACTTGTAATTTTGTAAGGCAATGCCTAAACTAAAAAATCTGACTGAAATCTGACTAACTTTTACAGAATTCCTTTAACCAAAAATTTATTGACAAAAACAAATATTAATAAACAAATCACTACAACTAAGTACGAATGCACAAGTTATGCCACATCGAGGCAGAATCTGTTTATACCAAGAATAAGTTCTCAGTACGTCGTTAAAATAAGGTCAGTGTACATCTCCTGGACGACAGCTCCCTCAGGTTAACTTCTTTGATAACATTTAGCTTTAATGAAGAATGCGAAGAACACCATGGCCTTGGCCCCATTTCAACCATTGCACCTTGTATGGATGGTTTTTCTCCGATATGAATTGTTTTATTGATACATACAGATAGCATTTACAACAAACTCCAGGGGAACATTTACCTAGTGTTGAAATTCCATCACAAATTTTCACCTGGATAGCACCAAGAAATACTGTTAGAATTTTCACATTATTGCAATATAATCAAGAGTTTCAGACTCCACAGCCTATTGTATTGATATATTTTAACATTAGAATTTTGTTTGACAAAGTAGAGTGTAAGTACCTTTCCACAGGACATTAACTCTCTTCATCAGAACTAAAATCCTCCACTCGTCGCTCAGTAATAGCAGGAAATAGCCGGTGACGCAGATCAGGAGAAGGTTGCTGGGGGGTATCAGAGGAAGATGATGCAGTTGATCCCTCTTTTTTCAGTGACTTTGTTGACTTCTTTGGTGCATCTTTCACCTGTTTGCATGCCTTATCTAACATAATCAAAAAATCCCTTACTATGGTAAACAAACGTAAACCCTCATCCTTCCCTGCATTCCCATGAAAATAATCGCCAGTGCTCTTCACCAGACTCATGATTCTCTTTTCTTCCTCTAGCAGCCACATGATGTCACCCTCAGCATTCTGCACAAAACTCTTCAACGTTTCATGAAACCCACTATTTTCCCCTAAATTCTTCATATCCGTGTTCAGAAAATCTCGGGTTTTTAATAGTGCATGGCCGAGTTTGGAAACAGTTCCAGTTAAGCTGTCAGCATCTATAGCTGCGGCTTTCTTGACATTCTCAAGTTCACTACTTAAATGCGAAACTGCCTGAAGCCCTAGGTTCCGATAGTGCTCGTCTGTCTCATTTGATTTAGAAGTTTCTTCCAGAAGATCATCCGTTTTGACACTGGAGAAGCTCCTGCTCTCCCTTGCTCTACGGGCAGGTCCTGATGGTGGATGAGGCCTGAGAGAAGCAGGTGGTTCATAAGGGAGTGGTTCTGCCCTGCCAGGCGGTGGCTTCAGAGGAGGCATTCCCTGAAGGGTGGAACCAACCCTTCCAGGAGGAGGCTTCAGAGGGGGTAACACCTGTCCATTCTCATTAAAGGATTTGGCAGTGCCACCGACAGCTCCAAATGATGCAGTTCCATCAAATTTCCCAATGTCAAGCTTCTCTTCTTTCGAATTTCCTGAACCTGAAAGATCAAAGTTTAAACTAATATCAGACTGTGTTGACAATAGTAGATAACAATAAAGCTATCAAAGTATATCTATACGTACCAACAGAGTAATCACTCAAGCTTAAGCTGAGGAGGGGCCTCTCATCATTTTGCCTACCTCCAGACCCGGTTCTACAGAACCGACTACAACACAAAAGCAACAGTGCCGCAGCAACAAATGTCACAGCTGCTGTCACAACAACGGCAATAATAACAGTACTACGGTGATTTGTTTTATCATCAGCCCGGGCACTTGTACCAGAACCTGAATTTGTGGTAGAATTATCGTCAACGGTAAAAGATGAAATAGAAACACTTGGAAAAAATGGTGTCGGTGGGTACGAGGCCGAGGTTTAGCATCTTGTGTGGGGCTAATGGCAGGGGCGGTAGCACGGGCATGCGCAGGGGCAGGAGCAACGGCAGGAGCAGGGGCAGGGGTAGAGGCACGATTAGGTATTTCAGCAAGGCTACGAGGCAATATGAGGTGCTGGTTCTGCAGCATCAGGCTGGGGATATAAAGACTCGTACCAAGAGCCACCTCCTCTAGAGACATGGTGCAGAAGATTTTTCTCTCTTATACAATGTAAAAGAGTTTGCTTCAAGTCAGGATGCAGCACATTATACAATTTCACTAAGTTAGGTTTCGACAGTGACTGACTTCTTGAGTTGCTTTCATCAGTGCCACCAGGAGTTTCTTCTGGAAGGCATAAGTTGAGATCTTCAACAACTTCCTTCAATCGGATCAAATCGATCCCACAGCTGAGCCATAATAGCTGTGCCTACAATCAAAGAATTTCAATAAATTTTAGTCTTCACTTATGCACTTTAGCAGCTCAGCTATAGCTAATGCATTAAATTTTAAAGCACAGCTTAGGTACAGTTATTGCATTAAATTGGCCTCATAGGTAGTTAAAATATAGTAATTCCGTTCAACTTGAATTCTAAATGGACTCATATGTACATTTAAAAGTTAAAAAAAAAATGCTTTGAAACACCTATTTCAATTAAAATAAGAAATATAACGGTAGTTAATTATCATGAACACATCACAACACAGGAGTTAGAAGGTTTTTCTAAAGGAAAAGTTTTGATTAATAAAAACACAAAAATGGAATACAAACAGTTACAAATTGTTAAATCTGCTAGCCATAGACTTGGACTTCAAAATAAAATGCCTTAAACTAATTCTTATTAAATTTTTTGGCATCCCAACTATATATCATGCATAAACAATTTCATTACACACAATTCAGAACTTTAGCCTGTGCATAAGCTTCATAACTGAAGTAATATGAAGGGGCTATCATATCACTAAACGTAATATGATAGCCCCATAATCAAACAATGTACTTCTAAGGATTTTACACGTATATCCTTCGGTGCTTGTGTGGCCAAGGATTCTAAGCTCTACCTCTACATCCTTCTTAGGAATTCAATCCTACTTTTAAATGTCTAACGATAATAACATGAAGGGTAAATTTACTGTGAATTTTCGGAGGAAATATTTCTTCAATTTCCTGAAATGCCTAAACCTAAAGATTCCCTCTTTAATTGAATTTAAGAAACTGAATCTTGTTAGTACTCTTCCTCTACTGTTATTTACATACAACATATTGCAAAATGATTTATTGTGACAACATGTCAGCCATTACTAAGATAAAAAAAATACATTTTATCATGGTAAATCATATCACATAGTGTCGCATTATTATAGTGTAAATTTGTAATTTAATGTGAACATCATCATTCACAATTAACAAATTTTGATTTCATAACTAAATTCCCTTTTTCTTATGTCTGATATTGCAGTTGCTAAACCAGAACCTATAATTCTCCTATTGGATTGGGATGAACAGGGATTCCTAAGGGAACAGGGATTCCTAAAGGAACAAGGAATCACATAATGAGTCTATAAATAAGGGCTAGATTTAAAGGTTAACAATTTCCTTATTTTTCAAGAACCCGATAACCTTCTTGCTTATTTTTCTCCAAGACTCTCAGAAACTGCAACATCAAGGCTGGTTCTTGTTCGTCAAACTGAAACAATGGCAGCAACTGCTCAATCTCAATAGTCCGACAGTTCGTCAGTGAACAGCCGATTTGCTACGGGTACCCCCTACCCAAACCACCTCTTGAATTTGCTGAAGATAGCCCTAAGAAGGACAATTATATATACCTCCCGATCAAAGAAAATTAAAGAGAAATCTGCGAATATGAAAAATGAAAAGAAATTGCAGCGGGTATTCCGAAAAGCAGCAAGATTAGAGACAGAGCTTGAAAAGTATTACGTCAGAAAGAAAATTATAAAGTGGGTCGTAGAAGACTATACGCAGATTGATGGTGATGATCCTCGGAAGAAGAAGCTAAGGAAAATACATATAACACTCTTGATCAATTCGCTTGAGTTGGGATATTAATATCCCACTCACATTTTCAGTTTTCAGATGTATCTTTCTTTTTGTAATAAAAACATTTATTCTTGGGATATGAAACACTTCATCAAAGAAATTTTTATGTTGGATACATGTATCCATTTGATGGTTGATGCTTGATGCTTGGAGGTAACACTTTGAAAGGCAATTTTCATTCAGAGATTTTCATTCTCACTGTCTTCACTGTCCTCCTCATTTGATGTCTTGCTGTTCAACTCTTTCACAGATTCATTATCACAGTCTTCAGATTGATCCTTACTGTCTTCACTGTCCTCCTCGTTCGATGTCTTGCTGTTCAACTCTTTCACAGACTCATCCTCAGAGTTTTTCGATTCATCCTCAGTGTCCTCCTTGTCCAATGTGTTGCTGTTCAACTCTTCTTCAGATTCATTCTCAGGTTTTTGTTTGTCCCTTTCAAAATCTTCATTTTCATCCCTTTCCATTCCCTGGGCAGAATCCCTCCCCACAGAGTATAGCTCTCGAATCTCCTCCACTATTTCCCTAACAGTATTCTTTGATTTCTTTAATTGATTCTCAATGTCTATCAATTTATCAATACGAACATCGTTTATAGCCACGCCTTCATTCTTCATCAAATGATAGAGACTAAAGTCATTGTCATTAAAAGCACAAGTTGCATCCACATCATCTTCATTCAAAAATCCACTTCCCTCAGATTTTGCATGTTGTCTTAGCTCCCTCTTAACTTCTTTCAAAATCTCTGCAACTTTCCCCAATCTATTATCATATTCCCTATTTTGTCTAAAAGGAATCTTACATTCAGAACCAGATGAATCATCTAACTACATCATCCTTAATATCACAATCAATTAAGTCATCCACGTGATTCATACTATATACTATTGGTTGATTAACTTCAGAACCAGATGAATCATCTAACTTAATTGAATCATTAGGCAACACTTTCTCTTCAGAATCAGCGAACAGTTTAGTTGGAGTAAAAGTTAAGGTACCTGAACAACTCAATTTTGTGGATGAGTTGGTTGAAATGCTTGAAGCCACAGAGAAGCTTGATGCTGATGAGTTCAAGGAATTGCTGCCACTGCTGGATCTCAACTCATCCATAGCGCTTATCAGCTGCTTGATGAAAAGACAATCAACGAAGGCGTATTGTGTGTGAATTATTAGTAGTTGTGGGCCTTGTGGCTGTCAACGATATAAGAAACAATTTGCTCAAATGGCGCGCACAAAATTACACAGACGGTGTCGTTTTTCAGCTCATTGTGATAGTTGAATCGAAAGATCATTGAAAAAATATATCGAGGGCCAAGCCCAATGAAGGTGCATTGTGTGAAATTAGTAGCTGCGAGCGATTTAAAAAACAATTTGCTAAAAGTATGCGCGAAAACTTATACGGACGGTGTCGTTTTCGGTTTATTGTTATGGCAGAATTAAAGGTCATTGAAAAGCTCCAACGAGGCCTAAGCGGGTGTTGTTTGAATGGAAAAAGATACTCTCACAAAGAATCACACAAAGGATTGCACAAAACGGTTAGTTTTGAAAAGATAAAATTATAAAATTTAAATGAATCTTAAAAGTTAATCAAATACACCCCTATTCTAATTTATTAATGGAAACCTCACTTATAGAATTAAAAGAAATACTTTTAAACCTTAAGGAGGAAATAAAAGAAATAAAATTAGAAGTAGGAAAAATAAAAATAGAATTAGCTACAATACAAAAAGGTCAGAAGAAAAATAAAAAAGTAGAGAGATTTGAAATATTAAAAACCGGATTTATAGGAACAAGTTCAAATAAACCCACACAGAAACCACAACCAGGAAGTTATGATGAATGGTTTATGAGAACACAATATCCTAAAATATTAAAAGAATCAGAAGAATTAATGATAGAAATAAAAAGAAAAGAAAAGGGAAAAGAAAAATTAGAAATAAAAGAAACAATACCAAGTGAATCAAACTCAGAGTAATGGAAGACATAGAAAATTTAACTGAAAAATTCAGTGATATAAATTTAAGTGACTTAGAAACATTTGAAAAAGAATACCATATAAAAATGAATACATCTGGAGGACCAGAAATGAAACCTAATGTAGCAGAACCTAGCCATAGATATGCAACAAGAAAAAAGAAAAATAGACCTTTTTATGAATACATGCCCCAAACCAGAAATACACCTTGGAAAAAAGAATATCAACCTAATCAAGACACATTAGTTCCAATAAGTAATGCTGGAGCATTATTAGACTTAGACTGTAAAATAAATCCTAGAAAAACATTAGTCGAATGGGGAATACAAATGAAATTGTTTTTTACATACAATGGGACAAATGACGATTGGAATGTAGAAACAAAAGAAGAAAAAATAAATGTATTCACAGAAATCCTTTTAGCTAGTATGATTGGAAATGTATTTAACTGGTGGAAAGGATTAAGCCAAGATACCCAAAGGATTGTAATAGATTCAATAAAAATAGCTTTCAGAAGAAATAAATCATTAGGAATTGAAAGATTAATAGAATATATAGCAAATGAATTTTTAGGAGAAGACTGGTTAGAAAATTCAGCAACAGAAGCAAATAGAGACAAATTAAATGCTAGATTAAAATTAATGAATTTAACAATTTGTAATATGTGCTATGTTAAAGAATATACATGTGAATTTACTAAATATTATTATGAACAATATGTAAGTTTAGAAGACCAAGAAGTATACAAAAATCTATACTATTCTAAATTACCATATCCGTGGAATAGTTATTTTATTAATGAATATGAAAAATACAATATACGAGATAGACTCCCAGATACTTTAGGATCTAGAATAAGATTTTTAAATACAAGGCTAAGTGAGATATGCATGCAAAGAAATTTAATAAAGAAGAGCAGAAACATAACTGAAATATGCTGTGAAAAGACAGAAATGCCAACCCAATGGGGTTGTTATGTACCACATAAAAGAAAAAGAAAATGGCACAAAAGAGAACGAAGATATAAGAAATATAATCATTTTAAAAAGAAATATAAAAAAGCTGGAAGAAAGTATTATAAAAGAAAATATCAAAATAAATATCAACATCAAAAGAAACAATTAGATAAATCAAAATGTAAATGTTGGAATTGTGGAGAAATAGGACATATAAGTACAGACTGTAAGAAAAAGAAAGTCAGAATTCTACAAAGAGAATTTGAAGATATAGAATCTGATCTAGAACAAATAAGTAATAAATCAGATTATGAAGGAGAAGAAATATACATAATGGAAAAAAGTGATATTGAAAATGAGTCAGAATAATATTATAGTAGAAAAAGAAGAAGAGATAGAAGAAATTGAGGAAATAGAAATAGAAGAAAATAAAAGTGGATATAGCTTAGTTGCTACATTTAATAAAGAAAAATATAATAAACTTCTAAAATTAAATATTGAAAAACCTGAATATTGAGTATTACAAAAATTAAGAGATCTATTTAAAAGAAAAAGAATAATCCTACACGAGTATTATGAACAAGAAAAAGCTGTAACTATAACACAAGCTGAAGGTAATATTAGATTCAGTTTAATAAACAAACGAACAATAGATTTAGCTTTAAGGAAAATAAAAAATGAATCAACAAGAGAAAAAATACAATATGTATATTTAGCTGAAATACAGATTTTAGTAAAATCTCTATTTAAGGAAGGAGTAGATAGCCCGATAGTAATGTCAATACATGACCAGAGATTCCATGATCCTAGTATTGGACATCTAGGTACAATAGAAGGAAATTTATGTTATACAAAATTATTATTTACCTGTCACCCTAGATACTGTGTACATATAAAAGACAGAAACATAGATGAAATATTAAGCTTACATTTTAAATTATTAAAAAAGAATTTAATGAAAGAAGGAAATAGACTAATGACTATACATTATTCGGCTTTATATAGTTTTTGCAATTCAAACTATGGAGAAATTTATGGAAATAAACCTTACATAGAAATTAATAAGGAATGTGAGGATATAAGTACACTCATAGAACCTATTATATAAGATTATAAAATCCCGTTAACATATGAACTAAATATAAACGATAACAAACAATTTATAAATGATAATAATGAAAACTCTATTATACCTATAAGTTTTGCAGGAAAAACCTTATTAAGAGGAAGCTCATCTAGAAGATTAAGCGCAGATAGACAATTAGTACATATAGATAAACAATTAACTAGACCAAAAACCACTAGTAATGTAGTTAAAATATTGGGACAATACTTTAATGGCATAGAATATACAACAAATATACCTATACTAATTGATACTGGAACAAGTCATAATTATATGAATCATACAAAAAATAAAGGACTTTTAGTAAAAGAAAGGGAAGTCCCATATGAATATACAGATTTTAATGGAAATAAACACATTTGTAGACAAGAGGTAAAAGTACCATTAATTATAGAAGGAATAAGAATAATAGTAATTTGTTATATAGATTCCTTTATGACTACAGATCCAGAAAAACATATAGTATTAGGAAATAGTTTCCTTAATAGTTTGGAATATTATAAAATTGAGAAAAATCGGATAACATTACAAATAGAAGGACAAAAAATAACATGTGAAACATGTTAAGACAAGCCTATGTCAAATATCCTATGTCCGTTTACATACAAATAAATATCCCAGAAAAAAATATAGATACTTGTGCTTTAATAGACACAGGAAGTGAAATTACAATAATGAAATCCTTTATATCTACTCAATGGAAGCCCAATGGAAGTTTAAAGATTATTGGGATAACAGGAAATAAACAACAAGTAAATTTATCATTACAGAATTATGAAATCCTTTTAGGAAGTAAACTTATTCGTATCCATCAAGTATATCAATATAATCAGATGGATTGTGATATCCTTTTAGGAAATGATTGGATTATTTCTCCTTCCATCTCTTCTACATCTATTTTTGAATTTCTCTAATGTTTTCTTTATTTCCCTAAACATTATTATATGGTTATCAAATTCATATAAATCCATAAATTCGGAATAAATTTCCGGTCCTAAATTTATTAATTCCATTCTTTCATGTTCTAATATGTCTATTTTTTGATTTAATAAATTTATATAAACATTTATTATATTTTCCCATCCAAGGTTCATACGGTCTATACTTTCTGCTAAAGAATGTATTGTATTAAAAGTGTGCTGATTCATAGGGTTTCTGTTTTATACCAGTATAATAAAAATTTTATAAATTCATCTATAAACTTCATTCTCTTTTGTATTAAAGTTTCTACACATGTAGTGTCTATTGATCTTTCTAATATATCTTGAGCTACTTCAAGTTCTATATTTCGTATATTATTCTTTTCAACTTTAACAGATTTTATTAAATTTTTTACTTCTTCCTTATTATATACTCTTAAGGAATAAAGGCTATTTACTATAGCTTCTATAGGGTCCATTTAGTTGTATGATCTATGGCTCTGATACCATCTTTTGTGCATTTTGCAAATTAAAACAAATTAAAACAAAATAATAAAAAAACAAACAGAAAAAACAAATTAATAGAAAAATAATTATAATTATTTATTTAAGCTATATATTGGTTATATGATCCATCTGGATTTTTTATATACATTGCTATAATTGGTTCTAATTCTCCTTCTAAATTTTCTATGTAATCAGGAATTGAGTCAAATGCTTCGGTGTTATAAAATTCATAATAGTTTTCTTCTGTTTCTAATACAAATTCAGGCATTATATTGTCTGTGAATTGTGTATGAATTCTAACTATTATTGCTATATTATTTATCATACAAATATAGAATTTAAAAATGTCCATACCAGAATTTCATGTTGGTTTAAATTTCAAGTTCTTCATTATCTGAATTATTTTCATATATGTAAGATGATCCAGCTTCTCTATTTTCTCGCTTTATGTATGCTAATGCTATATCAATTCCTTCTTCTACAGTCATCATGATTATATTATGTTTCAAATTTTCAATTTCTATGTGTTTTATTATTTTGTGTTTTAGTTCACGGGGGAATTCAAGAGAACATACTGCTTGTAGTTCTTCGGTACTTACAAGTTCTTGCTTACTTACTAAATAGGAACTTTGTTTAAAAGATCCTAAATTAAAATCTATTATCATCATAAAATCATTATATGTTATTCTAGTAGTTGAATTTATCATTTTTTCTTTACTATTTCCCATTACAAGATAATGATTCATGCTTTAACACTTTCAAAAATTAACTCCTTCTCCACAAACTTCCTCATCAATTCATCATCAACAACTTCCCCAACAGATAAGGTTAATGAATTATTACCTAATTTATTTTTGATCCTTCGCCTTTCGATCTTTTTCCAGTGACCTGCAGCCTTAACGTCCTGATTCCCTCAACGGCCTCCTTGCCTAAACGGGATGAGCGGACTCGAGTGGCCTTACTGTATGGACTCCGATCGTCATGCTTGAGATCTCCAATATTTTAGGTTTCCTTTTCCTTTCTGTGGTGATTTTGTTTCTGATGTTATTGATGGTTTCGTTTGGGATCTAGAGCTAAATGAAGGTTTAGCTATTCATATTTTCCTTATTCTTTATTTTAGGATTCTTTATTTTTTGTAAAGATTTCGATTGAAAGTAATGGATATGGTTGTTTTAATTTTGAGAGAATTGAAGATCGTAAGAAGAATTGGATTATGGTGAATGATAAGCTCTGAGGTTTTCCTCTTTGCTTTCTTTATTTATATTCTAATCGTATTTTTACATCATTGCCCTTGTATTATTGGGCTTTGAAAATAAAAATTACATTATTGCCCTTGAATTATTGAGCTCCAGCATAAAATACTAAAGTTACATTATTAAAGATGTTGCCGACACTGCCATGTGGTCTTCCTTTAATCACGAGCATCTTATCCTGTCGAGCATCTTCTTTTACTTTTGTCCAAAGTTGATTTATTCTGTCTGCCACGAGCATCTTCTTTATCTTGCTGTCTGCCACGCTTATGTCAGGCATCTGCTTTTAATTTTGTCCACCACGAGCCTGTCTTATTTTGTTGTCATCTTCCATGAGCTGATGAGCTAGTTGGATGGTTTCACAGCTACTGGGAAATCTCATCGTGCTTATTTCATTGATAAAATCCAGTAGTATAGCTGATGGAGAATGACTATCTTCTGATGTGACCAAGACATAATTTTCAAATTTTATAATGGTCCTGAAGTTTCTCTTGTATAGGTCCTTTGCTATGCTCCATATGGCTTTAATTCCTCTGGCTCTTCTGGTTCTCATCCATGACTGATTTATTTCTGGAACTTTTGTATATTCTGTTCCAACTTCAACCTTGAAATTCTTTGTAATATGACCAACTGAGATCATGTAGAAGGCCTTCAATATTACCAACAAACTACCTATATGATTACCCTTAAAACTCCTTGTAATTATATATTACGTATACCTCGCGAATTTAAACCTTATAGAGTTCAGCCAGCTCAGCGTGGTGATACTCTTATATATGAAAAAAGATATTTAATATCACAAGGACAGAGTTACAATATACAAATAGAAACAATAAAATCACAACTTGAACAAGTATATAAAGAAAACCCTTTAGCATTATGGAAACCAGATCATCCTAGAGCAAAAATAGAATTAATAGAAAATCGAATAATCAGACTAAAACCTATGTTGTATACAGAAGAAGACAGAGAAGAATTCAAAATTCAATTAAAAGAATTATTAAATCTCAAACTAATAAGACACAGTAATAGTCCACATAATAGCCCAGCCTTTATGGTTAGAAAAAGAGCGGAACAAGTTAGAGGAAAAGCTAGAATGGTAATAAATTATAAAGAATTAAATAAATATACAACATTTGATGGTTATTTCTTACCAAATAAAGAAGTCTTAATAAACATTGTTAAAAATAAAACTTATTACTCAAAATTCGATTGTAAGTCAGGATTTTGGCAGATAAAAATGGAAGAAAAAAGTATACCTTATACAGCCTTTAGTACTCCACAAGGTCATTATGAATGGATAGTAATGCCTTTTGGATTAAAAAATGCTCCACAAATATTTCAGAGCAGAATGGATAAAATATTTAAGGACTATAAATATATCATCGTTTATGTAGATGACATACTAATAGCATCAGAAACACTAGAAGATCATAGGAAACATTTAAAAGAATTTGTTAACATATGCATAAAAGAAGGAATAGTTTTATCAGAAAGAAAAGCAGTAATAGAACACAAACGAATAGAATTTTTAGGAATGATACTTGATAAAAATGGGATTAAACTCCAAAGTCATATAGGGAAAAAGATTATTGAATTCCCTGATAAGTTAGATAATAAACAACAAATACAAAAAATTTTAGGATGTCTAAATTATGCAGAAGGATTTATAAAAGATTTGGCAAAAAAGAGAAATATTCTTCAAAAATTACTTAGGAAAAATAACACAAGAGGATGGAGTTTAGAACATACAGAAACTGTAAAAAGTTTAAAAGAAGAATGTAAAGAACTCCCTACATTAAGGTTACCAGGAGAAAATGATACATTAGTTATACAAACTGATGCATCTGATTTACATTGGGGAGCTATACTAAAAACAGATATAAATGAAATATGTAGATACACAAGTGGTACATTTAACCAAGCTCAAGTAAACTACCCAGTACACGAAAAAGAATTACTTGCAATATATAAAGGAATAAAGAAATTTTCCTTATTTTTATTACAAAAACCATTTGTTGTAGAAACTGATAATGCACAAATAAATTCTCTCATTAATAGAACTTTACCAAATGAACCTCAGTATAGGAGATTACATAGATGGCAGGCTTATTTATCATATTACAATTTTAAAATTATACATATAAAAGGAACTAATAATTTCCTTGCAGATTTTTTGAGCAGGAACATAGAATTCGGGGATGAATCCTGAATTAAATAAAATCATCAGCACAATAAAAGCTGAAATAACCCGGCTCAAAACAGAAGCATCTGACATAGTTGATGCAACAAATTTTCTGAAGGAAGCCTCTGAGGCCCATGAGAAGGGGATACATTTGTTAGAGTCATACATAGAAGACCTAACAAAAGGGCTTACAATACACACTAGCCCAATAAACACTGATATCGGAAGCAGTAGTGGACCCATCAGAGAAAATAAACCAATCTCTGATCCTATTCCTAGTCAAGTCATAACCATAGAAGTTGAATCCCAAAAAACAAAGTCTCCAAAAAAGTACATCCAAATATCCCAAATGGAGAAACAGAAAGAATCACCTCTGAACCCAAAAGAAGAAGAATATAAACAGTTTTCTACGTGGGTTTATTCCACGTGTTCTCACCAGAATACAATCTTCAAAGCACCAGGAAAAAACATGTACCCTAGAATGATTGCCACAAGAGGAGCAGACCCACTCCTCATAGGTAAAATAGCAAAATATGGATTTCTTGATTTAATATATCCCGACATAGATCTTAGGGAAATTGCCAGCTTTGATGATTTACTCGTTAAAGAAATCTCAAAGTTTGCACAAAAGAGACCAATATACCTCAAATTTTATACTATAAGTCCAGAATACCATCAGCATATAGAAGATTCATAAAACTCGAAAATAATACAAAGTTTTGAAACAATTTGCAAAGAGACCCTTATTGTACAAACCTTTGTACACTCTTTTGTGAGCATATCATTGTTGTGTTTGAATTAGTAGCTACGAAGAATGATTAAAGAAAGACTTAGTTCAAATGGCGTACACAGAATTATACAAACGGCGTCGTTTTCAGTTTTATTGTCATGGCAGAGCGAAGGTCATCGAAAAATGTGTGGAGCTTTTAACACCCCTCTAAAATTCTTATAACAGCCCCTTTTAAACCTAAAATACCCTCAATTTAATTGATAATATAACAACTCTATAGATTAAAATTAACCATCTTCCACAAAATTGTACCCAAGATTTTCTTTTTAAATTGCATAAAATATTTATTTAAAAATTTCTATTTTATTATTTAATTTTTATTATTTTTATTTTTCAATTAAAATGTAAATATAAATTATGAAATGGATTCGTGTAAAAAGTTTGTTAAAATAAAAATTAAGCATTTAATTTTATTTATGTTCAAAAAAAATTTGTATTACTTTAATGAGGTGAATTTAGGTTTTTTTGAACAAAAAAAGCGTTTTAAAATGAATTTTGTGGGATGTCAAAAGGCCTACTCTTCTAATGAGGCCGAGGCCCGACTACGGCCCAAAGTAAGATTCAGACCCGCTTCAAAGAAGATTTAACCATAGCCTAAAGGTAATTTTAATTTGGAAAATGCTAGAGAGCGAGAGGAACGAGAGAATAATGAGAGTAGAGCATGAATGAGAAATATATGTGGTAGTTACTGGTACTGCTTATTATGTATAGTCTAATATCATCCAGAAGCCTCCTAATCATGTTGAAGAACTTACTAATTAAAAGTGAAAATGGTAACTTAGTGTTTAGTAGATAAGCAGCATGCCTTTCTACCATAAAATCTAGAACACATTGGCTATTGCACTTACTTTGTCGAGTATACCTACAACAAGATTACTCTATGGGGTCATGATCATCTACTAGTAGAACGAGCCCTTTAGGAGAGAAAATGGGTGTAGGTGTTTTATTGGAGTTGGTATGGTGACCTCAAGCTTATATAGTTCAAATAACATCAAAGTGGTGACCTCAAGCTTATATAGTTCAAAGATAATATAAAAGGACATTTGCGCTAAAGGAATTTTATCACTTTTGAGAATTTCATACGTGTTGATAGACAAACAATAATAACTTACTTTACAACATTTTCCCTTCATTTTTGACAATTGACTGCTAAATTTGATCACAACTTCCTTGAGTCAGAATCTTCAGTTTGATTCATCCTCCTCAACAACTTCAGTGTCCTTCTTGTCTGAGGTCTTGCTGTTCAACTTCTGTCTGGATTCATCCACAGAGTCTTTGAATTCATCCTCACTGTCTTCACTGTCTTTTACTGTCCTCCTTATTCGATGTCTTGCTGTTCAACCCTTTTGCAGATTCATCCTCAGTGTCCTCCTTGTCCAATGTCTTGCTGTTCAACTCTTCTTCAGATTCATCCTCAGAGTTTTTGGTGTCCTCTTCAGAATCTTCATTTTCATCATTTTCCTTTCCCTGGTCAGAATCCGCACCCACATAGTACAGCTCTTGAATCTCCTCCATTATTTCTGCAACAGTATTATTTTATTCCTTTAATTGACTCTCAATTTCTATCAATTTAGCAATAGGAACATCCTTGATAGCCAAGTCCTTCTTCCTCATCAAATGATAGAGACTAAAGTCACTGTCATTAAAAGCACAAGTTGAATCCACATCATCATCATTCAAAATCTACTTCCCTTAGATTTTGCATACTGTCTTAGCTCCCTCTTAACTTTTTTCACAATCTTTGCAACTTTCCTCAATCTATTATCAAATTCCCTATTTTCTCTAAGAGGAACTTTAAAACTTCTTTTGGAGCAGCTTCTTCAACAAAGCACAGATAAATAGACAGTGTAAGTGCTCGACATTGTGTTGCCAAGTTACATCAGAAATAGTCATGTCTTCATCATTGTTAACATCAATAGAATCATCTGAATTTTCCCCATTGTCCACTTTGTTAACATTATCAGAATCATCTGAATTTTGCTCATTGTCCACCTCATCAGAATCACTCGAATTATCTTCCTCATTGTTCACATTATCTGATTCTACTACATCATCCTTAATATCACAATCAACTAAGTCATCCACGTGGTTCATACTATGTACTATTGATTGATTAACTTCAGAGCCTAATGAATCATCTAACTTAATTGAATCATTAGGCAAAGAATCAGCAAACAATTTAGTTGGAGTGAATGTTAAGGTACCTGAACAACTCAATTTTGTGGATGAGTTCTTTGAAACGTTTGAAGGCACAGAGAAGCTTGATGCTGATGAGTTCAAGGAGCTGCTGCCACTGCTGCATCTCAATTCGTCCATAGCGCTTATCAACTGCTTGCTGAAAAGACAATCAATGAAGCCCCGTTGCGTGAATCAATAGTAGTAGCTGTCAACGATTGAAGAAACAATTTGCTCCAACGGCGCACACAAAAATTACACAGACGATGTCGTTTTTCAGTTCATTGTGATAGTACAAAATAAAAGACCATTGAAAAATTCTATCGATGCCTAGGCCTAATGAAGGTGTGTTCTGTGAAATTAGTAGGCTTCGAACGATTGAAGAAACAAATTATTTGGACGGTGCCGTTTTCAGTTTATTGCCATGGACTCATGGCTGAATTGAAAGGGCCATTTAAAAATTCTAACGAGGCCCAAGCGTTTGTTGTGTGAATTAGTAGGTACCAAGAACGATTGAAGAAATAATTTGCTCAAATGGCGCGCATGGGATTACATAGACGTCGTCGTTTTCAGTTTTACTATCATGGCTGAATGAAGATCATTTTAAAATCATAAAATGAGTGAAGCTTTTAATACCTTTCTAAATATTATTTCTTAAAATAACCTCAATTTAATTGATAAAATACAAATTCATATATTAAAATTAATCATCTTCTCATAAAATATTATCTAAGAATTTCTTTTTAAATTGCATAAGAAATCTCAATTTTTTGTTTGTTTTATAATTTCAATCATCATAACTCTAAATTCTTATACTTATCTAAAAAAAAATTCAATTAAATTTAAAATATACTTATAAATAAAGAAATGGGTTGGGTGTGATAATTTTGTTAAAATAATAATTTATTTTAAGTGTTTAATTGAATTTCCTTTTAAGATAAGAAATGAATTAATTTACGTTAGGCAATTTATAAGTAAATCCAATTAAAAAGGAGTTTTAAGAAGAATTTGAGGGGGTGCTAAAAGCCTACTCTTCTAACCGGGCGTAGGCCCAACTATGGCACAAACGTAGGATCCAATAAAGGCACCGTCGTTCTCCTTCTTCCTCCGAGGGCCTACCTCAGCGAAGATTTAAACGTTAGCATTAAGGTGATTTTAATTTTTAGCCTTTTACAAGTTTATTAGTCTTTTGATTAGTTAATTGATTCCCTTGAAGTGATTCATTGGAGTTTCCATAATCCATCCAACACTTTCACATGACATCAGCTTGTACACCCTAACGTTATTCTGTTAATAATTCATGATTCCTAGCTAGACTAGGGAAATGCTATACGCGTTAATGTTCCCAATTTCATCTTTACTGCGCATATTTACATTCGATGGTTTCAGCACCTGGCTTGAATGGCTTTTACAAATTTTGGTTGGAAGGAGAGAAATGGGGAGAGAAAAGTAATTTAAATTCTTTTCTCATTTTAGATGTTTGGTTGACCTTAATTTATAAAAATTTATTTTCTGTTAGAATTTAAAATACATTATAACGTGGACTTTAGATTTCAAAATAAAGAGTGATTAATTTAAATTCATCTTCTATTGGAATGCAAAACATCCAAAATTAACCCTTCAATCTTTTATTAACTTGTTTAATGTTACCAAATAATTATTATTTATAATTTTATTTTATAAATTTAATTTAATAGATAACTAATTTTATATTAATAAAAGTTAAAGTAATGATTTAAAAAATTAATTAAATAACTTTATTTATTTAATTAAATAGAAAATATAAATTTGATAGTCATCAAAAAGTCGTTGTTGTCGCCATCAACACTAGTGTGTGTGTAACGACCCGTCCCGCACTCCCAGGGCGAGTCTATCTTATAGAAGCTTAAAAATAAAATAATAATAAACAATAATAATCTTTTTACAATCCATAAAAATTATATCCTTGAAAATGCAAATATAAAACACAAACTGCAGCGGAAAAATTTAAAATTCATGCCAAACCATCTAATTCCTCCATTCAAGTCCTTATCGACGCTCATCACGAATCAATCCTGATTTACAGAAGCTGAATCACAATAAACTATAATGAGTACGAAACTCAGTAAGTAAACCAATTTTGCATATACCAAAATACATACATACATATATATATCAAATGAATGACGTGCAATTGTATTCGAAAACATCATAAAACAAATCATCAAAATCTCATTCTGTCTTTCTCAAACTTTCACATTCTCTTTCAAACCACTTACTTGAGCTACCTTCATTCGATTACCGCTTAGTAGGATACTCCCTTAACTTTCATACTCTTTGGGCTTCTCGCCAATGCGTCCTTCGCCCACTTATCTCATAACTATATAAACATCTAGATTATCCTCCACTAAGCCAGTAACGAATTCAAGCATCCAAGATAAAACTGTAAAACAATCTTTCTTTCTTCAAATTCCATTTGGCTAAAAATCCACTTTCTCATTTTATAGAAAACATAATGCATTTCGTGCTCATGCCAATGAAATATTCACACATGCCCATGTCCATAAACACATATCAACATATCATACCAACACATCACATAAACACATGGGCAAAACATATAAATCAATCTCCGTACATATATAAAAATAGACTTTTCAAACATGTCAAACATATATATTTTTTATTGTGATTCGTTTGAAAATCTAGTTTACTTACCTCCTGGTATCCTCAAGAAACAAATGCAGATTGATATTATTGGCCTACAATTAAATAAATAATACTCTTATAAGAATAAAATCAAACCATAATTATAAACTCCAATATTCTCAAATTCCTCAATATAATCACATTCCATACTTAACCTCAAATAATCTTAATTTAAATCATAAATCATCAAAATACTCATAATTCTTGAAATTATGAAATTACCCTCAAATTTCAAAATTACCAAAATGCCCTTGAATTCAATATTACCAAAATACCCTCATCTCAAAATTACCAAATTAACCTCAAATCATAAATTACTAACTTATCCTCAATTTCAACAATTACTAAAATACCCACAAAATCTGAAATTACAAAATTGCCCTTAGACTGTGAAATTACCGAAATACCCTTGCCGGTCAACGGTCACCGGAATTCAACCGACGGCGACAGGAAACTCAGAACTGAATGTTCAAGCCACGCTGAGTCCAATGATGGCAGTGGTGACCTCCCACGCGCGGCGATGGCGGCGGATCGAGCTCCCAAAGCCGTGAATCCTTCAACGGCCGATCAACGGCAAAGTGACGTCCCCGGCATCAGTGGTTAGTCGGAAAAGGCAAAGGGAAAGATAACGAACAAAACCCAAGTGCTGGCTTCACCGGAAACCGACGAAATCACGGCGAATCGAGGCGGCGATTCCGCGGAGTTTCAAAGCTTCAATCGGCGGCTTTTCGATCGATTTCCGGCAGCAAGGACGACATGGACACGTTGCTCGTCTCTCAAGCTTCAAATCGGTACCAACCTTGACATGAGCGGTGGTCGGAAATGGGAGAACCGGCCAGGTCGTGCTCGCGGGTCGGGTTGGATCCGGTTCGGTTTCTCTTCTCTCTCTATCTCTCTTATCTCTTTCCTTTCTCTCTCTCTCTCAATTTATATGGGAATTCAACATGGTCAAAATCGGGTGTGGGGTATTACAGTGTGGGACGTCATTACTTGTACCGTTGGACTCGCCGACCAACGACAAACATCAATAAATATTCATAGAGGTCAAAAGATGGATTTATTTTCTTCAAATCCAATTAAAAAAGTTTGAAAACTTTCTAACTTTCTCAAATTTGGGCAAACATCAACTATTTTGACCAAATAAACTGCTTCAATCTAGAGATCATCAATTTTTAATAATTTTCATATAATTCTCGAGTTGAAATGAGATGGTAAGGTGGTGGCTGGCAGCAATAGGCGGTAGCTCCGTCAAATCTGCTTCCCTTTCGGTTTTTCAAATAAAAATTTAAAATTATAATATATTATTTAAGTAATTATTTATATTATGTCGTAATTTAGTTAGAAACAAATTAAATTAAATTTATTACAGCATAAATTACCTTAATAAACCTCTAAATAGAATTTAATTATAAATATAATTATATTATTGAAATTAGTTGTTATTAGTTCTTTATATAGTATATTAAATAAATTTATAGGTTAATTTTTTGAATTATATTTTTTGAATTATACTTATGCTAAATATTGAAAGTTTAACACTATATTAGGCCGAACCCACTAATCAACTCACTACAAACATTAGTATAGTGAAAGAGATCTTAGACGCTTAACAAAGTAATTAATTTCATGGAAGGCAAAATGTGGGTGAGTTGAGCATTGAGTCTTTTGATATGCTCAATGATCCCAATCCAATTGTAGAACTAGAGGTTTTATATTACATAGTTAAATGTATGTTACAAGAGAGCTTTACAAGAGTTATAGAGAGCTTGTGAGTGTAGTGTGTGTGTTAGTGTGGTGGGTGAGCTTGGTGAGGGGCTCACCCATATTTATAGGGGGTGGAGTGCTTAATTCTAGAGAATTCTACTACAAGTGGCAAAATATTTAGGGACCCAAGTGGTGAGTCCTAGAATGTTCTAGTTTATGTGCAATATGTAGAGAATTCTAGATCTTGGACCTTGGTGGGTGATTTACTAAGCGCACCACGGATGACTTGTTATGTTGGCGGCCCATTTCTAAGTGCAACCCGCTTCTAAGTACATCCCGCCTTTTGTGCTAAGTACATCCCGCTTCTAAGTGCTCTCCACATCGAGGCAGACTTTTACTAAGCGAACCTATGTGCGCACAATTAACCTCCGATTGAGGAAGATTTGGGCGGCCTGTGACAATCTTCCCCCACCTATGCTCGTGGCATCCTCATCGCGATCTCGTCCTTGCTCCTTTGGACTTGTTTCGTGATTTGTTGTTGGTCTTCTCGTGCTCCACTCTTGGGGAGGCGGCGCCACTTGCTTTGCGTGCGGGCATCTCTTTCTCTTGCTTGGTGTTGCGGTGTCTCCTCTTGTGCTTCCGCAACTCATTATTCTTGGATGGAGCCATGCGATTAGGGTTCTTCGTGTGTTGCTCCTCCACTTGTCTCGATGGAAGCTTATTCGAAAGCTTCGGAGGCATTACGTCCTTATCTTTTTCGTGGACGGCTCGTACTTATTGTGGGATTTGGCTTGGACGACTTTCGAAATCCTCTTATTTGTCGTGCTACTAGATGGAGACCGAGGGGTTGGGATACTTCTTGGATCCTCGCTTGCATCTCATGACCGAAAGCGCCTTTTCCGTAGGCAGTGCGCGCTCGACCGGTACTACGCATGCCTTACTCCCATCGAAGATGCTAAGGGAGTTCATGGCTGGAAGTGGGAAGGCATGGACCTTGTCGAAGAATTCCATGCCAAGGATCACCGCGTAGTCATCCATCGGCACTATCGAGAAGTCGAGCTTCCCGTTCCATGTCCTAAGCATAATGTGTACGCCTCGTGCGGTTCCTACAAATGGCTGGGCGGGCGAGTCTACCGCCTTGATGGTGCTTCCGTGTTGTGTTGCCTTGAGGCCTAGACGCTTGGTTTTAGTTTCAGAGATGAAGTTGTGCGTTGCTCCGGTGTCGAGGAGCACATGAACGGTTTGGCCGTTGATGAACACACCTACGAACATGAGCCATTTCCTTGTAGGTGCTGGTGGTTGGCTCACAAGTGTGCTAAGGCGTTGGAGCGAACCCATGCTGTGTTGGGGTTCCTCCGCAGTGGGTGTTTGTTAGCCCTGAAGCTGTGCCACGAGGGCATTGAGTGACATTTTCTCCGGGCAGTCGCGCACCCAATGAGAGCCATTGCAAATGAAGCATGTGCTTCGAGGCTTAGGCGGCTTTTCGGACTTACCTTGCCCGCTCTTACCGCTTGGAGGCTTTTTCTTGCCCCAGTCCTTGCGATTGCGGTCGTTGTCCTTATGGACCTCTTCCCCACCTATATTATGAGTAGACCTTTTGTCTTTGAGCGAGACGGAGTAATCGAAAAGTGATTCCGCAGCAGCAATGGTGTCATCAAGAGTTTGCACGTCACGCCTATCAAGTTCTATCTTAACCCAATCTTTGAGGCCATCTTGGAAGTAGAATAGAGAGTCCTTATCGAACATGTCAGAGATCTCAAGCATAAGGGTAGTGAAGTCGTTGATGTAATCGTGCTTCTTTTTCCACATTGCTTGGGGAAAAATGCTTGCAGAGTTCTTGTTGAAATTCGGCCCATGTATTGATGAAGTAAATGTCCTTGCCCATATCACCATGTTTCCACCGCCACCATAGTTGCGCGGCGCCTCGGAGGAATGTAGGCGCGGTGCCTACCTTTGATACCTCGTCACAGACACCCATGTCGTCTAAATATTACTCTAGCCCAAAGAGGAAGTTATCCACCACAACGGCATTGCACGCACCATCATAAGTATCGGGATTGGGTACGTCAATGTGGCGCGCATCACTCGAGCTTGCGGGAACTGCAGCCAGGCTAGGCGTGAGTGTGCGCTTGTGCCAAGTCCAATCCAAATAGACCTCATCGACCTCCGCACGGATTGCACGCAAATCATTTTGCACAAAGCTACGCAAATTGAGCAGCTCGTCATGGAATGCTCGAAACTCCCCTCAGAGAGAGTCGGCTTGGTCTTGCATCAGGGCTTTGGTGGCTACCGTGAATTCGCCATACTCACCCTCAAGGCCATTAACTCGCTCTTCTAAAGTATCGAGGGTGTCCTGGACAACGACCATTGAAGTTTCGAGTGTGGTAACACGAGGTTCCAATGCATCCATAGAAGGGGCTTTGGACTTACTTCGGGACTTTGGCTGTCCACGTCCTCCCTCCTCGCGGCCATGAGCTTGCTCCGGTACTTCCACACTAAATGTGCCCTTGCAATGTGCTGGACGGATTGGCCATCATCTACAAGCTAGCTTACATGTGGGTGCAAACCGTAGCTCTGATATCATTTGTCACGGGATGATGATTTATTGTGCAGCAACCTGTGCAGCACTTAGACGACTTCCTAGCACACAAGTCGCTAAGTAAGCTTCGAACACTTCTCAACTAGTTAAGCAGGAATGCTTTGCAGAAATGCTAGGAGAAGTAAGAGCGTAATGACCAATTATAATTATATTACACACTTAAATGTATATTACAAGAGAGCTTTACAAGAGTTGTAGAGAGCTTGTGAGTGTAGTGTGTGTGTTAGTATGGTGGGTGAGCTTGGTGGGCAAATGAGGGGGCTCACCCATATTTATAGGGGGGGAGTGCTTCATTCTAGAGAATTCTACTACAAGTGGCAAAACATTTAGGGACCCAAGTGGTGAGTCCTGAAATGTTCTAGTTTATGTGCAACATGTAGAGAATTCTAGATCTTGGGCCTTGGTGGGTGATTTGCTAAGCGCACCACAGATGGCTTGTTATGTTGGTGGCCCATTTCTAAGCGCAACCTGCTTTTAAGTACATCCCGCTTCTAAGCGATCTCGACAGCGAGGCGAACTTTTACTAAGCGGACCCGTGTGCACGCAATTAACCTCCGATTGCGGGAGATTTAGGCGGCCTATGACAGTAGGCTTCTTTTTTCCTTGTAGGTAGACAATTTCATGACTTGTTTTATCCTGTCAGATTATCCCGCTCTTTCCTTCAAGTTGACACGGGACCAAGTTTCGTTTTATCACTTGGAAATTTGATTCTAGATTCTTTAGTGGTTTTTCCATCACGATTCCAACTTAGGTAACTATATCATTGGAATCTTTCGCATGTGCTTGAAGATAAATATGAAGAATGGTTCAGTAGACAAATGATGTAAGTGACTAAGTGCATTGTATGCAAAATGAGCTTACATTTATATTATTCAATTACTTAGAGAGAGGACCTTGAGCATGATGCCTTATGAACTATTGTTAGAGTGCAATTTATGCACTAGTTTTGCATTGTTTACTTTCCTTAATATCGATGTGTATGTTACATTAATTGTAACATAGCATTTGCCATATATTTAATGTTGAGAGAGACAAATTAAGTTTATATTTCAAATATGAAATGACACTTGATGTGACACTAATCTTTGCGAAATGATTCATCCCACTAGAAGTCCACTGAAAGCCGGAAACTGCAGCATAATCAAGCTCTGTAAGGCAGTAAGGCACAAGCTAGGAAAAAATATATTTTAAAAATTAGAATACGAGATTTATACAATAAATTTTAATTAAGGATACTTTTATCATTGATGAATGTGTTAAAAACATTTTATAATTTTTAAAAATATTTTAATAAAATTATTAAAAAAATGTGTTAAAAGATATTTAGAGGAGTGCTAATAATCCCATTCATTAGAAAATGATGCCACCAATTATATTAATTATATTACATTAATATAATTAATTGTAAGTTACAGTAAATATAACTTAACAAAAGTCATATTACAGTGGCAGTTTGGGTTATCTCGAGTTGAATTCGGAAGGTCCAAGGTGGCCTCCATTTTTTCACCAGTCGGATGCTCAAAAATTTATACAATGACAAAAATAAGCCAGTTTCAAAATCATCAATAAATTATCATTGCCGTAAACCTACATTTTAAAAACTTTCTTTTCTAAATGTAACAACAGTTTTTAAAGTTATCAATACACTATCACAGCTATAAATCTCCATTTTAGAAAAGAAATTTAAAATTTCTTTTCTAAAATGTAACAAGACTTTTCAAAGTCATCAATAAATTATCGCTGTCGTATACCTCCGTTTTTGGAAATTTCTTTTTTAAATGTAACAACTTTTTTTTAAGTTATTAATAAATTATATCGTTGTCGTAAACCTCCATTTTTTCAAATTTCTTTTCTACATGGAACAGCGTTGTGCATCGCACATCGCATTCTATTTGATGTCAATGCAAGCAAGATATATAAATAAAGCAACATATTAGTACGTTGGTTGTCTTTGTTATTTAGACCCACTTTCAAATGAATTGCGGTGTAAGTATCTCAAGATATTTTTTTCAACAATCCATACTAAAATAATGATGGCTTTAGTTGACATTTTTACCAAAGGAAAAAAAAAAACACTATTCACCTTTACTTCGATATTTTAATTCATAAATAATAAAAATTCAAAAGTTTTGGGAAGTAAAACAAATTACTTAAATAATATCCTTAGCAGATTATAAATTATTTCAAATATTTTGAGTAAGATATAGACACTGAGATAGGATATAATATTTAACATTTTAGATTAATAAAGCTTTACTAGTTCCGCCAAGGCCCCCCAAAAAAAAATTCAAACATTTTAAAGAAATAACATTTTAATAATTATTCAATAACTTATCCAATACGTTATTCTTATACGCACACACATATTGAAATGAAATATTATCAAATAATATTTAAGCAAGATTTATAAGAGTTGGCCCTTCATTATCCAACACTTTGTTCCCGAACAGCAACTGAGATCTATGCAATTGTCACATTATTTAAGATTTTAACTATTGCCATTAATTAGTAAAAAAACTTATCAATGGTTACTACAAAAGTATTTATTGATAGATAGTATTCACCTACTACTACAATATTTTGTCACGTAAAAATATTTAGCTATGGTAATAAAAAAATTAAAAAAACAGTTAAATCTTGACTATAAATTATTACAAAAAGATATGTGAGACAGATTTTAAAGGAGATCAGATAATAATAGAATTTTAATTTCAGGTATGAGAGCAACCCACATTGATATGGGGGTACAAATCCTCTGCAGCCGATTTACTTGCACTTTTCAAACTATTTTATGCCGCAGTGCACGGCATTGCATGGCAATCTCTTAGATCATCCATTTTCATTTTCACAATCCAACGAAAATTCTTGGGTGCTCTTATTTGTACCTGATTTTGATGCTTTCTAAGGTCTTTGACTCTCCGAAATCCGATTATCGAGCCCAAAAGAGTTATCTAGGTATATTATAAAAATATCCGATTAGACGTGTGGATGATATAAAAACAGTGACACCAAGAAATTTGACAAATTACTATTTTCGGGCATTTTACTCACTTGTGGCATAATTTTTTTCAATTTACGGGAGACACCTTATTGATGTAAATTAGTAACTCAAATTAGACATTTTTTCCTCTCATATTTAAGGCTTTTAAAGCTTTATATGTTATTGGAGAGAAAGCCTTAGAAGTTTTATGTGCCACTGGGGAGATGTCTAATTTTCTGGATATGTTATTTTTTGCGCACTTTTAAATAGTTTATTGTGTTATGGAACATGAAATATAGAGAAATTGTAGAATACATCAGAGGTACCATGTTAGTCATACAATAAACAAATGATATTATGACATGTATATATTTATTTTGAAAAATCATCATGCAAGTGATGATTATATTAAATTCAGCCACACATATTATACATGCATTAATTGATTGTAATACATCAGAGGTATTCTATAATTTCTCTGTAATATGTCCGCTTGTAATTCTCATCGAATTTAGTGTGATTTTTTTTTCAAATCTAAGGAATAACAAAATATTGTGAGACGTGTACTAGAGTATGTGGCAAAAATCCTAGAAGCGTGGGTCCGAGGATGCACTTATTATTTCACTAGTCTGTTGCTAAGAAATATTTGTAATTACACATGAGGAAAAAGCTATCTACACCTCGAGTTTCGCTTAAAAATGACTACTTAAGCAAAATTTGAGAGTCAGAAATTAAGGGAACTTATATGAACATTTAAACAAATTTTTTGAGTCTTGGTCTCTTTTTTCCAATTTTTATTTGATTAAGTAGACTTTTTCTTCCAAAAATGATATTACAATTTTGGTAAGCAATTTTACTCTCCATCGACTTTTTGGCTATTTTATTTTGCAATGCTGAACCTGTAAATCCATTTGTTTTTCAATGCATTTTTTTTTTCTGTAAATCCATTTGTTTTGCAATGCATTTTTTTTCTTAGGTAGTTTTATTAAGTCATAAGTGTGATTCTCATTCAAGGATTTCATCTCCTCTTACATGACTTTAACCCATTTATTTTTATGCTGGTGAGACATGGCTTCTTCAAACATTTTAACTCCCCTCCATCTGTAAACATCACATATTCATATAGAGGATATTTAGCGGAAGGTCACCATTCTCTAGTGGATCTTCTCAATTCTAGCTTAATGAGTGGTGTAGATGGTTCTAGAGGTGCTTGCTCAACTGGTTTTTGTTTACTCTTTTATTTTCATAATTATGTTTTTGATGATAACAAACATATTTTAAATTGATAAGTTTGAAAATTTGTTGTCAAATTGGATCAATCTTTTAAGTCGTATAATATTCAAAGCAAAAAAAAAACTTCTGGAAAAGAAAATGGCAAACCAATTATATTATAGTGAGTGAATTTTTAATAGATGGAAAACCGATTGCATTAACCGTTTATGGCTAACGGTACATTGAATTCATTCCAGAGAGCAAATCTCAGATATGGGCAAACCATTAATGGATAACGATAAACTGATTGCATTTCAGAGAGCAAATATCAGTTAACGGTAAACCGTTTACGGATAACAGTAAACTGATTGCATTCCAAAGAGCCTCAGCTAATGCAAACTATTTATGGATAATGGTAATCCGACAACAATCCAGAGAGCAAATCTCAGAAAACGGCAAATTGTTTATTGATAACGGTAAACCGATAACAATCCAAAGAGCTATCATTTGGCAAACGGTAAACCATTTATGTCAAACGGATAACCGACATCTTTGGACAAGTTTTTGGAGGGATAACGGTAATCTGACTTCCGACTAACGGTGATTCGACAATTTGAATTTTGGTGCAATGGTCACTTGCCAATGTCAAAACGGCAATACAATAAGGACTAAACGGCGGTCCGACAGTGTGCAGAAAGTCAATAACTGCTAATTTTCAGCTTCATCTATAAAATGACTCAACCAAATTCAAACAAAAAGAGATTCAAGAGGTATGATTGAGCTTGCTACTGAGCATATAACCATTATTGAGCTTTAAACTTGTTTTTATTTCTTTAATTCACACATTGAGCATTCATTTGTAATCAAACACTTTGTGTGAGAAAATTCATTTGTAATCTTTATCCTTGAGAGGTTGTAAGTGTTGGGATACACTTGGGTTAAGAGATTAGGGATAATATATTGTTGTAAATGCCTATTGACACCTTGGAAGTCAATTGTAAGAGTTGTTGAAACCTTGGAGGCTTGCTTAGTGAAATCCTCAAGCCCAGTGAGTTCAGAGGCATGGACGTAGGCTCAATTGGCCGAACCACATAAAAATCGAGTGTTTACTATCTCTCACCCTATCTATCTAATTTACATTGCGCACTAATTTATTTATTTCAAATTTGGTTGCTTAATTTAATTTGCATTAAGTTTTAATTGCTTAATTTTTTAGAATCTCAATTCACCCCCCCTCTTAGGTTGACTAGTTATTATTTCAGTTTTGTTGGACCATCATTATTATCCTCTCCAACTCCACTATGATCATCATAAACTATAAGTGGAGAAACTAAAGTTGGAATAATATGAATTTCTGGAGGTGACTGAGTGTTGAGTGTTAGAAAATGTATATTTATAAAGGAGAAAATCGTCATTTTACATTTCAAGTCTTACTAACAACCCTTACTTTTATGTGTTTAAGCTTCTTATAATTTAATTATGTGTGTTTTATTTTAATTAAGTATTTTATGAATTTTAGGGGTATCATAGTCATTTCATAATAAATGAGAGATCAAATGGCAAAACGGACATCACTTTTGAACTTAGAACGGTCGAAAACCTTAGGAGGAGCATAAAAGGAAAAATGACATTGTTCACATGTACAATACTATTCACATGTACGGTACTGTCTACGTTACTGTTCACGACACTGTTCACATAGACGGATCGATGACGTGGCATTGACCGATGATGTGGCATTGACTGATGAGGTGTCAAGATCCTGTTGGACTAAAATTCTTATGCACTATTGATCGATGACATGGCAGCATATCAGTGGACCAAAAATCTTACGTACGGTACATGCAACACATAGGATTATTTTCAACCAAACCGCGTCACTGTTCACCCGAGTCAAATCATGTTACTGTTCATCCGCGTGGTCAAACCACGTACTATTCACGCATATTGTTGACTGATGACGTGGCGCAATCCTGAGCGTCCAAACTGTTTTTAATCCGATGGCCATGATTTACTCGATGTATCTATAAAAAGGGGGTCTTCCCCCCTAATTTGATATCTCTGAATCCATTTTTGGGATCCATTTTTTGTAATTCCTTCTCCATCTTATATTTTCTACGTATTTTAATAAATTCCCATTTTACCCATAATTCAATTATGAGTGGCTAATTTTCTTTCAAGCTTGGGTTGAAGGTGAAGTCTCGACATGTGTTATGGGCTTTAATTGGTAAATTTATTTTCTCTTCCCCTCTAGTTTTTGTGGATGTTTTGACTTTTCGTTGACAAATAATAATAATCTTGTCTAGTACCGTCCTGGTTTCACCGGCTCCCTAGTATAAGGTTATTATTATTTGGCACGATAAGCCTTTAGCACCATATTTATTAGAGCGTGGTTCATGAGGTGTGGATTCCCCCCTCATGATTTAATTGGTATTAATAAGGAATATTTAGCCCATGATGCATGTTGATACAGATTCAGATACCCAAGTACGTCAATTTAATAGATTTACACTTTAATTTCTTCTCGTCATTTCAATTCCAACTTTTAGGATAATTTGAATCACTTTCACCACAAATCCAACCACCTCATACAAAATTAATTCTATATATAATTAAAATCCACCTCCCGATGGGATCGACACTCGTCACCATGATCTATACTACAATAGATTCATGCACTTGCGAGTTCAATAAAATTTGCACAACACTGAGACTCATCATTCTTCTTTGCATTACCAACTATCTAATCTTTAAGAAACACAACATCTCTACCTCTAATAAGTTTTCTTGCCACTGGATTTCATAATCTATACCCAAATTCTTTATGCCCATAACCTAAGAAAATGCATTTTTTAGCTTTATCATCAATCTTCAATTTTTTATCCTTAGCAATGTGAACATATGTTTTACAAACAAACACTCAAACAAACACTTTTAAGTGTTTATAAAAACCATTTTTCTTGGTTCAAACTCTCTTAGGTACACCGCCATCTAATGAAGTTGAAGGAAAAAGGTTAATCAAGTCAACTGTCGTACATATCGCCTCTGCGCAGAAAAATTTAGGAAGCTTGAAATCAGAAGCATACATCTGACATTTTCTTTAATTGTTCTATTCATCTTTTCTGCAATATCATTCTGCTGAGGTGTTTTTAGTACAATTTTCTCAAGTTTTACTCCATAGGATCTAAAATACTGCTCAAATAGCTCTTTGTACTCACCACCACTATCTACCTTGACACATTTTAATTTTCTTATTGTTCCTCTCTCAACATAAGCATGGAAGAAGTTAAGCGTATCAAGTACCTGAAATACAAGTATGCAACCCAAGAGGGGGGTGAATTGAGATTCTAAAAATTATTCAATTTATAAAGAAAAACTCAAAGCAAATATAATCCAAATTCAAAGCAATAACAATTAAGTTGATCACAATATAAAAAGATAAGGGAAGAGAAATTCAAACATAGAGATTTTTACGTGGTTCGGCCAACCTCGCCTACGTCCACGCCTCCAAGCTTTCCGGGCTTGAGGATTCCACTAAGCAAGCCTCCAAGGCTTCAAATGCTAACACTTGACTTCCAAGGTGTCAATAATCTTTACAACAAGAGATTATCACAATCTCTTTAACCCAAGTGTATCCCGACACTTACAATCACTCAAAACAAAAGATTTCAAATTTGTTTTGCCTCTCACAATATATAAGATTACACAATGATCCTTAATAGATGAAGCAAGAATGTGTTCTAAGCTCTATGAAGATTGGATTCTCGAATATAAGCTCAATAGTCGTGTTGTGATCAATCATCTTTGAATTTGAATGAGCTTATTTATATTTGGAGCTGAAAAACTAGCCGTTACAAACTGTTGGCCCGAAAATGATTCACCGTTAACAATTAACGGTTAACCGTTTACGCTGGTCAAAAGTTACTGTTGGCCAAATTTTAAATAAACGGTTTGCCGTTTAGGATTACCCTTTCGCCGTTAAATTCCAGAGACCTGCAAGATGAACATCAGTTATCCATTTATAGTAAACGGTTAAGGATTTGCATGAAGTGACTTTTCTAAATATTATCGGTTAACCGTTTGTAATAAACGGTTCGCCGTTTGTTTCCAGTAACATGCAAAATAATTCAGCCTTATCCGGCTTTGTTAAACAGTGCCAGAGGAGTACAACTTTCAATTCTGGATGTTATCGGTTAACCGTTTAAATAAACGGTTCACCGTTAAATTTCAGTAGTCTTTCCATCTTTTGTGTTTTTCATTTTTCATAAACGGTTAGAGCTTAGGCAATATGTTGCTCTCTGGTATTAATCGGTTAACCATTTAAAAGAAACCGGTTCACCGTTTATTTTCATAATCACATTTTAAATCAGATTTTGCAGAAAATCTTTTTATAATTTGAAAGTCCATCTTTTATGAGTATGAATAGAATGATTATTAAGGCTTTTGTTTATTAAGAAATAGCTCCAACATTTTTATCAAAAACCATTTGAAGTTTGTCATCATCAAAATCAATATTATTAACATATTCATGTTAACAGTACCTAGTTTTTAGATTTCAAAGCAAAAGCCTACACTTTTCTAGAACAGTCATCAATAAAAGTCACAAAATAAAGTACACATGCTATTGATTTACTTTACATCATGCAAACATCAGTGTAAATCAAATTAAAGATTGCAATTTTCTTAATGGAGAAAAGCTTTTAAAAGCTACTCTGTGTTTTTTTCCAGCTAAGCAATGAACACAAGTCTTGAGGGGACATACTTACGAAGCTGGATAGAAATCATTTTCTACTAAGAGTTTTTAACCCTTTCTCACTAATGTGACCAAGTCTTTTGTTTCACATCTCAATGTCAGAGGCTTTTATAGCCACATTCACATCTTCTTGCTTGATCTTGGCTTCTATCAAATAAAGAATGTTTATTTTCCTCCCCTTAGCTAACACTAGAGAGCCTTTAGTGAGCTTCTATTTTCTTTCACCAAATTGGTTAGTATAACCATAATCATCAACCTTGCCTGTAGAGATCAAATTAAGGCAAATATCTGATACATATCTAACATCTTTAAGCAACAACTTACAATCAATGTTGATTTCCAAACAAATATCTCCTATGCCTACAATCTTGGATGCACTTCATTTCCCATCCAAACATAACCATAATCACCATTAACATAAGATGTGAAGTAATCACAATGTGCAGTAACATAAAAAGAACCACCCGAATCAATCACCCAATCACTGGTATAACAAGTATGATTTATAGAGCTTTCATTGTATACAATACTCATATAAATATTAACTATGGCTGCATGTTCTCTTTATCATTTTTCTGCGCATCACCTTTTTCTTTTGCATATTCTCTTATCCATAATTTACACTCCTTCTTAATATGACCCATTTTCTGACAATAGCTAACGAGAGGATAAAATAAAAATCAAGACCAGCAGGATTGTAAAGGGCGATGACAAGAACTTATATTCCAAATTTGGAAGAAACCGGAGTTAAATTTACCTTCCGATTATCGAATCAAAGATTGAAATTCCTATTCCCGAAACAAAACATTCCCATTGTCTTTCTCTCCCACTTTCATCCTTTTGCAATAGCGAAACTTACTGTCGCCTCCACTTGTTCTTCTTTATGTAGCCAAGTTTTTCAAAACCTAATTTTTTTTTTTGTAAAATTTCACTTAGCCCCTCAATCTTTCTTTAATTATTTAAATATCCAAATTAATGAAACTTGGGCTTGGGCCACCGAAATGAGATGGACCCAACAAATTATAGTAATTAGGTTAGCTAAAAGAGTTAGACTATTGGTACCCTTCTAAAATCCTATTAAAACCCATATTTCAATTATACTTCACCTATTGTCAAAAATACTTTTTTTCTTAATAAACTCTCTTTTCTGTTTAAAAATATTTCAAATTACAATAATTCTTTTGCAATGAAATTCAATTATTTGCCCCATAAGAAAATTGGTATAAGCTAAATACAAATGCTGCTATAAACGGTCCAAGCTGTCTAGAGTACTTGGCCAAACTTATATTCTCCCTTCATAAACACTTGATGGCTGGTGTGGCTAGAGGAAGCTCCTGCAGAAATAACAAATATATTGTTGCTCCCTTGCTTTTTTTTCTAATATAAAATACTCTTTTTACACTTTTTTAAAATAATCTCTTTTAAGCTAAAGAAAAAAAATACAGTTTTGATATCAGCAATCTTCTCCAACTTTCTTTCTCCACAAAACCAAAAATATCTAGCTCCCAAAAATAAAAATAATCAATATGAAAAAAAAAATTGTCTTAAGTTTGTGTAAACTAATTGTATAGGTGAAACTATGAAAGAGAAAAAAAGAAGAGAGAAAAATGTAATGTTAATTCTATTTTTATATCTCCTTAAATGTAATTGTAATATAATAGGGGTTTTATAAGATCAATTAAAAGGTGCCAATAGTCCAACTCTAACTAAAAGCATCTTCAACCTTCTATGGGGAGATGTGGAAGGGAAATAAATAAAATGGGGTGAGTAGAAACTTAGTTAGTGTATAATGGGTTTTAAAAATAAACTAACTTTAAAATAATTATAATAGTGCAACATACAATTTCATCAAACTATATTTAAAAACATAAGTAAAACGTTGTCTTCTATCTTATCATGAGAAACAAATCCTAACAGTAGAGATTGTTATGTGAAGGTGACCTAGCACTCCAAAACTGACCGTGGTTAATTTGGTAGATAAAAAAAAAAAAAAACCACTACAAGTCTTTATCAATTTAATTGCATAAAATGCAACCTGCAAAACTCATACTTCTCCCATATAAATACTTGAGAGCACATGCATACTTTCATCACGCCATTGTTAGCTAGCACTTAAAGAAATCGCTGAGTTCAATCTTTATTGTCCATCTTCAGAAATATGTCAACTCAAGAAGTTTCATTACAGAAAAATGTTCGTAACGCAGCAGATTTCCATCCTAATATATGGGGAGACCATTTCCTCACATGTCCTTCTGAGGTCCTTAAACATCTCATTACTGATTACATACATTCATAGAACATGCATGCATGCTCATTAGTGTTTTTTTTTGCATACAGACGATAGATACTTGGACTCAACAACAGCACAAACAACTAAAAGAAGAGGTGAGGAGAATGATGGCATGTGATGCCGATAAACCTGCCCAGAAATTGCGCTTGATTGATGCTGTCCAAAGGTTAGGTGTGGCTTACCACTTCAAAAAAGAGATTGATGATGCGTTGGAGAAAATAAGTCATGACCGTTTTGATGATAACGATGATCTCTTTATTGTCTCTCTTCGTTTTCGATTGCTTAGGCAGCGAGGAGCTAAGATGTCATGTGGTGTGAAATCTTTCTTAAGCTATGTTAATTGCAAAATCTTTCTAATTAAATATAAGACATCTAATTGAGTCTCGATTGCTTGTATTGTTTAATGTGATTAGATGTGTTTGAGAAGTTTAAAGATGACGATGGAAAATTCAAGGCATCATTGATGAATGATGTTCACGGCATGCTAAGTTTGTATGAGGCAGCCCACCTAGCCATTCACGGAGAAGATATTTTAGATGAAGCAATTGTTTTCACGACAACTCACCTTAAGTCAATGGTATCCAATTCTCAGGTAAACTCTACTTTTGCTGAAGAAATACGTCATTCTCTCAGAGTTCCTCTCTGTAGAGCCGTATCAAGGTTAGAGTCAAGGTATTTCTTGGATATCTATTCAAGAGACGATTTGCACGATAAAACTTTGGTCAATTTCGCGAAGTTAGACTTTAATATACTGCAAGCAATGCACCAGAAGGAAGCAAGTGAAATTACCAGGTAAATTAATATTCTTCTAACGTGGAACGTAAAGCCTATTTGGTGTTGTTTTGCACTTACCTCCTAGTGTATTTGAGGAAAAATATCTTATTACAATTAATTTTTTTTAATAATAACACCCAAACATAAAGTTTTAGAGTGTTATGAAATTTCAAATATATATTCTAGAATTGTTAATAGTGGTAGTTGTAGGTATTTGTGGGTTGTACTTTTTGTGTGTTATTTGTTTGTTACGAGGTGTGCGAGAAATATTAAATCAGTCTATTAGGAAATTAGGGTAATAGTGTAATTTCTAGAATTTGAGAGCCAATATTTACGAAAAGTTGGTACCAACTTAGAATGGAGGCAAATATCTAAAGTATATAAGGAAGTGAGAATATTCTATCAAAGTTATAATGTTAGGGAGATAATGGTTTATTAACGAAAATATTTCCGAAGTAGATGGTAAAATACAATTTCTTCAAAACTTAATTTCTTATTTTCCTTTTACAGAACAAAATTTCCGAATAAAATTTGGAAGATTCTCGTTTTTCACTTTAACGATTTCGGCTTTTACCACTTACCCCTTATAATTTTCATAATTCTTATATTACCTCTTGATATCCAAATTTCATTGAAAAAAAGAAAAAAAGAAAAGTGGTTTGTTTTGTGAATGGGATGACTTTTCCTATAAAAGGTTTGACGTCAAGGAGATAATGATGTATTATATGAAAATTGTAAGAGCGTAAGTGATAAATAAGTAAAACAATTGTAAGAGGTACGTAAATATGCCAACGCTTTTATCAAAACTTTCAGATGGCTCTAAGTGTTTTAGTATTAATTAATTTATATATGATAATGAAAAATGAAACCTAATTGTTTTCTTCTCTACGTTTCTCCAATATAAAAGTAACAATTGTTATCTTAACAAACTTATAATGTAAGTGGATCTTCAATTTAGAAAACTAGCTAATTTTGATTTGAAATTGAATTTCAGGTGGTGGAGAGATTTAGACTTCCTTAAAAAGCTGCCTTATATTAGAGAGAGAGTCGTGGAGCTATATTTTTGGATACTAGTGGGAGCGTCCTATGAGCCCAATTTCAGCACTGGTAGAATCTTTTTGACCAAAATAATATGCCTCCAGACCCTAATAGATGATACATTTGACGCCTACGGTACTTTTGAAGAGATCACAATCTTTACTGAAGCAGTTGCAAGGTTTGAAACCATGCATATATACATGCTTATCTATGTTTCAAAACATGCATATTAATAGATTTAATGGTTTTTTTATTTTCAGATGGGACATTGGCCACATAGATGCACTTCCAGAATACATGAAATTCATTTTCAAGACAGTCATTGATGTCTACAGTGAAGCTGAGGAAGAACTGGCAAAAGAAGGAAGATCATACAGCATACAATATGCAATACGATCGGTAGGCAATTTCATTTCATTTGATTTTGCATTTTAGTTGTTGGGCAATGTGCATTATTGTTGACTTCGATTATATTTCTCAGTTTCAAGAACAAGTTATGAAGTTGTTCTGCGAAACGAAATGGTTAAATGAAGGTTATGTTCCGAGCATGGACGAGTATAAATCAGTTTCATTAAGAGGCATCGGTTTTTTACCGTTAGCGGTAGCTGCCTTCATTTTCATGGGTGATATTGCAAGTAAGGAGATCTTTGAATGGGAAATGAGTAACCCTAAGATCATAATAGCTGCAGAAACTATTTTCAGATTCCTGAATGATATCGCAGGCCATAAGGTACGTGTTGCTACTCCATCTTATATAATAATAATAATAATAATACTTGACCATATTAAAGTCAGAAACAAGGTTAAAAGACCAAAAAAAAAAAAACACAGACTTAAATGTAGTTTATTTTGTCATGCATTATTAATGACATCTTTATTTTTCTTTTTTTCCATCTTTTAACTTATCCCCGATTTTAATATGTCACATATATCTTATTAGAAGCTAGAAGAGAAGAAAAACATGGATTTCAACATATTACTTTGTCTTTTAATGTTTTGAAATTCATATTTCTCTGTCTTTTAACGCCGTTTGCATGAACATATATATTTATTCTTAGATTCGGAAATCCTAAATTTAAGTCCGGAGTAAAAATTTTTCTATATGTATATAAGTCAATCAGTTCTACAGTTCATTATTAATACTCTTTATTATACATATAAGATATAAATATAACATAACATATATGCCGAAAGGAAAAGAAAAAAAAAAAGATGATGGGTATATTTTCTTTTTTCCTTAACCAATAATTTGCAACTGTGATGTAGTTTGAGCAAAAGAGAGAACATAGTCCCTCAGCTGTTGAATGCTACAAGAATCAACATGGTGTGTCCGAGGAAGAGGCAGTTAAAGCGTTGTCGTTGGCAGTTGCTAACAGTTGGAAAGTTATAAATGAGGAGCTGCTTCTCAACCCAACTGCTATTCCTTTACCTCTGCTTCAGGTGATTTTTGATCTCTCATGTTCGGCCGACTTTATGTACGGCGACGCTCAAGATCGCTTCACGCATTCAACGATGATGAAGGACCAAGTTGACCTGGTGCTGAGGGACCCCATTAAGCTCTGAAGATTAAAGTAATGTTGCTGATTTCCTATCGTAAAGTTGAGAAGTTGGTAATAAATTAAGTTGGTGCTTGCTAGTTATTTAGCTAGCTAGTCATGCGTAGCTAGGGGATGTTCAATTGATTAGGCCTATATTCTAGTAAAAATAAAAGGTGTAAGAACGAATCTCCAGCACACCAACTTCATAATAATGTATTTTTTTTCATCTATGTCTGTTTGCTGGGGTGAAGTGCGTGGTAGCCTAAAAAAACAAGTCTGAGATTAGAATAAACAGCAATTCTACTTGCTTGGAATAAACGATATTACCAGTTTTACTATACCTTTAATTTCTGGTGCATTATTGTTATGGTGATTGCCATTTTCTGCTCTAATTAATGTTCTAAAGTTTTACTACTTAAATCCCAATAGATTCTGTGTTGGGGTGATGGAGCGAGATAGTGGAAGTGAATTGACAGGATAGATAAAATTCAGATATAGTTATTGAAATACAAGTATGCAACCCAAAAGGGGGGGTGAATTGGGATTCTAAAAATTATTTGATTCTAAGACAAATTATCATGCAAATCTAGAATGAATTTAAAGCAATAACAATTAAGTTTATCACAATATAAAAAGATAAGGGAAGAGAAATTCAAACACAGAGATTTTTACGTGGTTCGGCCAACCTCGCCTACGTCCACGCCTCCAAGCTTTCCGGGCTTGAGGATTCCACTAAGCAAGCCTCCAAGGCTTCAAATGCTTACACTTGACTTCCAAGGTGTCAATAACCTTTACAACAAGAGATTATCCCAATCTCTTTAACCCAAGTGTATCCCAACACTAACAATCACTCAAAACAAAAGATTTCAAATTTGTTTTGCCTCTCACAATATATAAGATTACACAATGATGCCCAATATGTGAATAGATGAAGCAAGAATGTGTTCTAAGCCCTATGAAGATTGTATTCTCGAATATAAGCTCAATAGTCGTGTTGCGATCAATCTTCTTTGAATTTGAATGAGCTTATTTATATTTGGAGCTGAAAAACTAGTCGTTACAAACTGTCGGCCCCAAAACGGTTCACCGTTAACCATTAACGGTTAACCGTTTACGCTGGTCAAAAGTTACTGTTGGGCCAAATTTCAAATAAACGGTTTGCTGTTTAGGATTACCCTTTCGCCGTTAAATTCTAGAGACCTGCAAGATGAACATCAGATATCCGTTTACATTAAACGGTTAAGGATTTGCATGAAGTGACTTCTCTGAATATTATCGGTTAACCGTTTGTAATAAACAGTTCACCGTTTGTTTCCAGTAACCTGCAAAACAATTCAGCCTTATCCGGTTTTGTTAAACAGTGCCAGAGGAGTACAACCTTCAATTGTGGATGTTATCGGTTAACCGTTTCAATAAACGGTTCACCGTTAAATTCTAGTAGCCTTTCCATCTTTTGTGTTTTCCGTTTTTCATAAACGGTTAGAGCTTAGGCAATATGTTGCTCTCTGGTATTAATCGGTTAACCGTTTAAAAGAAATCGGTTCACCGTTTAAAAGAAATTGGTTCACCGTTTATTTCCAGAATCACATTTTAAACCAGATTTTGCAGAGAATCTTTTTCTAATTTGAAAGTCCATCTTTTATGAATATGAATGGAATGATTATTAGGGCTTTCGTTTATTAAGGAATAGCTCCAATATTTTTATCAAAAACCATTTAAAGTTTGTTATCATCAAAATCAATATTATTAACATATTCATGTTAATAGTTATAGTGATGGATTAAGCCAATAACATTACGTTATACTCTACTCGAAGCATGATGAAATCTCGTTTTAATCTAAATGACTCAATAGGATTTTTAACAATACTTTAAGCAAGATTAAATGATATTCTAATCTAAACTACTATACAAAAGAGATTTTAAATGATATTCTAACCTAAACTACTATACAAAAGAGATTTTTTTATAGATAATCCCAAAGGAAGTTATAATTTTTTTTCATTTTTTTGTTAATCAAATGGTATGAAAACAATAACAAGATCTTCCTTACTTTACTAAGATAACTCACAAAGGGAAACTAAATCGCAATTATAATAGAAATAAAACACTAAGGCACATAAAATAATTGACTCTAATTAAAACAGAAAATATCAAAAAATCTAAAATAATAAAATTCTAAAATAACGTCCTACATCAATTTCCCCCTCTTAAAAGAAAGTCAGCCATGAAACTTGTATAAGAGCAAATTATTTTGTAATTCGAACTTATTGACTTTCTCATCAATCTTTCTTGAAACTTGAAACTTTGAATAATCCATATTTCATCTATTTTCTTCGCTTGCACATTCATTACAAGAATTTATCATTTTAGTAATGAAAATTTTGTTGATGGAACATGATTTCATCGGAAAATGAAGCTTTTGGGAGAAAAATTAATTTTTGTCACTGTATAATTGAAAGCGATTAGCATCCGTCATCAAATCTTTCTTCGTGACTATAATAATAATTTTCCCGGTAGTTGATCATTTTGATTTCCCTCCTCTTTCCTAGTTAGTTTGGGAAATATGAACAATTAGTTATGAGAGTAACTTATTATGACTAATTAACTGCCATGCTTGCTTACTAAAAATCAATTCTTTTAGTTACCATTTTGTGTTCTTGACTAACCGAAATATTATAATAAAGTGGACGTGCTCACACTATTTTATGCTGCGCTACACTGCATTGCATTCCAATCTCTTAAATCATCCATTTTAATTTAATTTCGTATTCCAAGGACGATTCTCGAGTACTCTTTTTTGTAGCTGACTTTGATGCTTCTTAAGGTTTTCGAGTCTTCGAAGTCCAATTATCACTTCAAAGAGTTATCTAAGAATATTATAAAAATATCTGCTTAGAAGTATGGATGATATGAACATAATGAATCACCAAGAACATTGACAAATTAATATTTTTGGGCATTTTACTCGTTTCTAGCCTGAAATCTTTCAATTTAATGGGACATGCCCTAATGGTATAAATTAATAATGTCAAAGGAATTAGCAGATTCTATGGCAGATTCTGTACAGCTATAACAATTATCTTTATGATTGTAAATCTTTTATGTTTTCCTTATTTAGGATATACTAGCTGTAGGCTAATTTAGATAGTTCTGTATATGGTAGTTTAGCTATGTTTAGGGCCAAATATTAGCTTGTATTCATAGTATATAATGGGAATTCTCCTCCAAGAGAAAAACAACTTTTGCTCAAAATTCTCTGAGTTTATCATGGTATCAGAGCCTCAGTTCTAAATTCTCTTCTTCCTAGTTCATTCTCTTGTTCTTAGTTATTTTTTTATCAAGTTATCTCAGCCTCATGTCTTCAGACAAGTATGATGCCTTTTTGATTCGTTTTAATGGCACAAACTACTCAGCCTGGGCATTTCATTTCGAGATATTTGTCAAAGGCAAAGATCTATGGGGACATGTTGATGGCAGGAAACCTGCCCCTGACAAAGACATAGACCAGGATGGGCATGCCAAGTGGGAAGTCAAGGATGCTCAAATCATGGCATGGATTCTAGGATCTGTGGAATCCAACTTCATCTTGAATCTTCGACCCTTCAAGACCGCAGCAGGAATGTGGAATCATCTCAGGTAAATCACCCACTACATCTCCTTAGTACTTTGATTCTGGGGCTTCCCATCACATGCCAAACAATGCTAAATTCCTCACCAATGTAAGTAAATACCTTGGAAATCTAAAAATTCATACAGCTGATGGCAACTCTTTACCTATCACAGCCACTGGTGATGTTTCTTCTTCTATAACCAATGTCTTTGTCTCTCCTGGTCTTACCACTAATCTTGTTTCAGTCGGTCAGTTAGATGACAATAATTGTAAAGTAGAATTCTCTAAATCTGGTTGTGTTGTGCAGGATCAGCAGTCAGGGAAGATGATTGCCAGGGGGCCTAAAATAGGACGTCTTTTCCCTCTCCAATTTGTTGAGTCTCTATGTTTCTCTTTGCCCGTTATCACTTGTAATTTTACTAATGTTAATTATCGAGCATGGCATAAGCGTCTAGGACACCCAAACTCTAATGTACTTCATGCTTTGCTAAATTCTGGTTTACTTGGGAATAAAATATCATCATCTCTTAGTGTCGTTCAATTTGATTGCAATTCTTGTAAGCTTGGAAAAAGTAAAATTCTGCCATTTCCCACTCACACACCAAATGTTGTCCAGCCTTTTAATTTGATACATAGTGATGTGTGGGGTATGGCGCCCGTTACATCTCATGCTAATTACAAGTACTTTGTCACTTTTATTGATGACTATAGTCGCTTCACATGGATTTATTTTCTACATTCTAAAGATGAAGTGTTCTCTGTTTTCAAGCTTTTTCATGCACATATTCAGACCCAATTTTCAACTAATATCAAAATTCTTCGCTCTGATAATGGGGGTGAGTATATGTCTCATTTATTTCAAGAATTTTTGCACACCAATGGCATAATTTCTCAAAGATCTTGTCCTTCAACCCCCCAACAAAATGGGGTGGCTGAAAGAAAGAATCGTCACCTTCTCGATGTTGTCCGCACTCTTCTATTAGAGTCATTTGTACCCTCTCGTTTTTGGTGTGAAGCTCTCTCCACTTCTGTCTATCTCATCAACAGATTGCCCTCTCCTTCCTTGAACTATGTCTCCCCTTTCTTTCGGTTATTTGGCTATACACCAAATTACTCCCATCTCCGTACCTTCGGTTGTGTGTGCTATGTTCATCTTCCTCCATATGAACGCACAAAACTCACAGCCTAAGCTGTGAAATGTGCTTTTCTAGGATATTCTATGCACCAAAAAGGTTTTCTTTGCTATGATCCAAATTTACGTCGTATAAGGGTTTCTCGAAATGAGATATTTTTTTAAAATCAGTATTTCTTTTCTGCACACCAGGACGATTTTTCCCCTTCATTTTCTGTTTTGCCAAAATTTACTAACCCTTCTGCAGATTATGTACCTTCTAAACCTCTCATAGTCTATCAGCGACGCAAGAATTCAGTACCTCTAAGGCCCCCTCCAGCTACTTCCCTAAATGTTGATCCAGTTCCAACAACTGCACCTGAACCTCTCAGACACAGTACTCGGGTTCATAGACCACCAGATAGGTATGGTTTCACCTATCCATTATCTTTGACAACCACTTTGTCTTCTATTCCTATTCCTTCATCATATAAACAGGCAATGGAGCATGAATGTTGGCGAAAAGCTGTTGAATCAGAACTTCTTGCACTTGAGGAAAACCAGACTTGGGATATTGTTTCATGTCCTCCATCTGTGAAACCCCTTAGTAGTAAATTAGTGTTTTCTATCAAGCTGCGTTCTGATGGATCCATAGATCGTTACAAGGCTCGGTTGGTAGTTCTTGGCAACAAGCAAGAATATGGCCTAGACTACGATGAGACCTTCGCACCGGTAGCCAAAATGACCATTGTTCGAACAATATTAGCTCTTGCTGCATCACAATCATAGTCTTTACATCAAATGGATGTAAAGAACGCTTTCCTACATGGTGATCTCAATGAGGAAATTTACATGAAACTTCCCTATGGTATGACTACTTCCTCACCTAATGATGTTTTCAAACTAAAACGTTCTTTGTATGGGTTGAAGCAGGCACCACGAGTATGGTTTGAGAAGTTTCGATCAACTCTTTTCGGTTTTTCATTCACTCAAAGTCAGTATGACTCCTCCCTTTTTTTCCAACAGACATCTAAGGGCATCGTTGTTCTCCTTGTTTATGTGGACGACATCGTTATCACTGGTTCTGATATGGAGGCAATTTCTAAACTTCAGAATTTGTTGCACTCCACTTTTCACATGAAAGACCTCGGTCAACTCACCTATTTTTTGGGGTTAGAGGTGCATCATCGGACTCAAGGTATCTTCTTGAATCAGCGCAAGTATATTCAGGATTTAATTCAATTAGCTGGACTTATGGACACAAATTCTGTTGACACCCCAATGGAACTTAATGTGAAATATCGACGAGACGAAGGGGAACTACTTCAAGATCCTACTTTATATCGGAAGCTGGTTGGTAGTCTTATCTATCTAACTATCACCCGCCCAGACATCTCTTATGCTGTCCACACCGTCAGCAAGTTCATGCAAGCCCCTCGACATCTCCACCTACCCGCAGTCCGCCGTATCATTAAACATATTCTTGGCACTCCTAGCCGCGGTTTATTCTTCCCTACTGGTTCTTCACCCCAACTACAAGCCTACAGTGACGCAGATTGGGCTGGCTGCCCGGACACGAGAAAATCTACTATGGGATGGTGCATGTTTCTTGGTGATGCCCTTATCTCTTGGAAATGCAAAAAGCAAGACTCAGTCTCCAAATCATCCACTGAGGCAGAATATCGCGCCATGTCTGCAGCCTGCTTCGAGATCAGTTGGTTGCGTGGTCTCTTAACAGAACTTGGTTTCTGACAACATCAACCTACTCCCCTACATGCTGACAACACTAGTGTCATCCAAATTGCAGCCAACCCTGTCTACCACGAGCGTACGAAACACATAGAGGTTGACTGCCACTCTATTCGAGAGGCTTATGACCGCCAAGTTATCACCCTCCCGCATATCTCCACTACTCTACAGATTGCGGATATCTTCACCAAATCCATGACACGTCAGCGACATAACTTTCTTGTTAGCAAATTGATGCTTGTAGATTTATCAGCATCAATTTGAGGGGGGATGTCAAAGGAATTAGCAGATTCTATGGCAGATTCTGTACAGCTATCTTAGCAGATTCTATGGCAGATTTTGTACAGCTATAACAATTATCTTTATGATTGTAAATCTTTTATGTTTTCCTTATTTAGGATATACTAGTTGTAGGCTAATTTAGATAGTTCTGTAGATGGTAGTTTAGCTATGTTTAGGGCCAAACATTAGCTTGTATTCATAGTATATAATGGGAATTCTCCTCCAAGAGAAAAATAACTTTTGCTCAAAATTCTCTGAGTTTATCAAATAACTCACATTAGTCCTTTTCTTCTTTCATTGCGACTAAGGATAGACATAATTCGAGTGATTCTGATGATGCGACCAATGAGCAAAATTAGTGATTCTGATGATGCGACCAATGAGCAAAATTCATATCATTATGATAATGTTAACAATGATGACAATGGGGAAAAATCAGATGATTCTATTGATGTTAACAATGATGAAGATCATTTTAATGGTTCTGATGATGTGGACAATGAGCAAAATTCAATGATTCTGATAATGTCAACAATGTGGACAATGGGGAAAATTCAGACAATTCTCTTGGTGTTAACAATGATGAAGATATGGTTATTTCTGAGGTAACTTGGCAACATGATGGCAAGGAATCAAAGTGTCCATTTATCTGTGCTTTGCTAAAGAAGCTTCCCCCAAAGAAGTTCAATATTCCTCTTAGAAAATACGGGGAATTTGATAATAGATTAGGGGAAGTTGCAGAGATTGTGAAAGAAAGTTAAGAGGGATCTAAGACAATATGCAAAATCTAAGGGAAGTAGATTTTTGAATGATGATGGTGTGGATTCAGCCTGTGTTTTTAATGACAATGACTTTAGTCTCTATCATTTGATGAGGAACGAGGACTTGGCTATAAAGGATGTTCCTATTGCTAAATTGATGGACATTGAGAATCAATTGAAGGAATCAAATAATAATGTTGGAGAAATAATGGAGGTGATTCGAGAGTTGTACTATGTGGGTGTGGATTCTGCCCAGGGAAAGGAGAGGGATGAAAATGAAGATTCTGAAGAGGAAGTTGAACACTCTTGAGGATGAATCTGAAGAAGAGTTGAACAGCAAGACATTGGACGGTACCCGTAGCAAATCGGCTGTTTACTGACAAACTATCGGACTGCTGAGCAGCTGCTGCCATTGTTTTAACTTGATGAAGAACAGGCCTTGATGTACGTCTCAGAGAGTCTTGGAGAAAAACAAGCAACAAGGCTATCGGGTTCTTGAAAAATAAGCAAATCCCTAGTGTTAAACTCTAGCCCTTATTTATAGACTCATCATCCATTTCCTTATTCCTTCAGGATTCCTTCTTAATTTAGGACTCCTCTCAACTTTAAATAATTAATTAAAATAATGTAATCAAATGATTTTCATAAATCTACGAAAAGGGGAAAAAACATTAATCAACTAACATTAGTATAATTTTATAACTACTAAAAGAAATTATAATTTTGTAAGTTCACGTTTCACAGCGTTTCACCTAACATAATTAATACAGTATTTTATTTAAGTATTGTTGTAAGATAAAAGGTTATTCGTCATAAGAATTTAAACCATTTAATTTTAAAGTGAAAATTTTCACCAAAGTAATAACGCTTAATTGAACAATTTACATATAAGCATTTCACCCAAACATTAACTCTTGCGTGCCCCTATACTCACTCGATAACAGTGACTGCAAAGTTCATTTAGATGATTCCCATAGCATTAGGCAGAAAATGCCAATATTCTACATAATTTGACCAATTTAACATCAAGAACAGCAGCATTCATTAATCACACGATAAATAAATTATATATTCTACATTCTGGTTTGTGAGCTTTATTTACTAAGAATAGACTCGAATTGATAGTAGATGATGATAGAATAGACTTGGCTTGACTGGAATTAAGAGGCAAACTCAGCAGCTTGTACAATCCATCTTTAGCCATTCTTATCATAAGAACACTCCCCTTTCTCTTGTCCTTAACCGCACAAAATGGTCCATTAAATTCAATATAAACATCATTATCATGCAAAAGTTTTGAGACACTAATCAAATTATTGGTTATTTCAGGAACATGAAGTATGTGATTGAGTTTAATATGAGGTAAGATGTGTGGTTCAAGTGTACTGAGCAAAGAATGACCAATAGAAATTATTTTGAGTTTAGCTCCATTACCTACTGCAAGCTAATCACTTCCTTTGTATTTTGAGCTGATGTTGAGATTGTTGAAGTCATTTGAAATGTATTTGTTGCTCCACTGTCGAGATACCATGCACCATCTCTGTTTCTTCCATTTTCAGCTACATAAGCACTTCTTCGATTTGGCATTTGATTTGGTACATAATTCTTTTTGAACCTATACCAGCAGTGAGCAACAGTGTGATTCTTCCTGAAGCAAATCTGACAAGGTCCCTTAGGCAACAGTGTGACCTTATCAGATGCATTTGAGTTTTGATTAAAATTGCCTTCACCAAACTGCCTTCCATTTGAGTTTCTAGGTTGTCTTCCACCATAATTGTTGTTATTTCCATTGAAGTTGAAATTTCCTTGCCAGTTCCTTCTCTGATTTCCTCTCTGATAAGCTAGGTTAGCTTGATAATCCATGTGACTAACATAATGTTGATGCTCAATCCTATTTTCATAACTCAATAGCATTCCATACACATCAGAAGGCATAGTGCTTTCAGGTCGAGCATTGATTGTAGTAACAATCGAGTCATACTCAGATCCTAAGCCAGCAAGCAAGCAAAGTATAAAATCTTCATCGCTCATGTTATTACCGGCTGCTCTTAATGCATCTAGAGTAGTTTTCATTCTTGTATAATATTCATGCACTGTCATCGATCCCTTCCTTGTGGTTTGAATCTGAGTTCTCAAGTGCATAACTCTGGATCTGGATCTTGCCCCAAACTGAGTAGCAAGGATCTGCCATACATCTAGTAAGGATCTTGCTCCAACAATAGCACTCAGAACTTCTTCACTCAAGGTTGAGAGTAGCTGGCTCATAAGTTGTTGATCATTTCTCCTCCAGATCTGGAACTATGGATTTGGTGTAGTGATCACAGTCTGATCATTGTCAATGTTGATCATCACTCGATTTGGTGGAGTCTTTGAGCTGTCAATCAGATCTTCTAGATCATTTGCATTGATAATAGCTACAACTTGAGAATGCCATAGTAGATAGTTGTTGTTAGTGAGCTTAGTAAGAGTATTGAACACAAGTGACCTGAGAACAGAGGTACTGATGTTTGAGACTTGATTTGAGTTTGTGGTTGAGCTTGAAGCTCCATTGCTGTTTTAATTCTCATTGTTCGCCATTATTGCTTCTCGTCTAGCTCTAATACCATGAAAGAATTTTGAAGATCGAAGAGAGATGAGAGAAGCTAATATGTAACTATTTTATTCATAACTAAATCTGAGAATAAAACTAGCTGGTATTTATAGCTGCTTAGCTCAGCATTCAGCTCATTCATTTGTTTTACAAACTCAAAATGAATTGTTAAAGATTTGATCACAACCGTACATCTCTAACTAACTCATTACATCATACAACACTTGAGGAATCTCTGTATAACTATTTTGCCAACTGGAATCTTCTGGCTTGTTACGTGTGATCCTCAATCCATTACTCGTGTGAGCATCTTCCTTGGTCAGCAAGTATGCTCCTGCTGATACTCCCACATGGCTTGATCCAAGTTCAGCTTCATTCACTATTTCAACAATTAAAGGGAGTTAAAGCAATAGGTGTTTGATACCTGCAGCAAGATGTTCGACAGAATGCCTCAAAGAACAAGTCTTGTTGGGAACCATCCAATTTGAAATATGCACCAAGCTAAGCAAACTCAAGTGGTGATTGTCACTAAGTTTTAAAGGTTTATCACGCGTTAAACTGCAGCCCTTATTTATAGGCTCATCACACGTTTTTTTATTCCTTCAGGATTCCTCGTTCATTCAGGATAACTTTCAAATTTAGGTAATTAAAAATAATTAATGTAATCAAATTATTTGCATGCCTACGGAAATGGTAACTTAGACGGAACTCACTAGAAACATTAGTATGGTTAAAGATAACTAGGATGCTTTTACAAAGTAATTAATTTTATAGGAATGATAGGCAAGAGGGTAAAATCTCGTTTAGTCCTTATATTTTGAGGTTAATACCCGTACAATCTCTATATTTTTAAAAATACCTCAAAACATCCCCGACATTAAATTATTAACACATTTCCTCTTACTTTTTGTTGCTTTTGCCTTAATTTTTACAATATTACCCTCTTATAATTTTTTTTGCACATTAGTAAAAAGAAAAAAAATTAATTATCAATTTAATCTCAAAAAATAAAATAGAAACAAAATTAATATATGTTACTTTTTTATAACACACTGCTGAGGAATTAATATATTAATTTTTTTATTACTAATGTCCAAAAAATAGGTAATTTAATTATTTTTACAATAAAATTTTTTGGACACATGTAAGTTTTCACAAAAATTAATATATATTCTTTTTGTTTTTATTTTATTTTTGAGGTTAAATTGATAATTTAATTTTTTTCTTTTTATTAATTTTATTAAAAAAATATTATTGTAAGAGGGTAATATTGTAAAAGCAAGTTAAAAGAAATAAAAAAATAACAGTAAGGATGTCAATAATTTAAGGATAAAAATGTTTTGAGGCATTTTAAAAAATATAGGGATTAAATAAGCACTAATCTTAAAATATATGGATGAAATGAGCTTTTACCCTAGGCTAAATTGACATGTGAGTGAGTTGAATATTATGTCTTTGATGTGGCTCAATGATCCCAATACACTTGAAACAATGATCCTAAGACTCTCCCAGACATCTTGGCTTGTTCGTCAAATTGAAACAATGGCAGCATCTGCTCAACACTCCGATAGTTTGTCAGTAAACAGCCGATTTGCTACGGGTACTCCTTACCCAAACTACCTCTTGAATTTGTTGAAGAGAGCTCTAAGAAGGACAATTATATATACCTCTCGATCAAATAAAATTAAAGAGAAATCCGCGAATATGAAAAATGAAAAGAAATTGCAGCGGGTATTCCAAAAAGCAGCAAGATTAGAGACAGAGCTTGAAAAGTACTATGACAGAAATGAAATTATAAAGTTGGTCGTAGAAGACTATACGCAGATTGATGGTGATGATCCTCGGAAGAAGAAGCTAAGGAAAATACATATAACACTCTTGATCAATTCCCTTGAGTTGGGATATTAATCATATCAGTTCTAAATAGATTCCTTTGTACCCAATTTATGATTTCTAACTGTTTTGAAAAGTAAATAATTACCCACTTTTGAATTTTTGTGACTCTTTCGAAACTAATATGATTTGGATGGGTCGTTACAAGAAATTAATGGCCTCGGAAATCTCCAATTACCAACACCATCTAGACCTTGTGCAACGGGTTGAACCAAAGCTTAAGATGCAGAATCACCACACAAGACCAATCGATAATCAATCTAAGCTTATCTAAGAATCAAATCTGAATCACAACCAATCAAAGAACTGAAAATAAGAACTGGAAAGAATCAAAAGAGAGACACGGAGCATTTACGCTATGAGTGACGTGCAGAGATATTCTTGGGTTACAATTACAGAGGGAACTACAGCGAAGAGATTGAGACCAAGAACAGCTTCCAGCTCTCTCTACTCACTCACAAACGAAGGCGCAAAATTAGTGAAACAATCATGGCTTATCTTTGAATGGTATGCACATTTATTCCACATAATTTTTTCACTCATCTCTTTATTACACAAGGGGAAGAAGAATGGATCACAAGATCATGTAACTTGAATTGTCAATGAGCCCAGAAAAGAAAATCAACAGGAAAAACAAAAGAAACAACAAAATTGATTTTTCACCCCATGTAAAAATGAATGAAGCACAAACGAAATTAATCAACAATTAATTATTGGCCTTCAAGATTGATCCATTTCCGAAATTTCACCATCTACAGCACCACCAAAACTCTCACTCCTTTCCTGAATCTTCCTCTTCTTGACTGGTGGTTCCTCCTTTCTTTCAGCTTCAACTTCTTGAGTCCACAGTGCTAGTATCATCAGAGCATTAACCGCCGATTCCATTTCTTTCTCTTCAGATTGCTGTTCTTCTTCCATATTCTTTGACTGCCCTAGCATCGCCAGGGCATTAATAGACTCCATTTCTCTTTCTTTAGACTGCTGTTCTTCTTCCATTTCTCTGTGACTGCTTTTGTTTTACTTCTTGCGCTGAGCCCACTTCTTTGATTGGAAATTAAAATCTTCGTTTCGTAACTCAGAAATTATATAATCTGAAGAAAGAATTCTGGAATCACAATGTTTTGGTAAAGATTCAGGTATCAAGCTAGAGTTAGTTGCAAATTCAGTTAAAAGGGAATCCTAGGAGACTTAAACTGGGTGCGGTTAGTCGTATTCAGAGCAAAATGTGCACCAATTGTATTCAGTCTTTACAGATTGGTCACGTACTACTAATACCGGACTAAAATGCAAAAATGTATAACTTGATGTAACAAAGTTAAAACTTAAAAATCTCGAAGCCATAGATCCTTCCCATGCAAGATCTGCATCTTCACAATGCTAATGATAAAATTTTGGCAAATTTTGCACTGCAATGCACACAGAAAATTAAGGAAGAATATATTATTGTTTTTATTAAAAGAAGGCTGAATACATACCTAAAAACTGAAAATAAAAAAAATATTTTTTTCGAATTTAACAGTGCATTGACGGAAGTGGATGAGTGACAAGAAAATATAATTTCAAGTAAAATTCAGTTAAAAAAATGTGTATTTTTAAAAAAAATATGAAAAAAACATTTGGTTGATGGATAATTACCCTTGAGTTAATTATAATGAATCCATCTAACTCAACCCAACTCAAATAATAATAATAATAATAATAATAATAATAATAATAATAATAATAATAATAATAATAATAATGATATGTCAATCCTCAATTGTAAAATTCTAAAGACCTAAATGGCAAACTTATTTTTTAACTCTTTTTTTTTTGTTATAGAAAAGACTATTTCATTTTCGTCTCAATTATTCTAAACTCTAATTTCAAAACTAAAATCATTCTCTCATATAAGTGAATTTATTTTCTTATAAGTTTAATTTTGAAAATAAGTTGGTTTCAACTTCTCTTTATTTTTTAGTAAACACTTAATAGTACATAATTATATATCACTTTCATTTTGTTGCTGGACATGATACTAACTAATTATTTAAAAGGTCTGAATTTGGAATTTGAAAAAAAGATGTGGGAAGCTGGAAATAAAATCTAAAAGCTCATTGCCGAAATTTTCTCAATTTTAAAATATTTTTTAACTTTTTTTATCAAACACTAGATCATAAATAGAATTTTCATGTTATGATATATATATTCAATTTTAATAAGTTCTATATCTTTTTTATTATTTAATTTTTAATTTTGGCTTGATCTTCAACTTATCAACCCAACCCTACCCCATGATTTAAGAGTTGAAATGGTTTGGGCTAAAAATATTTATGTAAATAAGTTGAGTTGATTTTATTTCAACCCGTTCAATAGTGTGTTGAGTTATATTTTCATAAATCATATCTAACCCAACTCATGCCCACCCTAATTAACTGTTTTAGCTTATGCGACATTATCCCTGCAAAGTTGATATCAGAAAAGTGAAGAGAAGAACTCCATAGACCAGGCACTTTAATAAAGAAAATAAGAAATCTTCTCTCTAACATTTCATAACTTGTAATTTTGTAAGGCAATGCCTAAACTAAAAAATCTGACTGAAATCTGACTAACTTTTACAGAATTCCTTTAACCAAAAATTTATTGACAAAAACAAATATTAATAAACAAATCACTACAACTAAGTACTAATGCACAAGTTATGCCACATGGAGGCAGAATCTGTTTATACCAAGAATAAGTTCTCAGTACGTCGTTAAAATAAGGTCAGTGTACATCTCCTGGACGACAGCTCCCTCAGGTTAACTTCTTTGATAACATTTAGCTTTAATGAAGAATGCGAAAAACACCATGGCCTTGGCCCCATTTCAACCATTGCACCTTGTATGGATGGTTTTTCTCCGATATGAATTGTTTTATCGATACATACAGATAGCATTTACAACAAACTCCAGGGGAACATTTACCTAGTGTTGAAATTCCATCACAAATTTTCACCTGGATAGCACCAAGAAATACTGTTAGAATTTTCACATTATTGCAATATAATCAAGAGTTTCAGACTCCACAGCCTATTGTATTGATATATTTTAACATTAGAATTTTGTTTGACAAATTAGAGTGTAAGTACCTTTCCACAGGACATTAACTCTCTTCATCAGAACTAAAATCCTCCACTCGTCGCTCAGTAATAGCAGGAAATAGCCGGTGACGCAGATCAGGAGAAGGTTGCTGGGGGGTATCAGAGGAAGATGATGCAGTAGATCCCTCTTTTTTCAGTGACTTTGTTGACTTCTTTGGTGCATCTTTCACCTGTTTGCATGCCTTATCTAACATAATAAAAAAATCCCTTACTATGGTAAACAAACGTAAACCCTCATCCTTCCCTGCATTCCCATGAAAATAATCGCCAGTGCTCTTCACCAGACTCATGATTCTCTTTTCTTCCTCTAGCAGCCACATGATGTCACCCTCAGCATTCTGCACAAAACTCTTCAACGTTTCATGAAACCCACTATTTTCCCCTAAATTCTTCATATCCGTGTTCAGAAAATCTCGGGTTTTTAATAGTGCATGGCCGAGTTTGGAAACAGTTCCAGTTAAGCTGTCAGCATCTATAGCTGCTGCTTTCTTGACATTCTCAAGTTCACTACTTAAATGCGAAACTGCCTGAAGCCCTAGGTTCCGATAGTGCTCGTCTGTCTCATTAGATTTAGAAGTTTCTTCCAGAAGATCATCCGTTTTGACACTGGAGAAGCTCCTGCTCTCCCTTGCTCTACGGGCAGCTCTCACACCTTCAGAACGAATTATCTCCTGAACAACGAAATGCAATAGAGTGGTCTTGCCATCTACACCTTTCACATCAGATAATTTCAGAAGTGTATCAAGTTTGAAAGCTTGTGCACCCCCACGGAAAGTGCCATCATTCATGCGATTGCCAGTTTTAAGAACAGCTTCTAGAAGCTTCAGAAATAGTCGGCTATTTCTGAGTTCTTTGCAAGCAACCTAGAAATAAGATGGTGACAACATTCAAGTTAGCCACTCGTTAAAGCAGATAAGCAGAAAACCACAAGGAGCTATGTGGCTCAGCGTAAGCATCGGAAATTTTCTATGCATTCACATTCAGAAGGTATCTGAATTTAATTTTTCCAAATATTGTACATGTTCAATTCTGTCTACAATTGGTTCTGCATGAATCATAGATGTGGCTATTTCGATTCCGGAAATATGAATCATTTAGGCACTTAAAAAATCATGCAGTTATGCACATGGCAGGATCGTTAGAATCAGTCATAAACTAGGAAGGAGATAAACAAGAAATAATGAACCTAAAGAAGTGTATCAGCAACAAACATGAGTAGTTTTAACACATTTAAAATAATAGGCAAAAAATAGACAATTTAAGATCAAGTTGGTTCTAGAAAGTTCAACAATTATCCATTGTTAAAGCAACACGTGACTTTCTCTTTCAAATTTACTCATGACTAATTTATATACCAGAAGAACGTTAGACAATGAGCTAGATGTAGCATAGCAACAGATCCCAGAAGGGATGCAAATTAAAATCCAAGGTCTTACCTCCAGGATCTGAAACGACTCTTTTGTAGCAGAGACCTCCTCCTGAAGAGTACACATGAAAAGCAGCGCTTCCAGTCGTTTGAAAGAGAATGGAATGTCAACCAAGGCTTTCAAGAACCGCTCAGCTGGCCCAAGTTGAGAAAGTTCACCATTGAACAACCTAAGCTTCAACTCTTCTTCTGCTGTCGGTGCCATCTTCAGCAAAGTTTGAATGAGTTCTGCTGGAAGCTCGTTTCCTGATTTAATCAAAACAGGTTAGGTTGTCACTGTGCACAGGAAAATCCAACAGAATGGCACCAAAAATACCCCACGTTAAGTTTAAAAAATAACCAGTTTTTCCGGAACAACATTTGCATAATATCATGAGTTTGATTTAATTCACCGATCCAGGAAACATGTGTCACAGCTTCAGATCTGAATGGAAAAAGAGTAAAAGCAATGATGAGTGTGGACAAACAAACCTTCAAGAAGCGCGTCACAAACTTCTTCCAATGTCACATTCAATGCCCGAAGCATAATTGACAAATTTTGCGCCTTTTTCTGATCAATGATCTGAATGTACTGGGGTCCTGTATCTAAGGAAGACCCTTTCTTTTTTTCATTTTTACTCTTTTCGGAATACCCAAATAGAGTTTCTATCATCTCCTCATTGAACCTGTAAAATCAGTATAGTACAATCAGTAGCTGATAATACTTTATGTTTTATGGGTTGATCCAAAAACCATATAGTCAGATATACAAGGTAGATAGAAAGTGTCAGCTAGATAGGAAGAGGGGAGAGAGAATTTGTAACTTACTGGAATGATCCTGATTTAATCTGATGCCAAACCATTGAATTATCTGGATTGGCTAGAACTTTATCCCAGAAGAATGGCTTCAGCTTGGTTTTAGGTGCATTAGCATCACCCTCGGCACCAGCTCCTTCGCTAGAAGATGAATGCTTTTGTCCAAGAGGTGGCCTAGGAACCTTTGAACCAGATGGCATAGGTGGTGGTGGTCGAGGAGCAGGACCACCCCTTGGAGGTGGGGGTGGTGGAGGACCAGGTTTTGGTGGTGGAGGAGGTGCTCTAGGAGCAGGAGCTGGGGGAGGACGAGGTGCTGGAGGAGGTGGAGGGGGAGGGGGAGGTCCTGATGGTGGATGAGGCCTGAGAGAAGCAGGTGGTTCATGAGGGAGAGGTTCTGCCCTGCCAGGCGGTGGCTTCAGAGGAGGCATTCCCTGAAGGGTGGAACCAACCCTTCCAGGAGGAGGCTTCAGAGGGGGTAACACCTGTCCATTCTCATTAAAGGATTTGGCAGTGCCACCGACAGCTCCAAATGATGCAGTTCCATCAAATTTCCCAATGTCAAGCTTCTCTTCTTTCGAATTTCCTGAACCTGAAAGATCAAAGTTTAAACTAATATCAGACTGTGTTGAACAATAGTAGATAACAATAAAGCTATCAAAGTATATCTATACGTACCAACAGAGTAATCACTCAAGCTTAAGCTGAGGAGGGGCCTCTCATCATTTTGCCTACCTCCAGACCCGGTTCTACAGAACCGACTACAACACAAAAACAGCAGTGCCGCAGCAACAAATGTCACAGCTGCTGTCACAACAACGGCAATAATAACAGTACTATGGTGATTTGTTTTATCATCAGCCCGGGCACTTGTGCCAGAACCTGAATTTGTGGTAGAATTATCGTCAACGGTAGGAGATGAACTAGAAACACTTGGAAAAAATGGTGTCGGTGGAGTACGAGGCCGAGGTTTAGCATCTTGTGTGGGGCTAGTGGCAGGGGCGGTAGCACGGGCATGCACAGGGGCAGGAGCAACGGCAGGAGCAGGGGCAGGGGTAGAGGCACGATCAGGTATTTCAGCAAGGCTACGAGGCAATATGAGGTGCTGGTTCTGCCTTGGAGCATCAGGCTGGGGATATAAAGACTCGTACCAAGAGCCACCTCCTCTAGAGACATGGTGCAGAAGATTGTTCTCTCTTATACAATGTAAAAGAGTTTGCTTCAAGTGAGGATGCAGCGCATTATACAATTTCACTAAGTTAGGTTTCGACAGTGACTGACTTCTTGAGTTGCTTTCATCAGTGCCACCAGGAGTTTCTTCTGGAAGGCATAAGTTGAGATCTTCAACAACTTCCTTCAATCGGATCAAATCGATCCCACAGCTGAACCATAATAGCTGTGCCTACAATCAAAGAATTTCAATAAATTTTAGTCTTCACTTATGCACTTTAGCAGCTCAGCTATAGCTAATGCATTAAATTTTAAAGCACAGCTTAGGTACAGTTATTGCATTAAATTGGCCTCATAGGTAGTTAAAATATAGTAATTCCGTTCAACTTGAATTCTAAATGGACTCATATGTACATTTAAAATTTAAAAAAAAAATGCTTTGAAACACCTATTTCAATTAAAATAAGAAATATAACGGTAGTTAATTATCATGAACACATCACAACACAGGAGTTAGAAGGTTTTTCTAAAGGAAAAGTTTTGATTAATAAAAACACAAAAATGGAATACAAACAGTTACAAATTGTTAAATCTGCTAGCCATAGACTTGGACTTCAAAATAAAATGCCTTAAACTAATTCTTATTAAATTTTTTGGCATCCCAACTATATATCATGCATAAACAATTTCATTACACACAATTCAGAACTTTAGCCTGTGCATAAGCTTCATAACTGAAGTTGCACCCACTGTGACCATATAAGGTCATTGCAATCATATTCCTGATCTAGTTGATGAAATTTATGCAACCAACCAAAACCAATTAGCTTGATATCATATCTCAAAATGCATTGTCAATTAAGCTTATTGCTTGAAAACAAAAATAACCAACGGCAAAAGCATATCAAGCAAAGCAAAAAACGAAATATGGTCTTTTACCAAGTTATCGTCAACCTCCTCAGTCACTGGATCAACTAGTTTGCAAAGAAACTCTTCCTCTCTTGTCCTCCTGTATTCTGAGCTGACCACCAATGATCCATAAAGTAGAACAACCAAGAACATAAAACAACTTCTTCTCATTACACCCATTTCTTCTTGAATTATCATTACTATCAAATACAATCCTTCTCATTTCATCAATATCTAAACCCTACAAAACAAGAAAAACCCTAACAAAGCTCCTTCATAACCAAAATAAACCACCATCAAAGCTTCAACTCTAGAGCATTTAACAACAACCCAATTCAATATTATTTGCAAAAACCCCCTTGAAAGATACCACCCAATAGCAGGTACATACAATTCTCAAATACCAGCCTCAAAGGAATCAATTAGAAGTTGAAACTGGAATAAGAACTCAAATAACCAAACAAAACCCAGAATTTACATTCCCAGAAAAGGCCAAAACAAGGAACCAAATAGCTTTTAAAACGAAACCCAGCAAACAAAATTCAAAATTTGCTTAAAGCGAGCTTAGAACCAGCCCCAGATCAAATAAAAATATAACCTTTAATTGAACAAAACCCCAAAAATCCAAAATGTGAATATGCAAAAAAAGGAAGGTCCTCTGTTTTCTGTGTGAAAGAAAAATGAAATGGGTCTTCTTCGATTATGACCAGATCCAATCAAATAAATTAGCTGTTTAACGCTTGCAAAATAAACTGTTGACCTAGGATTACTTTTGAAGAATTTTCGTCGCAGCATGTTCTGTTTAAACGCTGACAAAATAGAATCAGCGTTTTTGTTTTTGTTTCCTTAATTCTATTTCCATTGTTTTATTTTATTTTATTTTATTTTTGTTTTTAAAAATTTTATGTTGGGTACATTTTGAAATTTTTGTACCGTTTACCAGATCAGACCAATGAGAAGCGAGCAAGTTTTTACGTCTTTGGGTGGGACAAAATTGGAAAAATAAAATAATATAGTCTTTATTCTTTTTTTTGGCTAATAAAATTCTTTTTTATGAAACTAAAACAGAATTTTTTTTATAATATATGCGTATTTTTTAATACACCCCATTATCTACATCAGTCCATTTGAGTTGTATTATTAAAAATGTATGTTTTGATTAGACCTTTATATTTTATCTGAATTAATTATGAATGGCTTTTGAAGAAAAGATGGATAATAATCTCAAAGCAAAAATGTATGCTTTGATTAAAAATGTATGTTTTTTAATACACCCCATTATCCATATCAGTCCATTTGAGTTGTATTATTAAAAATATATGTTTTGATTAGACCTTTATATTTTATCTGAATTAATTATGAATGGCTTTTGAAGAAAAGATGGATAATAATCTCAAAGCAAAAATGTATGTTTTTTAATACACCCCATTATCCATATCAGTCCATTTGAGTTGTATTATTAAAAATATATGTTTTGATTAGACCTTTATGTTTTATCTAAATTAATTATGATTGGCTTTTGAAGAAAAGATGGATAATAATCTCAAAGCAAGGCATCGTGTTTTTGTTGTTAAAATTAGAAAGCTAACTGAATACTAGAAAAGATAAAAACATGCAATAAAGACAAAGACTTGTTAAAGATAAAATGCTCTAAAATTAACTTAATTATTTATTAAACATGCATTAAAAATAAGGGTCGACTAGTATACATACATCAAGAATATCATATCTCATAGTCCATATTATTAAATAATTAAAAAATTAATAAGACCAAATCAAATTTAAGCATATGATTAGTGGTGGTGCCAGAAATTAAATTTAGCAGGGGCTAAGTTTAAATAATATTGTAATTTAAAAAAGGTCAATAAATAACAAGTATCAAAAATAAAAATTCACTAATATATTGAATACATTTATAATTTAATTCGACGTATTTTCATATGTTAAAAATGTTAAAAAATAAATTTATCATCAAGAATACAAAATAAATCTTTTTCTACATATGTAATAATAACATTACTCAATTATTAATCTCTAATCTGATTTCACAAACGATTTTTCACAAAATTCATAGTTGAAAATGCCTTTTACTACTGTAGTCATGACAACTAGTAAATTCAATGCTAATGTTATCAATAAACAAATTAATGAATATAATTTATCTTTTTTAGTATCAACTATTTTTCTTGTTAGCCTATCAATCTCTTTCAATTTTGAAAATTTATTATTAGAACCCACCTATGTAATGTAAACATCAAATTGAATTTTAAGTGTCATAAGATTCATTGAAGAAAAATCATTTTGATAAACTCAATAAGATAAAATAATTTTTATTTTTTTTTGTGCGAGGAGAGTTAGCGTGCAACAAATCTCAAAATAACAATTTCTTTGTGATTCGAAAGTTAAACATAAATACTTAATATTTTGATTATTTTTTAATTTTAATAGAGACTTTTATGATAAATGAGGTAAATATTAAATTAAATATATAAATTTTGAGCCCCCCCCTAGTCCCAACGTTGCACCGCCTATGCATATGATGATATTCAAGTTAGGGATGGCAAAAATCCCCACGGGGACGGGTACCCTCGGGGATTTTCCCCATTCGGGGAGGGTACGGGGATAATTTTATACCCAATTTTTTATTCGGGGAGGGGACGGGGATGAGGTGGAATCCCCATCCCCTACCCATTTCCCCATTTTAATTTTAATTTTAATTTTTAAAATTACTAATAAATAACAAAATTATAAATATTGTTAAAAATAATAAATATCAAAATAATTGTATGTTGGGAAAGTGGTCACCCTTTGCCGGGAATTAGTGGAAGAGTATTAATTGAAGTTTTCACCAACTGTTTATTGCTTTGATTATACTGGTAGTAGTTCTTGTACTAGATCTACAGAGGATTCTTATAAGAAAGCAACCAAATGGATGACAGGTTTTGATGATTATGTAAACAATGGAGATTGTGCAGTTGTTGCAAATGAATTAGATTCATATTTGGATGAGAAAGTTATGCCCCGGATGGAAGATTTTAATATTTTGAGTTGGTGGAAGACAAATGCTAATAGGTATCCTACATTAGCTCGAATTACTAGAGATATTTTGGCAATTCCAATTACAACAGTTGCTTTTGAATAAGCTTTTAGCACCAGTGGTAGAGTTGTGAGCCCATACCGTAACAAACTTCATCCAAGCACATTGGAGGCCTTAATGTGCTGTCAATGTTGGTTACGAGCTTACAATAGCAGTATGAGTTTATTTTATATTGTAATTATATTATACAGTTATTAATATTTGCACTTATAAGTTACGTTACTTATATTATTTTCATTGTTTTAAGTTTGAAATATGAGGCTATCTCTCAATTTGCCACATTTCTCGAGGAAGAACATGAGGAGTAAGACGAGCAGAAGGTAAATAGTTTTATTAAAAATATTAATTAAGTATATGCATTTATTTCATTTATTTTATTGCCGATATAAAAATAATTTTTTTCTTTTTATTGTAGGATTATGAAGATTGAGTCATTGACAAAGATAATTATTTTAATAATTTATATTTTGAATGTGACTTTGTAATGGATCAATATTAATGTAAGATATATTTTGAACTTTATTTTTATCTGAATTTTTTATTTTAATATGATTAATTTAAAATCGAAAATAAAAAAATGTATTATACTATTAGTTATTCGGGGACCGGGGACCCTCGGGGATCCCCTGTTATTATTCGGGGAGGGGACGGGGATTCTCTCAAGCAATTCTGACGGGGACGGGGAGGGGACGGGAACATATGCAAAATATCGGGGATGGGTATGGGGAGATTGGTCCCCTCCCCTCCCCTCCCCATTGCCATCTCTAATTCAAGTTGTGAAGTACCGTAGCCAGCCTAAAAATAAAAATATATTAGAATAAATTTATCTCTATTAGTTTATCATGCAATGTATTATCTAACTATCAATTGAGTATATTTTAATCTCGCGTTTATAAAAAAAAAAAAGGATTATAATTTTGTCTAATTAGTAATTTTTATTATTTTACAGTCTGCATCATCAACGGATTCAACGCGCTTTCGAATTGCCGTCATTTTCTCTATATCATTTCTTTAATTATGCTTAAAGAAAAGTAGAAAACTCACAATGATTTTAAATAATTTATGTTTAAATATCTTGGAAAGTGTTGTTAAAAAATTTACAGCTTTCGAAAGCAATTTTATCTGTAATTATTTAAATTTTATTAAACGAAAATTATTATGTTAAATAACATCAAACCTACCTACCTTACATGTTCATGGATTTCATATTTTTTTATTTATTATTAGATTATCATTGTTTACAAATTATTTTATCCTCCGAGCTCATTAATCATTAAATCTCATGAAATCCATTTACCAACAAAGTAGGCTTAAACTTCCAGATTAGTCAATTGTTTTAAGACTGAAAACTTCAAATCCCAACTGCTATTTGGAAAATTGAACTTATTCTAGCTCTTTATTTTTTGAAAATTGAAACATCAAACGTACTAGCATACCTAACACATACTTGATAGATGAAGTAATTACTTCTTCTCTCTTCACATATTAAAAGAGAGAAAAATATTTTACTCTTTATTATTTGGTTCAATTAGTAAAATCTTTTGAATGATACAAAAGATCTAGAATTTGAATCTACAAATACAAGTGATGAGAGAATTTCAACGATACAAGAAGTGACGGATGCTACCATCACCAAACGGTAAATTGACAAACTCTAAAGTGGATCGTGATTTTTATGTCTCTCAAGTCTCAACAAACTATTATATGTTGGTTGATGGTTACCAATAATTTTTCCAGTAATAATATATGTTCATCAATAATATTTGTATAGTTTCTATCGTTAATAAAAATTTAATATAAGTAATAATTTAAAGATATAACATTACCACTACCGTAAATTTCATTCCATTCGATTTTATACAATCCATACAATTGCCATAATAACACTGACCTTTTATCAAGATAACAAAGGCGAACAGCCGGCAGGCTTATCTGGCCATACCATGCAACATTCAAAATTGCTTCAGCCCTTTTTTTTTTTTTTTTTTTTTCTTTTTGGGCTATGGCCAGAAATTAAAGCGCAATCAAGTTGATACTAATCATGCTTTTTTCAAAAGTTGCTCTGCAGGTGCCACACACAAGATGCATTAATGCAGTGCACAAAGCCCCCTTTAAAGTAATCAAAAAAACCAAGTGGTGGTGAAAAGGAGAGCATATGAAACCATATATAATTAAATACAAATAAAGAGGGCCAATGAAAAAACATGACAACATGCCCCCATACTTTACAAATGTTCCTTTCACATAGCTTTTGCATCATTAAATGTCCTTGATATGTCAATTCCATGGATTGAAATTACGTGAAGAAAATGGAAACCAAACGGGTGGAAGTGGAACTATACCTGAAAATCTCAGCAAGCCCATTATTAGCAGGAAGTTTAGAAATCTTAAGTTTTCTTGGCGTAGCTCAATTAATAAGCCGTGAATGAGCATCAGGCACATAATAAAATATCTTTCTTGCTTGAGCTTGGCCCTCGTCAACTAATAGAGGGAAATAAGATTGCATGCCTCGGTCATCTGAGTTCAAGTAATTTGGAGGCAATAATTGATCTTTAGTGGGTGAGGTTTTCTGATCTCCATTTAAACCTTTTAAAGAATGTTTAAAAATTTAGTAAATAAACCATGTCTTTCAGTTGTGGAAGTTAGATAATTTTTTCTTTTAATTTTCCTGAAGTTTCTGGTGTGTTGAAATTGTATGGATGGCAAGGCTTGATGGTGAGTGCTCAAGGAATTCTGCTTTGGAAAATTCACGAAGATTCTCATCTCATGGCAATCAAAGCGTGCACTTCAAATCTATCACATTACCTCCTCCTATTGAACAGACTAAGTCAGTGGTCGCCAGATGGCAGTGATACATGCCCAATCTGCAAGCAAAAAATTCCATTTTTTTTTTCCAATGATCAAACCGTGGAAGAAACAATATTCCATTTTACTTTATGGCCCTCCAAATATTCCAAGAGAATTTGTCCACTGCTTTTCCAAAAGCATTTTCAGCACCATATAAAAGCAAACAAACAACACGCCTCTCCCAAGGAAAATTTTTGCAATTTTCGGTCTTCTAGTCTGGAATGACTAGTTGCATAAAGCTTGAAGTTCATACTGATGATCGCACTCCGCATAAATGGATTGTTGCATTAGGCGAAGACGTGTTCAGAAGATTTCTCTCCCTGGAAAATCCAGCTGTGCATAAGGCATTTGGCGATGGCTCTCTGTTCAGTCCATTGTTGTTCGGAAAATTCTTTGATCCATCTGATGCCTTTCCTCTCTGGGAATTTGAGTCAGATGTTTTGTTATCTCATCTTCAGAGCACTGGCCAGAGTTCTGTTGATTGGCTTCAGACAGACCAAGCTTATGTGCTAAAAGCAGAACTGCCGGGTAAATGTTTAAGCACATTTTCTTTTCCCCCAGTCTTTAAATTATACACGGTTACTTGGAACAGAAGAAACCTAAGGAGTTGTTTTTGCTCTGGGTTTAAAAATCAGAAGCAAGTCAAGTACTGGTTTTGTACTCTTTAAAGACTAAACTCCCTTTCTTTGATTGTTGCAAAGCAGGAGTTGGGAAAAACCAAGTGCAAGTCTCTGTCGAAAATGGGAAGATTGTGGAAATTTCTGGGCAGTGGAAGGAGCAGAGAGATCCGAGGGCAAATGACTGGAGAAGTGGCCATTGGTGGGAACATGGATATGTTCGGAGGCTTGAGCTGCCGGAAGATGCAGACTGGAGGAAAACAGAAGCGTATTTGAGTAACGACGTGTTTCTGGAAATCAGAATTCCCAAGAATCCTTCAACTTGTGATAATTCCCACGGAAATGGTGCCGCGACAAAAAATTCTGGAGCAATGTAAGTTTGAGGAGGGTGATACATACTGCTACTTGAAAAAAAAAATCTTGACAAAAATGAAAAATATTACAAGATTATAGTACTTAACATTTACTGACTACATGTGTAAGATTATTTGTATAGTCCATACTATTGTTAATTCCAGCTAGCAAAGAGTAGATGAAGGATTGACGAACAGTAATTATAATAGAATAAGGACCATTTCTAAAATGGTAACTTGTCAAAGGAGCTAGCGATCACCATTGAAAGGGCAAACATTTCTACCAGACAGAAGTGACCCTCTTTCCCCTCTCTGAATACAGGCCAGAACTTTAGCCTTCTGTGTTATCTAGCAGTTGCATGAGGATTAGATATGCAGAACCAACAAAAAGGAAGAATAGATGCCATGCCAACCAATTGTGAGTTGTTCAATGGGCTGGTCTCCACTAGGGTTGTCAAAATAACCCGGATCCAGACGAACCTGGATAATCCGGGCCGGGTTTAACCCGGTCCGGAATGTAAAAAAACCCGGGTTCAGAATAAATTTTTATAATCCGGATATATTTGGGTCCGGATTTAGGTTAACTCGGACATCCGGAACCCGGACCCGGATATTTAATTTTAATATTATTTTTTTAATTAATTTTATTGATTAATTTAGATGTATTATTGCTTGAAAATGTATTAATTTTTAAAATTCTAAAAATAAAAATTAATATTGATTTATTAATTTGAGTTCAAAACCCGGAATCCGAAAACCCGAATTTTTTCGGGTTGAACCCGGACCCGGGTAAAAAAATCCGAATTAAAATCCGAGTCCAAAAAAAGAAAATTATATCCGAATCCAGATCCAAAAAAACTAAACCCAAACCCAAATCCAGATTTTACCATCCCTAGTCTCCACAGCATTAGGATCAATTTTCCCATTATTTGACAGCCTATGTGAATGTCAAAATTATACAGTTACATAAACATTGATTATTTGTTTTAGTAGGTTACCCAAATATGAATAGAGGGTAAGGTATGTAGCTGAAAAATTCAACTTAACAAGTGTATTTAACACATGTCACATTAAACGAAAAAGGGGATGTAGCTCAGATGGTAGAGCGCTCGCTTAGCATGCGAGAGGTACAGGGATCGATACCCCGCATCTCCAATTTTCGTCTTTTCTTTTTGTCCTTTTCAAATCTTTTGTTTTTGGGCCCAATCTAATGGGCTAAAGGCCCATTACGAGTTCTACATAGTGGTTAAAAGTAGGAAAACTCTAGGCCCAAGCTGGGTTTTTCCCTTCTGATTTTTGTTTTACATACTTTTAAGGTTTCACACTTTGACTACGGTTTTTTTTTTTTTAGGGCTACGGTTGATATAACTTTTAAAATATAGTTTATTAAGTAAAAATTTTATTAATGAAGCTTTTATAAGTATTACTTTTATCAAAAAAATATTTAGTTGTCTGGTTGTTAATGAGAGTTTTTATTAAAAATTATAAAATTACTTTAATAGGTAAATTATTTAAAATTATGTTATGAAAAAAATGAAATAAGATTATAAAATAAGTAAAAGATATTTTAAACATTTTAAAATTTTAAAAAAGCTTTTCAACCTCCACCTTCAATCTCTACCTCCAAAAGTTTAAAATATGAGTTTTTGTTAGTAAAGGCAAAATAGTTAACTTAATCATCAAAAGTTCTACTTATAAAGTAATCAAACATCAACAAAAAAATTGAACATATCTTATGAAATTAAATAAGTAGTTGTGACCATTTAAATAAGTCATATTAAACATACATTTATTAAGGGTTGAAACTATTTAAAAAAAATCCTTTTCTTATCCCATCATTCCCCACTTTAATTATTATCTTTTAATTACATTTAATATTATATATATGCAATCAAAAGCCTACTAAAATCTCTTAATAAGCTCTATGAAGCATTCTGGATACTAAGTTCAAAATCTACCAATTTTTTAAAAATATTGAAAAGAAAATCAAAATTTATTTAAATAGGATGTTTGGGTGTAGAATAATTGAGAAGCTAATAGTTGTAGGAGGAGGCCTCTTTTTCAATCAAAGATTGAACAGTGCCACTTGTGCACACATTATTAAATAATACAAGTTCCATCATAAAAGCCCAAATCTAATGAAGCTGAGTAATGAATTCCTCCAAATTTCTTGCAGGCCAACCATGTTGTTCCAAAACGTGGTCCAAAATCATAAAAGCTAGAACCAATAAACAAAATACAGCACCCAATTGTAGCCACAACCGGCCAAGGTACCAATAAATACTGCCCTAGGATTCCTCCACATATCTAAAACTTTGCCATGTGCTTGTTTTCTTGAGCTGTAAATTTGTCAAACACAAAAGACAAGATTAGATTATATATGATATTTGATCCCATGAATTAACACACATTGTGTGATTCAAAGCTCAGTTAGTTTCTTTGACTCACTATTATGTGATTCCCCAATTGTATATTATTTCCTTATCAACTAACCTATATATATTAATCTTTGATTAACCCAAAGTATCTAAGATAGATTTAATTAGTTTAAGGAGCGTGACTTGGGAAATATCAAGAATCTTTTCAGCACTCAACTTTTATTGTTTTACATTTCATGTTTTACAATAATATATAACTCGATAAGTTTAATATTGTTGTTAGTGTTCGACCTTACATTCAGTCATTTACATATATAAATTAAATTTAGAATGTCTTAATTAATACTTATTTTACAATCACCTTTATTATTGAACTAAGACAAAACTGCATAACGTGTCACTTATTTAAATTGAAGCTTTTTTTTCCTTAACAATTAATATACTAATATTACCTTAACAATATTAATTAGTAAGTATATCCTTGCAATTTAATTAGTTTAAAGCATCTCTAACTTTTAAAGTATATTACTTGATGACTTGTAACAGTTGATCTCCAAGAGCACAAAACGTTCTCCACACAATCAATTATAGTCTTAACAAGACCTAATAGTTTTGTAGTGTTTAGCCATGCATACAAATATATAAAACTCACCACAGGGAAGCATCCAACTCAATTATGGTGGCTTTCATAATATTTATGTTGAAACAAATAAAAGCACAACATTGCTTAACAAAGAGGCAATTTATAACCAAGGAAAAATTCTCACCTAGTATACATATGATATTTCTTAATTTTGTTGTCACCTCAAATATCCATTAGTCTCTCATACACATAATACTCTACATAATATTCATGGACTATCAAAATCAACAAATTATCATAACCTTTACCTGTAAAAAAAAAAGAAAAGGAAATATTATCTTATTAATTGCCAATTGCCTATAACAAGAAGACAAGCCATGAACATCATCAATTAAGATTCAAGAACACATATTTGAATCAAGAAAGAAAGTTGCCTGGTCTTTGTTCAATTAGGTGAAGGCGTAAAACAGGTTGTAATCTACATTTATAAGCTGGAAAGTGACCATTCAGCATATCAATTTATCACTACATATATACACTTATCTTTTTAAATGGAAGTTTTAGTTCAACAAGTTTGGCACAAAACTTTTCATATCTGCAACTAAATATGAAAAGATATATATATATATATATATATATTTTTGATTTGAGGATAGGATACATTCACAGCCATGCATGGAACATGTTAACATGCATGCAAAGTGTTAAAAAATTTGAAAAATAAAAACATCTGGATATGGGTATTTAAATGGGTAATGAAGAAGCCTCCAAGAATGAGTACAAGAAATTAAACACATCACCACATGAATGCAGCAGGGTACCAAAAACAAAATAGATATGCCAACAACTTGTTACTGTACCATGTGGGATGGTTACTTTAAATCTTTTTTTTTTTTCTCCCCATGGCCATATTTGTGAGTGTTTCCCTTTAAAGAAAGAGTGAAAGAAAAGTTTTCAGGGAAAATTTTTATGTAAAGGTGAAAAATTCTTGGCACCCATTTGACGCAAGAAAAAATACTAGTTAATTATTTCCACAGATCAGCCTGCAAAGGTAAAAGTTTTGCGGAAGTAATGGCTTTATTTGGTATAGAAACAACAAAGAGAGAAGAATTTTTTTTTTTTCACCTTTTTGAAGCGAACGAGTCTTGTTATTTAAGGCTTTTAAAGACTGGAAATTTAAGTTTATGGGTTTGTTATTACCTACCAAATACTATTTCATAAGAGTCTGACACTTAGTTTATTAATTCAGCTAACTAATTAATTAATATGTGTATCTCATTAATTAATAGTTTTATACATATTCAGAGCTTAGCTACCTAATCTTACCAAGAATGAATCAAAAGTAGTTCATTAATAAATGAATAAAATTCTACTTGATTTTTTAACTTAATTTTACGTTGATGCTTTAATTCTTTCTTGTATAAAAAACTTTAGGTTGACATAATCAAGTCAATCAACTATTTTTCATATTTAAATATTTACCTGTTCATCAAATATTTGATTGTGTACAAACATTTTGATGGGCCGGTATCGATCATTTTCTTTATTTCAACGACCACAAAGTAAAATAGTTTTCCTAAATTTTATTAATTTTGGTTATTATTAGTGCTTTCGAATTAAACTTAATTTGGTGCACAATGTCACATAATTAAATAAATTATTTCTTTCACTAAATTATTAGCAAAAGTTGAATGTAGTAAATATTAAATTTTTAACTTTATTAAAAAAAACACCACCATATTCATTGGAGTCCACATCTATGATGCATAGCTTAGACAACTTAAAAAAAAAAATTAATAACGTGCTATGTCAATGAATCTAAAATTACTACAATCAATTACCATAGGACCATTTGTCCTTGTACGGACAATCTATCATCATTGCAAGAAATAACAATCAAAATGATTATAACATTCTTTATTTTACTCTTAAAAAAATAATGAAAAAGAATCTTTATAATTCAAAATTTTATTTAGTTTAATAGCCTAAGATTCAAGTAAAGATGGAATCTAGATTGTCTGCTAATTACATGAAATATTCTTTTGAAAAACATTTATACATTATATATATATATATGGTTATATATAATCATGATTTGGCTTTTATTGGATTGTCACTAAACATTAAACAATTAAACCAACATAATTGAGTATACATTAGTACGTGTCAGTGTCTAATTTTGTACTAAACCTGCTCTGATCCATTCTTTGAGGAGTTGCTTAGTTATGAATGGACATCTTTGCCCCATCAACAAACACTCAATATCAGCCAAACAGGCCCTTCAATAGGAGGGTATTATTGTCATTACGTACACCTACAGTCGCTTTCACATAGCGCACCGCCTGCTCTCATTTTAAAAATGCAAAATTTAAAACCCAACGGTAAAATATTGAATAATCGAAAGACACATTTACCAAAAATAACCCCAGAGTCTATAATATTCAAATATTTTGAAAAAAGAATTCATTTCTCTATCCGTCAGTCTCAGTGGCAGCAGGGACACTGCAGCGCTTCTTCTTCATCATCCAGCCATCCATCAGTCGTCATCTTCCTGATGGTAAAAGCAACGGCTATGATTAGCTTTCGGTAAGCTTCGTTTGCAATCAATGACCCTACTTTCCTGAAAACCCAAAAAATAAAACCTTCATGGCTTCTAATAACCAGAACAAGCCTCCAGTTCTTAGCAACAACATTACAAGAGCAAGCCCTTCCTCCAATGTAAGTAATTTTTTAACTGAAAAAAAAAAATTCAACATCTGGGTTTCGTTCCTTTTGATTTTCTTGTTAATGCGTTGTCTTTGATTTCCTTAATTACGGTTAAACATTTGATTTTTTTTTTGTCCTCATTTTATTGTAAATTCTTCAATTTTCTTGAAAGTGGGTACTTTTTCATTTTGCCTTTTCAAGTGAAGTATGCTAATGGTGTGGTTATTCATTTTCAAGAGTCAAGACTTGATTTTATTCAATCTTTTTTTTATCATTTTAGTATTGTTATATAAAATCTTTCCTTTTTTGTGTTATTTTATTTTATTTTATTTTTTTTAAGAAGGAGAAGCTCGGTGTTGATGAGGTGACTTGTGACAAAGAGCAAAAGTTTGGAGCCGAAAAAATGGTTGGCACAGCAAATAATGCAAGGATCCGGCAAGCTTTTTCTGTGGTAAATGGGATCCAGGATCTTGGCTTGAGTAGCAATCCGGCAAGCAATGTGGGTTCTGAGTGCGGTACCATTGAATTTACAAGAGAGGATGTTGAGGCTTTATTGAGTGAGAAAATGAGATACAAGAACAAGTTCAATTACAAGGTTAGTTCAACTTAATATTTTTTTTTTTGTGGGGGGTTTTCGAGTATAATTATAATGAAGTTAAGATGGGAAATAGTTTAATTGCTTGGTTCGGAAATGTAGGAGAGATGTGAGAATATGATGGACTACATAAAGAGGCTTAGACTTTGCATTAAGTGGTTTCAAGAGCTAGAGGGAGACTATGCATTTGAGCATGAGAGACTGAGGAATGCACTGGAATTGAGTGAACAAAAATGTGCTGAGATGGGTATGATCGATTTCTTTCATTTTTAGTGTCTCCGTATTTATGCTGTTTGCAAATGCTAATTGATGTGCTTGGATATAGAGCTGGCTTTGAGAAACAAGGAAGAGGAACTCAATTTGATAATTGTGGAGTTGAGAAAGAGTTTTGCTTCTTTACAAGAGAAACTTGCAAAAGAAGAATCAGATAAGTTGGTGAGAGGACTAGATTCTGAATTCAATGTGGTTTGTGAGAATTTGTTCCTTCTTGGTATTTGTTAAAAGAAGTGATTAACTTTCTCATATCAACAATTAGGCGGCACTTGATTCTCTTGCAAGAGAGAAAGAGACAAGACTTAATATGGAGAGATCACATGCCTCTCTCTCAGAAGACCTTGGAAAAGCACAAGAGGAGCTCCAAAGTGCTAATCAAAGGGTAATACAGCAAATGTATTTCTAATTCATCAAAGTTCTTTTCTTGCCCTATTTGCCTTTGCCTTTGATTTTGTTATAAGTTTATCCTGGTTAATCTGTGATGCGGAATTGTTGAACTCTGCAGATAGCGTCAATAAATGATATGTACAAGCTATTACAGGAGTACAACTCAAGCTTACAGCACTACAATACTAAACTCCAAAAAGATATTGATGCAGCCCATGAATCAATTAAGCGTGGAGAGAAAGAAAAATCTGCTATCGTGGAAAATCTAAGCACCTTAAGGGGTCAATATAAATCATTGCAAGAACAACTTTCTACATATAAAGTGAGTTCTTATTCCTGATCCCATCTTCTCTTGCATGGTTCCAGATATGGGACACTGTAGAATGCTTGTGATATATTTGGGGATTGTGGTTCTTAATGCTCTTTTACGAGAACATTACTTGCAAATTTTTCATAGTGAATCTGTCTTTGTTGTTTGTTGCACTTGGAAGGTAGCATTGTTGAAAATTTCTATAAGCACCCTTCGCTCAATGAATGATGAATGGTATATATGGCTTTTACCTGCATTATTCTTCAACCATGCAGAATTAAATTATGATGTTATAATTAATTTTTTAAATTTGAAGGAAGACTCTCATACTAATTTACAAATGTTGTTCTTTCCATGAGAATAGAGGAACGCGTTAGAAGACGGAAACATTTCAAGAGAGGCTGAAATTAAGAATAAATCCCATTTTTTCTGAATCTTATGCATTGACATTAATTGATTTGGTGATAAGGTGACCCAACAAGTGGCACATTTAGGAAATTTGCTTGAAGATTACTAGAAGTTAGCTTATCATGTGATCCTTTTTGAAGAAAATTACTATTTAGACGTAAAAAGTAAAAATATTTAGTAAACTGGAAATTCTATTTTTTTCAATAAGGAATATCAATTTTGTAATGTGGTTACAAGAATTAACTTGGACCAAGGAAGAGGATCAAGGGGTTGAGGAATAGTTCTATTTAAACCGGTAATTGAACATAACAACCAACTGCTCTATAAGGAAAATGGCTAAAAATCATCTAGAAAGTGAACATTATATGCCAAGTACATGATCGTTTGGGTCATGTCCTTAATGAACTTAAAAAACATTATTAGCAATATATTTCCTTAGATTTGGTGGAGTTTTTTCAGCCATATGTCTTTAATTTGTAGTTGAATGTATCTGAGTTTTGGTCATTTGTATAATAAATTTAAGTTCGATTATTAGACTATTTTGATATTCATTTTTTTCATTACTTAAAATTTATATCTTTCAAAATTTCTAGGCTTCTCAAGATGAGGCTATGAGACAGAAAGATGCTTTGGTGCATGAAGTTGCATCCATGAGGGTAGAGCTGCAGCAAGTTAGAGATGATCGTGATCACCAACTGTCGCAAGTGCAAGCTTTAACAGCTGAAGTAATTAAGTACAAGGAGTTGGCAGTAAGCTCAGAAGATCTAGAGGTTTGTTTAACCTTTGATTTTTTTAACTCTGGGAATGTGTATTTCTCTTTATATTATATTGAGATGTTGGCTTTCTTTTACAGGCAAGATGTGCTTCACAAAGTAACCAGATTAGGTCATTATCAGATCAGCTTGCAGCTGCAGAGGAAAAATTGCAGGTTTTGCCATAAATCCAGCAAAATTTTTATACATGAGTTATACTCTGATGTCACTATGTCATTCTATTCATTGTCCTTGGTGCTATAACTACATTTATACTCCTGTTAGGTGTCTGACTTATCTGCATTGGAGACAAAGACAGAATTTGAAGGTCAAAAGAAACTCATAAATGAGTTACGGAATCATTTGGAAGATGCAGAATATAAACTCATTGAAGGAGAGAAGCTGCGTAAAAGATTACATAATACCATCTTGGTAATATTCTCAGATTTAAAATTACAAGCTGAAATATCAGACACATTTACCGAAAAGAAATCTCTTATGTTACAGGAACTCAAGGGGAACATTCGCGTATTCTGTAGAGTGCGGCCTCTATTGCCTGATGATAGTTCTGGTAGTGAAGGAAAACTGATATCATATCCTACAACAACTGAAGCTCTTGGACGGGGCATTGATATAACGCAAAATGGTAGGTTTTAGGTTGTGCCGTTATGCCTTTCTTTTTAATTCAATTGAATTTTGAAAATAAAAACTCATGTTGTGAATTCACTTTTGTCAGGCCAAAAACATTCTTTCTCGTTTGATAGAGTTTTTATGCCAGATGAATCGCAAGAGGATGTATTTGTAGAAATTTCTCAGCTTGTTCAAAGTGCTCTTGATGGGTACAAGGTGTTTTTTCTACTTCAAGTTTCTTCTCATATTTAGTAAATGTATGGATGTGGTCGTGCAAAGTGCTTCTGTGATACCTTTTTGTGTTATTTTAGCTATCTAGCATTTTTCCTTTACTTTTTCTTGCGGTCTTTTTGAGAACACTCAGATATGTTCTCTAGTTGTGCATTTGCTAAAAACAAAGAAAAAGGGTAGAGTATATCCTTCAGGTTTTATATACCTGCTACATTCAAATATGCAAGTTCCATAACACACTTTTCTATCACACTTATTTACTCAGTTTATCTCTAGTAAAATACATGCTTTAAGAGATGATAGTTTTTTATTCTTTTCAGGTTTGTATTTTTGCCTATGGTCAAACAGGTTCGGGTAAAACCTACACCATGATGGGGAAACCAGGGCATCCAGATCTAAAAGGTTTGATACCACGCTCATTAGAACAGATATTTCAAACTAGGCAATCTCTTCTATCTCAAGGCTGGAAATATGAAATGCAGGTAAGCATTATCATCTTACTGATCTTGGTAGTATAGCTCTTTGTTTGTCTACTTGAACAAAACATTTTGAACTCATTTTTTCCAAACATGTGCAGGTGTCCATGTTGGAAATATACAATGAAACAATTCGGGATCTGTTATCAACAAACAGAGATGCATCACGACTGGAGAATGCTTGTAATGGAAAACAGTATGCAATTAAACATGATGCAAACGGAAACACGCATGTGACTGACCTTACCGTTGTGGACGTCTGCAGTACTAAGGAGGTTTCCTACCTTTTAGATAGGGCTGCACACAGCAGGTAACAATTCTAGAATATGCATGCTTTCACTGGTGATGCTGATATTTTAAGAGTAGTTCAGAAGTATATCAGGGCTGCTGTTTCATTATCTGTATTGAGTTTTATGTTCAATTTTTCTATTTTGTATTTTTCCATGGTTAATATTTTGTCCAATACATAGCCTTTTTAATGGTATATCAGCTTGTTAGATGTGACGAAACTTTTTGGCAAATGGTGATTGTTGGTTGGGGGAAGAAAGAAGAATTTTCATATTTTGGGAAATAGACTCAAATATGGCATGCTTGAGCTTCATCTAAGTCTACTAACATATTTTATTCAATTAAGAGGACTTCTAATGAAGAGTTTTGTATCTGTTTAGGTCTGTAGGCAAGACCCAGATGAACGAGCAATCATCAAGAAGTCACTTTGTCTTCACGTTGCGGATATCCGGTCTTAATGAGGTATATCACCCTTTTCCTTTTAACATCCGCATGCGTTGATGCCCTTCTGCTCTCGCATTATCTAATGTGCCGTGACCATAAATGTAATATTTTATTAATTAGCTGTTGTTTTCATAATTGACTAGAGCACCGAACAACAAGTACAAGGTATCCTAAATCTGATTGATCTTGCTGGGAGTGAGCGTCTTTCAAAGAGTGGCTCAACTGGGGACCGACTGAAAGAAACTCAAGTAATTTATTAGTTGTTACAAATTCACTTCTGTTATTTGTTGTAATATGCATGTTAGGTTGCTAATGATCTTTTTTTCCACTTGTGTATAGGCCATTAATAAAAGTTTGTCATCTTTAAGTGATGTCATATTTGCCTTGGCAAAGAAGGAGAAGAAGGAAGACCATGTACCATTCAGGAACTCGAAGTTAACTTATCTTCTTCAGGTAAGCTTGTGTTACATATGAATTATTGAGTTAAAATTTTCAATCTGTAAACTATTTTTTATTAGCTTGTACATAGTCTTATCTTTTAATAAAGACGTGGCTTAATGCAGAAAAATATGCATAATTTTTTTAAAATTATTTATATCACAATTAAACTTCCAAAGATGAATTTAATTAAGATATAGCTTTTCTATATCATCCTTTCATCTTATAACTTTTCTCTGGTGGAATCAGACCATTCGCTCATACAAGAGTGAAATGTTCTATTGTTGCCTTAAAACTCAGCTCAAAGTAGGAAACATGAACGGCATCCTTTTTTTTTCTTTTTTTTATAATACCATTGTTTGCTACAAGCTTTTCTTAAAACCTTACGATTACCGTGAATGCTTTTAGACAAAATCACAAACTTTGTAAATTTATCAAAGCTGGAGACTATTTCTTCTAGGAGATCCTTCATGCATTTTCTGATTTTAATCCATTGTGTTGTGGACAAAATATAGCTTTACTCGTCCCATGATTTTTACTAATATTCTTTGAATCAATTGTCAACCAGCCTTGTTTAGGCGGGGACTCAAAGACATTGATGTTTGTGAATATATCTCCTGAAGCATCCTCAGTGGGTGAGTCACTTTGCTCGCTACGGTTTGCAGCAAGGGTTAATGCTTGTGAGATAGGGACTCCTCGGCGCCAAACTAGCATGAGGTCTTCAGAATCTCGCCTGAGCCTTGGCTAATATTCAGCTAATATTCCATAACACAACATTGAGATCGACCCTTTTTTTTTTCTTCTCCACTTGAGGTGTATCTAGTAACTAGAAAATGAGAGCTGTATTGTGATTCTAACAGGAGTTGCTTTTGTATAGTAAAAAAATCATTGCATTTGTATCCTTTTAGCTCTGAGATTGATTTCTCTAACATTTCGCTTACAAAATTCAATGTATCAATGAAGAATACTATCTAAATTTTATGCATGTGACTGCATCCTTTATTATTGAATCAGAAAATGACTCCGTATCGAATAGAAATCTTACAGCTCAGTGTTTGAACTGAGACGCAACATATATTTGAAAGCAAAAGAAAGTTGATTGGGCATTGCACAAATTTAGCAGTCACTTGAACTACCTGATGATTTTGCCAACAAGGAATTATAAGATTCTGCAGATTTACGCCATTCGATCCATAACCTCATGAAGAATAACAGCAGTATCTGCATAAGTTGATTGTGTCTGTGGGAAATTTTTGGTACTCACGGCAACTTCAAGCTGTCAACATATCAAAACTTTTAGTCTTAGAAGAAGTTGCCAAAAGCTTCAGGTTAAAGAACATAACTCAAGTCAAGTTTGTGTACCTTCTCAAAACTGTCAAATAATCTGTTAGCCAAATCAGTGAGAGGTTGCTTATCAGTGGGTGCTGTTGCGGAGATGACGTTGTCAAAATCATAGTACATGAAAGTAGATTTGAGTCTCAAATACTTTCTCACATAATTAAGAGTATCTGGTCCAATCAAATCTGCCATTGCTAGCAGGTCAAATGCATATCTTTTTAGCCTATGAATCCTGCCTTTGGTTCCGATATTTGCAATATAGATTGCTTTCTTTAGAAAAGAACGTGTGCCCGTTTTCTCATTAGCAATATCTGAATAACAAGCATGAAAATAAGCACTTCCGGCAAAGCAAAAGTGTGCTAAAAAGGCAGAAGCAGAAAGAATTGGCAAATTGCTTTCTTACTGTTGTATACAGGAGGTACAGGTAAAGGGCCAGTGACCCAGAGGCCATTATCCTGAGCAAGAGAGACTCCATTGGTAGAAGTGCTTCCAATAAGTGCTAAAGAGGCAAGGCCTAGTGACACTCTTCTTGTAATTTGTGCCTGGTCTTGAAAGTTTTCTGCTTTGTGGCCTAGAAGTCCAATTATTTTAGCTCTCTTTTGGAATTTTTGAAACTTAGGCAGGTTTGGGACGGCTGGTAAGGTTTCAGAAACACCATTTAAGTTTGCCAAATGAGCCATTGATGATGAATTTTGAGTGAGAGTGGCAGTTTTTGAGCTTATGATCATAGAGTAACCATTGGCGGGTTTTAGTTAGTTATATCCGTTTCTAAGTGCTGGCTTCTACTGACCACCAGAAGCATATCCTCATTTTGAGGGTAGTGTGGTCATTTGGTGAGTGCCAATTTTCCGTTTGAATTATTTCTATAAATCAGGCCTATTTTTTTGATATATTTTCAAAGGGTAAGTTTTGGATTAGCCCCTATTCAAAAAAAAAAAAAAATTGGATTAGCCCATTGTGAAATGACAATTTTGAAAGAGTGGGCTATTTGAACTTAATAAAACACTTATTAAACTGATTTACTTAATAAACTTACTTAAAAATTTAAAAAATTTATGTTTTGTTTACAAATCTATTTTAATACCCAATATATCCTTAATGAAATTAATACAATTTCTGCATCTTTCTCCTCTAATTTTTAATTTTCACAATTTCATACGTACATCTGATCTTCTCTTAAAAGTTATACAGGTACTATGTGAAATCGCTGACCATGAAAGATTATGCTAGAGGACAACAATTAAAACTTAAACAATATATGTACTTAGCATTTTCTTTCATTCATGGCTAATTTCTTTTATAAATTAAAAAAGCTTGATAGGGAGAGAGAATTTTAGTTAATCCCAAAAGATTTGATAAGAAAAAAATTATCCGCTGAATACAAGCCTTCACCAATATGAAATTTTTGGCCAAATCAAAATATATAACGACTTCATACAATCTTAATTCAATTGAAAATAATATAGGTTAAAGATGGAGCAGCAGGGAGTTGTTTTTTGTTTAATTATTGTGTTTAGGCTACAATAGCAATATAGTTAGTGTTCCTTTAGCAATAAAGAATTTAATTAAAAAATGGGTCTAATGAATATTTTGGAGGGTTTAAATAGCCCTATCTATTTTTCAAATAATTCAAAATTATTGTAACTTTACTTTTCTCCATTGTTGTTCAAAGGATAAGGAAAAAATCAGGGTAGGTTGATAAAAACTTTTTATCTTCTTTAAAAAAAATGAAAGATAAGTTGAAATTTATAATAATTTAATTTAGACATTATTTCAAAAACTATCATCTCAGGAGGAAATAACACAAAATTAACCAATTCTCATAACAATTTTTTTTTGGGGGTTCCTTGTGCGAGGAAACGACAAACTTACCTTTTTTTTTTTTTTTGAAAGAACAAATTTATATAAATTGGAATCACTAAACTTGGTATAAACTCTATAATAAGCTATACTTCTTTGTCAAACATCTTGTTGTGCTTTGGAAATTAAAAATGAAGCATATCAATTACGATTCTTATTCGATATTAACAACCGTCCAACTGAAAAAAGAATAGATAACGATGTACAAAGACAGATATATATGAGGATGAGGATGAGTCCTTTTCTAACGTGAATATTTACATCTTATAAAATAACAATAAAAATAACAAATTATGTATCAAAGTTTGCTATTTATTGTTGTCGTCGACTAGTTGCCAATAGTTAACAATTAATTTTAGTCTACAATATTTTATAATAATACAAATGTCCAGAATTATTATTGTTGGAAAATATGGTATACAAAGTGGAGAAAACGTTAATCCAGATGTGAAAGCAGCATATAGTTTTATTTTCTGTTCTCTAAAGTTTGTCCTCTAAAATTTACTCGATGTTTACCAGTTCTAAAATCAGATATATTTGGTTACTCCTTTCTCATATAAAAAAAATATTAAAGAAATATTTTCACCAGTGTGTTACTACTGTTCACAAGTTGCAAAAAGAATTATTATTAGCGATAATGATAAACAATCCTTAATCTTTGATGTGGACCTTGTCGGCAAAACTTCAAGGGATATGGTTGGCCAAATCCCACTTCCGTATATACATGTAGTTTTCTAGAAACTAAGCATCAGAAAAGAAAGAAAAAAGAGACTCTATCCTAATACAAGATTATGATTCGTTGAATCCTAGCACAAGATTATGACTTTGTTGATTATCTTCAGTTTTCACAAGAATAAGACAATTAATTACTAAATAATTTTTCATTATCGGAATTGGCTCATTAATTCTCGCGGTGAAAGCAAGTGGTCATGAGTTTTAAGACTAAAAGATTACGTTTAAATTCGCAGTGGGGCATAATTAATGTGGAAAAAAAATAAGAACAATTATTAGGAGTTTATTTATTTTTGAAAGAAAGAAACAAAAATCGTGAAAAACAATGAACCAAAATAATGCATGATTAATTATGAGGACCAGAGAACGGGATAATGCAAAACCCTCAAGCATATATTATAGATTATTAGGTGCGAAAAGTGGGTCATGCTTAGCTTTATAAATCCATTCCATCATATCATTCATTCTTATAAAAAAATAAAATAGAAGAATCATTGAAAGAAAGTGAAGAACGATTAGGAGCCTCTCATAAAAACACATAGCTGAACAGCCATTAATATTATTCTCTATTGATTGCAACTTTTTGGTTTCTTCTCTCATCTATAGATAAGAATACATAAGAAAATAAAAAAAAAAGCAGAAGAAAGAAAAGATGCAAGGCAATGGCAATGAAGCACAGCTAATGAAGTCCAGAGTCGCCAGAGTAAATTCAGAGAAGTCATGGGATTTATTTATCACCCAAGCTACCAACCAAGGCTTCCCTGTAAGTGCTCTTTTAATTATTTATTAATTCGCTCATGCTTGCAAACTTGCCACTACATATATTGACGAATATTAATTGTTATTGGCAACTTTTTTACTCTCTTTTTTCCCTTGTTTTGGCAGGAGATAATATTGTATTTGACGATGCAAAACTGCATATAATTTCTAAGTTATTATTCCAAAAAACTTTTTTGTGAATTATGCAGGTTGTGGTGCATTTTACAGCAGCATGGTGCATGCCATCAGTGGCTATGAATCATTTCTTTGAAGAACTTGCCTCGACCTATCAAGATATTCTATTTCTGTCAGTCGATGTGGATGAAGCTAAGGTAATTGTTAATTATCTGTTTAAATTTTTTTAAATTATGCCGACATCTTTATTTTATAAAATATAAATTATACAAAAATTTGTTGGTGTTGTTTAAAGTATGGGAAAAATTGTGGTGCAACTGTGGTACCGTGCCACAGTTGTATCCAGTCGTTGGATTTCAATGAATCACATACATCCAAGTGGATCCAATAGTTAGATGTGTCTGTGGCACGGTACCACAATTACACTATAGCCGAACCCAATACAGTTAAGTTTGAAATTTCTAAAGTGTGGATGTCTGTAAAATAGAAAATAACACATTACATGCGTATTTAACAAAAAATTGTAATTCCGAATTTTTTTGTTGTTTATTAAATATTTCTCAAAAGACTTGAAATATTGTCTTATCAAAGCATTTTTAACATTAGACTGATCACTGAACAATGGATACTCCCAAATAACATTTTATCATATGCTGTAATGGGCTGTGACGAACTCTCTTTCTTCTTCATTAATTTATCCATTTTTTTTAATAGAAGTAAAAAACAAAAGCAAATGCAAATGCGTCTCTAATCATTAATGTATATTGGAGGGAACAAGTCCCTGTAAAATAGAATTTACTATTATAAACCAAATACTTTTTTTTTTATCCTTAAACGTGTCTGACAATGATTGGAACTGGTGTCGTGATGACAATAGAATTTACTATTACGAATTGAACAGAACCAATAATTATTTGAGAGTTGTGATGACCACACACCCACTCCTTGTTGACTGACTTGTATAATTATATATCATTCTTTAGGCAATGTGAAAAAGGTGGCTAATGAGAGGTAATATCGCATGATTCTTATTTTGATCGTGTTAAATACGTCATGCATGTCGTTTATTCTAACAATGATTTTTTTAAATAATTAATTAGGTGGTAGCATCAAAGATGGAGATAAAGGCCATGCCAACATTTATATTGATGAAGGAAGGAGCTTTGGTTGATAAGCTTGTGGGTGCCAATCCTCAAGCGATAAGAAAAATGATTAATGGTTTTATTCACTCCGTTCGGTTACACAAAAACTAGCTAGTTGAAATTTATTAGATATGTATGCTTTTTTTTTTTTTTTTGGTGTTTCATAAGGTTTGGGGTGAGAATTATTTGAAGAAAATTATGGAAGCTTGCAAGAATTGTTAGCTAGTGAGATTAGTTGGGATGTCAATAAGACTGGTTGGAGTGTCTTTGATTTCATATTTTGTGGGTTTGATTACTTGCTCGTTTCATTTTTAAAACTATCAATGGCATTCTTTGAGAATGTATGTATTGAAAAAAACTTAAACCCATTCAATAGCATTTCATGCATGTACATCTTGAAGCTTGATCATTTTCTTTTTTCAGCTAAATTGTATAATTAAAAAAAAATCATTCAATATGTCATATATTAGAAATTCTAGAGCTCCAAGCTTTATATACAAATGACGTAGCATTATAGTATTGACTGGATGTAAAGATTTCGTTACCTCCATAAGTATTTTATGTGTCACTTAACCAACAATAAATTGAATCAATTTGTATAAACAGTCAGTGACACTTACATTACTCATTACACAAACCACATCATATTAAGAGATATTCGTTTGTTTAACTGATTAAGAGTGCGTTTGGGATTGATGTTAGGCAGTTGTAATTTAAAAGTTACAATATTAAAGTGTTTGGTAAACATTAGTTGTTGTAACTTATGAGCTATGTTGATATGATTTTTTACTTGTATAATGAAAATTTTATTATATATTTAATAATTTTGAAAATATTATTATAAAAAAATTATATCTACTACATATTATTAACTTTTGTTTAATAATTACATATTATTTTCTACAGCAGGTACAACTTAAGAATTACAGCACCTCAATCCCACATGGGACCTAACTACTCTAAAATACAAAATGTCTATGAATCTCATTCACTAGCAATTAACATTTCATTCATCATCACCTAAAAATTATGTGGAGAGGGTTTCGGTGAAAATGATATGCGGCCAATGAACCTAGCTAGTCGATGTTCATAAGAACTAAAAAATGCAAATGATGCAAAAAGCAAAACATGAGCTGCCAATACCATATCAATCAGTTGCATTGTTGAGGGTTGCCACCTACCACTTCCTAGATAAATTATTATTATTATATGAACAGAAACATTTGATAGAGAGATAAATGACTTCGCAAGTAAATTAGAGTGACTTTTAGTTCTTTTTTCTTTTTTCTTAAGTTGCCATTTGAATTTAAATCTTGATGATAGTAGGGATTAAAAAACCAATTTAGAATTTGGCCACCCAACTGCAAAAAAAAAATAGATAAGTTCAAATTTGAATAAAAAGAGATTACAGATGATTAAAATAGAATATATTAGATGAATATTTGGGCCTGTGATATCTAGGCCTGAGGCCCATGGGCTCGTTACTCGGTTTTGGAATTTGTTTGTTGGACCCACCTCATCCTTTAGGGCAGCCAAACAGGTAAGAGCAGAATATTTAAGTCCACTGATCCCCTACCATGACTATTCGATCACATCATTGTTGCCCAATAGACTAACTACACGTCATCGATCTTGTACTTGTAATCTCCACACACTTTAAAGTGAAAAGTGTGCAGCGAGCAGCAAGTATCCACACTGTGTTGTCATGTTGACAGTCTCACAATCATGCTCCACGTTGACATGAAATCCTAATGATCATCATCAATTGCTTTCACGGGACGTGTCCAATCAACTTGCTTTTCTATATGCAAGGAGTAAACTTAGAGTTGGTAAAATAGGTTATCGGGTCATGTTCGTATCGTGTCAATTTTTTATTGTGTTAAATTTAGGTCGATTTAAACTTGATCAATTTAATAATCGTGTTAAAATATTGAGATATAAATTTGACACAAAAAAATAATCAGATTACCCAATAACTTATTTAATATCTATATATTGAACAAAAGTTACATCAAATATTTACACACTATCATACATACGTATGTACATAAATACATAACTACATACATATATACATACATACATACATACATACATACATAATTTATCGATATTATAAAATATACATATCTACCAATATATTACACATTTACACTATTGAGGTTTTAATTATATATATATATATATATATATATAATATTATATATCAATATTATAAAATATATATGTCTATCAATTTTTACACATTTACGCTATTGAAGTTCTAAATGTATGTAAAATTTTATAAATAAAACACTGTGTTTATATTCACCCTTTTAAAGAATAAAAAAAGAAAATCATCTCTAATATTTAAGTTTTAATTATAAGAATATGTAAATTATTTTAAAATAGAAAATATAATTGAATCATTGATCGGATAAATGGGTTAAGAATTTTAACCTAAATCTGATACGGAAAAAAATCGTGTTGACTCGGACCCGACTCATTTCATAATCGTGTTAAATTTTATAACCCATACCCATTTATTTATATCGCGTTCATATCGAGTAATCGGATCGTGTCAAATTTTACCAGCACTAATTTATAAACCCATCTTACGAAAGCTTTGAGTTGATTGATGGACCGCGTTGATGCAAACCCAAAACAATAAAAAAATATTATTACTACTTTATTAAAAAGATTACATATATTTTTTAATTTGTGGCTTCAATATGAGTTCCTGTGATCGAACTTTGTCATCTTAACTTTAAATTAATTAATTACTTTTTCAACATATTTTACATTTTGAAGAGTCTCCCATAAATAATGATATTGATGTTTCTCTCTAAAAGTGAAGTATTACACTATCAGCACATTTTCACATCCCACGAATTCGATATATTGCTTAAAATAGTACAAAAAATTAAAGGTCATTGAACAAAGGGTTATTTTTGGCTACCCCCCATAAGAATCAACAAATGTTACCATGTACCCTAATCTTTCGACAACTATCGTCGCACCCCCATTCCGTTAGAAATTACCGTTAACCTTAACGATTTTGTCAGACATCTATTGAAATCACCATAGTGCCCCCGCATAAATTGAATTGACTGCAAGTGCTCGAATTATAAGAATATATTAATAGGCAGTTGGCACTTTATTTTCTTCAAAAAAAAGATAATTATAGAATGTGTAAAAACAATGTTAAATGTTAAATAAAAAATAATTACAATTAAATTAAAGCTTTTTTTTAAAGAAATTAAATTAAAACTGAAATTAATTGGACATTATTAGTCCTTGAACCAAAACCCAGAAGACATCTCCGATCCAAGCTCCAACATCATGGCATTTCCCAGTATTTATAGCAATAACCAAATATCTTCTTTGAATGCACACAGACAACAACATAAACTCCCGATTTCATAGCACAATCAAAATAATTTCTATATCAAACAAATTGTCAACTACCCAAACCTAAAAATCAATAAACAATAACATGGAAACCCTAAAATTTTGGCGTTGGGATTTTATAGTTGCTAGTCACCATTGTTGCTGCCGCATCAATCAACAGCAACCCATGACTCTTTCAACTGCTAGAAGCCTCTCGATCTCGCGTCAAGCTCCTACCGCTTGTTTCCACCCAGAAATGGTCATTCGTTGCGGTAGTGCAATTGGTTATGTGACCCTTGTGACATCGATGGAAGGGGAAAAGCAAAAAACTTTGTTGGGGAGCGTGAATGGAGAAGGGAAAAAAATAAGCACTTGTTGCAGAGTGTAAATGGAGGAGAGAAGATGGAGCACGAATGGAGTCACGGAGAAGGAAGAGAAAAAAAATAATTTTTTTCTTTTATCTTTATTCATCCATATAACTTTACTATTCTACCCTTATAATAGTTAAGTTAATGGTGATTTCTAACAGAATGGGTGCGCTATGATAGTTGTTAAAAGATTAGGATGTACAGTAACATTTGTCGATTCTTAAGGGGGATAGGAAAAAATAACCCTTGAACAAATAAAAAATAATATAAAAAATAGAAATAAAATGATGATATAATAAATTGCAACTAGGCTTTAGGTGTGAGCCCAAGATAAAGCCCAAGCCCAAGAGTTAGAAAAAAATACTGTTTACACGCACGCCACCACCTGCCACTACAATTCCCTCAAAAATTCTACACGCAGATTCCCCATTCTCCTCTTTCTTCGAAACTCAACCCCTGTTTGTTTCCCAGGAAAATTTCTCACCGCCGGAAAACCCATAAATATTATCCTGGAAAGTCAAAATGGTTTCTCCGGAAAATACGAATTGGCTGTTAGATTACCCCTTGATCGACGATATCACTGTCCCTGATGGCAATTTCTCCGTTTCCGCTTCGGGTTTCACTTGGACCGTTCAGCCGCCAATTAACGGGCCGTCAAATGGCTGGTACTTATAGGCAGAAAAAGAAATGGCTATTACGTATTTTTGTTATGGGTTTATTTTAATTTACTATGCCTTTTATTAACTAATCAATTAGGTTTTCTTTTGTGTTAGTTGTTTTCCAATTTGAAATTATCACAAATTTTTTTGGTGAAAATTTGTTCTATTGGGTCCATTCTTTTTGGAGAGAGTATAGAGTTGAAAATTTGAGGTCAAATTGGGCTAAATGTTGATGTAACAGGCTGATTTCAATTATTCTTTTATTAATTTTGGTTAGCTTGTATAGTATATATGCTATGTCATATTTGTGTTATTAATTTTAGGGCATTTTCTTGTTGATTTTATCATTGTACTTGTCCAGTGTATGTGGAATTTTGCGGTTTCTTGCACGGCTAGATTCTTTTCTCATTTCTGATTAGGTTTATGTGAATGCTCTCACGCCATATGTGGTAGTATGTAATTTTTTTTTCTGAATGAGATAACCTCCATTCCATCCTGTTCCAATTTTATGGTAGAATTCCAGGCCACCTGATGCAGCATAAATGAAGTTACTTTACTGCTGTTTTTGGTGCGGAATTGGATATTAGTAGAACTCAAATTGTTGGTTCATTGTGCTTTTGTAGAAGCTAATCTCCACTTCTGTGCATCGTGATTATAATGGATGAATTTCATTCTCTGCACTCTACTTAAATGTTTTTATTTTTTGGTATTTAAGGCAGAAGCTAATATTGTTCGAATAATACTCATATTTATGTTTTAAGGCTTGAACTGAGTTTGTAAGTGATGCTTTATTGTTCTGTCCTAGTTATCAAATAATTGTTTCCGAGATGGGAAAAATGGTGGTTAGATGTAGTACTTGCTAATCTTTAGAATTTGATTGATACCAGTTCTGAATGTGTTGGTGGAAGGAGTAAGATGCTAGCTTTTCAGCTCCATTTTTGTCCCAAACCATGGAAAGTTTGTTTTGCGTCCCAAATGCTTAGGCTGAGATCCTGATTTGCATGATATCAACATAATGCGGCAGTATAATTGACTGCAGTACATGCATTTCTTTTTGTAGTTTGTCCTGTAACTTGTTTTTGTTTGTCTGACATGATCTGTTTGTAGTGTGGAAATTGATTCTGCATTTGGGGATTCAAAGGGTCTCAAGGAAAGCTCAAAAAAGAGGTAAACAATTTCTCTTGTCATTTTTCATTCCCTTTCTTCTCTGTTTATTGCCTTACCCTAATATTTGTCAGCTGTTTATAAATTGTGAGCTACGGATTTTACAGAATTGTTCCATAATTGGATCTATAGGATCCAGAATTGGATATACTGAATGCAAATTGTTTGAGATGTTCACTCTTTCTTGAGCATTCTATAGAGCTGTAGTAATTTGCAATCAGTGTGGTCACATCTTGAGCCATTTGGGTTCTCGTATAGTCAGGAACTTGTGGAGTCTAGATTTTAATCAGATGCCAAGCAGGTTAAATTTTATGGGTCATTATGCCTCAACGAGACCATAAAGTTTGTACCAATATATATTTTTATTAATAATATTATCTCTCTTCCAATATTCCTGCTGCAGGGTTAGATCAGAATCATGTGGGTCTTCTAGCTCCAAGGCGTGCAGGGAAAAGTTGCGTAGGGATCGTCTTAATGACAAGTATTATCTTGTTCTCTCTCTCTCACACACACACACACACACACTCTCACACACAAGCTTGAATGTCCAATATTTGGATTGATTTGCAGGTTTGTGGAGTTAGCCTCTATCTTAGAGCCTGGAAGGCCCCCCAAAACAGATAAGGCAGCTATTCTGATTGATGCCGTCCGGATGGTGACTCAATTACGCAGTGAAGCCCAGAAGTTGAAGGACTCAAATTCAAGTCTCCAGGAGAAGATCAAAGAGTTGAAGGCAAGTCTGCCTTAATTTTCGTGGGAACTTTGTGGATGAAATGTTGTTGTCTCAAGGCTTTATTTCTGTCTGTTCTCTCGTTTGTGTATTGTTTTGATATCTGGAAAAGGGACAAGGAAATTTAAGGTTACATTTGTGACAGATACATTAAGCAACCTTTTCTCTTATGTAGGCTGAGAAGAATGAGCTTCGTGATGAGAAGCAGAGGCTAAAGGCAGAGAAAGAGAAGATAGAGCAGCAACTCAAAGCTATGAGCACACAGCCCAGTTTCTTAACTCCTCCTCCTGCAATCCCTGCTGCATTTGCTGCCCAAGGCCAAACACCTGGAAACAAGCTGATGCCTTTCATCAGCTACCCTGGAGTCGCAATGTGGCAATTCATGCCTCCTGCTGCAGTGGATACCTCACAGGATCATGTACTCCGCCCTCCGGTTGCTTAAGTATGCAACCTACAATGATTTGGGTTTGCAATTTGCACCCAACAAGTGTATTCGTTTTATCATTGTTCTCTGACTGTATTAGTTTTTCCGAAGTCTTTAATGATTGGTGGGTGACTGTATTTGAATCTCTCTGTCCTATGGATTGTTGCTGGTTTTTGCATGTAAATTTCAATAAGTTCATCTGGCAATCCTTGTTTCAATTTTGGAGACCTACAAAGTTTGATATTATTTTAGGCATTGCTGATGAGAGCCTAAGGCCTCAGCCTGCCAAAGCACAGATGAATCATAAAGATATAAATTTTTATATAACTTCTGAATTTAATCGATAAGTATTATATGTGAAAGATGAAGGTGTTTGAAAAACAAGTTGAAATTTATTTAAGAGTGCCGCGTCATTGGTGTAAAACTTCTAGCAACCCATTGCCCCTGCCAGCATATCTTATCTAGTTTATAAGTGGGTGCTATCTTCTTCTGATGGAAAGCGGCTTGATCGTCACTCAAATGGCTGCCAATCTCCTCAAACTTCATGTGCAAACCTTCAAAATAACAGATCCTTCAACCCCATATCCTCAAACCAAAACCCTTTGCCCATCTCTGCCATTTTCCACCACCCACAACATTTATTATTACAACACCTCTTCTTTGCCATCAATTATTCCATGCAAAAGCCAAAAAGCTTCTTCTTTATCCCTCAACTGCTCCTTGTCTTCCTCTAACCCACCAACTTCCAAGGAAGAGGCCATTCTCCAAGCCAAAACTTGCCTCTCAACCACCCTTGAGAAGCCTCTAAACAACCCCAAACTCGCTGGCAAACTCAAGAAACTGAAGCAACCTAGATACCGTGTTGAGATTCCTGTCATAGATGATGACTCACCGTCTTCCCTCTCTCAGCTTGCTTTTGATTTGTTTAAAGACCTGCCCATTAGAAGAAAAGGCTCACCAGTCAAGATTCTGATTCTTTGGCCTGATGCTGCCTTCACTGAGGCTGCAGTGAAAGTATTTGAATCGCACTCTTTGAACCAATTTGAACACATTGATGTAAAGACAGTTACTGGTGGAGATAACCGAATTGTGAGTTCTGCTGAGGTGGCGATATTATTGGCGCCAGAGAAGTCACAATTGGGAGTTATCAAGACAGTTGCTGACAGTTTGTATCCGAAGCCAGTGGTGATTTTTAACCCTAGATGGGCGTTTGAAGACGAGGAGAATTTTGGTGATATGAGTGGCTTTGTGGGTTCTTTTGAGGTGATATATTCGTTTTTGGGATTAGAAGTTCAGGGCGTTTTGAGTAAAAGAACAGGAATGATTTTCAAGTGTGTGAGAAATGGGATACTGAGCGGTGAAAAGTGGAATGTTTTTGTCGAAGAAGAAGGAAAAATGAAGGTGGTTTCCAGGTTTACGGCACGACCATCTATTGGTGAAGTGGAGACTGTGTTGTATAATTTGATGGCTATCAACTCCCCTATCACAAAATCTGCCAAGTTCCTGAGAGATTTGGTGTCGAATGTAACCGGAAAAAAGTAAGTTTTGTTGTATGTATTTCTTGTTTGATATTTTTCATAAACAAAATGAGAAATTTGGTGCTGTTTGAATTATCATTGACTGCTGAATTTAATTATTCATTAAATAACTTCCTATTATTCATTTAAATAACTTCCTGATCATTGGAACCAGAACTTTTATTGAAGTTAAATAACTTTTACCTGTTAGCTCATTGAAACAAGTTAAGTGGTTGAGCTTGTACTTCAAACTTAAAATTTGAGCAACCATTGTCTTGCATCATTGGGAAGATGAGTGCAGATAAGGATGTTGGAGTTGAATGTCAATATTTGGTGTTATGTTTTGCCAATATAACCCATCTACCACCATTTATTCTACAGTTTGTGCTGTTTTTGCTTGTTCTTAAATGATACATATAAATGTGAATTTCTGAAATGTTTATCCTCCGAAACAGATGGGAGTTGTGAATACATTATTTTATTTTTATTTTTTTAATTTTAATACAGTAATAGATATTAATGTATTATATAACTTTCCATAATTAATTCCTACATAGAAATTGAAGACAGGTTAGAAGAATTATGCTTTTAAACTTCAAGATCCTGTATGCTTCTGCCCACTTCAAGATTCCTTATGTGATGGAATGCTACAAGAATTTGTTATATTTTATATTTTCTTTGCTCAAATGAATATATAATTTAAGTTTCACTGATCCAAAGTGCCTCTTCTGAAATGGGGGCAATAGGACCACTTCAGTGCCAAGAATGATGGCATAGTGCATCACTTGAGCAAATTTGTTGAAAGGTGCCTGACTTTATTGATTGAGTTTGAATTCTCAGGAATTCATAAGAATCATTGATGTCTCATCATTAATACATTTATGAAAAAAAAAAAATTGTGCTACAGAAGATGAATACCAATGGTATCAATTCTGTAACATGCTTTCTGTTGGAATTTTCATTTAAAGGAAGAAGGGATCCAGAAAAACAATAGCCTGGGGCTATTACCATTTAACATTCTGAATTGAAGGCCTCAATCTTGTGAAGAATTCTCTCCATTTACCGCTTCCCTTTTATCTCATATACAAATACATTTATCATCCATACAATCAACATGTTTCTTTCAAAATTCATCTCAAGATGCCCTAATATGACAGCTCTTTATGAATTTATCAGAAAAGTTTATATACTTAGACCACAATGGCCGAAGTTTAGGAAAGGCAATGTCTAGCCAAGGTTTTGCTCTGCCATTGAAATGAATGACACCAGCACTCTCAGCATCAGCAAAACTTGTATTCTCCTGGTACCCCAGCCCCAGCATGTGCCAGAATGGATCAATGACATGGACATGTCCATGGAATGCTATTAAGCCAGGAGGCAATGTCCCTAGCTGCCACAAACTCAGGTCCGATTTCAAGTTCTGCAGAATAGGAAACATAATACAATAAGAATTTAGACAATTTGAAATGTTAGACGAGATGATTCGAACACTTCTAGATGAGTATGTTCTTCTTTTCCTTCAATTTAAATCGATGGATAATGGTGATTACCTGTTCTAGCCAGTAATGATAGGTCTGGCTAATGTTGGTCTTCCTCCAAGCCTCAAGATCAAATATGTTCATACCATATGCCCATGCACATTCATTAGGATCAAAATTTCTTGATATCAAAGGGTGGGAGAAGTTTAGGTAGCTCTTGAGCGTCTTTGACATCACAAATTTATCATCCCCCCTACATGTCGCTACTGCTCCATTAACTTTTCCATTCATATCGATGTCCCATAGAGGGGAAAGATCAGTTTGTACTACAAGATCATCGTCTAGGAACACTACCTTGTTTAGGCTAGGAAACATCTGCAGAGAAAATGTGGTCGTTGAGACTAAGCATACTAGTTCAGAGTGATATCAGTAGAACCAGATAAACTTAAGAGTATGAACATGATACTTACTTCTGGTAGATGGATACGAATATGATTCATCAAAGAGTTGTATTTAGGACTCAGTGCTTGCAACTTTGCCGCGATTACATAAGGTTTCTCAGTATTATTTGCCACAATGGCTGATGAGCCCCCTCCAAACTGTGCCCGTACACGTTGATCCTTTTCCATTGCTTCCAAAACAGGCACCTTGCCCTTTGAAAACCAGTCAAAATGTTGCAATGCCTTGACCTCAATTATGGCTGGTGATAAGGGGTGTAGTGAAAACCATGCCTGCATTGGATAGTAAGTTTTCCTGTCTGTTATTATGTGCAACACAATTTTTGCAGGGTGCAATGAGTTCTTCACTAGTGATGTGGCAACGACAGAGGTGGCAAGCACATTGTCCGAGGCAAGGACGTAGTGGAAGTAAGAGTTGTCGACAAGGGCTGGAACAAGTTCCGCTGAGGGTAGCTGGAGGCGAGCAGCTGCATTGGTGGAGTGTTCGTTAGCCAGCCTTAATGCCAGGCAGTGGAGCTGCTTTGGTATGCTGCTCGATGCTACATGGCGGTATAAATATTCTTGAATTTTGGCAGTTCTAGTCCTTTGTTCCATGAGAGTAACCTGTGAAATAATAAATGTTGATTTGTCTAAGCATTGCTGAAAGTTCTGAATATTTCACCCATCTCTTATTCTTAAATCAAATTTGTAAAAGATAAAATATGCTAGAGTGGTACCATATCTCTAAGCTTGATAGCAAAGGTTTTTGCATCTGACTTGCTTTCCTTCATGTCAGCCATGAATTCTTCTAACGTCTGAGGAATATCCGATCTTCCTTTTAATTCATCTTTGCTCATGGGTTCTTCTAATATTTGGTATATCACTTCTGGAACCTTTAGCAAACCGAAAATAATTTTAATTAGTGAACAAAATTAGCACTAGTTCGTAATTTATTTTTTTCCCAGACAAATCCACAGGAAAAAAAAAATCAGAGAAAACTAAGGGGTTAGGAGATCACAGTGGACTGGGGCCTTCTTCCCAGGATCCTTGGTCCTAGTCTTTTTCCCAGGCAACCTATCACAAGGGAAAAAATGTAAAAAACATAAAGTTAAGAGAGGATGAGTTACTATAATAATCATAGAAGTTACGCAGTCTCTTTCTTCTAACTGTTACTAAGGTGCCAACCACTGATGCAACCCATTCGCCGACCATATGTTTAAGTAATTGTTTAATAATGCCAATGTTTTAATTTTGAATTAGGATCACATGACATGCACGGTGGCATTTGTCAGACTTATCTCAGTAATTGATAATTAAAGTTTAATTGAGCAGCTTAATCTTAAACGGCAGAGGAAAATCACTAGATTATACATAAATAAGCCCTGGCTAGGATTTTCATACTCGTGTTTGTCAATGATTGGTATATCCATATGATCCAATGGGCTATGGAGGATCTCTTAGTGAATCTCCAGTATGCGGACAATCTCAAGCTATTTTTCTTAATAATCATATAAGCTAAGTTTATGGATAATCATTTAACTTTGTGTAACAATGGTTTGAACTTTGTTTTTGTTTATTTAATATTTAGATTGGAATTTAAAGTTTTGCATCTCGCTAACAATTTCTGCAAATACATTCTTCTTGAACTCTAATATGAATGCTGCAATGCACTGGTAATGCTGTTCAACTAATGAAAAGACATACCTATGGTAGAGCATTTGCTTTCTCCATCAATGGTATCAACTGCAGATAATACGAACACAAACCGGAGAAGAAATGTGAGGAACAGAAGTGAATAGAATAGCATTCGATACGAAAGCCGTCTGGATCCAACCTTCACTTTGATAAACTCCCTAACGCCTTTGCCTGGTAGCACTGTTACATGCCTCAAACTTGGTGATATATGAAGCTGCATTTTCTCCCAAGCAGCAAAGGAAAAAGAACCAAACAAAACCCGGCTAGCTAGAGATCTTCTTCTTGTTTTTCTTGTTTTTTTCCAGGCTTTGTTAGTTCATATGCCAAAGAAGAACCTGAGCAGAACTGCAAGAATCCCAAGTGATCATATGCAGTAAAAGGAAGGATTTGATGAGGTGCTGTGTTTAAGGTTGCTGTCATTTACCTAACCTTGCTTAGCATTTGGGCTAGATTATATATATATGTATATATATTTACCAAGCCTATATTTCAGATGCAGTTCATTATATTTCAGACAGAAGGGTTGTTAAAGAGAAAAAGACAGAGTACTGACAATTAGAAGAAGCTGTGCTTGAGATTTGGCTTCATTTAGAAGTAGGGAAGTCGATAGAGTAAAATGAAATTAAATGTGAAGAAAAGAAAAATAATAAAAGATGAAATGGCATTGTTTGGTATCACTTAGCTTTGCCTCCACACGAAGTCTTTGTAGCATACAATTTAGAAATTGGACTTTGACAATACACAGTTTCTAAATAGAAAATGACCTTCTCTCTTTCTTTTCAACTTATTGGTATGAAAACACAGGAAGATCTACTTGTAATCTTACAGCAAATCAATGGAGAGAACTTGAAGCAGGCTCTGCCTTGTGGAGATAACGTTTTTTATTAGGATCTGTGTAGTAAATCAACTTGCACATGAAAAATGTAAAGAAACAAGATGAGGGTGAGAGGGAGATTTCATGTTGACAGATTTTACGTCGGCTGATGATTTTGGCATTTGAAAGATTGTGCATGGTATCAATTGTTGGAAGCAATGACATCTGTTGATTCAAGAGAATCAGTGCTTTATTATTACTTAATTTATAAAGTATATTTGAATATAGTTGTGGAAATTCTCTAGCAACCCTTGAGCATATGAAAAAAATTTGTTTCTGTTTTTATCTTTTTTTTTTTTTAAATATGAAGTGGGATTGAACCAAATTTCTGGTCAAATAATTGTTATATTTCTTAACTCCCAAGTATGCGAGGAATGCTAACAAACAACTGGTGATAATTTGGAATAGGTTTTGGGCTAACTGGGCGAGTAGAGTGCGAAGAGGCCCAACAACATGATTGGACACCGGTATGGCCTGGGCCTATACATTCTTGAGGTATTTTGAGACAATTTCGAAAGGATCTTATGGTGTGCTTACTTCTTAAATTAGAAAATTGGAATGAAAAATTAGAATCATTGATGACATTTATTTCATAGAATAGAAACAAAAATGAGAATTAAAATTGTAGGACCCACCTAAATTTGAAAATGAAGAATGGGAAATTGATTCTAAGGGAGGTGGTGGGAATCAATCTTCCATTCCCATGATTGATCATTTTATCCCCCATAAAATTAAAAATACCTATTTTGTCTTCAATTAAAAAATTATTATAATTAATTAATTAATCAGTATATTATAATTAATTAATATACTAATGTAATTAATCAATTATTCCAATTAATTTATATATTTTGAATTTATCATCATCGATGATGATGATGATGATAAAAAATTCAAAATATATTAGTAATTAGAATAATCATATTATTATTTTTATTATTGTTATTAATGATAATTAATTAATTAATTAAAATATTAATATTATTTGTTGTTGTTATTATTATTATTAATGATAAATTTTTTACAGTTAATTGAAATATTATTAACAATAATTAATGATAGTAATAATTTTTAATAAATAATCATAATAATTAAAATTCAAAATAATAATTATGACAATAGTTCATTAAGTATATTTTAGTAATTTGTTATAATTCAACTCATTTCGATTTCGACTTTAAGACAAAGTAAGCACATTAATAGCAATTCATCTCATTCTGATTTTGATTTCTATAGTTCAAGTAAACAACCTTTTTTTATTCCTATTTTTTATTCTCATTCCAACCCATTTTGATTCTAGTTCATTCCAATTTCAGTCCATTCTGATTTTAGTTTAGTAAGCGCACCATTAAATTATACAGTTATCCTAAACCCTAAACCAATCATATATTATCCAGCCATGCTTATGGGGAAAGATGATGATCTAAATGGGAAAAAAAAAGAGCAGCCAATCATATCTTATTTCGAGTACTACTTAAGTAAAAAAATAAAAATGATAAGAGAAAAAATTTCCTCTTAAAAATTATTAAAACATGATAATATTTCTAATATCACAGAGTTACCTACGATTTAGGATGAATTAAATTTACTATTAAAAATGGGCACGGTAAAATTTTGATATAAACATTTAGCCATTGATTGCATTAAATTCAATGATAACGAGAGTAAATGATCAGTTGATAACATTCAGGGGTTGTTTGTTTTTTCATCTCAAAACAAATTTTGTTTTAGATTTATGAAACTGTTGATTATTTAACTGGTAAAACTTAATAATGCATGTAACAGTTGGAAGGTCATCGATGTAAAAATTTTACTTTTCAACGTTTCTATTTATTAAAACAAATAGCTTAACATGTATAATTAGTACAATTTTAGTATTTAGTAAATTCTTTTAAAAATCACTTTTGACAATTTTTTTTCTGTAACAAGTTATGAAAATCCTAATCAAATCATGCCACATTTTTAACTTACATTTTTTTATAATGCTTATCAAAGATGTAGCTAGGTTTTTGATCGAACTAGGGCACATTTAAAATCAAACATGATTCAAGTGCTTGACTACAAGTGTGGTAAACTCTCATTTAGGGAACTGAGTTATGGCTGCACAATCTCCAAATGAGAGCTTGCCATGTGCACAGTCGTTCTCCTTATGGAGTGCGACTACTTGCATTTGATTAATATTCTATTTAAAATATAATACGCTTCTAAAAATTTAGATAGCAATTATAACATTGCAACTATATATTCATTGATAATAAATTTGCTTACCAAAATTGTTCTTGTTGAAGACTTGATGAGATTTTATGTGTTGAAAAGAATGTATGATAGTGTCATCACCAATATAATCAAAAATATATTTTCTAATATCCAAAATTAAGTTATCACTTAATTTGTTCTTAAAATCTTTTACTAATAACAAAAATATTCGTATAGCACAACACAAAGAGCAAATATGTATACATGATAGAATTAGGGATTTTTGAACTAGATAAAAAATTATTAGAAAATTAAAAATTAGAATTAACTAGACTTACAACTTATGGATCAACTTTGAAAGACTAAATAATTGAAGGAAAGTACTTCTGATTTAGAGAACTGGAATGAAATCCATGCATTAACTTCTTGACAAACAAGTAAAGAAAGTGTGTTTTTGATTGGAAGCATTGGAAAGAAACCCTAAAGAGAACAGATTAAAGTTAATTTCTTTTGTTTTTAATTGTTTTTTTTAATTTATGTTGTTCAAGTTTCGCTCAAGATTCAGGCGCAGGCAACATAACCAAAAGAGAGAAAAGGGACTTAATTTCACTTGCGTCAAATGTTCCTCATTCTTTGATGGAAGAAAAACTCTTAATAGTCTATTGTTTTTTTATTTTTATTTAAGTTTCACAATATTTTAGTAGTTGATCAAATTATTTAGAATTAGACATTTAATCTAGGGACAATGTGAACTTTTTAAAAATCTATGAGGTGATTTCATAATTTTTTAATTCAGTTGGGGTAATTTCTCAAACTATAAACAAAGTACTTTATTTTAACGATTACGAACGAAGAAAAGGAAAAATCGAAAGCAAGCTGGGGGCACGTGCCTCAGCTGGTCCTATACTAGATACCTCCCTGATACTTATATCGATCGCAGTGAGATAATTTATCCAAGACCGGTTGATTTTTGCAGAAATATAAAACTAAACAACAAAGAGAATCAATGAACGCCATACAGACACGAAATGCAGCAAATGGTTCTTTATTTATTGAAAATAAGGCAGTTGTTAAGTGATATAATTATGTAATATACATGAACCTAACAGTTGTTATTATTAACTCACATATAATTCTTGTTATATATTTATTTTTATTACTAGTAACAACTGTTGTATTGATATATATTACATAATTATGTAATTTAATAAGCTCCTAAAAATAATACGTACCCATCAATAAATCCATTTCAATCTCACTTAGATTAATCGTTTGGGCAACTTTTACATTATTTAATATTTATACACTCGATTTTGGAATATGATTACAGCTAAAAACAATGTTAGAAAATCAAAGGCTCATATTCAGCCGACAATAGAGATGAGGTTTATCACGTTATCTGATTCAGGATTTTCGCCAAGCCAGAACTCAGTCCCAGCGGTCAATTCTTCCATCTTTTATCGTTTTGGGAAGATTTTTTCATTTGGTAAAAATGATAGATGACGCAGAAAGTTCATCACACATCGAGCTGATATCTTGGCCTGATCTTAAATCTGCACAACAAACTAAACAAGAGGACAGCATCCCGCTTAGGGAGAAGCGAATGCGACAATGGCGCATCAGAGCGACTGTCGCTGGCACTACACTACAAATACACACGCGTTACACATTTTTTTTTTTTCTTTTGCGCGAATGATATTGATAGGTGATGCCTCCTCAAAGAGAGAACCTAGGACCCGGTCTCTCAATGATTTAAACCAAAGCTGCAGTGCGCTTGGTGGCATTGCAATAAGTTTGGGATTAGATTAATTCATTAAAAAATTATCCTATTCTATATTTGGTGCAGACAAAGTTTTAAAGTAAACTTATGTTGGAGCCGCATAATAATCACACAAGCTTAAGAAAATTTATTCCATGACCCCCCATGGGATTAACTTGTTGGAATAATTTGGTAGCTCAAGTATGTTTGCTAATTTATCAATATTATTATTATTATTATTACGCAATGTTTATAAAAACATAAAATGCTGTAACTAAAAATATAATTAACTAATAATACAAAAAAATAAAATTATCAATTGATTATTAAAAGAAAATATTCAACAAATTTCTCTTCATTTAAAATTTTCATTTATCACTGTAATTATTTTAATTTAAATTTATCATTGTACCTGTAACTAACATTTATATATGTCAGCATTACTGCATTAGCTTACGATTAATAGTCCAAAAGCTATATATATGGGTACTTTCAAGAAACCCTCTTAGTGTTACTCACATTTTTCATGCTTCTTGGGTCTTCTTAAAAGATGAAGTGGAATAGATTGAAGGCGAGGGTAAATACTTGTTTTGTCCTTAGATTTTGTGTTAATACTTGCTTAGTATCTATATTTTGAAAAATATCTCATCTATTTTGTTTATTATGTGGCATTCATGTCCTTATTTTTCTCTTTTTTTTTTAATATAACTCTCACTATAATTTTAAAATAATAGTTAATATCTTTCCAATAACTAATCTTGCTAATAATAATTTATAAAATAATAATAAAAAATTTATATTTATTTTAATTTTATATTTTATTATATGACTGGCATAATAGCTTAGAGTTATTATAGAATTTCTCTATCTATGGATTGGGAAACTCTATATAAAGAGCAGAAGTCCTACCGAGTTCAAACTAAGTAATTAGTTCCTTTGGTTTGAGTGTGAAAAAGAAAAAAAAAAAGTCCGCTCAAGTTCTAGCAACGGTCTCCAGTTCAACGGAAAAAACTGTTCGTCCCATTGCTGGTTTCCATCCTAACTTATGGGGAGACTATTTCCTGACCCTCGCTTCTGATTGCAAGGTGATTAAAGACGGATCTAAATAACTCATTAACTACCAGCTAGCTAGCTAGCCATGTGTGTGATTAATTCGCATAGAGACTAATAAGTATTAATTAATTGTATTGTACATGCATGCATTGCAGACAAATGATACTACGCGCCAAGAGGAATACGAAGCGCTGAAGCAAGAAATCAGAAGCATGATAACGGCTACGGCAGATAGACCCGCCCAGAAGTTGCAATTGGTTGATGCAGTCCAACGATTGGGTGTGGCCTATCACTTCGAACAGGAGATAGAAGATGCAATGGAAAAGATTTATCACGATGACTTTGATAATAACGATGATGTCGATCTCTACAATGTTTCTCTTCGTTTTCGACTGCTTAGGCAGCAAGGATTTAAGGTTCCGTGTGGTAAGTAACCTTATTGCTTATAGCTAGTCTGGGTCTCTATAGTTTCTGCCAATGACGTACGTACTCTTTTTTCTTTTTTTTTAATTAAGGCCACTTACGTAGTAAGTTCTTGCAACTTTTAAAAAAAATACTCAAAAAGACTTGTTATAACATTTGTCAGTGTTGGATTTGAGCAGTAAAAAGAAAATAATCATATAATTAAGTAGATTTTAACGAAAATATTTGCACAACAGCGACATCTTCGGGTATGTTTGAAAATACAGGAACTGACTGAGTAGTTAGCAGAAACTATCCCTAGCCATTTATACATGTATTATACAAGCTGATGTCAATGTAACTGAGCATAATAAATGTTTTACTAAAAATATCAGATGTGTTCGAGAAGTTCAAAGATGATGAAGGTAAATTCGAGGCGTCATTGGTGCAGGATGTTCATGGCATTCTAAGTTTGTATGAGGCAGGACACTTGGCCATTCGCGGAGAAGGGATATTAGATGAAGCCATTGCTTTCACTAGAACTCACCTTCAGTCAATGGTATCTCAGGATGTATGCCCTAATAATCTTGCTGAACAAATTAATCATGCTCTCGACTGTCCTCTCCGCAGAGCCCTTCCAAGAGTGGAGACAAGATTTTTCTTGTCTGTCTATCCAAGAGATGGTAAACACGATAAAACTTTGTTAAAGTTTTCAAAGTTAGACTTTAACCTTGTGCAAAGAATACATCAGAAGGAATTAAGTGCTATCACACGGTAAGCTCTTAATCCGCGCCTGCGTTATTTTTTACTTTAAATTTAACAGATACATTGATTTGCTCTTTTAATTAAGGAAAAGATTTTGAAAACATACAAATCTCTTTTCTGTTCATTTAAAATTCGAGGAAAAGATATTTTCATTGTCTTCGTTCTTGTTCAATTATTGTGGGAAATTGTCACTTTCATTCTATAATTCTTAGTTTTTACTACTTACATCTTTACGGTTTTCAAATGTAACAGCCCATTACCTGTTTAACGTAAACTACTCTTTTGGGGGGCTTTGCCCTCCCCTTTTCTTTTAGAAATAAATATAAAAACAAAGAAAAAAAATCGATTTTGAAGAGATAAATGCAACAGCAAGAAAATTTTGAGTAAATTTTAAAATTATGAGGACAAACCAGACGTTCAGCCGAACCCAAGGACTATAAGGACATTTAGCCAAATGGTTTTCTAAACGTTTAACAAAGGGAATACGGATCGATTCTCTCCTAGCCTTTGCTAGTTTAATGAGTGATCAAGATTGAGTTTTGAATTTTTATATTGATCATCAACCAGATTTTTTCACTTTATTTATAATTAAGTCAACTTTTGTCCCTAATTTGGAAAACTAAGAGTAGCTAGGAAGTGGAGAAAAGAAAAAACTAGTAGAGGATCCTAATAAAAGTAGGCAATTTAATTTCTCATTTATTTTTCCCAATCTAATTTTAACAATCTTACAAAATTTCACACAATGGCCAAAAAATTCTCTTCTCTTATTTATGATATGGATCATACGTGTATAATTCTAGTGAGCAATAACCTAGTTTTTGTCTCTCCTTTTTTATCTTTTAAATTGCTTAATGCAAGCGAATTTATTAATTAGTTTTAGCTACCAATTAGATAATTTTAATATGAAATATTTGAATTTCAGGTGGTGGAAAGATTTAGACTTCACTACAAAGCTGCCTTATGCAAGAGACAGAATCGTAGAGTTGTATTTTTGGGTTGTAGGGACGTATTTTGAACCAAAGTACACTTTAGCAAGAAAAATAATGACCAAAACAATTTACCTGGCATCTATCATAGATGACACTTTGACGCTTATGGTTTCTTTGAAGAGCTCAAACTCTTTGCAGAAGCAGTCCAGAGGTTTAAAATATTTTGCGATCTATATAAATATAATAAATGATTATTATTATTATTTTAAATTTTCATTCACACGATATATTGCTTCGTATTCAGGTGGGACATTGGAGCCATGAATATACTTCCAGAATACATGAAAGTGCTTTATAAGGCCCTTTTAGATACTTTCAATGAAATTGAGCAAGACTTGGCCAAGGAAGGAAGATCGTCGTACTTACCTTATGGCAAAGAAAAGGTAGACAATTAAGGGGTAAATCCTCAATTAGTCTATGTAGTTTAAAAAGGGTAAATGCTTGAATAGTCCCCATATATATATATATATATCCGGTTAAATACCCATTTAGCCGTCATATTTTGAACAATTCTCAAGATACCCTTGTTATTGGATATGTGACACTCTCATATACCCTCATTTTTTGTTGTCTTTTTTTTTGTCTAAACCATGAGGTGGTCTTGAGTGGGCCCCAACTGTGAGAGGCACCTTTAAGCCCGTACCACAACGCTAACTAATTTCTGCTCGCACCGGGTAGGCCCGTAAGGGGTAAAGTGCTAGCCAAAGTGGTGACTCCATACGAAAGCGGAGCTTAAACCCCTGACCTCTCTTAAGGAATGAGAGTGTCGAATCACTCTTATATACCCTCATTTTTTGTTGTCTTTAATGATAATACCCGTACTACCATTTTGGAGATTGATTAAAAAATTAATCCATTATTGTTTCTCAGCAAATTAACCAATAATTATTCTTGTCTTTTGTAAAAATTATTAGACCGATAGTGTTGAATATTTCATTGAATTGGTTTGTGGTGCTCAGATGCAAGAACTTGTTCAAATGTACTTTGTTCAAGCCAAGTGGTTCAGTGAAGGTTATGTTCCGACATGGGACGAATATTATCCGGTTGGACTTGTAAGTTGCGGCTACTTCATGCTTGCGACAAATTCCTTCCTTGCCATGTGTGATGTTGCAAACAAGGAAGCTTTTGAATGGATATCCAAGGACCCTAAGATTTCAACAGCGTCATCAGTTATCAACAGACTTAGGAATGACATTGTTTCCCGCCAGGTAGCACACTATAAATTAGTTAAATTATCAATTCTCCCTTAGATCATGACTATTTATATTTGGATTTGAATCTAAAGTTGAATTGAGATGTGTTGAGCTTTTTATGATCTTCTGTCATACGCGTATTTACACATAACAATGTGGTTTTATGTATTGTCAATATTAGATGAGACTGATGTCATGGACTTTTAATAATAATATATTTATCTAATAAAATTTCTCTATTATCTATGTGTGTAGTTTGAACAGAAGAGAGGACATATTGCCTCAGGAGTTGAATGCTACATGAAGCAGTATGGTGTTTCAGAAGAAGAGGTAGTTACAATTTTTACTAAAGAAGTTGAGAATGCATGGAAAGATATGAATGAGGAATTCCTGAAACCAACTGCTTTTCCTGTGGCTTTGATTGAGAGACCTTTCAATATCGCATGTGTGATTGAATTTCTAAACAAGAAGGGTGATTGGTACACTCATTCTCATGCGATTAAAGACCAGATTGCCGCAGTGCTCAAAGACCCTGTTACCATCTGAAGAGTTATAAGTATTTCTGTCAGTTACATTTCATGGTGTTTTCAGAATAAATGGTGTTTTTATCAAGGGATTGAGTTACTCTTCATCTCCTGCTGTTTGGGATAAAATGTAAAAGAGATTGGGTTCTCGTTGATCTCTGATGTGCCGTGTGCAGAATAAATTGTATTTTGATCCACTACTACAAAAATGCAAAACAATGACCCATACATTATGACGGTGTCTTTTAAAAATCATCATTAAAAATATTTAATGACGGTTATTATATGAATGGTCATAATATATAATTTTTATAATGACGGTTCTATTATAAAACCATCATTAAATGTCATGCTAAAATATAATTTTACTTTTAATGACGGTTACTTATAAAAACGGTCATTATAAATTTCAAATCTATTATATAACCGTCATTAAATATCAAGTTGTTATTTTTAATGACGGTTTATAAAAAAAACCATCATTACATATTAAAATATTACTTTTCAAGACGGTTTTATTATATAACTGTCATTAAATATCAGGTTATTATTTTTAATGACAGTTTATAAATAAAACCGTCATTAAAAGTCATTACATATTAAGATATTACTTTTTATGACGGTTCTACTATATAACCGTCATTAAATATCAAGTTATTATTTTTAATGACAGTTTATAAAAAAAATATGCAGAGTTATTGTGGTGACATTGCCTCCGCTATCACGTCAGTTTAAATTTTTAGGGTGCTATCTTGAAAATGTTGGTGAGATTGTTGCTAATGATATTCTAAAATTTTGAATTCAGGGTTATTGTTTCACCACTGTGAGTTGCTTTCTCAATTTTTGCAATTCTTTCCTCTTAATTTGCTTTGAAATATTTGCTCGTTGGATTTATTTTCTCTTCATTTAAAATCTATTTGGTGATTTTGTGTTGTTTAGCTTGTACCTCAGTCTCTCCTTTTCCTTTCATAATATTATAAAATATGTCGTGCACTTTGGCCTTTCGTTTCTTGATTTTCTTGGTTAATGAATTTGCAGAAAGAGTGAATTATGGGTAAGGGGTAGAAAATCGCATTGACAGATAAAGAGAATTGATCAGCAAGTCACATTTAATGTACTAAAGGCTATGAGAAACCCTGATGAAGTAGAAGACTGCAATTTCCTGAGTTTAATGGATTTTGTTGTAGCAGACAGAATGGATAGATGCTGCAGTAAGTCATTTGACAAAGTCAATACCTTTGATGATGTAGAAGAGGAAGATGTTGCAGCAAATCAGATAGATTGGATGGAAGAAAAGCAATCTGATCGGCACACCAGGTTTATTGAACATCTGAATCTTTCAGACAGGGAAGTACAAACAACTTTACCATCTATTGAATCACCTCATAGTCTTGAATTAAAACTGTTACCTTCACATTTAAAATATAATTATCTTGGTCAAAATAACACACTCCCTGTAATCATCTTTTCTACTTTGGATGCAGGTCAAGAACAGAGCTTAGTAGATTTGCTTGGAAAATACAAAAGAGCAATTGGATGGACCATAGCAAATATAAAGGGGATAAGCCCATCAATTTGCATGCATAAAATCCTGCTAGAAAATTGCCCCGGCAATTCAGTTGAGTACTGTTGAGTGTTAGAAAATGCATATTTATAAAGGAGAAAACCGTCATTTTACATTTCAAGTCTTACTAACAACCCTTACTTTTATGTGTTTTAGCTTTTTGTAATTTAATTATGTGTGTTTTATTTTAATTAAGTATTTTATGTATTTTAGGGGACTCATAGTCATTTCACAATAAACGAGAGATCAAATGGAAAAACGGACATCACTTTTGAACTCAGGACGGTCGAAAACCTCAGGAGGAGCATAAAAGGAAAAATGACACTGTTCACATGTACGGTACTATCTATGTTACTGTACATGACACTGTTCACATAGACGGATCGATGACGTGGCATTGACTGATGATGTTGTTAACATAAATATGTTAATAATATTGATTTTGATAATAACAAACTTTAAATGATTTTTGATAAAAATAATGGAGTTATTTCTTAACAAATGAAAGTCATAAAAACTGCTCCATTCATGCTTATAAAAGATGCTTTAAAATTGGAAAAAGATTCTTTGCAAAAATCTGGTTTAAAATGAGTTTCTGGAAACTAACGGTGAACCGTTTATTACAAACGGTTAACCGATTAAGACCAGATAGCAAAAGTCTGCTAGGCTCTAACCGTTAGTGAAGAACGGAAAATAGCAAGGTTACTGGAAATTAACGGTGAACCGTTTACTACAAACGGTTAACCGATAATATCCAGAGAGTTATCTCACACAAGTCCTTAGCCGATTATTTAAACGGATAACCATTGTTCTTTTTGCAGGTTACTGGACACTAACGGTGAATCGTTTATTTACAAACGGTTAACCGATAACATCCAGAGAGTCGCTTCACGCAAAGCCTTAGCCGTTTACTTGAAAAGGATAACGGGTATTCATTTTGCAGGTCTCTGAACGTTAACGGCGAAAGGGTAATATTAACGGCAAACCGTTTATTTGAAATCTGGCTCAACGGTAACATTGACTCGCGCAAACGGTTAACCGTTAACCAATAAACGGTGAACCGTTTTCTGGCCGACAGTGCATAACGGCTAGTTTTTTAGCTCTACTTATAAATAAGCTCATTCAAATTCAAAGAAGACTGATCACAACACAACCATTGAGCTAATACTCGAGTTTGCAATCTTCACAAGAGCTAGAAACATAGTTTCACTTCATCTATTCACACTTTGAGCTTTGATTTGTAATCTTAAATATAGTGTGAGAGAAAAACAATTGTAATATTTCATTTTGGGGGATTGTGAGTGTTGAGATACACTTGGGTTAAGAGATTGGGAATAATCTCTTATTGTAAAGGTTATTGACACCTTGGAAGTCAAGTGTAAGCAATTGAAGCCTTGGAGGCTTGCTTAGTGAAAACCTCAAGCCCGGAAAGCTTGGAGGCGTGGACGTAGGCGAGGTTGGCCGAACCACGTAAACATCGTTGTGTTTGATTCTCTCTTTCCCTATCCTTTTAATTTGTGATCAAATTTATTTATTATTGCTTTAATTTCGTTTTTGAATTTGCATGATAATTTATTTTTAGTCTATTTTTTATAAAAACCCAATTCACCCCCCTCTTGGGTTGCCTAGTTAGTATTTCATTTAGTATCAGAGCGAGGTGCTATTGTTTAGACTTAATCGTCTAGAGCTAAAGATCAATGGCAACTCAATATGATTCCACATTTAGGGAAGGACAATCGACCACTAGACCACCTTTCTTTGATGGTAATGATTACCCTTATTGGAAAACTAGGATGAGAATTTACTTGCAAGCCTTAGATTATGAAATTTGGGAAATTGTTAGTGATGGTCCTTTTATACCCTTGACTAAAAATGAAGTTGGAGAAGATATTCCAAAACCTTCACGTGATTGGAATGAACTTGAAAAGAGGAAAGCCTCTCTAAACTCCAAAGCTATGAATGCCTTGTTTTGTGCATTAGATAAGAAAGAATTTCATAGAGTGTCTAGTTGTGAAAGTGCTAATGAGATTTGGCATAAACTTGAGGTTGTCTATGAAGGCACAAACCAAGTGAAAGAATCTAAAATAAGTAGGTACACTTGGCAATATGAATTGTTCCAAATGGAACAAAATGAAAATGTGTATTCTATGTATACTAGATTCACGGACATAGTGAACACTCTAGGAGCTCTAGGGAAGACTTTTTCAAATAGCGAAAAAGTCAAGAAAATTATTAGGTCTCTACCTAAGGAATGGAGACCTAAAAGAACTGCCATTGAGGAAGCAAAAGATTTAAATACGTTACCTCTTGATGATTTAATTGGTTCTCTTATTTCATATGAGGAAGATTTGGCAGCAGAAAAAGGGCATGAAGAAAAGAAGAAGAACATTGCTCTCAAAGCTTCAAAACATGAGAGTGATGGGGAAAGTGAACCGGATGATGAAGAGCTGGCCATGCTAGCAAGGAGATTCAGAAAATTCTTCAAGAAAACCGGAGAGCGAAGAAATTTCAGAAACTTCAAGAACTATAGGGAGAAGAAGGAGGCAATCACATGCTATGAATGCAAGAAGCCTGGCCATATTAGATCGGAGTGTCCACTTATCAACAAACACAAGAAGAAAGCCATGGTTGTAACTTGGGATGATAGCGAGGAAGATTCAAGTGATGAGGAAGGATCGCAAGAAGTCTCAAACCTAGCACTTATGGCAATAGGAGATGATGATGATCTCAATGAGGTAAGTGATCCTACTTATGATGAATTGTATGATGCCTTTAAAGATTTGCATAATGAGTTGATGAAGATTGGTAAAAAGAATGCATGTCTTAAAAAGGAAATTGCAAAGCTTAAAAGTGAAAATGAATCTTTGAATGCAAAAATTGTATGCCTAGAAGAAGGAAACAAGACTTTGCATGATGAAATTGCATTATCAAATGAGAAGCCTAACATCATACATGAGCACTTAGAATCACACATAGATGAGTTGAAAAATGAAAATGAAATGCTCAAGAAAAAGAGTAATGAGTTAAATGAGATTGTTTTGAAATTTACAAATGGGCAAAAGATGTTAGATAATTTGCTAAACTCACAAAAATGTGTTTTTGACAAAAGTGGCATTGGTTATAAACCAAATTTGAAACAAAAATTCTACAAGAGCTATTTTGTGAGGAATACATCTATTAGCAATAAAATTACATGTCATTATTGCAATCAAGATGGTCATATGAAAAATAGATGTGCAGTGAAGAGAAATGCGTATTATGGCATGAAATGTGTTTGGGTTCCAAAAGGAACCATTGCTAACTCTCAAGGACCCAAAAAGGTTTGGGTACCTAAAACTTGAGATTTTCTCTGCAGGGCTTGAAAAAGAAGAAGAATAAGTGGTACTTGGACAGTGGTTGTTCAAGACACATGACAGGGAGCTATTCTTGGTTCTCAAGCTTCACCAAAATTGAAAATGGTGGAGACGTATCTTTTGGAGATAACTCAAAAGGAAAAATCTTTGGAATTGGAAATGTTGGTAAAGTATCTTCAACTTTAATTAAAAATGTGTGTTTGGTTGAAAATTTGAAACATAATTTGATTAGCATTAGTCAATTATGTGACAAAGGTTATAAAGTTGTCTTTGATAAGTCAAGTTGTGTTATTGAGAATGCATGTGATGACAAAATCTTGTTTGTTGGAAATATATGTGGTAATGTTTATACCATTGACATAGAATGTGTATCTACTCTTGATAAATGCTTTTCCGCATTACATGATGATAGTTGGCTATGGTATAGAAGATTAGGACATGCAAGCATGGATTTGATTTCAAAGATTGTGAAAAATGATTTAGTTAAAGGTCTTCCAAAAATCAGTTTTCAAAAAGATAGAATTTGTGAAGCATGTCAATTTGGAAAACAAATCAAGACTTCTTTCAAAAACAAGAATCATATCTCTACATCAAAACCACTACAATTACTTCATATAGATTTGTTTGGACCTTCAAGGTATGCTAGTTTAAGTGGCAAATATTATGCATTTGTAATTGTGGATGATTTTTCTAGATACACATGGGTGTTGTTCTTAGCTAATAAGGATGATGCCATTGATGCTTTTCGAATTTTCCATAAAAAGGTTCAAAATGAAAAAGGTTATTCTATTACTTGCATTAGAAGTGATCATGGTGGAGAATTTGAAAATCATGCATTTGAAAATTTTTGTAATGATTTTGGTATTGAACATCAATTTTCATCACCTAGGACTCCACAACAAAATGGAGTAGTAGAAAGAAAGAATAAGTCTATTCAAGAGATGGCTAGGACCATGTTGAATGAAAACTCTTTGCCTAAATATTTTTGGGCCGAAGCCGTCAACACCGCTTGTTATGTTTTAAATCGGGTGTTGATTAGACCTAATCTTAATAAAACTCCATATGAGCTTTGGAAAAATAGAAAACCCAACATTGGCTATTTCAAAGTTTTTGGATGCAAATGTTTTTTATTGAACACAAAAGATAACCTTGGTAAATTTGATTCAAAATCCGATGTTGGTATTTTTCTTGGTTATTCAAATTCAAGCAAAGCTTATAGAGTGTATAACAAAAGAACTTTAGTTGTGGAGGAATCTATGCATGTTTCTTTTGATGAGTCTAACCCCTCCTCTGCGGAGAAAGGAGTTGTTGATGATAATGCAGAAGAAGAACAACAAGAAGAAGCATCAAATGACAACCAAGAAGACACAACAAATGGAGTTCAAGAGGAGCATCATGAAGAACAAAATGTGGAGCAATATGAAGGTACTTCTCAAACACTCCCCAAGGAGTGGAGGTATGTTTCCTCTCACCCTCAAGATGTAATTTTAGGCGATCCCTCACGAGGCGTTACCACTAGATCATCTCTTAGGAAAACATGTGAGCATGCTGCATTCATTTCTCAAATTGAACCAAAATCTTTTGCGGATGCCGAAAATGATGAATTTTGGATTATGGCAATGCAAGAGGAGTTGAATCAATTTGAGAGAAATAATGTATGGGAGTTAGTTCCTTGTCCGGAACATCAATCCATTATAGGCACTAAATGGGTATTTAGAAATAAAATGGATGAATCCGGTGTGGTTGTAAGAAATAAAGCTAGACTAGTGGCTCAAGGCTACAACCAAGAAGAAGGAATTGATTTTGATGAAACTTTTGCACCTGTAGCTAGATTAGAATCCATTAGAATGTTGTTGGCATATGCGTGTCATAAAGATTTTATTTTATTTCAAATGGATGTCAAAAGCGCTTTCTTAAATGGATACATTATGGAGGAAGTTTATGTGAAACAACCTCCTGGTTTTGAAAATGAAAAATTTCCAAATCATGTGTATAAGTTATCCAAAGCTTTATACGGTTTAAAACAAGCTCCCAGGGCATGGTATGATAGGCTTAAAAATTTCTTGTTGGATAACAATTTTTCAATGGGAAAAGCGGACACAACTCTTTTTGTCAAAAATAAAAACCAAGACATACTTATTGTTCAAATTTATGTTGATGATATCATTTTTGGTTCTACTAATGAGCTTTTGTGTAAAGAATTTTCATCATGTATGAGTCAAGAGTTTAAGATGAGCATGATGGGAGAGTTGAAGTACTTCCTTGGACTTCAAATCAAACAAAACGAGGAAGGCATTTTTATAAACCAAGCCAAGTACGTGGGAGATCTACTCAAAAGGTTTGGCTATGAAAATGGAACGGCAAAAAGCACTCCTATGAGTACTACCATCAAGCTTGACAAAGATGAAAAAGGTAAAGAAGTGGATATCAAAATGTATCGAGGTATGATCGGATCTCTACTTTATTTGACTGCAAGTAGACCCGATATCATGTTTAGTGTATGTTTGTGTGCAAGATTTCAATAATGTCCCAAGGAATCTCATTTGCTTGCTGTTAAAAGAATTTTCCGTTATTTGATTGGAACTATAGATGTTGGCCTTTGGTATCCTAGGGGAACTCATATAGATTTAACGTGTTTTTCGGATGCAGATTTTGCTGGTCATAAAGTGGATAGGAAGAGCACTAGTGGAACTTGTTTTGTTCTAGGACACTCACTTGTTTCATGGTTTAGTAAGAAACAAAATTCTGTTGCTCTTTCAACTACCGAGGCTGAATATATAGCTGCCGGAAGTTGTTGTGCACAAGCACTTTGGATGAAACAAATACTTAGAGATTATGGCATTCATCTTGAACAAATTCCTATTAAGTGTGATAATACTAGTGCTATAAATCTTTCAAAGAATCCCATTCAACACTCTAGAACCAAGCATATAGAAATTAGACATCATTTCTTGAGAGACCATGTTCAAAAGGGAGATATTGCATTAGAGTTTATTTCTACGGAAAAACAACTTGCCGATATTTTTACTAAACCTCTTTGTGAAGAACAATTTTCAAAAATTCGGCATGAACTTGGGATGATGAAATTTTCACATTGATGTCTCTATCCATGCTATTGAGTGTACTGAATTGATTGATTTATAATTGTGAAGTAATGGTCATGAATTGCTTGAGGTTGATTGTTAAATGATGAATTTGACTTGTTAATTCTTGATTATATGCATAAATTGGTTGAAAACATGTTCATGAATCATGCATTAAAATGGCTCATAATATATTGTTAGATCAATTAAATGATCTGGGAATTTATTAGTTGCTGGCCGAATATTAAAATTAAATGTGCGAAAATTCTGTTAAAATAAACGGATAACCGTTTCTCATAAACGGTGAACCGTTTTGCTCCAGATACTAGAGTTTTGTGTCTGTATTCTTACCCCTTCACCGTTTGTACCAAACGGTGAACCGTTTGTTGGCACTAACTCTCCTAAATGTTACCTCTTAACCGTTAAGCTCTTAGGCTTTCACCGTTAACCTGTCTCAAGCTTCTGTTCGTTACCCTCTAACCGTTTATTATAAACGGTTAACCGTTTTCGCGTTTTTAAAACTGTTCAAAGGCTTTCTCTTCTTCCTCTCCAGTTACCCTCTCACTGTTTTCTCCATTGTTGCGCAGCCGAAGCTCTCCTCTTCTCTAAATCTTCATTTTTCTTGCTTCTTGTGACAAATCCAACCGATTAAATCATTTCCTACAGCCTTTTAAACACTTCTACCGATTCAAAACCTAAAATCAAAGCCCGAATCGAAAAATCCCAAAATTGAACCCTAACAGCCGCGAGTTGAGTTTCTCCACTTTTGATCCTTTTTGTTCCCTTTTTCACCCAATTTAAGCCTCACATTCACATTCCTTACCTAATTCTCATCTAAATCATCGATTATTTTTACACTCTCTCTTGCTGTGTTCATTCCACCTTGCTCCTCCATGGCTAAGAACTCTCGGAGACGTGTCAGGCGAAAATCTGCACCTCAAGTGCACCCCTTTCAGCCTAGGGAAGCCTATGATTTCTCCAGAATTCACTTCCCCACTCGTCCCTTGGCGAAACGGTTCGAGGACCGCTTCGATGGGCGAAAGGTACTTGACTCCTCTTGTGTTAACCCTAATGATTTCCGGCACTTAGTTGTATGTAATAGAAATGTTCGGGATATGCTTATGCCTTGGGAGTCGGCTATTAACTTTAGTGAGCGTATTTATCCTAACTTAATGCGAGTTTTTTACTCAAACATGGATATTTCCCATCATCATGAACATAGGGTAATTACTCAAGTTGGTGGTGTTCGGATTGAATTTGATGATGCGGATTTAGCTGATCATCTTGGTATCCAATGTGCTGGTCATGATATTTATGCCTCTAGAAAAATCCTAGACTTTGATAATTTTCGTCATACGGATGCAGTCCGACATATATGTCGCCGTAGAGACCTAACTGATGATATTTGCCTACTTCCCTTTGGGTCTCAGCTTTTACCTCTTCAAGTCCGTATTTTGCATTCTATTCTTCAGCACATAGTGACTCCTAGGAAGGGTCACACGGATGAGGTCACGAGGTTGGACGTGGGCATCTTGGACAGCCTACTCTCAGATCGTCCAATAAACCTCGCGTATATCATTGTGCGCCATATGTTGAGTACCCCTGCGGTTAATCACCGCTTGCTTCCGTATGGTAGTATCATCACTAGGATACTGCGTCGTTGTGGTGTACCTCTCATAGACACTGGGCATATGGAGACTAAACGGATTGGTCCCGAGGCAATGACGAGTATTAGTTTTTCTTGGAGAAATGAGAAGTGGATTAAAACCAGCAACTCCAAAAACCGGGATACCTTGATAGCTCCGGAGGACGATAGGATGCTTAATGATGTTTATCCTCCCGATGAGCTTCCTGACTTTAGATTAAGAGCTCAGCCACCTCCTCCGCGTCGCCGATTTGTCCCTCGGCCTCCAGCTGACATTGAGCCTGAGGCGCGTGCCGCAGATGCTGATATTCCGTCCTTTTCTGAGCTATCACCTGCGCCTGAGCCCTCAGCTGTTCCGATGTCATCAGCTGCGCCTGAGCAGCCTTCTGATGCTCCCGAGCAGCCAGCTACCTCTATGCCACCTCCAGCTCAGCCACCGGCTCCAGACAGTATGCAGCAGCTGATTCTTGATCGGTTGGATACTCTTTCTCGAGACCACCAGCAGCTGCGATCTGACTTTGACACTTTCCAGCGGTAGAGCATCGATCATCAGCTTGAGATTATCCATGCTCAGCGCATCATTCTTGGGTACTTTGGCTATGATCCGGGGAGCTCATCTTCTCCTCCTCCTCCACCTCCTCATTAGTTTCTGGATTTTATTTTCGCACATATAGTTCTTATTTTTGATTGTTTGCATTTTGACATGGATATTTTTACTGCTATATGTTATTTATGAATTTGGATGCCATGGTTTTATGCTTACTCTTGATATTGGATATCTTGGTTGAGATTGATATGAATTGTAGATTGATTGCTTATTGAAGTGTTGATTTGCTTATGATGTTGTTGGGTTGGTGATGGAGTTGATTATTATGACATTTTGGAAGTGTTTTTCTCATGAATCTTATTGGTTTTGCTCGTTTTTAAGGGGAAACTCTGCCCAAATTTTTGCTTACCAAATGACTTGCATTTCTTTTCTTTCTCTTCTTTCTTTTTGATGATGAAGGGGGAGATAATTTGGGAACCTCCCAAGTGTTTTTAAAAATGATTTGAAAATGCTTAGAATGAACTTGAAATGGTGGTGCATTTTATAAATGTGAAGATTTTAAAATGATGATGATGTTTTCTAATGCTTACTTGAGCAAAAATCATTTTATTGACCATTTCTTAATTTGGCCAACACTAAGGGGGAGCCATATATTGAGGGGGAGCCAAATTTTTTTGAACAAAGTTTGTCATCATCAAAAAGGGGGAGATTGTTAACATAAATATGTTAATAATATTGATTTTGATAATAACAAACTTTAAATGATTTTTGATAAAAATAATGGAGTTATTTCTTAACAAATGAAAGTCATAAAAACTGCTCCATTCATGCTTATAAAAGATGCTTTAAAATTGGAAAAAGATTCTTTGCAAAAATCTGGTTTAAAATGAGTTTCTGGAAACTAACGGTGAACCGTTTATTACAAACGGTTAACCGATTAAGACCAGATAGCAAAAGTCTGCTAGGCTCTAACCGTTAGTGAAGAACGGAAAATAGCAAGGTTACTGAAAATTAACGGTGAACCGTTTACTACAAACGGTTAACCGATAATATCCAGAGAGTTATCTCACACAAGTCCTTAGCCGATTATTTAAACGGATAACTATTGTTCTTTTTGCAGGTTACTGGACACTAACGGTGAATCGTTTATTTACAAACGGTTAACCGATAACATCCAGAGAGTCGCTTCACGCAAAGCCTTAGCCGTTTACTTGAAAAGGATAACGGGTATTCATTTTGCAGGTCTCTGGACGTTAACGGCGAAAGGGTAATATTAACGGCAAACCGTTTATTTGAAATCTGGCTCAATGGTAACATTGACTCGCGCAAACGGTTAACCGTTAACCAATAAACGGTGAACCGTTTTCTGGCCGACAGTGCATAACGGCTAGTTTTTTAGCTCTACTTATAAATAAGCTCATTCAAATTCAAAGAAGACTGATCACAACACAACCATTGAGCTAATACTCGAGTTTGCAATCTTCACAAGAGCTAGAAACATAGTTTCACTTCATCTATTCACACTTTGAGCTTTGATTTGTAATCTTAAATATAGTGTGAGAGAAAAACAATTGTAATATTTCATTTTGGGGGATTGTGAGTGTTGAGATACACTTGGGTTAAGAGATTGGGAATAATCTCTTATTGTAAAGGTTATTGACACCTTGGAAGTCAAGTGTAAGCAATTGAAGCCTTGGAGGCTTGCTTAGTGAAAACCTCAAGCCCGGAAAGCTTGGAGGCGTGGACGTAGGCGAGGTTGGCCGAACCACGTAAACATCGTTGTGTTTGATTCTCTCTTTCCCTATCCTTTTAATTTGTGATCAAATTTATTTATTATTGCTTTAATTTCGTTTTTGAATTTGCATGATAATTTATTTTTAGTCTATTTTTTATAAAAACCCAATTCACCCCCCTCTTGGGTTGCCTAGTTAGTATTTCAGATGTGACATTGACTGATGAGGTGTCAAGATCTTGTTGGACTAAAATCCTTATGCACTGTTGATCGATGATGTGGCAGAATATCAGTGGACCAAAAAAATGCGCGTACGGTACATGCAACACATGAGATTATTTTCAACCAAACCGTGTTACTGTGCAAACCGTGTCACTGTTTAAACCGCGCGGTCGAACCGTGTTACTGCTCAGGCCGCATAGTCAAACCGCGTACTGTTCACGTGTACTGTTGACGTGTACTATTGACTGATGACGTGGCGCAATCCTTAGCGTCCAAACTGTTTTTAATCCGATAACCATAATTTACTCGATGTATCTATAAAAAGGGGGCCTCCCCCCCTAATTTGATACCTCTGAATCCATTTTTGGACTCTATTTTCTGTAATTCCTTCTCTATCTTGTATTTTCTACGTATTTTAATAAATTTCCATTTTTCCCCTAGTTCAATTATGAGTGGCTAATTTTCTTTCAAGCTTGGGTTGAAGGTGAAGTCTCAACATGTGTCATGGGCTTTATTTGGTAAATTTATTTTCTCTTCCCCTCTAGTTTTTGTGGATGTTTTGACTTTTCGTTGACAAATAATAATAATCTTGTCTAGTACCGTCCTGGTTTCACCGGCTCCCTAGTATAAGGTTATTATTATTTGGCACGATAAGCCCTTAGCACCATATTTATTAGAGCGTGGTTCATGAGGTGTGGATTCCCCCCTCATGATTTAATTGGTATTAATAAGGAATATTTAGCCCATGATGCATGTTGATACGGATCCAGATACCAAAGTATGTCATTTCAATAGAATTCTCTTCAATTTATTCTTGCCATTTCAATTTCAATTTTAGAATTTATTCTCGCCATTTTAATTTAAGTTTTATCATATTCCAAATCATTTCCACCACAAATCCAATCACCCATTTACAAAATTAATTCTACACATTAAAATTCACCTCCTCGTGGGATCGACACTCGTCACCATTGATCTATATTACAATAGATTCGTACACTTGCGAGTTCAATAAAATTTGCACAACAAGTTTTTGGTGCCGTTGCTGGGGAGGTAAGTAATTTTAATTGATAGAATTAATTTTTGTGAATATTTCCATTTAATTGTTTTCTTGATTTTTTTTTAAAAAAAAGAAAAAAAAGTGAACCTACATTTAGAGGTTAGTATTTCTTTTCTTTTTCTCTTCTTTAAAATTCTGTAATTTAATTTTCAAGTTATTTTTTTATTTCTTCTTTGTGATTTTTGTTTATCTTACTAATTTTTTTAGTTAATTTATTTCACATATTTTTTTGTGTATTTTTATAGTAAGGTTGTAATAGCGCCATAAGGTTAGTATCGTAATTTCTCCCTCTTCTTTATTTCTATTTGTTTTGTTTCCATCTTTATTTTTATTTTGCATGCATGGTCGTAGGTCATTATTACCTAATCTTGAACCTATAGACTTCGAACTTGAGAAAACACTTCGCACACACAAAAAAGTTAAAATAAAATGGATTTGCAACCTCAGGAGAGGCCATTTAAGGATTACTTCAGTTCTTTAGCTAATTTGAGCACATCATGCATAAGATACCCAAATGTAGCTGCTAGGAGTTTCGAACTAAAACCTAGTGTGCTAAATTGTCTCCCAACATTCTATGGCTTAGAAAATGAGGACCCATATAATCATCTGAATGATTTTCATGTTATTTGTCAAACATTTAAATATGAGAATTTTTCAGATGATGATGTAAAACTTAGATTATTCCCATTTTCTTTAAAGGATAGAGCTCGTTCATGGTTAAATACTTTGCCTGTTAATAGCATTGCATCATGGGAACAAATGGTAACGAAATTTTTAAATAAATATTTCCCAGTGCATAAAACCAATGCTATTCGCAGGGAAATTTCAGAGTTTACCCAGAGAGAGGACGAGCAGTTTGTCGAAACATGGGAGCGATTCAATGGGCTACTCTTGAAGTGTCCACATCATGGGTACGAGAAATGACACCAATGCCAATACGTTTTGGAGGGATTATTGCCGAATGTGCAAGAATGACTAATGGCAACAAGTGGAGGAGAGCTAATATCAAAAAGTGCATAAGAAATTTGGGAATTCTTCCAGTGACAAGCAGATAATTCCCAACAACGGAGTCGATCACTCAGGAATACTAGAAGAATTAAGGGAGTAAATGAGGTTCACATTGGTGAGTCAAGTTCTGAAATTAAAGAAGTCAAAGCGATAATTGAAGGTCTTTCTCGACAAATAGCATCGTTATCGACTGCTAAATCAACAGAGCCACATGACCATGACTCATACTCACTCCACGATTGAGCAACAGAACCGCACCATTGATGGACTACGAAACGAGTTGAGAGCAGGCTTCAACTCGCAAGCCTAATCAGTTTCAAGCCTGGAGAAGATGGTGGGACAACTTGCTTTTCCAGTTCAGACCTTGTCAATGACTGTTGAGAAAGGTAAATTTCCAAGTCAACCAGTGTCTAACCCTAAAGGAGTGCATGAAGTAAGTACCAGTTCACCACAGCAGCATGGAGAGGTCAAAGCCGTCATGACCTTGCGAAAAGGAAAAGAAGTCGCCAACAAAGTGGATATGCCGGTGACAAAAAGAAATCAAATTGTACCTGTGAGTGTTGAGGACTCATCACCGGAGGAGAAAGAAGAAACCAACCCACGAGAATATGTTCCGAAAGCTCTATTTCCTCAGAGGTTAGCTAAAGGAAAGAAGGAAAAATCCACAGGTGAGATTATCGAAATCTTCAAACAGGTAAGTGTTAACATCCCTTTACTTGATGCTATAAAGCAAGTTCCATCTTATGCCAAGTTTCTTAAAGACCTTTGTACTAAAAAGAGAAACATTCATGTTCAAAAGAAGGCATTTTTAACAGAAAACGTTAGTTCTATCCTCCAATATAAAATTCCTTTAAAATACAAAGACCCAGGCTCCCCCACTATCTCATGTAGCATAGGGAACCACACAATTGAGAATGCTTTGTTGGATTTAGGAGCTAGTGTAAATTTGTTGCTTTACTCTGTTTTCGTGAAACTTTGACTGGGAGAATTACACCAAACTCCAGTGGTGTTACAATTTGCAGATCGGTCCACGAAAATACCTCGTGGTATTGTGGAGGACGTGCTTATCCAGGTAGACAAGTTTTATTTTCTTGTTGATTTCATTGTAATTGACACTCAACCAATACAGGATTCAAAGAAGCACATCCCCATTATTCTAGGCTGACCTTTCTTGGCAACTGCGGATGCTCATATTCAATGTAGGACTGGAAATATGCAGTTATCCTTCGACAACATGACTATGGAGCTGAACATCTTCAACATTGCCAAACAACCTCACAATACAGATGATGGAATTGTTGATGTGGATTTAATTGAAGCATTAGTTGATGACACTTTTGTTTCAAACCTTAGTGATGATCCTTTACAAACATGTTTAACTCACTTTGGTTTGGATTTTGATATTGACAGATCGGTCGATGAGGTCAACGCCCTACTTAACTCAGCACCTTCCATGGACACTAATAAATGGAAGTCAAGAGTTGAACAAGTAGCACCATCAGAGAAGAAACTCATCCCATCATCAGAATCACCACCGAAACTCGAGCTCAAACCATTGCCCAACACTTTGGAATATGCATTTTTGGGAGAAGAAAGTACTCTACCGGTAATCATCTCAGCATCCCTCAATGACGAACAAAAAGGTAAGTTGTTGGATGTTTTAAAAAAGCACAAAGGAGCATTATGATGGACCATAGCTGATATAAAAGGTATAAATCCAGTAGACTGCATGCATTACATTCACCTTGATGAAAATGCTAAACCTACTAGGGAAATGCAACGTCGGTTAAATCATAATATGAAAGAAGTGGTTAGAACTGAAGTCCTTAAGCTATTAGACGCAGGTATCATTTACCCAATTTCTGATAGTTCATGGGTCAGTCCTGTACAAGTTATCCCTAAAAAGTCAGGAGTCACTGTAGTTACCAATGCTGATAATGAATTAATACCAACTAGAGTAACTACAGGATGGCGTGTATGCATTAATTATAGAAAGTTGAATTCTGTCACACGTAAAGACCATTTTCCATTACCATTTATCGATCAAATGCTTAATAGATTAGCAGGCCATGAATTTTATTGCTTTCTAGATGGCTACTCAGGATATAATCAGATTCCCATAGCACCAAAAGATCAAGAGAAGACCACTTTCACTTGCCCTTTTGACACTTTTGCATATAGGAGGATGCCATTTGGATTATGTAATGCACCTGCTACATTTCAACGATGCGTGTTAAGCATTTTTTCTGATATGGTTGAACGATTCCTTGAGGTTTTTATGAATGATTTCTGTCTTTGGTGACTCGTTTGATTAATGTTTACATCATCTAACACTAGTTCTGCAGAGATGTATCGAGACGAACTTGGTCTTAAATTGGGAAAAGTGTCATTTTATGGTAGAACAAGGTATTGTTCTCGGTCACATCATTTCGAGCAAAGGTATTGAGATTGAAAAAGCCAAGGTGGATCTCATTTCTAATCTTCCTCCACCCAAAACAGTCAGAGAAGTAAGATATTTCCTTGGGCATGCTGGTTTTTATAGACGTTTCATTAAAGATTTTAGCAAAGTATCTAGACCCTTATGCAATTTACTTGCTAAGGATGTACCTTTTATCTTTAATGAATCATGTCTTGTGGCTTTTGAAAAATTAAAGCAATTGTTGACATCATCACCCATCATTCAGCCCCCAAACTGGAACTTACCATTTGAGCTAATGTGTGATGCATCTGATTATGCAATTGGAGCAATATTAGGACAAAGAGTTGATCGAATTCCCCATGTTATTTACTATGTTAGTATGACATTGAATGATGCACAGTTGAACTATTCAACTACTGAAAAAGAAATGCTAGCAGTAGTGTTTGCATTGGAAAAATTTCGATCTTATCTCATTGGTTGTAAAATAATTGTGTTCACAGATCATGCTGCTTTTAAATATCTTCTCACAAAGAAAGATGCAAAAGCTAGACTAATTCATTGGGTGTTACTTTTGCAGAAATTTGACTTGGAATTCAAAGATAAGAAAGGCACAGAAAATGTTGTGGCAGACCATCTCTCTCGTCTCCATTTTAACACAATTACAGAGCCATTAACATTAAATGAGTCATTTCCAGATGAACAATTAATGAGTGTGGAAGTATTACCTTAGTATGCTGATATCGTTAATTATCTTGTTATAGGACAACTTCCAGAGCATTGGACCAAGCAAGACAAGGCTAAATTCTTTGCAGAAATAAAGAATTTCTTTTGGGATGACCCGTATTTGTTCAAGTAAGGACCCAAAGAACGGTGTCATATTTAAAGTTAATGGTAAAAGATTAAAGCCATATCTAGTGTACCAACCACATGGAGAAGACATCGAAATAAATTTGAGTGACCCACCAAATTTGAATTGATTTTTTTCTTTTCGATGGTTTGATTTTTCTTTCTTTCTTTTTATTATTCTTTTGCTAATTGAAATTATTTTTGCATAAGTGTGTTTGTTTTTCCATTATGTTTTCTCTTATCATTGTTAATCATGAGTACCATACTTAGACCATTCTTTCTGAACATTCTTAAACCACTTTAAAGTGTCAAAACTCGTCTCAAAATGCAGATTCAATTTTGTAAAACACATCGCATTTGGGCTCTACAACCACCAGAGTTAGTAGCCTATGTTGAGGGTTTAGAAAGCCAACTCAGAGATATTGAGAGAAGTGTTTACGACATCCAGTTGGAGCTTGAGGTAAATTCCATAAGAGGACGATTTTAATTTTCTTTGTGAGTTTTAATTTGTTTTTCTGTTTGTGTGCTTTAGTTTGTTACCTCGGTGAAGTGGCGGATAACGGTACTCCGTGACAATCAAGTCGGTTACTTCAGTTTCCCATAATAACTAATATTCTGAGGCGAAGGTATGGACAGAACCGAGATTCTAGCGAAGCTTCACAAGCGATTCCCTTCACTTCCTTAGAATGCCCTCCTTACGATCTATAAAGCTCGGTCCGAACGCATGCGATTGCTCATGAGGAATAACATACCTGCTGACATCCGTTGGTTAATTAAGGCGAAAGTACGATTGGCAGGTGAGTTACCTCCAAAATTTATTGCATACATGCTTGGTTGTGGTAAAGGAAATTATGCAAGAAAACGACGAGCTCGAAGAAGTTCCGTTGCTTGTTATAAGTGTGCCAGAATGAGTTGCGATAAAAACCCATGTTCTTTAGGAATGGTGTCTGATAACTGGGAAGATAAGATTCAATTCATTAGGGATGGCTTGAATAAGGAGTCATTGGATGATATCCTTCTGTCTCTTGAAACGCATCCCAGTGGATATGTGCAAGGAGCGATTCTCCAGTTATGGCCATTATTCCAGAAAGAGCATGCACGATATAGTCTCGGGAATCTGACTATAAACGACCCTGTTTGCCAGTTTATAAGAAAACTGGATGGGAAGCCCATCCTCGACCCATAGAGGGCGTTCAAGTCGTTTCTGAACGTAAAACCAGAGGAAGATGTGAGCCACAGTCGCAACTATCTGTAAATATCCTTTTACTTTACTGTTATTTTATTTCTTTTCACTATTGTTTTATTGTTTGCATTATTGTCTTTAATAATTTTATTACTGTTTGTTTTTTCCTTTTTACTGTTTTCTTTTTTACTATCGAGCCATGTGCTTTACGCGTTATTTGACACTGACATGCCACCTCATACACAGTTGTGATCCAATGTCACTAAGATTCTTAAATATGACTTTTTGTTAAGCACTCACAAATTATTTTTTAGAAATATTCCAATGGCAGCTACTCCCAATAGACAATTCAAGAACATTTGTGTGCTTTCTGGATTTACCTATGGCAAACATAAAGAGTTCGTTGATGCAGCCATAGATCTTGGTCGAAGCATAGCAGAGAGAAAATTACACTTGGTGTATGGAGGAGGTAACCGAGGGTTATCAAAATTGGTCTCAAAAGCTGCTTTTGTCAGAGGCAGCCAAGTGTTAGGCATCATCCCAAGAGTCCTAAAACCTTTGGGTAGTTTGTCTGACTCACCGACTGGAGAAGAGTTAGTCGTCTCAAGTATGCAAGAACGAATAACTGAAATGCTTAATCATGCTGATGCTTTTATTTTCCTTCCAGGAGATCTTGCAACACTAGAGGCACTTATCACACTAGCATCTTGGGTCCATCTGCACATTCACAAGAAACCAATCGATTTGTTAAATGTCAATAATTTTTATGATGGCTTTATCGCATTTCTTAACCATGCAATAAAAAATTATTTCGTTCCTTCCAATGCGAAAAAGCTTTTTATTTGTGCTCACACTGCTAATGAGCTACTTGATATGTTACAAACAGGAGCCAGACCCCTGGAGCTTTGTGTTGGAGCGTTCAAATGATGACGGTAACAGTAGCCGCAGTAAGAAGTACAAATTAGATTTAACTCTCCGCTTGTAAATATATTCTTCTGTGTTGCACCACCCAGGTGATGTCTTTTAAACTCTACTTCTTTCCTTTAAAATATTGAGGAAAATGTTTCGTTCTGGTTGGGGGGAGGGAATAATCGACAATTGTGGAATCTTGGTTAAGTTTTTACTAATTTTTTATTGTAGAAACTAACTGTTGCTAACTTTTTGTGTTGAAGATGGCTGAATATGGAGTGTAGTGTCTCTAGAAACGCATCTTTATCGTTTGAAAAAAAAAATAAAAAAATAAAAAAAATATTCAGATATTTTCTTTTTCTTTATTATGTTTTGATATTCATTTTTTTTCTTCTTTTTAATTTCTCCTTTATAAATATACATTTTCAAAAAAAATTTGAGTCGAAAATGGCTGAATATGAAGTATAGTGCCTCTAGAAACGCATCTTCTTAAGTAAAAAAAAAAACAATTTTCGTTTTCTATCATTTTTCAATTAGTTTTTCTGCATCATTTTCACATTTCTGCATGTATATTTTCCTTTCATGTTTAGAATAGGTTGGGGGGTAGGTTGTTGTTTAAAAAAAAAATTGTGATTAGTTTTAACATTAGAGGACATGATGAATTTCAAATTTTAGTATTTGTATTATCTTTAGTCTGAAGTGATGTTACGCTATGTCTGCTACTCTACATGTTGATGTCGGAGATAAATATGAGTTGCTTGAAGGAATGAACATGTCATAATAAATACCAAGTGAGTTTTTGAGCCTATCATTTTTCTTGGAGAGTAACCCTTTTGCCCATTCTTTATACAGCTTAGCAGTTTATTATTGTATACACAATCTCTAGATTTCTTTTGAGTTAACCCTAAAAAAAAAATTTGAAAATTAAAAAAAAGAAAGAAAAAAAGAAAAAAAATGTGTGTTGCTACATTTAGAGGCCCATCTAACTAGTAGATATGGAAGATTATCTAGAGCCCTAAAAGATGATGGAAATGCCATCTTTGATCCGTTTGAGCCTTTCTAGCCATCCCTTTTATCAAATATCCATAGTTAACCCTTTTGAGCCTTTAAAAAAAAACTTTTCTTTGTCAACTTATCATCTTAACCCACTCCGATTTGGAGTATTACCCAATATCTTACAAGATCCATCACCTATTTATGTTTGAGAAAAATATAAATAAATATTTTGTATAGTGAAGTTATGCCTAGTTCAAAAAAAAATTGTTGTTTCTTAAAAAAAATAAGAAAAAAATTGTTGCTTAAAAAAAAAAAATTGTTGTTTCAAAGAAAAAAAACAATAATAGGTGAAATCTACCTTGCAACTTCCAAAAAAAAAAATTTCTCTGCATTTTTCTCAAACATATACTTTTTTTTTCCTATTTCCCTTCTTTGTTAGCCATGTCCCTAGCCTACGTTACGTCCTAATAAAAGTCCTTCTTGATTTTAGGGAAATATAGTCTGAAGGAGAAGCTAATTATATGGGTTAAAAGGATGTAGTGATACATAAAAAAATAAAAAAATATATAAATTGGGTTGACTAACATTTTTATTTGACTTGAGATCGTATTATTTCTAAGTTGAGGGCATATTTCTTTCATCTTGGTGAGAGCATGTGATATCATTTCTTGATTATTTTCTCTCAATTACCATTCATTGGAGTGACTATTTTTATTGGGTTTAATTTCTTTGATGAGAGTGTCACTACTTCCAGTGAGATTTTGAGGTTTGACATGTCATTCTTGAAGGTAGCTACGACAAAGTCTACTGGGCTGATTCATGTGGAAGGTTGATGTGGGTGTGATGTTTCTTTAGACTTGAGATAATGCTTATACTTTTATTTGATTGTTATAATTAGTCTGATTGAATAAACAAGAGTGTTTAAAAAAAATCATTTTTGAATTTTGTTTTCGCTTTATTTGCTAGGGACTAGCAATAAGCTGGTTGAAGGGTGTGTTGAGTGTTAGAAAATACATATTTATAAAGGAAAAAACCGTCATTTTACATTTCAAGTCTTACTAACAACCCTTACTTTTATGTGTTTTAGCTTTTTGTAATTTAATTATGTGTGTTTTATTTTAATTAAGTATTTTATGTATTTTAGGGGCATCATAGTTATTTCACAATAAACGAGAGATCAAACGGCAAAACGGACATCACTTTTGAACTCAGGACGGTCGAAAACCTCAGGAGGAGCATAAAAGGAAATATGGCACTGTTCACATGGACGATACTATTTACGTTACTGTACACGACACTGTTCACATAGACGGATCGATGACGTGGCATTGACCGATGATGTGGCATTGATTGATGAGGTGTCAAGATCCTGTTGGACTAAAATCCTTATGCACTGTTGATCGATGACGTGACAGCATATCAGGGGATCAAAAAAATGCGCGTACGGTACATGCAACACATGGGATTATTTTCAACCAAACCGTGTTACTGTGCAAACTGTGTCACTGTTTAAACCGCGTGGTCAAACCGTGTTACTGCTCAAGCCGCATAGTCAAACCGCGTACTGTTCACGCATACTGTTGACGTGTACTGTTGACTGATGACGTGGCTCAATCCTGAGCGTCCAAACTGTACTCTTATTCAAACTCAAATCAATTACACCACTACAGAGAAAGAATTGATAGCAGTAGTATTTACTTTTGACAAATTCAAAGCCTACTTGGTGGGCACTAGAGTGACTGTATATACAGACCATGCAACCATCAAATACTTAATTTCAAAGAAAGATGCCAAGCCAAGAATTAATCAGATGGATCTTATTGCTACAAGAATTTGATCTGAAAATTAAAGATAGAAAGGGGACTGAGAATCAAGTAGCAGATCACCTGTTAAGGTTGGAAGCAGACACAAGTACATTGACAAGGAAAGACATCACTAAAACTTTTCCTGATGAACAACTGTTGGTGGTACATCAAGCACAGATGCTGCAGCAGTCAGAATCTCTATGGTATGCAGATTTTGCTAACTATTTAGTAAGTGGATTGTTACCACCCGAGCTGAAGTTTCAAGAGAAAAAGAAATTTCTTCATAATGTTAGAAGCTACCAGTGGGATGACCTACATTTATATAATTTGTGCCCAGGCCAAGTAATACGAAGATTTGCTGCAGAAGGAGAAATTCCCCATATACTGGAGTCATATCATGCTGCAACATATGGAGGACATTTTGGTGGTCACAGAACAACTGCTAAGTATTGCAATCAAGTTAGTACTGGCCAACTATTTTTAAATATGCTTATGAGTTTGTTAAATGTTGTGACAGGTGTCAAAGGACAGGGAACATAACTAGCAGACATGAAATGCCATTGACCAACATACTGGACGTGGAAGTTTTTAATGTTTGGGGAATAGATTTCATGGGACCTTTCCCCCCCATCCTTTGGGAATTTATATATCCTTGTTGTTGTGGATTATGTCTCCACGTGGGTAGAAGCTGCAACATTACCTACCAATGATGCTAAAACAGTGGTGGTTTTTCTTCAGAAAAATATTTTTTCCAGATTTGGCACTCCTAGAGCAATTATTAGTGATGAGGGTACACATTTTTGCAACAAAGTCTTTACTACAGCAATGATAAAATATAGAGTCAGACACAAGGTAGTTACAACATATCACCCTCAATCTAATGGTCAGACTGAAGTGTCCAACAGAGAAATTAAAAAGATTTTAGAAAAAGTGGTGAACCCAACAAGGAAGGATTGGTCTTTGCACTTAGATGATTCTCTATGAGCCTACAGAACAGCATACAAAACTCCACTCGGCATGTCTCCTTACCGAATTGTTTATGGAAAGGCTTGTCATTTTCCACTAGAGCTAGAGCATAAAGCACATTGGGTACTGAAGAAATTAAATTGGGATATTCATGCTGCAGCAGAGCAAAGAAAGCTTCACCTTTGTGAGCTTAATGAATTACGGCTATTTTCATATGAAAATGCAAGAATTTATAAAGAGATGACAAAACACTGGCACGACAAGCATATTCAACACATGCAATTTAGCCCTGGACAATTAGTATTGCTCCACAACACAAGACTAAGATTATTTCCGGGAAAGCTCAAGTCACGATGGTCTGGCCCGTTTAATCTGCTCAAAGTTTATCCTCATGGAGTTTTTGATCTTTTAGATGAACAAACAGGTCAAGAATTCAAGGTTAATGGACACAGGGTTAAGCACTACATACATCCAGTAGCAGATTGTTCAAAGGAGGTGTTACTCCTTAAAGAACCCAGCTATTGAGCAATGAAAGAAGGTCAGACTGAAGGACCTTAAATCAAGCGCTCCATGGGAGGCAACCCATTGGGGAGACAACCACTTCAAACCAAGTTTGATATCCTTTGATTTTGTAGACAGCTCTCCCTTTTTACCATCTTATTTAATTTTCTTTTATGTTAGCCATTTACTTTTATCCTTTTACATATTGCATTTTTTATTTTTTACTTTAATTTGATCTATTTATTTCTTTTAATAATTTTAGAATTAATTTTAGTTTGAAGTAAGTGTGACAATTGAATTCCATATTGACAAGTGAGAGTGTATGATGGCAGAATGCAGAGGTGAGCCACGTGTCAGAAGTTTTTAGTGTGGAGTATGTATCCGTTATTTGAGCAAGCGAATGGGTGCTGCAACAACTAATTTTACCGTTACAGTAAATTAAAATCTGGAGCTTTTCACTTACCGTTGGAGATAAAATGGTGACAGATGGGTGAATGGATATGGATAGAAATTACGGAAACAAATCTTCGAAATTAAAGCTTTAATTTCACTGGCCGATAATTTTGGGGATATGTACATTTAATTCAAATATTTTATTGCCTCAATTATCTCTAGTTACCGTATTTATCTTCAAATTAAGGTCCATTATAAAAAGGAGTCACTGTGCTTAGTGCTCTACGCCATTATTCCCCATCTCCTTCGCAAAGACAACTCTAACAATTCTTAAACTCCTCTACTCTTTTCACTCTTAGGCACATTAGCTTCAATTTGTTACTGCTACAGCAATGCCGAGATATAAGAAAATAGCCAGCAGCCTCAAAGATCTGTCACGCTTCCAGAGTTACCACGCCGAAGAAAAATATGAAGAATTTATAGAGCCGCATAAGATTCTGGAAGAGAAATAGTTTCAATTTCCAGAACAACTCACTGGAATTGTACAAATAATTCATAATGCTGCAGCAAAACGAGGATGGTTAGAGTTTTGCAATCACCCTCGTGATCATGTGCTTCAAGTAATCAAAGAATTTTACGCCAATTTGGTAAGCCCTGATCAGCACAACATTTGGGTAAGAAACACACTTGTTCTATTAGACTCCCGAGTTATAAATGCTTTTTATAATTTACCTGCTGAAATTAATTGTGAGTATGCCAAGTTGCGTGATAAATTAACCCCGAAAAAGTGGACTACTATTTTCGCAACTCTTACCATAGAAGGGGCATCATGGGCTAACGAGGAGGGGCATGTAGTTAATATGATAGATTTGAAACCTATTGCTAAGGTGTGGGTGAAATTTTTGAAATCTAGGCTTATGGCCACTACTCACACTACTCCGGCTTCGCAAGAGAGATTGGTTTTGTTATATGTCTTTGTTTGAGGGCTTCCCATAGATGTGGGTAGCATCATTACAAAAGAAATCCGAGAGTGTGCAGCCAAGACTCACCGAACTGCTGCTTTGTTATTTCCCTCACTTGTCACCAGCATTTGTGTAGTTTCAGGTGTTCGTCTTGACGCCATAGATGACCATGTTAAGAATGATGGTGCCTTTACGACACGTACAATTGAGAGAGTTGCTGGTGAGAGTGCTGGAACAACCACTGAACCAGTGGCTGTAACAGGAGTAAGACGAGCTATTAGCTTAGAACAGACCATCCAGGCACTCAGCACCAGTATCACGCAATGTGTGGAAGCTCAGCAGATGGAAAATGGTCGGTTTTGGAGTTATCTGCAGCACCTGGATAACCAACTACACCAATTTGCTCTATACATGAAACGTACTCATCGGAACTTCCCTGAGTCACTGCTCCAGCTGTATAATTTTGACACCAACACCACAGGTGCTCCAGCAGCAGCCAGTGAAGAAGCCACTACTTCAGATGAACCAGCAGAGGAAGCTGCCACTGAGCCACATGCAACAGTCGACTCAGAAGATGCTGAACCATCTGACCCACCTAAGGACAAAGGTGACAAGTCTGAGACTAATAGCTCACCCTCAGAGGCAGAGGACAATTCAGAGAAAGAAAGTGAGGAACCAACCATCCTAGCCCAGCCCAAAACCAGAAAAAAAACACATTATTCAATAAGAGGAAGAAGACCCTAAAGAGGAGCCCTCTATTACAGTCCTTGCGAGCAAGGGGAAGGACAAGGGTAAAGCAAAAATGGCAATACCTCTAGACTCTGCAGATGAAATAGAGCAAGTTGATGCCAAGCTCGCTACAGCAGCAGCCAAAGTTGTGCCTACACCTGAGCAAGCCAAGCAACTTCTGGCGATCATTGCAACCATCACAGCTGAAGGGCAGGCAACTGATGCGACAACTCCAATTCCTCACCAGCCAACTCTTAACCAGCCTGTTCGCACCAGCCCGTGTTAGTCCAACAAAAGAAAAGGCAGTACTTCTAAAGGCCCTGCTACAGCAACCCCATCCACAACTCCTCTCACCAGCCCCGCGACGAAAAAGACAGACATTGCCAGCTACTTCCCCACAAGCTTTACCAAAAGATAAGCTGCGCAGTGCATCCAAGAAGCGTTGATAGCATCCCGTCATGTGCTGCAATCACCACCACAGGGGAGTATTCTTTCCTTACTAGTTTTTTTCTTATAAAAAAAAATTTCTTTGTCACTCTGTGTGGTATTTTCCAAAGTCTTCCATATCCTTGTCCAGTTGTGTGCATTTGTTCTGTATGCTTGTGAGGACACAACATCTCTTAAGTTTGAGGGGTTGTTTCCAAATACATGTATTTATATATGTGTTGTGTAAAGCTCTGTTATCTGTTATTTGTGTATGGATTTGAATACCTAATGAAGATAAATCGAGTGTTATTTAATATTTATGAGAATGCCAAGTAGAGATAAGTTATAGATGAAAGTGAAATTCTGTCCTGACATTTAGACTTTGGTTGAATTGTATAGACTGCTAGAGCAAAGCCAAAAGAATAGAAAAGATCCTAAGTTTGAGGGGAGAAGCAAGTTTGATTAACTATGATTTTTATGAAATACAATCTATTCCAATTGCTCAAGTTGCTGAGTTACCAGATTTAAGTATGTACCCTATATGGAGAATTGTGTTCAAAGGTAGCAAGAGTTATGAGCAATGCTGCAGCACAATGAATATATATATATATATATATATATATGTGTGTGTGTGTGTGTGTGTGTGTGTGTGTCTAAGACATTGAGTAGCCAGGTCTATTCATGAGCCCGTTCAGCCTTGAGTAAAAGATACATCTAGATAAAATTACATTATAGTTACTACTGTAGCAACTCTGAGCTGGCATGGTTTGAGTAATTGGGTGTCATCATTATAATTAATTGACATTCACATGAAAGATAAATGTTACAGTGAGGAGGTTGAATATTCCCTAGTTTGTCAAATCCTAAAATTGTCACAGTTGAGTATGTGAAAGTATTGTTACCCCATTTATGAATGAAGTATTCTTACTGCTAAAATTCATGCAGTCCCTTGGTGATGTTATAGCATATTTGGAATTTAACCGAAAGAGCACACACACACTATGGATAGAAAGAAGCTTAAGTCTAGAACTGATTTACTATGAGCATTTTGTATGATTGGGATTGTGATTTGAAGGTGGAAGAATCAAAATTGTGTGCATGTTTGTTTACGGGAAATGTTAGTATGTGTCATTACTTGAGGGCAAACAATGATTTAAGTTTGGGGGTGTGATAACTTTAGGAAATGAGAGTTATTACATCAATTCTAAACTTGAATCAAGGTCACTTAGAGAACAAATAAGGTGTTTTTATTACATTTTGGTTACCTTTTGCATAAACATTCATTTTAGTTGAGTCTTAATACGTTTTGCTTGAATCATAGTAATTTGTGCTAAAAACAAGTTTTAAATTGTAGGTTTTAAATTCATGGGAGGATATTGAGGCATTAGAAGAGCAAGAGGAAGAAGGAAGATGACCACAAAAGAAGTAAAGCACAATTAGAAATAAGGCAGTGTTGCAGCAACTGTTAGAGCAACTAGTGCAATAGCAATCTGGGAGCAATGCAGGAGAAAACTTAGGCACGGATTAGCCATAAAATCGCTATCTGCATGTTTCCTAATTTAAACACATGCACACTCATGGGCTTTGGTTTAACCTAATTTGCAATATAAAAAGGAGAGGTTCACCACAAAGAGGAGGAGGTGAGGAACTATCATTAAAATAATTAGAAAGAACGAAGAAGAATAGGAGAATTGAAGAGTGTTGTTTCAGCAACAGTGGAGAATCGTGCAGAATTGCTTGGCTTTGACTTTCACCGTGCTAAACTTATATTTATCTTCTTCCCTTAATTGATTTGATGTATTACGGGACCAATATGTTTATGTTTATTTTTCTCATCTAGATTATGAACTAAATTTACTTGTAGTTGAGTGAAAAATAATCCAATTGGTTCTTGACTGTTCTTATATGCTGTTATGATATTGCTGTAGCATTTTACTCTAATAGATTTTATGAATATAACTGTTATTTTGGTTGACCACCCATTTAATAGTTTCATTTAAGATAGAGCAGCAAAAAGGCATGTCTTAACGGACATTATTAGAGTATTACTTGTTCCTAAGTCAAGTTTCCTGGATTAGGTTATCTTGAATCCCATAAGGGCAATACTTGAAGTTAAGATTTGTGACACTCTAGACATAGGTGTTCACCTTGTAGGGTAAAAAGATTAAAGGTTATAATACCGTACTATAAATATATGAGCAACTGGTCATTGTTAGTAAATTTAAAGGTATGAGATTTCCAACATGCGATGGCTGAGAATGCCGGTTTATTCTGCCCGATGCTGCAGTACTTATTTTAACAACTGGTGTTAATTTAGTAAACAACAGTCACCCCAATGGAGAGTTTGATCATTCAACTACTTTATTCTCAATCAAATCTTAGACACAGTTAATCTAGTTTATTTCATTACGGTATTGTCTAATTTAGTTCTTATTTCAATTATTGATTACGATAGAAATTATTTAACAATTGTTTGTTTTAGTTTCAAGTTAAGTTGCGTTATTGTGAGTACTATAGCATTTTGAATAACATCAATCCCTGTGGAGACGATCTTGAATACTTATCACTTTATTACTTGATGTTTATATTTGCACATTGGCATTGATAATTATTGCTTATAAAATTTACCAACAAAGGCCCATGGAGATAATTGATGATAAATGGAACGAGATAGTTGGCAACGCCATTTCTGATCTATACTTGGCACTTACAGACGGAGTATTATTCAGTGTGGCAGAGAAAAATACAGCGAAGAAAATATGGGATACTCTCACAAAATTGTACGAGGCCAAGTCACTACACAACAAAATCTTCTTGAAGAGGAAACTTTATACTCTTCGAATGACGGAATCTACAATAGTGACCGACCACATCAACACGTTAAAGACTCTATTTTCACAACTCACAACGTTGAGTCATAATATAGAGGAAAATGAACGTGTAGAACTTCTACTTCAAAGTCTACCAGATTCGTATGATCAACTCATCATCAACCTGACGAACAACAATCCGGTGGACAGTCTAGTTTTCGACGATGTTGCAGCGCTCGTATTAAATGAGGAGAGCAGGCAGAAAAATAAGAAAAACATACAAGCAAGTTCGCAGCAAGCGGAGGCACTATCGGTGATGAGAGGGAGATTAACGAAACGTGGCCCCAGTGGGAGTCAAAATCATGGTAGATCAAAATCCAGAAGTAAGAAGAATGTTAAATGCTACAACTGTGGCAAGAAAGGACATGTCAAGAAAGAATGTTGGAGTAACCAGAAGAGAAAAGAGGGCAAAGAACCTGAGTCATCAAATGCTCAAGGGTGTGTAGCAAGTACTTCGGATGATGGAGAAATTCTCTACAGCGAGGCAATAACTGTTTCAGAAGGCAGAAAATGACTATCTGATGTCTGGCTTATAGACTCAGGAGCTACCTGGAACATGACCTCTCGGAGAGAATGGTTCCACACATATGAACCTATCTTAGGAGGATCTGTATATATGGGTAATGATCATGGCTTGGAGATTGCTGGTATTGGTACTATCAAAATAAAATGTTTGATGGTATAATTCGCATAATTGGGGAGGTACGACATGTCAACGGCCTGAAAAAAAATCTATTGTTTTTGGGACAAATGGATAGTCATGGGTACAAAACTCATGTGGATAATGAAATTATGAAGATTGTTAAAGGCGCGCTTGTATTAATGAAGGTAGAAAAGATCGGTGCTAATCTATTCATGCTTAAAGGAGAAACATTACATTAGGCTGATGTGTGTGTCGCATCAAATGGAGAAGAATCAACGATGATGTGGCATCTCAAACTTGGCCACATGTCAGAACAAGGTTTGAAGATTTTCTCTAAGCGAAAATTATTTCCGGGGCTCAAATCGGTAAGTTTACCATTTTGCGAGCATTGTTTTACAAGTAAGCAGCATAGATTAAAATTTAGTAGATCTGTTGCTAGAAGTAAATGCATTTTAGGCTTGATTCATTCTGATGTTTGGGAGTCACCGGATATATCCATGGGAGGTGCAAAGTACATGGTAACTTTCATTGATGATTATTCTAGAAGATGTTGGGTGTATCCAAATATGAAAAAGTTAGATGTATTTTCAGTGTTTAAAGAATACAAAGCGTGTGTGGAACTTGAATCTGGTAAAAAGATCAAGTGCTTAAGGACATATAATGATGGAGAGTATACAGACGGCGAGTTTCTTACTTTTTGTAAGTAAAAATGTATTTAGAGGCAGTTCACGGTGGTATACACTCCTCAACAAAATGGAGTGGCAAAACGGATGAATAGAACTCTTACAGAATGAATAAGAGCTATGTTTAGGACTGTTGGTCTACCCAATTCATTCTGGGCAGAAGCAGCCAAAACTGGCTGTTATATAGTAAATTGGTCGCCATCTACAGCAATTGAGCTGAAGACAACGAGAGATGTGGACTGGAAAGCCAGCTGATTACTCCTACTTACGTGCATTTGTATGTCCTGTGTACGTGATGTACAATGCCCAATAAAGTACAAAGCTGGATGCAAAATCTAGAAGATGTATCTTTTTGGGAGATGCTGATGGAGTAAAGGGGTATCGTCTGTGGGACCCCATTGCCCACAAGATCGTTATCAGTAGAGATGTTATTTTTTGTAGAAGATCAACTACAAAGGAAAGATAAAGATATTAGCACTGCAAAAGAAAAGTCAGAGACTATGCCGATATATGTGGAAAATAATCCAGAAGATTCAGATTCTTTTGAAGCAGCACCAGAATACAAAGAATAAGAACCAGTCAAGTCCGAGGCTCGAGAAGTTCGTTGGTCAACTCGTGAGAGATGACCGCCAACGTGGCACTCGGAGTATGTCACAGAGATCAACGTTGCATACTGTCTTCTAACAGAGGATTGAGAGCCTTCAACTTTCCATGTAGCTTTAAACTGCTCAGATGTTGCTTTGTGGATGACAGCAATGCAGGAAGAAATTGAAGCTCTACAAAAGAACAAGACAAGGGAACTTGTACTACTACCACATGGAAGAAAAGCTATTGGTAACAAATGGGTCTGTAAGATCAAACGTGATGGCAATGACCAAATGGAGTGGTATCGTGCAAGACTAATGGTGAAAGGATATGCTGAGAAAGAAGGTATTGACTTTAACGAGATATTTTCTCCGGTGGTTCGACTCACAACAGTCAGAGTCGTCTTGGTGATGTGTGCTACGCTTGACTTACATCTTGAGCAGTTAGATGTGAAAACTGCATTTCTTCATGGAGAACTTGAAGAATAAATATATATACTCCAACTAGAAGGTTTTACAGAAAGAGGCAAGGAGAACTTGGTTTGCATGTTGAACAAATCTTTATCCGGTCTCAAACAGGCGCTGAGGTGTTGATATAAGAGATTTGATTCCTTCATTATGAGCATTGGATACAACAGACTCAGTTCAAACCATTAAGCATATTACAAAAGGTTTGAAGATAATGATTGCATTATTTTGCTGTTGTATGTAGATAACATGTTGGTAGCAAGCCCCAACAAAGATCGAATCCAAGAATTGAAGGCACAGTTGGCTAGGGAATTTGAAATGGAGTACTTAGGACCAGCAAACAAGATTCTAGGGATGCAAATTCACCGAGACTGAAATAACAGGAAGATTTGGCTTTCACAGAAGAATTACTTGAAGAAAATCTTGCGGCACTTCAACATGAAAGATTGTAAGTCAATTTCTACCCCACTTCCTATTAATTTCAAATTATCCTCAAGTATGTGTCCTAGAAATGAAACAGAGAGGAAGGAGATATCTAGAGTACCGTATGCATCAGCAATGGGAAGTTTGATGTTCGTTATGATATGTACTAGACCAGACATTGCACAAGCAGTGGAAGCAGTTAGTCGATACATGGTGAATCCTGGTGGAGAGCATTGGATAGCTGTGAAAAGGATTCTGAGATATATTAGAGAAACCTCAGATGTTGCATTATGTTATAGAGGATCAGAGTTTACTGTCAGGGGCTATATGGATTCGGATTTTGCAGGAGATCTTGATAAAAGAAAATCCACTACTGGCTATGTGTTTACACTTACGGGAGCAGCTGTAAGCTGGATTTCAAAACTGCAGATCGTTGTGGCATTATCTACAACAGAAGCAAAGTACATGGTAGCTACACAAGCTTGCAAGGAAACTATTTGGATACAAAGGTTATTAGAGGAGTTCGGGCACAAACAACAGAAAATTCTTGTGTTTTGAGACAGTCAGAGTGCCTTGCATATTGCAAGGAATCCAGCCTTTCATTCCAGGACAAAGCACATAGGAGTTCAGTATCACTTCGTTCGTGAAGTAATGGAAGATGGAAGTGTGGATTTGCAGAAAATCCATACCAAAGAGAACCTAGCAGATGTTTTGACCAAGCCGATCAATGCTGACAAGTTTATCTGGAGTAGATCCTCTTGTAGCCTAGCAGAAATGTAGGCAACATGACAATGGCGAAACAGAAAGAATGGTATGGAGATTGATTGATTCTCAATCTAATCTCCAAGTAGGAGAAATGTCAAACAAAGTAGCCATCTGGATGGTATAAAGTAGCCATCTAGAGGGTCGGCAACAACTTTGTTTGAAGAAGAATTTGGCAGCAAGTTTTAAAGAAAAAGAAGCACACGGCTTTGACAAGAAAAAAAAGGAAGAAGAATGAAGAAAAATTAAAGGCGGTTTAAAAATATAATAATATTTTAATAGCCAATTTTGGCTATATAAATGGAGCTCTTCATTTGGTTTTAATCATCCAATTTTGTAGAGAGCCGAGAGTTTTGTAGAGCTTAAATAATAAAAGCTCTTGAGTTTAGTAAGTGAGAGATTTGGTGCATTGGGATACTGGGTAGTGAGCTAAAATATTACAATACTTGTAATCCTAATATCACTAGTGAAATATTTTCCTTCTGTTTTCGCCCGTGGACGTAGGCTAAAAGCCGAACCACGTAATTTCTTATGTCTATTTTTTGTGCTTGTTCTTTATTTTCTTCCAATTTCATTTAGCTGCGTGCCTGCTTCACCTATCAATTTCCTAACACATTCAACAGCGTTTTGCGCAACCCGCGGGAGTTTGGCCAATAACTTTTCGATCTGCATAATTTATTTGGCTAGACTCGGGTATAAATTCCAGGAAGATGAGAGAAAAAAAATCAATTTTGACTTTGCCAATTCTATCTACTTTTCTTTTCCTTATTAAAATCGATTTGTAGAAGCCTACTAACATAATTCATACTTAAAAATTAACTCAATAATAAAATGTTACCCAAATTTTATACACTTGGCCTAAAATTTATCTTTAACCAATGTGAGATATAATTTTAAACACAATTTATAATTACTTAGTTGTGGGTTTGTGGGCTGAGCTTCTAATGTAAGGATTACTAATGCACATTGTATTTTTATCTTGATGGTATTTTTTTGGTTTTTAAATATCTGTGCAAAATTAGAGTATGATTAAGGTGAGACAACTCTATTGCAGTGGTTTTTTGTTTTTATTGTCGGTAAAAATACTTTTCTTATTGACAATAATTTTTTTTAATAATAAATTCAACTTATGTTTTCATGGATTATATATATGTTACGAAATGTTGTTACAACTAACGATATTATTGTTACCATTAATGAACAATTTGTTGGAGAATTTTAATCCCACCCAAGATCTTGCAAGCAAAAATATCAAACAAATAATAAACAGAAATAGATAGAGAATAAAATTATGACATTAAAATTAGACCCTAGTGGCATTGGTGAGGGAAGATGAAAGAGCATTCCTTCCTTTATTAATTAGTTGATGTATTTTAAACCATTAAAATTTAGTTATTGGCTTAATAAAATAAATGAATGTTTCAAAACTTACATTAATTATTATTAATGGTTACATATTGTTAAATTTAAATAGAAAGAGGAAGAGACATGTAATCTTTTGTAATCTATAAATTATTTTCTATTTATTTTCTATTTTTAATATTTTGTGATGTAATTATTTTTTAATCTCAACCAATATATTAGATAATAGAGAATATAAAAAGATGAGAAATAATGATGCCACAAATCTTAATTACTTAATATTTATAGAGTTTGAAGAAGCCAAAAGACACTAAACAAAAGGTTGTATAATTTAAATATGAGATTATGACATTAAAATTAGGCCCTGCCCTAATGACATTGTTGAGGGAATTAAGATGAAGAAACCTTCCTTCTTATATTAATTAATTGATGTATTTAAGCCACTAAAGTTTAATTATTGGCAAAATAAAATAAATGAATGTTTCAAGACTTATAATTAATTATTATTAATGGTTACATATTATTAAATTTAAATAGAGAATAGAGAATATAAAAAGATGAGAAATAATAATGCCATAAATCTTAACTACTTAATATTTATAGAGTTTGAAGAAGCCAAAAGGCACTAAACAAAAGGTTGCATAATTAAATATGAGATTATGACATTAAAATTAGGCCCTAATGACATTGTTGAGGGAAGATGAAGAAACCTTCATTTCTATATTAATTAATTGATGTATTGAAGCCACTAAAGTTTAATTATTGGCATAATAAAATAAATGAATGTTTCAAAACTTATAATTAATTATTATTAATGGTTACATATTATTGAATTTAAATAGAAATAGGAAGAGACATGTAATCTTTTGTAATCTAATAATTATTTTTTATTTTTAATATTTTGTAATGTAATTATTTTTTTAATCTCAACCAATTTACTAAATAATAGAGAATACAAGAAGATGAGAAACGATGATGCCACATCACCTCCTCTAGTCCCAACTTTATATATATATTAGAAAATAGAACCGCCCTTCACGCGGTTTTGAAAAAAGAATTTAGTATTATCTTTTTTTTCTTACTTTACACTTGATGAAACTGATAAAAAATATAAATTAATTTTTTTTAAGATGAGGCAGCCTTATAAAAAACAAAAAAAGCTATTAGCCAGCAATACAAATAAAGAAGCAACACAAGATAAAGAATAAAATGAGAGAATATATTATAGAGTGATTTTATTCATTCCAATTGTGTGTGTACAAAACAAAAAGATGAGCTCTCCTTTTATAGTTACATAATCACTCCATGAAATTAATGAAAAATTATGAATCATAATTCCTTGTGAGATAGTGGGAGTTATAGGAAAGTTAAAGGTTGCTAATGGGAGATAGTGGGGAGACTAATAGATATATGTTATGAACATCTACATTTATTTTAATAAATTCATAACACTCCCCCTTAGATGTTCATTACAAAGAATATGCCTCATTAAAATCTTTACATAATTGTTATTGTGTAATAACAATCAAATTAATTATGAGAAGATGAAAAGCCAAATCTAAAAGAAAATTTCTCTATTTATTAAATAATAGAGAATATACAAAGATGAGAAATGGCGATACCACATCACCTCCTCAAGTCCCAACTTTATATAGATATATAGATTTATGAAATTGATAAAAAAATATGAATTGATTTTTTTTTAAAGATGAGACAGCCTTATAAAAAATAAAAAAACTATTAACCGGTAATACAAATAAAGAAGTAATGCATGATAAAGAATAAAATTAGAGAATATATTATAGAGTGATTTTATTCATTCCAATTGTGTGTGTACAAAACAAACAGATGAGCTCTCATTTTATAGTTATATAATCACTCCATAAAATTAATGAAAAATTATGGATCATAATTCCTTGTGAGATAGTGGGAGTTATAGGGAAGGTAAAGGTTGCTAATGAGAGATAGTGGGGAGAATAAGAGATATATGTTATGAACATCTACATTTATTTTAATAAATTCATAACACTCCCCCTTGAATATTCATTACAAAGAATATACCTCATTAAAACCTTTACATAATTGTTATTGTGTAATAACAATCAAATTAATTATGAGAAGATGAAAAGCCAAATCTAAAAGAAAATTTCTATATTTATTAGATAATAAAGAATATACAAAGATGAGAAATGGTGATGCCACATCACCTCCTCAAGTCTTAGGTTTATATATATACTAGAAAATAGAACCGCGTTTCACGCGGCTTTGAAAAAAGAATTTAGTATTATCCTTTTTTCTTACTTTACACTTGATGAAACTGATAAAAAAATATGAATTGATTTTTTTTTTAAGATGAGACAACCTTATAAAAAATAAAAACTATTATAGAGTGATTTTATAGAGTGATTTTATAAAATCAATGCAAGATAAAAATAAAGAAGCAATGCAAGATAAAAAATAAAATGAGAGAATATATTATAGAGTGATTTTATTCATTCCAATTGTGTGTGTACAAAACAAAAAGACGAGCTCTCCTTTTATAGTTACATAATCACTCCATGAAATTAATGAAAAATTATGGATCATAATTCCTTGTGAGATAATGAAAAATTATGGATCATAATTCCTTGTGAGATAGTGGGAGTTATAGGGAAGCTAAAGGTTGCTAATGGGAGATAGTGGGGAAAATAAGAGATATATGTTATGAACATCTACATTTATTTTAATAAATTCATAGCACTCCCCCTTGAATGTTCATTACAAAGAATATACCTCATTAAAACCTTTACATAATTGTTATTGTGTAATAACAATCAAATTAATTATGAGAAGATGAAAAATCAAATCTAAAAGAAAATTTCTCTATTTATTAGATAATAAAGAATATACAAAGATGAGAAATGGTGATGCCACATCACTTCCTCAAGTCCCAGCTTTATATATATATATATAGATAGATAGATAGATTTATGATTTATGATATGTATAATTCTAGTGAACAATAACCTAGTTTTTGTCTCTCCTTTTTTATCTTTTAAATTGCACAATGCAAGTGAATTTATTAATTAGTTTTAGCTATCAATTAGACAATTTTAATATGAAATATTTGAGTTTCAGGTGGTGGAAAGATTTAGACTTCACTACAAAGCTGCCTTATGCAAGAGACAGAATCGTAGAGTTGTATTTTTGGATTGTAGGGAGGTATTTTGAGCCAAAGTACACTTTAGCCAGAAAATAATGACCAAAACAATTTACATGGCATCTATCATAGATGACACTTTCGACGCTTATGGTTTCTTTGAAGAGCTCAAACTCTTTGTGGAAGCAGTCCAAAGGTTTAAAATATTTTGTGATCTATATAAATATAATAAATGATTATTATTATTATTATAAATTTTCATTCATACGATATATTGTTACCTGCTATTGGTGATCTAACGGTTGGTATTCTTGACACGTTCGCTATCTAGGTGAATATTTGTGTTATATATTCAGGTGGGACATTGGAACCATGGATATACTTCCAGAATACATGAAAGTGCTTTACAAGGCCCTTTTAGATACTTACAAGAAAATTGAGCAAGACTTGGCCAAGGAAGGAAGATCATCCTACTTACGTTATGACAAAGAAAAGGTAGAAAATTAAGGGGTAAATCCTCAATTATTGTATGTATTTTAAAATGGGTAAATGCTTGAATAGGCTTCAAATATATTTTCGGTTAAATACTCATTTAGCCCTCATATTTTGAAAAATTCTCGAGACACCCTTGTTATTGAATATGTAACACTCTTACCCTCATTTTTTCTTGTCTTTAATAATAATACCCATACTACCATTTTGGAGATTGATTAAAAAGTTAATCCATTATTGTTTATCAGCAAATTAACCAATAATTATTCTTGTCTTTTATAAAAATTATTAGACCGATAGTGTTGAATGTTTCATTGAATTGGTTTGTGGGGCTCAGATGCAAGAGCTTGTTCAAATGTACTTTGTTCAAGCCAAGTGGTTCAGTGAAGGTTATGTTCCGACATGGGAGGAATATTATCCGGTTGGACTTGTAAGTGGCGGCTACTTCTTCCTCGCGGCAAATTCCTTCCTTGGCATGTGTGGTGTTGCAAACAAGGAAGCTTTTGAATGGATATCCAAGAACCCTAAATTTTCTAGAGCGTCGTCAGTTATCTGCAGACTCACGAATGACATTGCTTCCCACCAGGTACGTGCCACACTATAAATTAGTTAATTTATCTATTGCTGAATTGATTTCTCCTCAGCATTTTATAATCTTCTGCCATGCGTACATTTAAATAGAACAGTGTGGTTTTATGTACAGTCAAGATTAGATGAGACTGATGTCGTGAAATTTTAATAATAATGTAATTATCTAATAAACTTTCTTTATTATATATGTGTATAGTTTGAACAGAAGAGAGGACATGTTGCCACAGGAGTTGAATGCAACGGTAAGCAGCATGGAGTTTCAGAAGAAGAGGTAGTTAAAGTTTTTACCGAAGAAGTTGAGAATGCGTGGAAAGATATGAATGAGGAATTCCTGAAACCAACTGCTTTTCCTGTGGCTTTGATTGAGAGACCGCACGTGCGATTGAATTTCTAAACAAGAAGGGTGATTGGTACACTCATTCTCATGCGATTAAAGACAAGATTGCCGCTGCTATCTGAAGAGTTATAAGTATTTCTGTCAGTTACATTTCATGGTGTTTTTGGAATAAATGGTATTTGTATCAAGGGATTGAGTTACTCTTCATCTCTTGCTGTTTGGGATAAAATGTTATTTATAATATGGTGCTTTGAGTCTGAGATCCATATTGGTTAATGCCACATGCTTTGCCATTAAAAGAATAATACTACACTTCGTAATCTTTAAAGATTTCATTAATCAGTAATTATAGAAATCATAAAAATCTATAGTCCGTTAGTTGAACGACTCAGTTGGAATAAAATCTTTTCACGTGATCTTTAAAAGTGTAGAATTAAGGTAACTTGAGATTGGTGTCTCAACCCCATCTTATTCCTGTTTAGCTCGCTTGATTGAGCCCCATTTAATAAAAAAATATATATAACTTGAGATGAGTGACGGAACCATATTGTGACCACAGTGGCCTAAAGTCCTCATTTAAACGAATTTGCTCATGAATTCTTAGTTACATGCTTTACACAAATAGTTAATTTTTTACTAAATATATGGGTACAACTATTTACATTCTAAAAATTATATTGAACACTCTTATTTTAATAAATTTATTTATTACAAGAATATCTTAAATATGATTTACTATTACAATAATATTAGGAATCTCAATATTTGAGTTTCAATTTGAGTCTCAATGCCATTTGTCACTCACCTATTAGATAATATATTTAATAGCTCATAAAATTATTTAACCATCATCCAATGGATGAATGCTCACATCATTTAGGACTCAAATTTGGACTTAAATATTATGATGCTTAGCATTGCTCTTGCTATAAAGAACAATCAATATGAATTAATGTAATTGCATCAAACTCATCCAATAGCTTGAGCCAAACTATACCTATCCCCATTGTGCGACAAGGTTGATCATTCCCCATCACAACTGCACCAGATTCCAATTCGCTGAAATCTATAAACCATTCCCTAACTAGACACAAATGGTAGGTTACTCCGGTATCAAGTATCTATTCGCTTGAACTTGCAACATACGCCGTAGACGTAATAGATAGTGAGTAGTCTGAGTCTTCATCCTCACATGTCATGTTTGCTGCTACTGGTTTCTTCTCATCTCTCTTTTGAGCCTTCAGACAATCTTTCCTCCAATGTCCTTTTTCATGACAAAAGGCACACTTAACTCGAGCTATATTTCTGCTTCTTGATTTGGACCGAGAATTCTTTCTATCTCGCTTCTTCTTTTTCTCCATCGTCATTTCTCTGGCTAACAAAGCTTCAGACGATGCTCTTTCGGAATGTTTATTATTATTCCGAATTTCCAAATTGGTCAATATTGTGCAGGCATCTTTGAAGATGATCACGCTTTTCCCAAATATCAAGGTAGTCACAAAATAGCTATATTCCTCTGGTAGTGAGTGTAACAAAATCATAGCCTTCACTTCATCCTTAATATCTTCATTAAGATTCTTCAAATCAACAAGTAACTTTTCAAATCTTGAGACATGATCGTGCATTGACACATCTGGCTTCATTTGAAAGCCATATACTTGGCTCATTGCATGAAGGCGATTTTCAGCAAGTACTTCTCCTCAAATGTACGCCACAAAGTCATCGCACACTCTTAATCTTTCACCAAGTATTTCACCACCTTCGTCAAACAAGATCTGATCTGATCATAGGCTTTTTTGATCATACGATCCCAAGTTTCTTCATCATACAAGTGTTTTTTTAATTTTTCAGAACAATATCGAGATCGATTTGAATAAGGGCATTCATAACTCCACGCCTCCACATATCAAAGTTGATTTTCCCATCAAACTTTTCAACATCGATCTTCTGGCCTCCTATAACAGGTACTGAATAGAGATTTGACAAATCTCGCCTCCCACCTGAAGTGTCTCCTGAAATAGTTTAGGTAGCTCTCTCTCAAATTCTAGAAGTTTCATCTTCTGCTATTTTCTCAATGAACTATTCCACTTAAAAAATAGCCTTTGTGATGTTAATTTCACGTGAATAAATGTACCAGGAAAGTTTCCAGGATAATGGAGTGGTCACAACGGTCCCACTTGAAACCTAAACTCCTTAGGCTCTTATCGCATTCTTGACAAAACTTTCCTAGACATGCAAAAATACACACCACTTACAATAGACTGTCTCCCAAGTATAAATGGCCGTCTCCACCATATTCGTGAACAATACTGTATACGAGAATAGTACCATATACGTGAAGAGTACTGTATCCCTCCAAGTACGAACCGTCGGCTTTGATACCACTTGTTGTGCACAGAATGCAGAATCAAGCGCACCAAATAATTACAGAAAAATAAAGGACACAAAATTTATGTGGTTCGGCAATATGCTTACGTCCACGGGAGTAAGAGAAAAATAATTGTATTATGAATAATTATTAGAGTACAAATTTGAGTAACGAATCTCATTTTTCAGAAACCAAATATACCTAGTACTCTCATACTCTGCACGAACGATAAATTCCCAGACATATTTCTCTCACTTCTTTCAAAAGCTTAGAAACTTATTAGCTTAACAAATTTTTGGGATGATTCATAAATGAAAAACTTCCTCTATTTATAGGAAGTGTTTTGCACTATTACGCATTCGATGCCCACCTACAATTTGGCCAATTATGCCAAATTGTCAAAGTTGTTGTGAAATTATCAAATTGTCATATGCTTCACCAACTCTTTTGGCTTCAATTTCCACGATTCCAACCACATGCTTCATCCAAATTTCTAATATTGCAGCTAGAAGATCGTGCATGTTGACTTTTCAACAACAATATCCCGCCTCGGCCGAGGTTAATAAAAATTTAATATCTTCATATAAATTAATTTATTACAGCAAATTTCCATGAATTGATGAAGGTGGACGTAGTTTGAGCAAAAGAGAGGACATATTCCCTCAACTGTTGAATGATACATGAAGCAACACGGTGTATCGGAGGAAGAGGCAAAAAAGGCTTTGAAGATACAAGTTGATAATGCGTGGAAAGATATAAATGAAGAGCTTCTGAGTCCAACTGCTGTGTCATTGCCTCTGCTTGAGCGGATTCTTAATCTTGCTCGTGTATGCCACTTTATGTATGAGGATGGCGATCGCTAAACACAACCACTTTTGATGAAAGACCAAGTTGCCTTCGTGCTTAAGGACCCCCTTACTCTATGAAGATATATAAATATACGGAGCATTATGTATGAATCATTTCCACATGAATCGCTCTGAGACTAATAAGAGGAAACGGGGCCGTTGCTCTGTTTATACCTGGTTTGCTAGCTCTTAGCTTGAATCTTTGTCTCTGGAAGCTCCATGTTTCATTGCATTAAATTTCTGAGGCTTAAGTACCCAATATACCGAATTTTTGCAATTGAAGTTGTGGCTTAAGCCAATTAGCCAATGCTATGACCAATTCAATGTTCTGTTGATAGATGCTGAAATTACTTACTGTGGTCTCCTCAGCAGGCAAGAAAAACTAACTTGACCTTTGCCTTACAACTAAATACACTAGTTAGATCGTTGCATTAACCTGAATTTATAATTCAAGGAGATAAAGGCTTATAGTCTGTTCAAGTCTATAATAAAATTATTTCGGAACCATTACGCAGAAAATGCAGCAAAAGATTCATTGTATGAACCTCAACTTAAAATTTCTTAGGAAGCTTTAACTTTTGTAAGTTTTATCCAACTTCAGCATTCTCAACTAAAATCTAATTTCTCTTTGGGGAGTTGCTACCAAGACAAGATTGCAATAAGGGAAAGAAATTGATGTCATCATCTTCTATTTCCTCTTTTAAGTTTATTTCACATAACATAACTAAACGTACTGTGGTGTCTGTACAGCCTTAAATTCTCCATGCTATTAAACACTGCCCATGATTCTTTGCAAGATCAAACAAGATGCATATGAATAAATGATTAACCAAGATTATTCATTGATTGTTTAAGAACTTAGCAACAACAATACTAAGACCAAAACACAAGAATTTGATCAAAAATAACAATCAAACTAATTCTCTCTAAAATGCTCTCTAATACTTGCTGAAACTGCCTCAACAATCAGCTTATATAACAGCTGATAACAAACCCAGATTGCGCAGGACTCAGCCATATGGATAACGGCTTTACACCTAACTTGATTCTCTTCTAAACATGCATTCTCAAGTGCGTCACTTAAACGTTGCTTAAAACGTCATCCCGTGTTGCCGTTTTAATGTTTAAGTAAGCCACATGACCAGCCCGTGACAAATCGAAAACATAATTAATAAGCAAAACGATCCCGTATAAATGCTTCAAGTTTTGAATTCATCATTTTAGTCCGCATGTACAATTCAACTTTCTTCTTAATTTCTCAAATTCTTTCCTGCCTAGGATCCAAGGTTTACTTGGTCAAGATTCAAGTTTGCTTTCGCTGTTTGCTTTTGTCACCTTCTTTTCTTTTCAAGTTTAAATTATTTGTATTGACCTCTTTAAATTCATACTATTTAATAAGAAATCTTCTTTATGAACTTTCAATTTATATTTTTAAGTATAATTTATTATGTGTTAATTTACGAAATATCTCTTTTACTTTAGTATTAAGATTTGTGCATTAATAGTTAATTTATTAATTATAATTATTAATTTTAAGTATAAGTTCATTTTTTATATATAATTGAATTAGATGGTGTAATACATATTATAATGTATTTTCGTTAGTTTAAGACTTGAAAAGCATTTACTTTATTTTACTGCAATAATTTTTATATGCATTACGGCAACCCCAAACCAAAATACTAATTCAGTCCTTGTTTGTGCGTCTGTGGGTTCTTCAGACATATATGATTAATTCGTAAAGAGACTATTAGAAATCATGAGGATCTCATGAGGATATGATCAGGGATCATGTGAATTAAAACAATCTTGTAGATTATTAAAGAATAAATGCTCTCATCATGTCTGTTAATTAAAACAACATGTATCATAACTCTCTTTTTAGAGGATTAGCAGTCTTTAATTGGTGAAACAAATGCACTTTTATATTTCTCACGCTTGTAGAGAGGTTAATTATGATGCAGATTGTAAAGCTAATCTCGGATTGGCTTGTATTTGTTTCACTTGGTGGGATTGATATGCCTCCCGATCAAATTAAACGGTTCCTAACTCATGATACAAATGACTTTCCGTGCCATCGATTTGCCTCATCACATGAGGTGTTGTTATTCTGATATACTATGATTATTTTGACAAGTTAAGACTCATTACATTCCCCTACAAGGGTAATTTCCTAATTGTGGAAAATAAAATACAGCAATTAGACGGAACAACAGCAGGACTCATCAATTATAACAACTGCTAAACTGGGAAAATTAAAATAATTAAAAGTGCTCCTAAATTGTCATACATCTTTATTTTTCATAAATAGAATTATAAGGATAGGGAACCCAATTCTAAAAGAATGGGCGTGTAGCGACAATAGATCTTGGTGGGTTCACGAAATTATTATTATTTTTTTTTGAAAAGATATTTCAATTAAATTAACGATGAAAGGAGATACATCACTTGTGAAGGGTATGAACCCTTCCGCACAATAGTCTCGCACTTCTCTAAAGCTAACTTAGCTAAAAAGTGGGCAATAACATTACAAGATCTAGGCGTATACTTAATACTAACACGTTCGAAGTTTTCCACTAACTTCTGAATTTCTGAAACAACCCAATAGATCTCGGATCTGCTGCCCTGCTTGCTGTTAACTAAACTGACCACACCTTGAGAATCTGATTCCACGATTACAGCTTTCACTTTTGCTTCTCTCGTTGCCAACATACCCCATTCCATAGCTTCTGCTTCCGCATAAGAAACATCTCCATGAAACTTAGAAACCTTGATAGCAGTTGCTGTAACATGCCCCGAATCATCTTTGATCACTGCCCCCAGCCCTACAATGTTCTTTTCGAAGCTGATAGCTGCATCAATGTTTAATTTTACAAAACCATTTTGAGGGGGATTCCATGTCTGAGGAGGTACCCTCTGCTCTGTTTCACTGCAAGCCTTAGCTGAAGAATGCACCCTCTTATAAGCTGCAATCGAAAATTCAATATGTGCTTTGACCAACACAAAATAGGTGACGGTGACGTGTTTTTTTTTTTAATTTTTATGAGATGCCTTTGATGGAACATTTCATTGATCTAGAGTAAGGGCTTAAAAACATATCGCCTTTCCTTTTTAGAGTGACACCGAAAGCCCCAGTCAGAACAAGATCTTCGTTATTTTTTCCATCATGGAGTTTCCAATCGCAAGAGGAAGATAACCGAAAGACAGACCTGGGCACATCCTCTTTTGAGCCCCAAATGGGATCGATTCAAAATGATTTCTGTTGTAACCATGACTCTAGAACCATATTCCTGAATTTTACAAGCATGACCTTTTTATGCACAAGCAACACTGGAACCGCACAAAGTTTCCCTTGTGACCATGACTCTGTAATCATATTCCTAAATTTTACAAGTCTCTCTACATTCGCTTGGGAGTAGCAATGTAGCAGGAAGATGTAACCTCAGAGTTTCTTCAATGACTAGCTTTAAGCATTGCAATTCATGAAGGCTTGCTTCATCAATATTTCTTTTCTTTGTGCCTTTTCCATTACTCTTATGGTGCGTTTACTTTCCAGACTGGGGAATCGGAATCCGAAATCGGAATGATTGATGACGTTTACTTCCCAAATATGGAGCAAGAATCAGAATTGAAATGGTGGGGCCCACCACTATTTGGGAATGGGGAATGGGAGATTGATTCCCATGGAGAGAGGTGGCAATGAGTCTCTTATTCCCAGGATTGACTGTAACACCCCAAATCTAACACGTTGTGAGCACGTGAAGAATGAGGTTATTTACAAATCGTAATCCTTACTCATAAATTCCAAACTGAAATACCTTAAATTCTTATTCAAATAAATCCACAAATTCATACGTCTAACACTAAATAATCTCTCCCAAAACATAATAATAACAAAAGTCTCAAACTCCAAATTACAAGTTCATAACAGAAATAAACTAAAAAGAAACATAAGTCTATTCTTCTTCTGATTCAAGTAACAAAAGGAAACGAAATCTCTAACTCCAAAGCTAAGCACACCTCTCAAAAGGAACTTAATCTGCAAAAAGTAATGACGAGGGGTGAGCCATCAACTCAGTAAGTAAAACCATTCCTAACACACTAGGTCTATCGATACCAAAAATATTGCAAGCCTTCTTTTATTTAAAACATATATCGTAATCCATAAATTTCATAAAATGATATATCACGATAAAATAACATAAATTCATTGTATCTCAAAATATCAAAAGCATAGTTACTTACAAAAGCAAATCATATCACATTCACAGAAAACAAAAGGTTAGCCCATGTCACATAGTGTTACCTATAGTTCCGGTGACCCGGCCAGAAATAGAATCATAATATTGTGTGCACACTCAAAACATAAACCCAATATTGGTCCAGAACATATATATATATCGTATTATACGATCAGAATCAGAATCAGAATAACTACGGACAATGAGCCAAAATATAATGACTTACACGTGGCACTTTGCACTATATGTGGCACTTTGCGATGTTTTGGCCTTCAAGAGGTGGCCCCCATATAGTCCCAAGAGGTGGTCGCCGTACAATCATAAATAATTAAATCATACATAAGTACAAAACATTCGTATCAGTTTCATAAATGTCCATAACAACAATTTAGGCTTGCAAAGTATTTTATAGATAAAATCATAAAAGGTAGTCATGTCATAAAATAATTTACATATTTAAAATCATTTATAAAATAATTTGTTAAAAAGAATTTAGGTTTTGAAAACATTTTCATAAGCTAATTTTGTTATGAAAATCCATTAATCTTTTAAGTAGTATAAAAACATTTAGACTTATAATAATAATATCAAAATACTTATACATATCCAGTATATTAGGAATGAAGTTACTTACCTCAACAAAATAATTTGAATTAACACACCTCTATGCCTCTAAGAGCCTCAATCACCTCCAACACCTCAAACAAATACAAGATATGACAATTAATAACTTATTAAAAGAACCTGGTTTTTCTAATTCATACACGTACAGGTCTGATGCTCATAATTGTAACTCTTCATCTAAAACTCAGAATGACATAATATTCTATGGACCTATTCTGGACACCCATGAGTACCCCATGTAAAATTTTCAAGAGGATCTGATATCAAAAACATTTTCAAAACTATTTATTTCTCGACAAATTCGAAATTGTTTTCACATAACCTAAACCAAACAGAACGGGTTCTGAGATTTTTATAAAATAAAATACTAATCAGAAAATTATTAAATTAAAACTGGGAATACTAGACACATATATTAACTTCCATGTAAAATTTCAGAAGTTTTCGACTTCATGTGGTGGTACAAACAATCTTGTGAATCCGATCGGAATGCTGGAATCTCCGTTTTCCAGTGCAGTGGTTTCTATTTCGAAAATACATATAAAATTGAAAACGAAGTTGAATTTAATGAAATAAAATTTATTCAAGAAACTCTACATGTCTAGTTTCCAGAAATATAAATTTCATAAGAAAAATCATTCAGAAAATATAGGTTTAAATTCGAAATACTCATGCTGTCCAGAATTATCCTGTGTGCTTAATACGTCCAGGATTGATTAACTAAACTCATAATAAATCAAAACCCTAAACAAGGCCTAAACACATTCTAAATCATGTATTATGATCTATAAAAATCTAAAATCATGTCAATATAAACCCTAGATAGAGTGATTGGAAATCTTGTGGGGAATAAGGGGAGTAAACTTACCAATCGCTTTGATTTTCTCTTAAACAAATGCTTGAATCCTAGGGTTTGGGTAAGAGCGTAATGAGCAGCAGAGAAGAAGAAGAAACATCATGGGTTTAGGGTTATGGAAGGGGAAAAATATGAATTTATAAAGAGTCTTAAGAAACCCTATTGAATTTGGGAAAATAACCCTTTTTCAAAAATTACCCCAAAAATAATCCCTATTTATAAGGGCAATAATGTCATTTAAAATTTTCATTAAAATAAAAAAAAGGGAAATTTGGGCGTTACAATGACCATTTTGCCCTCCCCAAAATTAAAAATGCCCACTTTGTCCTCTTTTATAATTAATTAATATAATATTATAATTAATTAATTAATATATTATGATTAATTAATATTTAAATATATTATTAACTATAATTATTAAAAATTATAGGTCTTGAATAAATAATCACAATAATTAATATATTATTATAGTTAATTAATTAATTATTACTATTAATTAATATATTAACATATCATTATTAACAATAATTATTATTTTTGAATAAATAATCACAATAATTCATTTGTTATTATTGTTATTTTAATTAATTAATTAATATACTATTATAACAATTATTAATATAATTAATTTATATATTATTATTAATGAATTAATATAATTATCACTATTAATTAATATATTAATATATTATTATTAATATTAATAATTATTGTTCCTGAATAAATAATCACAATAATTAATATTATTATTTATTAATTAATATAATTATCACTATTAATTAATATATTAATATATTATTATTAATAATTATTGTTCCTGAATAAATAATCACAATAATTAATATTATTATTTATTAATTAATATGCTATTATAATAATTATTAATATAATTATTATAATTAATTAATATATTATTATTAATTAATTAATATATTTATTACTACTAATTAATATATCAGTATATTATTAACAATGATTATTAATATAATTATTATAATTCATTCATATATTATTATTAATTAAATAATATATTTATTACTAATAATTAATATATTAATATATTATTAACAATAATTATTAATAATTATAATTTTTGAATAAATAATCACAATAATTAATATGTTATTTTAATTAAGTAATTAATATTAATATTATTTGTAAATATATATTTTTATATAATTGTTAATATAGTTATTATAATTAATTAATTAAATTTTTTTGCAATTAATTAATATATTAGTTAATAATTATGACAATAATCCATTAAATAATTTTTAGTAATTTGTTATAATGTAACTCATTCCGATTCCGATTCCAAGACAAAGTAAACACATTAATGGCAATTTAGTTCATTCCGATTTTGATTTCTACTATTCAAGTAAACAACTTATTTTGATCCCCATTCCAGCTCATTCTCATTCTTATCCATTCCTATTCCAGTTTAGTAAACGCAACATTAGGGTTAAGCATTCTTGACATAGCCCATTCTATAAAAATGTCCTGAAATGGGATTATAATTTGAGTCATATATGCATATATTGATGTAATTTTATGAAATTTTTTGAGAAATTATTGCAAAGAAATGTTGAAATGGCTCAAAAACAGTATATTTTGTGGATCTTTGCTTTGAGTATGAAAGTTGAACTATTGGCACCCCTCTCATCTCCTCATAAAACCCTCTTTTTAGTTATATTCATTTTATTTTCGAAAATGCCCTTTTTTTAGATATATTTTTCTAAATTCACAATTTTCATTTAATTTGTTTTATTGTTGAAACTCAAAGTATTATTGTACTATTTTTTTTAATTATTTTCAATTTTATTATTAATCTACACACAAATTAAATTAAAAAGTTATATGGGTGATAAGTTTTTTAGTGTTAATCATTGGCTAAAATAACACATATTTACAATTATAATTTTAAAGCAATTTTAAGTATAAAAATATTTAATCAATAAAAAATCAAAAGAGAACAATAGATTATTTTAAATTTGTACAATTTATTTTAGTTAAATAAGAAGTAACATATAGATTTTTTTTTTGAAAAGGATTGATTATGAATTAAGTAATTTGCTGGAAAATTTTTTTATATGTGTTTAATTTTCAATTATCCTTAATTGCAATTTTATTTAAAGTGAGGTTTTGTAAGAATAATGTAGGGGTGCCAATAGCTCCACTCTAAAATCAAATGGCAAGAATTCGCAAAGAATTTTCAATACCATTATAAAAGACCAAAAGCACATTGGGTTGGGTTCCGGGGCCATGACAATCCCCAAAACCAACCCAATCTAGATATGAGCCTTGATTTTAGGCCCCACCGAGTCCAATCAAATTTTAAGCAGATTAGGCACTGAAACCCGACCCAATTCAGTCGGATCCCCAAGGCCCTACAACAGCTGGTTCACCTTAATTTAAGTGGAATGAATTTGCAACACTAGTTTATTACCCTCCGCGCAAATGCGCACACCAACATACATACACAAATAATCATTCTCAAGTGCAGATAATTTCATTTTTATAAACACAAATATGTTCTTAAATTATACAGTTTAAAAAAATAATTTTTAAATAAACTATAAAACTATGAAATTTAAAAGAGTAAAAAATTAAATTTTTTAAAACCCCATGATTTAAGAGCGTATTTGTATGGAAAAAAAATAAGGGTGGTTATATATATATATAGAGAGAGAGAGACACACACACACACACTAATCTTATAATAAGAGAATTTTATACTTTATTAGAGTAATGGATAAATTAAAAAATAAAAAGTACAAATTTTAATATATTAAATGACTATATATATTATATTGGAGTGTGTGTTTTATTATTTTTTAGATTGTCCCTTACTATATTAAAAGAAGAGATTTTCTTATTGTAAAATTATTATATATATAGAGTGAACAACAAGCTAAAAAATTAGCAAATACAAATTTTTATACATTACAAAACAAAACACATTTTATTAGAGTCTATGTTTTATTTTCTCTTACTCATGATTTTAATATGGTTAGATATCTCTAATTGAAAAAGAAAGTCTTAATATCCCTTTTTAAAACTTGACTATTTCTCTAAATCTTAAGATTATAAAAGCCTCTTTTCCTACATATAATTATTGCCAGATTGCCGATGTCCACACAAATTTTGAAAATGAGTACAAATTTTCACAAATATCTCTTACAACTTTTCTTAATTTCCAAAGGTGGCTAACTTAGAATGATGTACGCGTGTGTGTAATTATTCTGGAATGCGGATGTCCGGACAAACTTTTAGAATAAGTACAAGTTCTCTAAAAAAATTTCTTAGTTAACGTGAAAAATATGCCCCAGACAACTTTTCTTTAATTTTCAAAGGTGGCTGACTTAGAATGAATAGGCTGCTTAACTTGGTAACGTGTTATGTATTAACATTTTTCAAATGTCCCCACTGAGGAATTGCCAAAAAAAAAAAAAGAATTCCTTTGCTATTCTTTTAAAGTCATCCTCCCTCTTGATTCAATACAGATTTAATTAATTAAGGAAGTTGTCCACTCCAATTCTAGTTGAAGAAATCTGTCATATCGATAATACAATTATCCACGCGATTTTTTCTACAATGAAATTTAGTGTTACCAAAGAAAATTTCATTCTTCAGAATTTATTTTATTTTTAATTCAAATAAACTAACTACCGAATTGTTGGCCACAAAAAAAATGTTCATTTAAGAACTCTGTTGAAGTTAAATTTGCTTTTGATTTCATTGTCCCTAAAGGCACCTCGTTACTCTTTTGACATTAAACTTTAAAAAAAAAAAAGATGTTTTAGATGTTATTTAACTGTTGCAATGAGTTTTTGGTGAAAGTCTTGACATCATAAGAGTAAAAGAGTATTATGAAAAGTGTAAAAAGGTAAATTACAAATGTTAAAAACTGGTGGGAGAAAATTAAATCAAATTAAATGGTAAATAGCGACAAATCAATAAATCCTACCCATTTGGCCTTTGGCCAAGTGTTGAGCTACTGCAGTTTGAGTCTATTTTGAAATATAAGTACTCAATTTTTTCCTCAATAGAAAATAACTTAATGGAAGTAACCTCAGTCTTTCTCCCACACGAAAAATAAGTAGAGTAGACATTTATCAAATAGTAATAGAGATATTTAATTTGAATAGTATTTCATAAGATTTATATAAATTAATAGTCTTAGTAGTCAGTGGCAAACCTAGGTTGTAGCCCGGTCTAGCTCAGGCAAAAATCATTTGGACCCCTTATTTTTTTTATCAATTTTATACAACAATAGATATTTTATTTTGTTTTTATATATGTATCTAATTCAATTACCCTTATATTTTTATTAATTTTATGTTACAATAGTGTTTTTATTTTATTTTCAAAAATGTCCTTAATTCAATTATATTTTTCTTCAATTGAAATTAGTGACTTATTTTATTACTTGAGTAAATTATATATTTATTGAATATATTAAAAACATTAGGGAGTAAAATGTTATCACTCTTTAACTTATTTTAAAAAATTTAATTTAAAAAAATTATGTCAATATAATAAAAAATCGTCACTAGTATTAAGCTACTTAAGAAAACAACATATAGTAACAATTATCAACATTTTTATAGATTTTTTACTTGAATTTTGAGATTTAATTTATTAGATACATTAATTAAGATGACAAGTTATAAAATAATTTGAGTATTTTGAGGAGCTTTAATTTGATGAAGAATCATCAACATTTGATTATTTAAAGAGAGTCAGAGCACTAGTAAAGGAACAAGGACACCTAAATACATTTTTATTGAGTTGAGTTTATTATTGAAACTTTTGACTAATAATATTTTTATAATTTAAAAAGATGAATAAATTTAATTGTTTAATTTATTTAAGCCAGGTAATTAAGTACTCGACTTCAAACATTAAAATTTTACTTACAATTTTTAATTAATTGTAATTACACGTAATTATTTATTCCAACTTAAAATTCTTAATTGATTAATTAATCCTTATATAACTCTATGTTATTAGAGTTAGATTCCATAATTAAAAAAATGGTGTTTTTATATTTGAATTGCCTTTGTTTTGTATTCTTTTTATAACTATTTTTTATTAGAGTACATAATTACAAGGATAAAGTTCTTCGTATCTCTCCTAATTGATGCATTTTTTTCGACTTATGAATTTTTATGTTCATTTCAAAATGTAAATTTTTTAATTTAGCTTCAAATAGTATAAATTCTTGCTCTTATCAATAGTTATATGTTGTAAATATTAGTAGTTTTTTAATTAAATTACCATAGTGGCTTATGTCCTACCAAAATTATTGAATATCAAATTGAACGATGGAAATTAAAAGTAATTACATAAAATGTTGATGAAGTCCTACCTAAATAATTGAATATCAAATTGAAGTTGTTGGGACGTGGAAAGGGAGAGGTTGAAGTGATATGACTGGTGTTTCAAAACGTGAGGGGGAGTTTTTCAATGCAATTTACCGGGCTAGGCTTATACAGTATATTAGTCTTTCACTATCTATAATCATGACTTGCAGCAAATAATTTGCTTGATACACAGTACACTGAGCACACTATATTAGTGTTTCACTATAACCATGATTTGGAGAAAAGAATTCGCGTGATACAGTATACTAGCGTTCCAATATTATGATGATTTGTAGGAAAGAATTTGTATGAGACAAGCTTAATTTCCACCTCAACATGCTCAATTAGGTGGTACCAAAGATTTTTTTTTTTCATAGCCACTTGAGCTTTAGCCCAATAGTGAATCATTGCCCTTAAAATTAAGCATGACTTTGAGGGCAATGGTTTGAGTCCTCGTAAATTCAAAAAATCTCCTTCAATTAAGTTTGATTGTGTGGAAATATTTGTAAAGTTTTTCTCCCTTGCGGAATGCGAGTGGAGTAGAGGCACTCCTCCTTAGTGATAGTTATTTATCTGAGCATGTACTTCATATAATTAAATGTAATAATGTAAGTTTCAGTTATATATCTGATTATAAATATCAGTGTATTAATCAATATAATAATGTAAGTTTCAGTTATATATCTGATTGTAAATATTAGTGTATTAATCTGCTGTTATAGCAATTGTAAATATCTGTGTAATACAATAACCTTATCCTTAATCAGTTAAAAAAAATTGCATAGTGGGGTACTTTCTACTTTGGGATATATTAAATTTAATATTAAAAAACTTTAAACCTAGTCTTATGTTACGTGGCAGAACATCACACTAGCATTTCTCTGCTTTACAATATTTAGACCCATCAATTTTTTAACGTTAAATTTAGCGAGTCCCACTTTAATTCCATTTTACAACTCACTTTTCTGGCAATAGAGCACGAGTGGACTGACCTGCCGCTGGCCTCACACAAGTCCTCCTTATGCAGAAATGTTGTGAGATGTGAGGGATTATTCGTTATTATAAAAATAATAAACGGGTAAATGGTATACATTAATTATGGTAGAGAGGAAAAATTGGCAATCTTCCCTATCTCTTATATTAACTTATCATAAAAATTACACAGTATATCATCAATAAAATTATCTTCATCAATCTTCATAATCTTATAAAAAAATCAATTATTTTTATATGTATTTTGAAATTAATATAGATTACTCAAATCAAAATATATTTTAATGAAAGATTTAGCTCTTTCAGTTTTCACCAAGAAGATCTGTTTACAAACAATATTTTCAATTTTTCGAACTTTTTAGCTTCTTTTTTTAAAGATGACCTTTTTTACCCACAACTCGACCGAAGAAAAATTGCAGGAAAAATTGTGAAGGCATTTAATATTTTGACTTTTTTAGAAAGTAATACTCCTCAAAGTTTAATTCCTACAAACTAAATAACGAAAAAAAGTTAATTAACTTTTATAAGCTCAATAAAAACTGAGGATAATACTTTATAAAGAGGAACTGAGATATTATTTTTAAAACTGAACATGTCAAGAAGGAAAGTGCCAATCTCTCTTAAATCCACTAAAGTGACTTTGGAAGAAAATAATTTTTCTTTAAATGAAAATAAATCGAAAACCAATGATCATTTCCTACTGTAATAATGGCGTACCTGTTGGAGAAAAATACAAGTTTTTAAATTTTTATAAAACATTTTAAGATCGCTCTCATACAATATATAAGAATTTGTAATCTAGAAATCGTACCTTGAAAATCTAATTTGGCTTTTTCCGCTGAAATGATTTAGGTTCCCAGCTCACGATCCATCACCACCACTCCTGTTAGATCACGATCCGTCACCACCACTTCTGTTAGATCACGATCCGTCACCACCACGCTTGTTAGAACACGAACCGGCACCAATAATCTTCCAGGTTATGACTCAGGTTTGATCTGCACTTGACGTGTGGGCGCCTTTATCATTACCAAAGCAACTAGCACGAGAAAATTTTTCTCTCAACAATAGAGAGAAAAATCTTTTTCTCTGATCTGTATAAAGTGGCTGCTCTTTTTTTTTCTTTAGAGAAAATAAGCTTTTTTATATCTCCCTTTAGTGAAAACGCTAGGCTCCAAATAATGAAAATCAAAACTCACGTCACTTGTTTTTTCTATAGGGGACCCACCTTGTAAAATAATATAAGGCCCCTTACACACAAGCTAATTAAATGGAGCCTCCCACTAAATGATATATTTAGGCTTTTAACCCAAATAAATAGTTATCTTGCATATTAATCCAGTACTATTAAACTAGCCTAATTATTTAATTCCAAATCTACTCCACTAAAAGATTGGAATTGACCTCCATAATTGTACGCTCAAATAATAATTCGTCCCAAGCCACATTGATTTCTTTACTGTACAATCCTTTGTACCACATCATTAATTAAATCGATATCTCAACTGTCCAATCGATTTAATTACATCTTATTCCTTGATACTTAATGGTTTTCTCTAATGATTATTTTCAACATACTAAATATGTTGACACACTCTGGCCAGAGAATTCTATGATCAAGTGCCGAAAACCCATCAAGAGACGTGTTGTGCAAATTCTATATTGTTAACCTATAACTCCAATACTCATAAATGCTCCCACCAAGATACCGGGTAATCTAGACTACAAGTATGTGTCATGCCCATTGGTAACTCAAATGGAATAACAATTACAATAATGAAATCATAATTAACTCAAGATTAAGATTACAGTAAAATCAATGCCTATGAGATTTAATAAGTCTAACAGTTATTACAAAGTTAATTAAATTTCATATGTGATCATGTTCAATGTAGTCGTACTACATCAATAAATTCATACATGATTAAGATAAATCATTCAATGAATTCATTACAGTCTATACCTAAATAAAGTACCTAACTTTATTTATCAACCGCGAACTAAATTTATTTAATCATAAGATAACTTATATTTATGTCTTCTGTGAATCCACATGGTGGTCACATAAACACATATAATATGATTAAATGGATTTTGATCAAAATATTAATGCAATAAGATATTTGAATAAAATAACTCATTAATTTTATTAATAAAAAAAATATTTATTACAATTAAATAAACACATATGCTTTTAAAGAGCATATTTTACCAATAGTACCATCCTTAATAAACAAATAAACAAACAAATGACATAATGGCACATTAGTTCCTGTTAAAACTTATTTTTACCACTTTAGTTCTTGAAAATTTTTAATAACTCATTTCAACCAGTTTTTTAATCAAATATTAGTAAAAAAAATACACTGTTGAAGGATAAATGTAATCTTTTCATTAAATTTTATAGATCTGCGTAAATTAATTAAAACTAGTTAATATAGATAATTAAGATGTAACTTTTATCCTTCAACCATGTGTTACCGAACCATCGTAGAAGAAATGAGGTACTAAAAAATGTATTTGGGCTAAATTGTTGAAACATGTTCAGTAAGCGACTGAAGTGTCACTTTTCCTAAACAAAATAACTTGCCACAGTAAAACTGAAATGAGAAGAACCAAGCCAGCTGTGGGATGAGCTTGCATAGGAGGCATTATTGGAGTTATAAGCTACTCAAGTTATGCAGCCCTGCAATTTATCTATTTTATTTCAGAATGGGGTACGATCCCACGAGATTTGAGTGCCAGGCGAAATAATTTGACTCAAATTTTATTACGTGTAAAGGGTACGTGTGTTGTCATCAAGTGCATAAAACCCTATTGCTACATAATTTCACCAACCAAGTAAAAAAAGAAAATATGCAAAAAAAATAATAATAATAAATCAATTTCCAGAAAATGAATGAATTGGTGTGAAAAATAAATTAATTTTACGAACTTCTCTCTCGCGTTGTGTTTGGAAATTGCATTTAAGGTTAGGGACTTTCAATATATGCCTTTTCTATTTATATATCAACCATCCATATTATTTTTCCCAATTTATAAAGGGTGCATTTAGAAATTTTCAATAGTACACTTCAAGTAAATAAATTCATGGCTAAAATTACGTCATTTCAAGCCATGATAATGTTTGTCATGACCTCATTGGATTGCAGTACAAAATGACGCATCGTTTTATAAGATTTGAACTTAAAAAGAACATAATTTCAATTCTTAAAACGAGAAAAAAAAGTACATGACATACACCTGCTATTCATCGTTAATTCTCGGTTTTTTTTTAAAAAAAAACCAATGTGTTGTAAAATCATGCTTTCATGATACATTCTTTACACAACAATATTCAATATACATCATAAAATTCAACCATTAATTCTCGTTTTTTTTATAATATATTTCTCCCCCCCCCCCCCCCCCCCTTTTTTATATTTTTGTATGTACAAATTGCAAATTTTATGTGCAGTTTGACAAAAGAGAGGACACATTCCCTCTACTATTTGTTAAGGAAGCTCACACTTGTAGTGTAGTCAGCAGAGCAGAGGATGATAGTAGCATTATCAATCAGTTACATGTTGATGATGTGGCATGCCATGTCATGTCTGGTGATTATGAAATTATGTGTACACGTGATTAATTAGTTGAAATTGTTATATTTGCTTACTATATTTTGTTAATAGCCTTAGTTAGTTATAACAGAAATTTAGCTGAGCTTCAGCACTTGTATATAAGGAGCATTTCACCACACATTATGTGTGTATTGTGATTAATGAAATACTAGAAGTTTCTCAGATCTGTTTCTTAATTCTTCTTCATTTTCTCTCGTTTTCTAAGTAATCAAACACCTTTTTCAATCTTCAACTCTATTGAATGCCTAGCTACATGAAGAAACATCAAGTATCAGAGGAAGAGGCTGCAAAGGCGTTGTGTTTAGAAATTGCAAATGCGTGAAAATTTCATTTAAAAATTAGAGAGTGGGCAACCAGAGTAAAAATTAGTCTTCATTTTTAAATTTGAAGGTAATAAAATTTTCTATGAAATTTTCACCCACGCTCTTCATGTAGAGAGTGTTACATGGCAGCTGCAAAACTTTATTGTCGCTGTTCACGACCAATCAATTCGCTAGGCGCTGCTGAGAAGATCGAACACATCGTCATCATTAACCATTACTGGAGCCACCACGACAATTTTGAAGTGAAAGAATTGGTTCAATTTTGAGCTACAAGCAATAGTAAAAAACCACTACGAGAATTGGTTCAAATTTTGAGATAGAAGCCATAGCAAAAAACCACTACGAGAATTATGGTCCATTGCGACCAATAAATTCGTCACAAATAATATATAATTTGTTGAGAAAAAATATGACCAAAAAAATACTGTTGCAAGTTCATGAAAAATTATTAGCGACCACTATATAATTTGGTCGCAAAATAACACTTTTAACAACGAATATAGTGATCACTAAATATCATTTTGTTTATGTTGAACTGTGAGCTTGAAACTGAATTTTAGAAGGTGGTGATATGTCGATTTGTGGCCTTGGCAGTCGTTTTGATCACTAATTTGAAGGGCGAGTTAAGCATGTGATTGAAGGTTGTTAACTGATAGTTACAAGGCAGGAAAATGCTGGGTTTGTTATAACAAACCTAGAACGCAGCTAGCAAGTGGGGGACTTTTCTAGAGTCTTCAAGATTTGTGTATATAGTCTTAGAGGCTATAGTTACAATTAATTTGAAAAGCTTGTATCTTCTTCTTGAGACTTGTAGCTTGTTCTCTGTGATTGAAATAACATTGCCACTCATGTTTTTCGGTGGATGTAAGCTATTTCCAAACCGAACCACTTTACGTTGTGTCTCCAGTTTACTTGTTTCTGTCTTCAGTTCTTGCTTGTGATTTGTTTGTTATTTCTAAATCGTCAATTAAAGAGTTTAGTCAGATCTTGGTGATTTTAGATTGAACTTTTATCGGTCTAGAATCAACAATTTTGGTCTTAGTTATTTATTTTATGACCATTTAATTATCACAATGTTATTTTTTTGTGTACTTATATTGGTTGCAAATTATAATTTCTTTTTAAAAAATAATATTATGTTTTCATGTAATGTGTTGGAATTCATTTTATTTAAAAAAATTAAAATTTTCTTTAAGAATTTAAAACAATAATAACTAACATTATGAAAGTAGAAGAATTAATTTAAATTAACTTATTATTAATTTGATAATACACAAAAACTATCACAAATGAGATTGTAGTATTTAGAACAATTACATAATAATCTTTAATAACAATGTAATATTACAATTACATGATATTCATAAAATTTCTTCATTTTCTTCATCTTATTGCGTAATGATCCTCAATGTTTAATTCCTACAAAACAAATAAAGCAAAAAAGTAAAATAACTTTTATAAACACAATAATTAAATAAATTGTATAACATGAATAAGATGAATCAAGGGGAAAAAAAGATTAAAAAGATTATAAGAATAGAGAAAGAATGAGAATGAGATTTAAGAAGATAAAAGGACTATATATATATATTAGAAATGTTTTAATATAGAATTTTAAAGTGCAGAAAAGTCCAAGAAAGTTTTAAAATCTCACATGTTTAAAACTGTAAGTCATTAAAACTGTGCGGTTTTAAAGCTTTCCCGCACTTTAAAATTTCGGACCAGAAAACTACGTTATTCTTATATATATATATATATATAAGTAGAGTTTTGTGATTAAATGTATAATTTCGTCGCAAATTTTTTTTAAATAATTAATTTCAATTACGTAATTTGGTAAACTTTTTGTCAAAATTTTGATCTTTTGCAACCACATTTTAAAGTAGTTGACACCGAACTAAAGATAAAATAATTTTTTATTATTAAAATAAACCATAATACAGGAATAAAACCTCAGTATTTTAGAGGATTACAATAGGATACAGAAAATTCACCACTCAAAGATAACTTGCAAGAGATAACTAGACTCTTTGATTCAACAAAGCTCACCATTCAAGAAGATTACAAAGAGATATGGATATTCACCACTCAAAGATATCATGTGAGAGATATAAAGCCCTTTGACTTACCAAATCTCATTATTCAAGAGTATTATAAAGAGATATAGATAGTCACCACCCAATATGATTTCCTACAAGAGATATCGGGTTTTTTAATCTATCACTCTAAGAAATTAACCCAAGAAATAAAGAGTTGCATAAAAAGAACTCTAAACACAAAAGCACCCTTTTAAGTTACATCTAAAAATCACGCACTCATCTTAAAATTACTACCTATTACCTTTATATAGACAACTTGAAATATTCCTCCAAGCTTAAGATATGATTGTCATTAGAAATCAAATCAAACTTAAATTGAAGGTCTTAGCTATAATAAATCAGAAGAGAGAAAAGCAAAACTTAATTTATTTTCAAAGTCGGTTTCAACGACAAATTTAAGTTGTCACCACTCATTTAATTATATAATGATGTAGAAAACATCAAATCAAACACCATAAAGTTTATTAAACTCTTGACTCGCAGAGATTTCCAGTGATATACATACACTTTCATGATTCTAGATGAATTGATGCCAGTTAATTCACAACTTTCAACCTTATGCAAAATTCTTATAGTTTTGACCTTTACTAGCTATATCTTGAATATGTTTAAGAAGAGAAGTTCAAATTTGATTCCATAAAGTTCTTTAAAACCTAAACATATGTTGCTTTGATAATATATAATTCATAATCATTACTCTACAACGAAATAGTAAATGTGAAAAATTGGAGTGATAATCTTGTGCTTTGCTTCTTTTTGATTAAATCTGAAAACACTTATGTCACTAAATATGCCAATTTTTTTTTTATCTTTTACGGTCACATTTAAAGTAGTCGTGAAAACACTACAATATAATATTGTTCAAATAGCGTAAGGTTGGAAATATAATATAATCTTGTGCTGTGCTTTCCTTTTTGACTAAATCTGAAAACAATTTTATGTTGGTGGTCACTAAATATGCTAAGATTTTTTAATCTTTTGCAGTCACATTTATAAGTGGTTGTGAAAAAACTATAATATAATATTGTTAAAATAGTATAAGTTGGGAAATATACCGCCAAAAAATCTAACTTTTTGCCGTGAGCAAAATAGTCGCAAACGTTACATATTTTGGGACAAAAATTGTATTTGGTCATAAAAAGAAAATAAATTTCTAATGTTAGACAAACATTTTCTACTACGAATAAGAATGTGGTCGCTAAATACTTAAAAAATTAAAAAGAAAAATAATAAACTCTTTTGCGGGCAATCATAATCTGGTCGCAAAAAACATATATATAGCAATAAAAACAAATTTAGTGGCAAAATATACAACATTTCAGACAATCTTATCTTTGGTCGTGGAAAGTGACATTTTGCGAGTCAATTCTAATCGTCTAAAGAAAATTTGATTGCAAAGACCTTAATTATTTTAGTGAACATTATTGTATCAGCATGCACATTCAGTGAATCAATGGCCCCTTGAGAAAGAGCTGATTCAGATCTGACGCCATAATGATTTGAAAACATTATGAAAAACTTTAAATTTATTTGTTTTCCTTGTATACAAACGTGAGTTATAGGGGTCCATATACACTAAGGATCCTTTGATTTATTGTTGCCTAGTAGAGTGTGCTTCTGCGATTCAAACACAGGAAACTATCTTTAGGAAAAAAATATTTTTCCTCTTTCTGATCTCTAGCTCTTTCTTTAGCCCTTGCTACTACGGGATCCTAAAAATGGCATGCATTGCCCTTCTTCTTCTTCTCTTGAATTTAATATTTATAGTCAAATATTTGCAACAAAATTCAACAAAAGACGGCGCCGACCACAAATTGTTTTTAATACCGACCCCTGCACGTCCTATTCAAAGGTGGATATGCACGAATAGAATGAACAGTCTTCTTGAGTTTTCTATAAATAGAGCAGAGGTGTTTCAAGGTTTCTGCAACCTATTATTTAATACAAACCTTTTTCTTTTTTCAATGATCCTGGCTAACGATTCAGTACAACATTAATCAATTTAGATTTGGCTTCACCTTGGTTTGCTTAAAAAAAAAAGTAGATTTGATTTGTCTGTAAGGAAGATGTCTACTCCAGTTCCAACAGCAGTTGAAGAAAGTGTTCGTCCGATTGCAGGTTTTAGTCCTACTGTATGGGGAAACCATTTCCTGAAATCTGCTTCTGATTTCAAGGTGATTTATACAGGCAGAGTTCTGTATAAATTATAAATATTTCATTACCAGACTTGTCCGATAAGTAAAGACAGCCATACGTATGTATGTGTGCACTCGTGTGCATGTGCTGTAATTTGTAAGGAACATGTATCATATGAATATTAAGACAAACTAAAATCATCGGATTCGTAAAAATTATTTTCATTTCGAACAGTAGTAATTATTCTTAATTTGTGCACGCAGGCAATTGATGCTACGACCCAGGAACAATACGAAGCGCTGAAACAAGAGGTCAGGATGATGATAACGGCTACCGCGGATAAAATTGCCGATAAACTACACTTGATTGATGCAGTACAACGGTTAGGTGTAGCTTATCATTTTGAAAAAGAGATTGAAGATGAATTGGAAAAAATACTTGACCACCTTGACAATGACAGTATCGGTGATGATGATTTTTACACTCTTTCTCTTAGTTTTCGACTTCTTAGGCAGCAAGGAGTTAAGATTTCATGTGGTATGTAATTAATATTTGTGACTTAAGCTTTTGAATAATAATCTAGTGGGCAACAGTGTTCACATCATGGTGACCAATAGTTTCACTTGATGTCGTCCGATTAATCTACAGTTTAAATAATATTCATAAAATGTTATGAAATTTTGCAATGTCTGCACATGCTCACCATATGGTAGGCACTGGCGCTCACTAGGCTATTTTGATTAAGCTTATATAATTGTTAGATTATTTTCTAATCGAGAGTCACATTTATATTATATTTTCGGATGTGATCTTAGCAGATGTGTTTGAGAAGTTTAAAAATAATGAAGGTAAATTCAAGGCATCAATGATCGACGACGTTCAAGTCATGCTAAGTTTGTATGAGGCAGCACACCTAGCCATTAACGGAGAAGATAGTTTAGATGAAGCCATAGTTTTCACTACCACTCACCTTAAGTCAATTGTGTCTCACGCTAGCCCTAATCTTGCTGAGCAAATAAACCATGCTCTCAAACTTCCACTCCGTAAAGCCCCACGAAGGTTAGAGGCAAGATATTTTTTGGATGTCTGTTCAAGAGGTGACATGCATGATAAATCTTTGCTCAAGTTTGCAAAGTTGGACTTTAATTTGTTACAAGCAGCACATCAGAAGGAAGTAAGTGACATGACCAGGTATGATCTTGTTCTAACAAAAAACAATGTTTTTCCTGTCACTACTTTAACGTCAGCATTACAAAGAGTAGGTAAAAATATTGGGAACCTAGCTAAATGGCAAAAGTTTTAAAATAAAACTTAGAAAGTTAAGTGTTATTCACCCTAAATAGAATGTCCTTATATAAACTTGGGAGGATTAATTTTATCACCCAATCTTATATATATTAAACGACGAAGCCAAATTATTCGTTTCTTTGTATTTCTTATGCATTGGTCGTGTTGAGAATTCTGAGTATGAAGATGAGTCAGCAGGTGATTGCAAAGCCATGTTGGCATGCCACCTGAGCAGCCATGTCCAGCAACCAGCTGATGTAGAAGCTGAGGTGTATTCAATGAGTTGGCAAAACTGTTATGCAGGGGAATATTTTCACGTGAACACTGCAAGCTGGAGGTTCTAGAAGGTTGCAAATGATTGGCTCTGTGCAGCTGTAATCGTTTTGTTTTTATTCATTTTGTTTCTCTTAGAGCAAGCTATCCTGAGTATAAATATGTAAGGAATGTGTACATCATTTTCATTCAAGCAATCATAATACAGAAAGGGATTTGTTTGTTTTCTGCTCTGCTTACATATTAAAGCAATTCATTAGAATTTAAGTTGGTATCAGAGCAACTTTTGAGCTATGGAAAGCAGCAGAAATTCACAAACAACCATGAACCAAACACTGGAAAACCCAGATGATCAACCGAATGACTTGAATCAAAACCAACCTGAAAATATTGATAATCAAAATCAAAACAATGGCACCAGAAATGTGACCATGATGAACCATTCTCCTACCCAACATATCACCAGCAACACATATGTGTTCACCACTCCCATTAAGTTGACACAGAACAACTTCATGCTCTGGAGATCACAAGTGGTCTCCAGCATACGAGCAAATGAACTAGAAGGCTTCATAAATGGAAGCCATACCTGTCCTCCCCAATATCTCACCAGCCCTGGACCTAACCAAGCCATTGTCACTCACCAAAATCCAGAGCATCAAGTCTGGAAGAAACAGGACCACATCCTTTTGAGCTGGTTGCTCTCATCTCTCAGTGAGGGTGTCCTAGGCACTGTGGTGGATTGTTCTACTTCCCATGAAGTTTGGACAACTCTTACCAATCAATATGGTGCAAGAACTAGAGCTAGAATATTATACTTGAGAACACAGATTCAAACCACTAAAAAGGGTTCTCTTACAATCCATGACTATTATTCTAGAATGAAAACCATCCTAAATACACTTAGAGCAGCTGGAAACAACATGAGTGATGAGGATTTTATTATGTGTGTCCTGGCTGGAGTAGGTTCTGAATATGATTCTGTTGTTACTAACATTAACTCTATGCCAGAAACCCCCTCACTGTCAGAAGTCTATAGCATGCTCCTCAGCCAAGAAACAAGGACTGAGCAAAATCTCAGCCCTGGCACCCTTGAAGCCAACTTCACACATATGAGAAATGGCAGAAGGAACTGGGGTAATGGTGAAAGATTTGGCAACCAGCAACAGCCTGGGATAGTTTTCAGAAACCCTGGTGGAGGAGCTGGAAATGGTGGTAATGGTGGTCCTGGTCAAGGAAGTCAACATGCTCAGGACAAAGGCAAAGGCAAAGCTACTGCAGAAGGTGAGGGATCTGAATCAAAGGGTCCATGCCAAATCTGTTTCAAAATGGGGCACACAGCTGCTGAATGCTGGCATAGGTTCAAGAAAAACTTTGTGCCACAGCCAAATAGGAGGAGAGGAGCCTACATGGCCACAGCAGAAGGACAAAGCAGCAATGCTTGGTACCTGGACAGTGGTGCCACAAACCATGTGACCAATGCCATTGGAAATATGAACCTGAACTCAGAGTATCAATGTAGTGATAAGCTTACTGTCGGTAATGGTAACAAGCTTTACATCTCTCACATTGGTTATTCCATATTGCCCACTTACAACCCACACAAACACATCAGATTAAATCATATTTTGTGTGTACCTGATATTACCAAAAATCTCATTAGTGTTTCCAAATTGATTCATGACAATAACATTGATGTTGAGTTTCAAAAATCTGTTTGTTTCATTAAGGACAAGAGCCAAGGGAGAATTCTGGTGAAAGGAGTGGCTAGAGATGGACTATATGAGCTGCTGTGCATGCCAGCTCATTTGAGTGGCAACAAGGTTACATTTGCTGCTGAGTTATCTGCATTTCCAGTACCCAAGTCAATAAGCTGCATTAGCAATCCAATATCCATGGCATGTTTTAATTTTAGAACTGATAGTAATGAGTCTTCAGGTGCCAGTGTTGGTACCAGTGTTGTCGAGTCTAGTAAAGCTGACACCAGCAGTAGGGTTTTCAGAACAAATGAAATGGATCTTTGGCACCTTAGGCTGGGGCATCCAAATGAGTTAGTTCTGAAAAACACTCTATCATCTTGTAATCAGCTCAACTTAAATAAAAACATTTCTCCCTCATTTTGCAATGCTTGTCAGTATGGAAAGCAATCAAAACTGAACTTTAAAAGCACTGAAACCAAGACCAGCACAGCCTTAGAACTAATACACAGTGATCTCTGGGGGCCAGCACCTATTCCATCTACCCATGGACACAGATACTACATATCCTTTGTTGATGACAAGACAAGATACACATGGTTGTATCCCTTAACAACAAAATCACAGGCCCTGGACACATTCATTGCATTTAAGAATCAAATAGAAAATCAGTTAAACTTAAGGATCAAGGCCTTACAAACAGACATGGGGGGGGAATTCAAAACTTTCGAGCCTTTTCTCAAGAAAGAAGGCATAGTCCTAAGGCACTCATGCCCTTATTTACATGAGCAAAATGGAAAAGTGGAGAGAAAACACAGACACATTGTGGAAACTGGCCTAGCATTACTAGCCCAAGCAAAAATGCCCTTGAGATTTTGGCAAGAAGCCTTCAGCTATGCCACCTACATCATTAACAGATTAACCTCACCTACCCTTGAAAATAAAACTCCATTTGAGCTGCTATTTCTCACCAAACCAGATTATTCTCAAATTAAAGTTTTCGGTTGTGAATGCTTTCCATACTTAAGACCTTACAACAAGCATAAGTTTGATTTTCACACCTCCAAATGCACACTACTAGGCATTAGTAACAGTCACAAAGGTTACATTTGCATGCATCATTCAGGGAGGACTTACATTTCAGCCAGTGTCAAATTTAATGAACATTCTTTCCCTTTTCAAAACGATTCAAAATTCTGCAAGCATGAGCTCACTGATCAAAATGAGTCACCCACAATACTTGAAAAATTTCAAGTCGTATCCTTTTCCACCAGCATTCCTCCTTATTCAACACAGCAAAATGCAGCTCATAGTCAATCTCAAGCTCCTGCTGGAAACTCAGAACAACTCCCAAGGTTCAGTCAAGATGAAGCTTGTCAGAATTTGAACCTCAATTCTGTGTCAGACAACCACTCACCAGCTGAACCTTCACCAAACACTTCAGCAGAAAATTGCACCTTGCCTCTCATAACAGAACCAAACACTCAAACCTCCATACATCCCATGATCACAAGGTCAAAAGCAGGGATTTTCAAACCAAAGGTTTATCAAACAGCCACTCAATCTCAAACATCCTTACCCCCTGACTCCACTGTTGCAATGAAAGATCCTAAATGGAAAAGAGCAATGGAAGATGAATATAATGCCCTAGTCAAAAACCAAACCTGGATCCTAATACCACATGACCAGAATTACAAGCTTATTGATAATAAATGGGTATACAAAGTGAAGGAGAATCCAGATGGAACCATAAATAGATACAAGGCTAGACTTGTTGTGAAGGGGTTTTTGCAGACACCAGGGCTTGACTTTAATGAAACTTTCAGCCCTGTGATCAAAGCTGCAACAATCAGAATCATCTTAACCTTGGCTGTAAGGAATGATTGGCTGTTGAGACAGGTTGACATAAACAATGCATTCCTGAATGGAGACTTGACAGAGACTGTGTACATGCCACAACCTGAGGGATTTGAGGATAAGAGCAGACCAAATCACATATGCAAGCTCAAGAAAGCTCTCTATGGACTGAGACAAGCACCCAGAGCATGGTTTGAAAAATTAAAGAATGCTCTGTGCTCTTGGGGATTCAACAATTCCAAGAGTGATACTTCTCTATTTTTCAAGAAAGGAGGTGCTGAAGTAATCATTGTACTGGTGTATGTAGATGACATAATTGTGACTGGAAACAACATCAAGGGTATTGAGGAAGTGATAGGAAACCTAAGTAGAGCCTTTGCTCTGAAAGATCTTGGAAACTTGAACTACTTTCTTGGGATACAGGTCATCAGAAATCAGAACTCCATTCTGCTCTCTCAAGCTAAATATGTTCAAGACCTATTAGCTAAAACAGAAATGGAAAACTGTAAGGGAATAGAGTCACCATTCAGCACAACAGAGAAGCTAAAGAAGAGTGAAGGCACACAACTTGACAACCCCTCATTCTATAGGAGTGTTGTAGGAAGCCTTCAGTATGCTGTTTTAACAAGACCAGAGCTTGCATATTCTGTTAACAAACTTAGCCAATACATGTCAGACCCAAGGCAATCTCACTGGACAGCCTGCAAACGAGTGTTGAGGTACCTAAAGAGCACTGCAAATATGTGCTTAAAATTCCAGAAGTCAGAACACTTAGATTTGATAGCATACACTGATGCTGATTGGGCAAGCGATCCAGATGACAGAAGATCAGTAAGTGGTTATTGTGTGTTTTTGGGAGACAATTTAATAGCTTGGAGTTCAAGAAAGCAGGGCATGGTGGCAAGATCTACAGCTGAATCCGAGTACAGGGCCATAGCTTTGTGCACTACTGAAATCACCTGGATAAAGTCTTTGTTTGGTGAACTGGAAATCGAAATGCAAAGAGTTCCTATGATCCTAAGCGATAGCACAAGTGCAGCAGCTATAGCCACAAATCCAGTGTATCATTCAAGAACAAAGCACTTTGAGATAGATTTGCATTTCATTAGAGACAAAGTCACTCAAGGAGAGCTAGAAATCAGCTTTGTAGCCAGCAGAGATCAGGTTGCAGATATATTAACCAAGCCATTGCCTTATTACAAGTTCAATCAGTTTAGAAGCAAACTTAATGTCTTTGACAAGACCATAAGTTTGAGAGAGGGTGTTGAGAATTCTGAGTATGAAGATGAGTCAGCAGGTGATTGCAAAGCCATGTTGGCATGCCACCTGAGCAGCCATGTCCAGCAACCAGCTGATGTAGAAGCTGAGGTGTATTCAATGAGTTGGCAAAACTGTTATGCAGGGGAATATTTTCACGTGAACACTGCAAGCTGGAGGTTCTAGAAGGTTGCAAATGATTGGCTCTGTGCAGCTGTAATCGTTTTGTTTTTATTCATTTTGTTTCTCTTAGAGCAAGCTATCCTGAGTATAAATATGTAAGGAATGTGTACATCATTTTCATTCAAGCAATCATAATACAGAAAGGGATTTGTTTGTTTTCTGCTCTGCTTACATATTAAAGCAATTCATTAGAATTTAAGTGGTCGCAATAGATTCTAATTTCCGTAACTTAGAAGAAAGAGAATCTTTTACACGAAATTTATTTCAGGTGGTGGATAGATTTAGATTTCTCTACCAAGCTGCCTTATGCAAGAGACAGAATAGTTGAATTATATTTTTGGATATTGATGGGAGCATACTATGAGCCCAAATATGCCTTTGGCAGAATTTTTATGTCCAAATTAATAAGCATGATATCCATCCTAGACGATACATTCGACGCCTACGGTACTTATGACGAGCTCAAGCTCTTCGTAGAGGCAGTCAAAAGGTTTGAGTTTCTGTTCAAATATTTTGAATTATTTATTTATTTATTACTAGACTTAAAGCATAGTTGCCCCTCCGGCATGGCCAAGTGGCCTTTGGTCTCATTATTTGGCTAGCCACCCAAGTCCGACTTAGGATGCTTATTTGATTTCCAATTCAGATGGGACATTGGCGCCATAGACACACTACCAGAATACATGAAATTCATTTATAAGTCACTTTTAGATGTTCACGACGAAGCTGAGGAAAGCTTGGCCAAGGAAGGAAGATCGTCATATGGCGTAAAATATGTAAAACAGACGGTATCATTTCGCTATCAATTTCTCCATCTTTCATCACATCAAAAAAAAAAAAAATATTCTCCATCTTTCATTTGTTGTTGGGCATGCCTATACATTGGGGATTGCTATTGACTATTTTGCTTGGTCTATATATATATATTGATGTTCCTCAGATGGAAGAATCAATTATGATGTACTTTAGCGAAGGCAAGTGGTTACATGAAGGTTTTCTCCCAAAAATAGAGGAATATGAAGGTGTTGCCTTAGGGAGTAGCGGTGTTTTAACGCTTGCAACGGCTTCCTTCGTTGACATGGGTGATATTGCAACTAAGGAGGCTTTTGAATGGCTAATCAAAAAGCCTAAGATTGTAGTCGCTGCGCAAACCATTGGCAGACTGATGGATGACATAGCTAGCCATGAGGTACGTGTTAGGGACAATATCCCGCATCGGCCGAGGTTAATAAAAATTTAATATCTTCATATAAATTAATTTATTACAACGAATTTACATGAATTGATGATGGTGGACGTAGTTTGAGCAAAAGAGAGGACATATTCCCTCAGCTGTTGAATGCTACATGAAGCAACATGGTGTATCGGAGGAAGAGGCAAAAAAGGCTTTGAGGATACAAGTTGATAATGCGTGGAAAGATATAAATGAAGAGCTTCTGAGTCCAACTGCTGTGTCATTGCCTCTGCTTGAGCGAATTCTTAATCTTGCTCATGTATGCCACTTTATGTATGAGGATGGCGATCGCTACACGCAACCACTTTTGATGAAAGACCAAGTTGCCTTAGTGCTTAAGGACCCCGTTACTCTATGAAGATACTAGTTCTATATATAAAAATCTATGGAGGATATTATGTATGAATCATTTCCACATGAATCGCTTTGAGACTAATAACTGGAAACAGGACCGTTGCTCTGTTTATACCTGGTTTGCTAGCTTGAATCTTTGTCTCTGGAAGCTCCAGGTTTCATCGCAATAAATTTCTGAAGCTTAAGTACCCAATATACCGAATTTTGCAATTGAAATTGTGGCTTAAGCCAATTAGCCAATGCTATAGCCAATTCAATGTTCTGTTGATAGATGCTGACTTGACCTTGACCTTGGCCTTACAACTAAATACACTAGTTAGATCGTTGCATTAATCTGAATGTATAATTCAAGGAGATAAAGGCTTATATTCTGTCCAAGTCTACAATAAAATTATTTCGGAACCATTACGCAGAAAATGCAGCAACAGATTCATTGCATGAACCTGAGCTTCAAATTTCTTAGGAAGCTTTAACTTTGTGTAAGTTTTATCCAACTTCAGCATTCTCAACTAAAATCTAATTTCTCTTTGGGGAGTTGCTACCAAGATAAGATTGCAATAAGGGAAAGAAAATGACGTCTTCATCTTCTATTTCCTCTTTTAAGTTTATTTCACATAACATAACTAAACGTAATGTGGTGTCTGTACAACCTTAAATTCTCCACGCTATCAAACACCGCCCATGATTCTTTGAAAGATCAAACAAGAATACAAGATTATGAACAAATGATTATTCATTGATTGTTTAAGAACTTAGCAACAACAATACTAAGACCAGAAGCACAAGAATTTGATAAAAAAATAACAATCAAACTAATTCTCTCTAAAATGCTCTCTAATTCTTGCTGAAACTGCCTCAACAATCAGCTTATATAACAGCTGATAACAAACCCGGATTGCACAGGATTCAGTCGTATGGATAACGGCTTTACACCTAACTTGATTCTCTCCTAAACATGCATTCTCAAGTGCGTCACTTAAACGTTGCTTAAAACGTCATCCCCTGTTGCCGTTTTAATGTTTAAGTAAGCCACATGACCAGCCCGTGACAAATCGAAAACATAATTAATAAGCAAAACGATCCCGTATAAATGCTTCATGTTTTGAATTCATCATTTTAGTCCGCATGTACAATTCAACTTTCTTCTTAATTTCTCAAATTCTTTCCTGCCTAGGATCCGAGGTTTACTTGGTCAAGATTCAAGTTTGCTTTCGCTGTTTGCTTTCGTCACCTTCTTTTCTTTTCAAGTTTAAATTATTTGTATTGACCTCTTTAAATTCATATTATTTAATAAGAAATCTTCTATTATGAACTTTCAATTTATATTTTTAAGTATAATTTATTATGTGTTAATTTACGAAATATCTCTTTTACTTTAGTATTAAGATTTGTGCATTAATAGTTAATTTATTAATTATAATTATTAATTTTAGGTATAAGTTCATTTTTTATATATAATTAAATTAGATGGTGTAATACATATTATAATGTATTTTCGTTGGTTTAAGACTTGAAAAGCATTTATTTTATTTTACTGCAATAATTGTTATATGCATTACGGCAACCCCAAACCAAAATCCTAATTCAGTCCTTGTTTATTAAAAATAGAAAATAATTATTAGATTACAAAATATTACATGTTTCTTCCCCTTTCTATTTAAATTCAACAATATGTAACCATTAATAATAATTAATTATAAGTCTTGAAACATTCATTTATTTTATTATGCCAACAATTAAACTTTAGTGGCTTAAAATACATCAATTAATTAATACAGGAATAAAGGTTCCTTCATCTTCCCTCAATAATGTCATTAGGGCCTAATTTTAATGCCATAATCTCATATTTAATTATGCAACTTTTATTTAGTGCCTTTTGGCTTCTTCAAACTCTATAAACATTAAGTATTTAAGATTTGTGGCATCATTATTTCTCATCTTTTTATATTCTCTATTATCTAATATTGGTTGAGATTAAAAAATAATTACATTACAAAATATTAAAAATAGAAAATAATTATTAGATTACAAAAGATTACATGTTTCTTCCTCTTTCTGTTTAAATTCAACAATATGTAACCATTAATAATAATTAATTATAAGTCTTGAAACATTCATTTATTTTATTAAGCCAACAATACATCAACTAATTACTATAGGAAGGAAGATTCATTCATCTTCCCTCACCAATGCCACTAGGGCCTACTTTTAATGTCATAATCTCATATTTAATTATGCAACCTTTTGTTTAGTGTCTTTTGGCTTCTTCAAACTCTATAAACATTAAGTATTTAAGATTTGTTATATTTGAGTTTTTTATTATTTTTTAACCAACATCCTCTTTAGAAATATTCTTGTGTTTTTATTTTTTGACTTGTTTGAATTTTTAGTATTGTATACTTCATGGAGTACTCTTTTCTTCATAAGTTGAACAATGATAAAGATAGTTGGATGATAAGGGTTAGGATTTGTAGGATGTGGGAGTCTGTTAATACCAAGAAGAACAGAGAATTGATTAGTGTGAACATGATTTTTATTGATGAAAAGATTGTACAAAAAATTTCTTCTCCCATTGTTTTCTCTATTTTTTTTTCCCAATTGTTTTACACTTAATGTAGCATTTTTTTTCGTAAGAAAATCTAATGCATGGAACAATCAGGAAAAATTTAGTGACAAGATTTAGGCACATGTTGAGTGAGTATTCTTTGTACAATATCAAGAATTTGAAAGTTGTTTCAACTACAAGCGAGTACAGACCACTTTCAAATCAGTATAAGGTTATTTTCTTGGTTATAACTTCGCTTAAGAGGTTAGAAGAAAGAACTGTTAAGATTCCGATCAATGGATTCTAATTCATATCTCCGAATTTGATTGATATACGTGTGAATGATGATTAATATAAGTGTTAATGATAACACAATCCTCTCAGATATTTTTTTATTATTAATATTTGTTAATCTTTAAGTGTATATTAGAAATTATTGATCCTCATGTTTTAACATGTTTATGATATTTTTTCATAATATTATAGATGTTGGCGGAAGTTTATGTGGTGTGGATGATATTAAGATCATTGGAGCTGGTTGGAAAAAAAAAAGATATAAAAGTTCTAACAGATTAGCAAGTTGAATATAATTTAGAACTTATCAACAACTACAAAAGGTATAAGGTTTGTACACTTACACTATACACATTAATATATATTTTTAAAGTTAACAAAAAAAATTAACTTTCATAAATAACATTAGTTTTATAAGGCCGCCTCATCTTAACAAAAAAAATCAATTTATATTTTTTATCAGTTTCATCAAGTGCAAAGTAAGAAAAATGATAATAATAATTTTTTTTTTCAAAGTCGCGTGAAGCGCGGTTCTATTTCTTAGTTTATAATATAAGAGATGAATTAATCAACTAATGGTGTCTCTTAAATTTGATAATAGAGAATATAAAAAGATGAGGAATAATGATGCCACATCAGCTCTTTTAGATAAAAGAAATGAATGATTCAAGGCTTAAAATTAATTATTTTAACACAACAAATCTTAAATACTTAGTGTTTAGAGAGTTTGAAAAAGCCAAAAGGCACTAAACAAAATATTGCATAATTAAATATGAGATTATGACATTAAAATTAGGCCCTGGTAGTGGCATTGTTGAAGGAAGATGAATGAGTCTTTCTTCTTATATTAATTAGGCTCTAGTAGTATTATTGAGGGAAGATGAAGGAGTCTTCATTCCTATATTGATTAGTTGATTGATATATTTTAAGTCACGAAAGTTTAATTACTAGCATAATAAAATAAATGAATGATTTAAGGCTTACAATTAATTATTTTAATAGTTACATATTGTTGAAAATATTAGATAATAGAGAATACAAAAATATAAGGAATAGTGATGCCACATCAGCTCTTTTAGTCCCAACTTTATATGAATATATAGATTCGTAAAGAGACTATTAGAAATCATGAGGATCTCATTAGGATATGATCAAGGATCATGTGAATTACCAGCCAAGATGAAGAAGCTTCTCAATTAATTCAATTAAGAGCCAAGATCTTCTCCATTATTTCATATTACACCTCATGGAATTGCTTGAATTGTATCATAACGCATCATGTGGAAATTTTGTTGCAGGATAGTGGTTATTTATAACGTATTATTACAAAAGATGGGTAGAAATGTAGTTTACACTTCATACAAACAAGTTCAGTTTTTGGAAGACCCCAACAAGAAGCCGACGTTGTCTTTCCGTTGCATCTAACTATGAATTGCATGTTCATTAAACTTTTTTGCAAGTGCTTAAATGTTACCTTGGAAAGTGATTCCTACAATAGTTGTGAATGGATCCCAGAAAGGCTAAATACTTTCACTTAATTTTTTTTAAGCAATGATTTTTACTTAATTTGTTTTTCTTCAAAGCAATGATTTAACTTTTTTAGGGGGCTAGTTTGGTGTCCGGTTCTAGGGTATTTATAATTACTCTTTGGACCTTTGTTCTTGGGTTAGGCATGGCTAAGGTCATTATTTATAGAGTTGGTATTTTATGGCAAGTCTAGTTAAATTGAAAGTTTATTTATTGCATATCTTGTAATAGAGATTAATTTATTAATTCCCTAATTTAGTGAGATTCCAATTTATTAGGAATATCTGTTTCCTAATTTAATTAGATGTCTATTTTAGCAATTCAATTAATGGTGGGATTCTAGAATTGGCACATGAGATCTATTTAGAGCAAGAAGTTGGTTCAAACAGGAAGTCATTAAATACTCTAGATATTTCTTAGGAAACAAGTAAGGCAAGAAGATCAAATTTAATCCTATTCAGATTCATGGGAATTATAAGAGGAAAGAAACTCTTATTTGGAAAGAATCCAAGTCTTTTAAGACTTGCTATTTTGGTAAAACCCTAGTGCCTTTATAAAGAAAGATATTTCACAATTGAAGTGGGCATGCACAACACAGAGCATAATGCAGAGAAGCAAAATTCGGCCTCCTCCCTAGAGAATCCGGATTTGGCGCACCATGTTTGGTAAATCCATAGGTTGTAACATCTCAACTTAGTGAATTACTTTTCATTTGGGTGTGGCCTCGTGGATGTAGAATTGATTAATCTGAACCACGTAAAAATCTCAGTATCATTTATTTTCTACATTTTATTGTGTTTTTGGAAATTAATATTTTTTATGCGGATGAACAGTAACCGTGAACAATAAACATAAACAGTAACTGTGAACAGTTGCGGTAAACAGTAACGGTAAACAGTAACGGTAAACAGTACTTTGAAAAAAATTAATTAAGTAACGGTAAACAGTACTTTTGAAAAAAATTAATTAAGTAACGGTAAACAGTACTTTTGAAAAAAATTAATTAAGTAATTAATTTTTTATTTTTAATTGCCTACATTTATTTTCGATAGATCTAAATTCCTTTCAGGCATCATGTTCCTCCTTATTGTAATTTCCTTCTCTTTTACATTTAGAAACTAATTGTATGATTGTAAGAAAGAAAGTTATAAGGAAAGGAAATCATATTTTACATTATTTAAAAGAATAATTGATGTTATCGTGTCTTTAGTTAGAATATATTAAGTGATCTTGAATCTTTCTGAACTTGATTGTAGTTTTCTTCTATTATCTTCTAAAAATAAAAAATTAATAACAATATTCAATCCCTTTTGAAAATAATCTTCGGAAATCCTATGATTAATTATTAGAAAGAAAGTTACAATAAAATGGAATAATATTGTAGATTATTTGAAAGAATAAATGCTTTCATCATGTCTGTTAATTAAAACAATATTTATCTTTTCATAACTCTCTTTTTAGAGGATTAGTAGTCTTTAATTGGTGAAGCAAATGCACTTTTGATTTGCCTCCCGATCAAATTAAACGGTTCCTAACTCATGATACAAATGACTTTCCGTGCTATCGTTTTGCCTCGTCACATGCAGTGTTGTTCATCTGATATACTATGATTATTATGACAAGATAAGACTTATTACATTCCCCTACAAAGGTAATTGCCTAATTGGTATACCCAATGAGGAAAATAAAACACAGCAATTAGACAGAACAACAGCAGGACATCAATTATAACAACTGCTAAACTGGGAAAATTAAAATAATTAAAAGTGCTCCTAAATTGTCGTACATCGTTATTTTTCATCAATAGAATTATAAGGAATGGGAAACCAATTCTTAAAAAATGGGTGTGTAGCGAAAATAGATCTTGGACGGTCCACGAGAATTCGATCTGCGCTTTGATCAACACGAAATAGGTGACCGTGACCTTTTTTTTTTTTTTTTAATTTTTATGAGATGCCTTTGATGGAGCATTTCATAATCTAGAGTAAGGGCTTAAAAACAGATCGCCTTTCGTTCTTAGAGTGACACCGAAAGCCTCAGTCAGAACAAGATCTTCGTTATTTTTTCCATCATGGAGTTTCCAATCGAAAGTGGTAGAGCATTTAGCAAGAGGAAGATAACCGAAAGACAGACCTGGGCACATCCTCTTCGAGCTCCAAATGGGATCAATTCAAAATGATTTCTATTGTAACCATGACTCTGGAATCAAATTCCTGAATTTTACAAGCATGACCCATCTTTTTAAGGCACAACCAACACTGGAACCGCACAAGGTTTTCCTAGTGACCATGACTCTGGAATCATATTCCTAAATTTTACAAGCCTCTCTACATTCGCTTGGGAGTAGCAATGTAGCAGGAAGATGTAACCTCGGAGTTTCTTTGATGACTAGCTTTAAGTATTGCAATTCATGAAGGCATGCTTCATCAATATTTCTTTCCTTTGTGCCTTTTCTATTACTCTTGGGGATAAGCATTCTTGACATAGCCCATTCTATAAAACTGTCCTGAAATGGGATTATAATTTGAGTCATATATGTATAAATTGATGTAATTTTATGAAAATTTTAAAGAAACTACTGCAAAGAAATGTTGAAATGGCTTAGAAACAGTATATTTTGTGGATATTTGCTTTGAGTAAAATGAAATGGCAAGAATTCGCAACGAATTTTCAACACCAATATTAAAAACCAGAAGCACTTTGGGTTGGGTTCCGGGGCCATGACAATCCCCAAAACCAACCCAATCTAAATATGGGCCTTGATTTTAGGCCCTACCGAGTCCAATCAAATTTTAAGCAGATTTGGCACTGAAACCCGACCCAACTCAGCCAGATCCCCGAGCCCTATAGCAGCTGGTTCACCTTAATTTAAGTGGAATGAAATTTCAAGTGTAGACGACCTCATTTTTTTTAAATGTAAACTTATTTTTAAATTATACGATTTAAAAAAATTATTTTTAAATGAAATATAAAATTATATAATTTAAAAGAGTTAAAAACTAATTTTCTTAAACACCATGATTTATGAGCATGTTTGTATAAAAAAAAAGGATAGTCGAATAAGAGAATGACATATATATGTATTTTAATATGAGTGATGATTTAATATGAGTGATGATATAATCACAAATTTTTGTACAAATTAATATGGAATTAATTCACTGGTTGAATGAAAATATAAAATAATAGAAATAAATAATGTGGCTCAAGAGATATTTAATTCAACAAATGAATTAATGTCATATCAGTTTGAACAAAATAAATTTATACAAAAATTTATGGTTATATCGTTACTCTTTTAATATATTAAATGACTCTATATATTGTATTGGACTGTGTGCTTTATTATTTTTTAAGTTGTCCCTTACTTTATTAAAAAATTATAAGACAAAACACACTATATTAGAGGTTATGTTTTTTTTCCCTTACTCATGATTTTAATATGGTTAGACATCTCTAATTGAAAAAGAAAGTTTTAGCATCTTTTAATTATTACAAATTTAACTATTTCTCAAAATTTTAAGATCGTAAAAGTCTCTTTTCCTGTATATAATTATTGCCAGATGTGGATGTCTGCATAAGTTGAGTACAAATTTTCACAAATGTCTCTTAGATAATGTGAAAAATATGCCTTGAGACAACTTTTTATTAATTTTCAAAGGCGGCTTACTTAGAATGATTTACGTGCGTGTCTGTGTGTGTATAATTATTCTAGAATGTGGATGCCCCACAAATATCTCACAAATTTTTAGAATAAGTACAAGTTCTCACAAGTATCTCTTAGTTAACGTGAAAAATATGCCCCAGACAACTTTTCTTTAATTTTCAAAGGAGGCTGACTTAGAAGTGTCTTGATGTTTCTGCAACCTATTATGTACTACCATTTTTTCAATGTCCCCACCGAGGAATTGCCAAACAAAGAAAAAACAGAATTCCTTTTCTAATCTTTTAAAATCATCCTCCCTCTTGATTCAGTACAGATTCAATTAATTAAGGAAGTTGTCTACTCCAGTTCCAGTTAAAGAAACTGTTCATGGCATTGCAGTTTTCAATCAAAATAAAATAAAATCTGTCATATCGGTAAAATAATTATCCACGAAAATTTTTTCTGCAATGAAATTTTATATTATCAAAGAAAAATTCATTCTTCGGAATTTATTTTATTTTTAATTCAAATAAACTAACTACCTAATTGCTCTCCACAAAAAAAAAAGGTTCGTTTAGGAACTCTGTTGAAGTTAAATCTGCTTATGATTTCATTGTCCCTGAAGGCACCTCATTACTCTTTCGACATTAAACTTAAAAAAGAAAAAAAGAAAAAAAAGAATGTTATTTAATTATTGCAATGAGTTTGTTGTGAAAGTCTTAACGTCGTAAGAGTAAAAGAGTATTATGAAAACTGTAAAAAGAGTCCCACTGACCTGCCGCTGGTCTCACACAAGTCCTCCTGTGAGGTTTGCTGGTGAATCAAAACTCAGCATAACTAAACGGTGTCGTTTTGGCATTTTGAAGAAGCTCATAAGTGATGCACGTGACTGACGCGTGAGGAGCTTTAATTCAGTTCGTTAAATTCGTTATTCCACGTGTAAGGAATCTGTTTCACCTGGGGTTCGCGGGTTAGTTGCTCTGGTTGCTATAAGAGCAGGCTGACGAACTGAATTAAGAGAGCTTGTAAATTGATTCAATAAAGGGTTTCGAAAAGGAGTATTGAACTCTCTGAAATCTTGTAAACAAAACTCTGTAAACAATAGTCCCCATTGTTGGTTAATGAAAGCTCTGCAGAAAGCTTTTCCCGTGGATGTAAGTTGTTCTAATTGGAGCAACTGAACCACGTAATTGACTTGTGTATTGTTTGCTATTGGGTTGATTCTTTGTTCTGTATTCTTTCTAGTTTCTTGGGTACATGGTGTTAATATTCTGGTTCTTTCTCATTTGTGCGTCTTGAAATTGTCTTTGTCAAAGATCCTGGGAAGTGTTTTGGTTTGTCTAAAGAAGCATACAGCAGGTCAAAACACTACAATTGGTATCAGAGCTTGGTATCTTTGATCAAGACCAAGAATGGGCACGCCAAGAATAGACCTAGAAAAGTTCACTGGCAAGAATGACTTCAACATGTGGAAAATCAAAATGGAAGCCTTGCTGATCACTCAAGGATTGGGAGATGCTCTCGAACCTATCACCAAGAAAGAGGGAAAAGAAGTCTCATCATCCAAGACCCCAGAGGAAGCAGCTGAAATAGATAAGAAGGCCAGAAGCATTATAATCCTCAGTCTTGGAGATGCTGTTATCAGAGAGGTGGCTAAAGAAAAGACAGTTGCTGTTTTGTGGGCTAAACTAGATGGAATCTACATGACCAAGTCACTAGCGAATCGTCTCTACATAAAAAAGAGAATGTTCACTCTAAGAATGGCAGAGGGGTCATCTCTGGATCATCATATAGATGAATTTAATAAAGTATGTGATACTTTAGAATCTATTGATGAGGGCCTGAATGATGAAGGGAAAGCACTTCTTTTAATAAGCTCTTTACCGAAATCTTATGAGCATTTTGTGGATGCCTTGATGTATGGAAGGCAATCTCTGACCCTGGATGAAGTTAAGGCTGCCCTTAACACCAGAGAGCTACAAGGAAAACAAAATGCTGTGGAGGGTGGTGTTGGGGAAGGACTGACAGCAATGGGTAGATTTGATAAACATGATGAAAAGAAAAAGAAAGAAGGAAAGCAGAAGAAGAAACAAAAGGGCTGGAAATGTTTCCAGTGTCATAAAGAAAGACATCTCAAAAGGGATTGCCCTGAAAGAAAGACTAACCCAAAAGACTCAATGAATCGAAGTGGGGATGCAGCCATAGTTGAAGAGGAGGGATATGAGTCAGCAGGTGTGTGTGTAGCAACTGATTGCAGCCAAAAAGGTAAATGGATCTTGGACTCTGGATGCACCTTCCATATGACTCCCTTTAAGGATTATTTTACTGAATACCATGAAATTAATGGTGGGAGAGTAATGATGGGGAATAATGCCATGTGTAGAGTCATTGGTATTGGTACTGTTAGACTTAGATTGCAAGATGGAACTCTGTTGATGATTAAACATGTAAGACATGTGCCTGATCTTAAAAGAAACCTTATCTCCTTGGGGATGTTTGATCAAATGAGGTATAGCATTAGGCTTGAATCTGGTGATCTGAGGGTATTAGATGACTCTAAAGTGGTTTTAAAAGGCAATAGGAGAAATGGGGTGTATGTCCTAGATGGAGAGATCATAGCAGGTGAATCTGGGTATTCTGGAAATGTCAAAACAGATTGCACCAGGCTATGGCACCTTAGGCTGGGTCATATAAGTGAAAAGGGATTAAAAGAGTTAGAGAAGCAAGGTGTATTAGGCAAAGGAAAGATAGGCAGCCTAGAGTTCTGTGAAGACTGTGTGTTTGGTAAATCTTCAAGGGCAAGCTTTAAGAGATCAAACCAGAAGTCTGAAAATATCCTAGACTATATACACTTAGATCTTTGGGGACCAGCTCAGGAGTTGTCTCTGGGAGGGAATAGATACTTTGTGTCTTTCATTGATGACTTTTCAAGGAAGGTCTGGACTTATGCTTTAAAGCAAAAGGATCAGGTGTTTGAAAAGTTTAAGGAATGGAAGAGTCTTGTTGAAAAGCAGACAAGTAAGAAAGTGAAGAAGCTGAGGACAGATAATGGGTTGGAATTCTACAACCAACAGTTTGGGAGCTACTGTGCAAATGAGGGCATAATGAGGCACAGGACAGTGAAGTTCACTCCCCAACAAAATGGGTTAGCTGAGAGGATGAACAGGACACTTATGGAGAAAGTAAGATGTATGTTGATACAGTCCAGGCTTCCAAAATCCTTATGGGCAGAGGTACTGATGACAGCTAGTTATTTGGTGAATCTCAGTCCCTCTTCAGCACTGGATTTCAAGACACCCTTTGAGATGTGGCATGGTAAACCAGCAAGCTATGAAGGCCTGAGAGCATTTGGATGTACAGCCTATGCTCATATTAAACAAGGAAAGCTTGCACCAAGGGCATTAAAAGGAGTCTTCATAGGCTACCCAGATGGAGTGAAAGGCTACAAGATCTGGTGCACTGATCTAAGGCCCCCAAAATGTATAATCAGCAGGGATGTAATCTTCAATGAAGATGAGCTGATAAGAAAAACTCATCCAGCTGAAGGAACAAACTCAGATTCTAAACCCTCTGAGATGTTGGAATTTGAGGTGGAGCAGCCTGATCAGACGAACACAGAATAAGCAACAGACTTTGAAGATGGTGAAAATGAATCAGGGGAAACACATGCACCTCATCAACATGTGGAGACAACAGTGAACCCTCAGATAGGAGACTATCAACTTACCAGAGATAGAAGAAGAAGACAAATCAAACCACCAAAAAGGTTTGGTTATGCAGATCTAACTGCCCTTGCTTTAGCTGCAGCACACAATATAGCTGATGAAGAACCAAAGACCTTCAAGGAGGCAGTGCAGAGTCCAAACAAAAGGGAATGGATGGCAGCAATGGATGATGAAATTGCTTCTCTGCATAAAAATAAAACATGGGAATTGGTTGAGAAGCCAGCAGGCAGAAGAGTGGTTGGATGCAAATGGATCTACAAAGTCAAGGAAGGTTTAACTCAGGCAGAACCAAGGAGGTTTAAAGCTAGACTTGTAGCCAAGGGGTATACTCAAAGAGAAGGGGTTGATTTCAAAGAGGTGTTCTCTCCAGTAGTTAGACATGCCTCAATAAGGGTGATATTGGCCTTAACAGCAGTGGAAGACATGGAGCTTGATCAACTTGATGTCAAGACTGCATTTTTGCATGGGATACTACAAGAAGAGATATTCATGAGTCAACCAGAAGGGTATGAAGACCCTAAGAAGAAAGACAGTGTGTGCTTGTTAAAGAAATCACTCTATGGCCTCAAGCAATCCCCTAGGCAATGGTACCTCAGGTTTGATGAATTCATGGTGTCAAATGGATTCATGAGGTGTAGCTATGATTGCTGTGTGTATTTTAAGAGGATAAACGTCAGTGTATATGTGTATCTACTGTTATATGTAGATGACATGCTACTGGCAAGTAAGGATAGAGAGGTAATTGAAGAACTAAAGTTGCTGCTCAGTACAGAGTTTGAGATGAAGGATCTCGGGCAAGCTAAGAAGATCCTAGGAGTAGAAATCAGAAGGAACAGGAAAAGTGGGATGCTGTTTCTGTCACAAGAAAGCTACTTAAAGAAAGTCTTAACCACCTATGGAATGACAGACTCAAAACCTGTCCAGACACCACTTGCTTCTCATTTCAGACTCAACAGCTCTCAGTGTCCATCCACTGATGAAGAAAATCAAGAAATGATGTCAGTTCCCTATGCAAATGCAGTAGGGTGTCTGATGTATGCCATGGTCTTAACAAGACCTGACATAGCCCATGCTGTCAGTGTGATAAGCAGGTATATGGCCTCACCTGGAAGGGAACACTGGAAGGCTGTGAAGTGGGTAATGAGATATCTAAGTGGGACTTTGAAGAAAGGTCTGGTGTATGGGAGAAACAGGGAAAGTGAGGACAGCTTGTGGGGTTATGTTGACTCAGATTTTGCTGGAGATTTAGACAGAAGGAGGTCTCTGACTGGATATGTGTTCATGCTGAGGGGGTGTGTTGTTAACTGGAAATCTGCATTACAGCATGTGGTGGCACTCTCTACTACAGAAGCTGAGTATACAGCTGCTACAGAAGCTGTTAAAGAGGCTTTGTGGCTTAAGGGGTTAACATATGAGCTGGGGATAATGCAGAGTACAGTTTCTATATTCTGTGATAGTTCTAGTGCCATACATCTCTGCAAAAATCCAGCACACCATGAGAAAACAAAGCATATAGATATCAAGCTACATTTCATAAGGCATGAAGTCTCAAAGGGAGATATCAAAATGGTTAAAATCCATACTGATGTAAACCCTGCAGACATACTTACGAAGACTGTTCCTGTGGCTAAGTTTGAGTTAAGCTTAGACTTAGTGGGACTAGGTATTATCTAAATGATACTTAGTGTTGGAGAAGGAGTATGCAGAGGAGTATTGATTCAAGGTGGAGAATTGTGAGGTTTGCTGGTGAATCAAAACTCAGCATAACTAAACGGTGTCGTTTTGGCATTTTGAAGAAGCTCATAAGTGATGCACGTGACTGACGCGTGAGGAGCTTTAATTCAGTTCGTTAAATTCGTTATTCCACGTGTAAGGAATCTGTTTCACCTGGGGTTCGCGGGTTAGTTGCTCTGGTTGCTATAAGAGCAGGCTGACGAACTGAATTAAGAGAGCTTGTAAATTGATTCAATAAAGGGTTTCGAAAAGGAGTATTGAACTCTCCGAAATCTTGTAAACAAAACTCTGTAAACAATAGTCCCCATTGTTGGTTAATGAAAGCTCTGCAGAAAGCTTTTCCCGTGGATGTAAGTTGTTCTAATTGGAGCAACTGAACCACGTAATTGACTTGTGTATTGTTTGCTATTGGGTTGATTCTTTGTTCTGTATTCTTTCTAGTTTCTTGGGTACATGGTGTTAATATTCTGGTTCTTTCTCATCTGTGCGTCTTGAAATTGTCTTTGTCAAAGATCCTGGGAAGTGTTTTGGTTTGTCTAAAGAAGCATACAGCAGGTCAAAACACTACACCTCCTTATGCAGAAATGAGTTTTTTTTATTTCCTTGTTCATTTTTCATTAATTTTATGCGCAAAGCACAATTGGATGTATGTTCAAAATAATTCTCCTATGTTCCGTTTTATTCATCGAACCACCATCTTCAATATTTTCCTTATCACCTTATACACTTTAAAAGTTGAAAGCAAAAGATGCACATAAATTAACATATTTTAAAAAATGAAAAATAACGAAAAGGATTAATAGAAACATCTTAATATGTTTTTGGAACTTGCCCACAATTTTTTTAAAAAAAATATAAAGGGGCTCTAAAAGAGTTAGGACAAGACTAAACGGCATTGGGCAACCACATACATGTTATGAGCTTGCCCACAAATCTTTTATGATATCTAACTAAAATATAATTCCGTACTGAAGAGTTGAGAAAAATTAAGGTTAGCATAAATAATGACATCATTAATGGATGTGTGGATAGGTGTCCAACGTAATGATAGTTTAACTATTTTTATTAAATTGTCATGAATAATAAATTACATGAAGGTTATTTTAGTATTATAATTTTTTTTAGTAAAATATGGTGTTAAAAGCGTATTTTAAGGTGCAAGTAGTCCCACTTATAAATAAAATAAATGAAAGTTCAATAGTAAACTGGCCAACACAACTCCTTAGCTAAGCAAGTTGACACCTCTTGACGAAATGAAATTGTAAGGTTGGTTGAAGATAATTGAAACAAAATTCCTAAATAATCGGGTTGACAAATCTAGGGTTTTGGCCCCACTATATAATAATCCTAAATATTGTGAATTTATGAAAATATGTAAATTTGAAATATTATGTTATAATAAAATTCTCCTAATCTAAATAAGAAAAGATAAACAATGTTCAAATCCGAATTCAAGAAAAAAAATCCTAGAAAAAATAAGAAAAATAAGAAAAATAAAAAACATTTTAAAATTGAAAAGTGACTAGGAAAGAAGCAGAATTTTTAGCCCGACCATAAGGTAGAACTAAGCAAGTTGTTCTATGTTGGTTCATCTTATCGCAAGTTTTAAAACAGTATATTATACGCTAAAGACGGACATTTATAGTACAAGTCATGGGCTCTAGAAAATACTCTGCTTTTAATACACAACAATCCTACATCACCTCTTCCCTTCCCTTACTCATAAGGCAAAAGATTCAAATATCCCATAATTATGGATGTATAATTAAAAAAAATAAACCGATTATTTTTATTAAAAAAAAGAAGATAAAAGAGAACAAAATATGATGAAATAATGATAAAAATATTTGTCCTTTTTGTGAATTTTTAATTAATACATGTACAAATGATCATTTTTAATTAACTAGCATGTAGACTCATAAATATGAATTAATACTTTTGTACATGCGTGGATTGCAGATAAGTGATACTTCAAATCAAGAGGAATACAAGTCAGGAGCCTGATAACAGCTACGGTAGATAAGCCTGCCCAGAAGTTGCAATTGAATGATGTAGTCCAACGATTGGGTGTGGCCTATCACTTCGAACAGGAGATAGAAGATGCATTAGAAAATATTTATCATGATAACTTTGACAATTGTTGATGCCAAAATCCATTGAGTTGGCTAGTGACTCGATCTCAGATCCCTGCATCATTTAGACTAATTAACTGATGTGTTTGCTTCCGGTGATTGACCAAATTATTTATCTAATAGACACGTCGTTCGTTGTTTGAAGGAAGAACCGATTAAGTATTTGTTTCGGGACGCTTTAGAAATTTTTAGAATATCTAATGATGTATGTGTGTAAAACTAAATAACTAAATGAATGATTATAACTGTAAATAAAGGTATTTATAACGAGAAACTAGTCGGGAAAAAAAAACTAATTTTACCTTTTCAGTTAATAATCTTTATGAGCTAAAATGATCAATTTGACGGCTGCTGTATAAATTTTTGTTTTAAGTGAGTCGCGTACGTGTCAAACCCGCGCATGTAACACCTTTTGTACATTCCTCTTGTATTGTTCTGTAAGAGCCGAAAAAGAAGAAGAAGAAGAAAAAGAAAAGTTTGATAGATTATGAACAGATGAGGGGATGTGGTTGGTGGGTAGAAAACTAACACTCGTAGCTTGAAACCCATTAATCTAATTGCGTAATAATGTTGTATTATGTAGACATTTTATTTATTACAAACCAACGAATTTGACAATTTTAAAAGTAACGTGTTGGTATTGATATTTGTATTGAATTGTTATAAACATACCTTTAGCTTTTTCCCCTAAAGTCACATTTATCACAGATTTTAAGTAAATGTAATAGAAAAATCAAAATTGAGAAAGAAAGTTCAACCTCTCTTGGCTTGATTTTCTTTGGGTTTTTATAAACACCCCACACCCATGACCTTATAGCGTGGCAATTATTGAATTAAATTCATATCCTGACTTTTTGGAGGTGATTTGTGGCGGTTATTTTGATTGAGTCATGCTTCCTGGTGACTTGGTCCAATGTCTCCTTAAACCTGTCTGCTTGAGGTCACCAAAATTGCCACATGGTCAAGATAGCTTGCTCAAGGTCACAAGATTTACCCTCTGATCGAAATGATCTACTCATGGCCTCAAGATTACCACTTGGTCGAGGTAGTCTGCTCGTAATCTCAAGATTACCACCTGGTTGAGGTGGTCTACTCATAATCTCAAGATTACCACATGGTCGAGGTGGTATGCTCATGGTCTTAAGAATTACCACCTAGTCGAAATGATCTGCTCATGGTCTCAAGATTACCATCTGGTCGAGGTGGTTTGCTCGTAGTCTGAAGATTACCACCTAGTTGATATGGTCTACTCAAGGTCACAAAAATTACCTTTTATTAGCCTATCAATCATTTGCTCACTTTTTATTTTAGGAGATCATGGTTACCCTATTTTATTCCCCAAACAACTATCTTTAAGTGTTGTAATTCATGACGGCATGCTTCCTCAACAATTCTTTCCTTTTGAAAGTCTTTTCTTGCCTCTACTTCGACCTTTTCCATCACTCTTGGGTGTTTAAGCTTTTTTGACAGGGCGGTCCTGAAATGGGATTATAATTTGAGTCATACATGTATATGTTGATGTAATTTATGAAAGTTTTTTAGAAACTAAAGCAAAGAAAGGTTGAAATGGCTCATAAACAGTATATTTTGTGGATCCTTGCTTTGAGTAATAATGAAATGGCAAGAATTGACATCCCCGAATTTTTTATCACCGTTAGATATAAGCCAGAAGCACTTTGGGTTGGGTTTTAGAGCCATGACAAGCAGCAAAACCAACCCAATCTAAATCTCGGCTTTAATCCGAGGCCCTTTCCGGTCCAATCAAATTTTAAACTGATTCCACACCTAAAAAGTGTCCCAATTTGGTTGGATTTAGGGATGACAAATTGATCTATATATCTATATATCCAATCTAATTGAATTAAATAATATCCGTTTAAAATATTTTTGGATGTGAATATGGGTAATTTAAAAAAAAATTTAATTAGATATTGGATAAATATAAATATTTAATAGATATCCAAAATTCAATTAATTTATATGAAAAAAACAAAAACAAATGCACTAATTATTATCCATCTATAATTAGATATTTATCGTCCCTAGTCGGATTCCCATGCCCTATAACAGATGGGATTTTTCTGCCATCATAACTGCATGAGCAAGTCGTATACCTCCACTTTTTTTTTTTTTTGGCCAGCATGGTTTGAGATCATCTTAACTTAATTTACATAGAATAAAGTTGCAACGCTAGTTTTATGCCCCACGTGCGTGCGCACGCAAATATAAAGTAATTTTATAATAGAAGAATTTTATATTTTATTAAAGTAATAGATAAATTAAAAGAATAAAGATATCTACACTTTCAAGATTTGGAGAAATGGTTATAAAAACTCCTAAATTTTTAATATGAGACATTTAGAATTTTTTTTTTATCATAATACCTTTTAACTCTATGAACTTAAAAAAAATGACCTCAAAATTTTATAATAAATAAAAATATGACATTAAAATAAATGTAATAATATATACATTTTAAAATAATTTTTTGAGAAGAAAAATAATTTTAATATTTTAAAATTTTAAAATATTTTACAATCTATTATACCTATTTTATTATAATAAAGTAATTTTAATAATAAATAGAAACATGATATTAAAGTAAATAAATTTAAAACTAAAATTATTTTGAATATTATGTAAAATATAATTTTAATATTCTGTTAACTGTAAAGCCTATTTAACTCAAAGATTTATTTAAAATCTTTATAATAAATACAATTATATTATTAAAATAAATATATTAATTTAAAATTTTAATTTTTTAAATGTAAAAAATAATTTAATATTATTAGTTTACTAGATTGATTATATTATTTATATTAATTTGTATGAATTAAAAAATTTAAAGTCAATTTTCTAATTACTATATTGAAAGGGTATTATCATCAAAGAAAAGATGTTGGTATGCCTTTTTGAAAATTTGAGAGTTTGTGTGACCATTTTCTCAAATATTGGGGGTGTGGGTGTCTTTTTTTCTAAATTAAAAATAAAAAATTTAAAGTATAAGATAATTTCATATTTTATTAAAGTAATAGATTAAAAGATAAAAAATATAAATTTTAATACATTGGAGTGTATGTTTATCATTTTCAGCTTGTCTCTTATTTTATTCAAGTAAGAGATTTTCTTATTATAAATTACTAGATAAATAGAGTGAGCTACAAGTGAAAAGATAAAGGGCAAAGCACACTGCATTAAAATCTGAATTTTTTTAATTTATTTCTGTCTATGATATAGTCACATTTTCTAATTAAAAAAATTATTTCACACACACAAATATAAATATGTAATCATTATTTTTGGATGCACAAGTACGCACAAATTTTTAGAATGAGTACAAATTTTCGCCAATATCTCCTAGATAAAGTGAAAAATATGCCCAGCGATAATTTTTCTTAAATTTCTTAATTTTTAAAAGCGGGTGATTATAGCCACTAGACTTTAACTTAGTGGTTAGATACCAAGCCTCACAATTGTGAGGTCATAGTCCCTGAACTCGGAGGCACCTTATTACTCTTTTGACATTAAACTTATAAAAAAGATATATGTTATTTAAATATTGTAATGAATTTTTTTCTTTTTTATGAAAGTGTGAACATCATAAGAATAATAGAGTATTATGAAAACTGGAAAATAATAAATTATAAACGTTTAAAGCTGCTGGGAGAAAATTAAATTAAATTGAATGGTAAATAGCGACAGAATAGTAAATCCGACCTAAATAATTGAATATCAAATTGAATGGTCGAAAATAAAAGTAATAAGATAAAACATTGATATAAGGAGAGAGGTTGAAGTGGTAAGACAGGTGTTTCAATTATTGTATCATACATAAACGTGAGAGGGAGAATTTCAATGCAGCTTACGTTCAATGCGCTACCTTATACAGTATATTAGTTTTTGGAGTTTTTCACTATCTATAATCATGATTTGTAGAACAGAATTTGCATGTGTCAGCATGCTTAATAAGGTCATACATCATTTCAGTCACTTGAGTGGTGTTTTATTACGTCATTCATTGTATTTTAAGTTCATACGTCAGTTTAGTCACTGATTTTTTACCTTTCTGATGCTAAACTTAAAATTATTAATTTACAGTGAGTACGACTTTTGTTTCATTTTCGCACCTACTATTCTAAGTGAGCCCCCAGTGATTCTTTTTTTTTTAAAAAAATTTCACCTTCGAAATGAATTAGAAAATTTATTTGAGATAAGTCCTGCTGGAACTAAATTTTTATATTTGTGATATCATTAGAGTTATCAGAAACAACCCCCAATAAAATGCTTGGATCATTTACTAACCAGAATAGACTTTGGCTTTAAGAATAACTAAAATATAGGAAAATTATATAATACCATATGTTGAGTAATGAAAAGTACCAGCTCGGCCATGCCTTCATCTCTCACTCTGAGGCGAATCTCCTCAGCTGAATGGCAAGATAAGAGTTCTGGTAAAACATCTTAAACAGACATGTGCCAACTAGAGACGAGCACTGACCAGAGATATATACCGGCCAAATACTCATCACCCAAAGAAAGAGCACACGATTTCACGAAATTGTGACAGTTTCGCTATGCCTCGAACCGTTGGGAGGAACATGGCATCCCACGTTTACCCACGATTCGGTGGTTAGAGACTCATGAGGGTCTGCCATCACCTGAAAATGGAGGGCATGAAGAATAAGCAAAAAACGTGGGACAATGGCTATAAGAAGTCAGGAGACCGATGGAGAAAGGGACAGAAAAATTGAGAGTAAAGGAGAAATTCTGCCAAATTATTATCAGAGATTCTTATATTCAAATTTGTGAGATATTTCGTATAAAAAATATTGCAACTAATCTATACAACACATATCATACAAGTTTTCCCGTAAACACCTTGTGCTAACTTAAGCATAAGAGGATTTACGCCGGCAAAACCACCGGCGTCTCTGATCGGTTTCTATGAACGTAGGATTAGAGAGAAGAAAAATGGTGATTCCAACCCCAGGAGCTTGAACAATTGCTGAAGTAGACAAAGGGCAGCATCCTCTCCATTGATCATACAAGCGTTGGTGGAATGATCTGGTCGGGTAAAGGGCGATTAGATTTCAGCATCAACACCATAATAAAAATTTTGGTATCAATACCATGATAGACATAAATATTGTAAATTACATATAAAATTAGTAAATGTAAAGTATAACCAGTAAATTTATACAAGATTATTAATTATTTAAAAATATTAACATTGTTTCTAAATAATTTTAGTGAAAATATTTTGTTCATTTACAAAAAAAATATTTTCTTTAACTAAACAAAAAAATTACTCATTAATTAAACAAAAAAATTATATTAAAAAAAGTGGAATAAATTTTATTGAATTGGTTACTGTAAATTCTATATTTATTCTAGGACATTTGTATACTTTTTTTTTCCATGTTCTATAATGATATCTATTTATTACACATGTTAGTTAAACATAGTTATTTATCTTGATGTAGATCAAGTAAAAATAAAATTAAAAAATTCTTATATTACTAGACACATATGATATATCAATAAAATTAGATAAAATTTTGAGTATTATGTATACTTTATGTAGTTTCAAACTTTTTACTAGTATTTGGATACCATTTAGGGTTGTTGTTGAGGAAGTGAAGAAAGATATTAAAATAATTTTTTTTTTCAAAATTTGATTTTGACCATAAATTTCGTCCTTAATAAAACATCACATGTATTACACAAAAACTAATGTTATTCAATTTAAATAAATAATAAATAAAAAATGTATAAGGTAATACACATTATAACGAGTCTTTATTTTACATTTGTGAACTTTTTTTTTGACAATAACTCTTATATTAGTTGACTTATTTTACCTTTTATTCGTAAGTTTTAGGCATAATGTACAAACTTCATGTTTTATTTTGTATTTAATATTGATTTACTTATTTTACGTTATATTTATTAGTTTTCATTTTATATTTTATATATAAGTAATACATTAATTTACCAGTTTTATAGTAATTTACTTATTTTACCTTTTTTTTACAAGTCTTATGTTTCATTTCCAAAATTTATGTTTTATTTTACAATTAGTGTTGATTTACTAGCTTTATGTTTTATTTGCAAGTTTTTGTTTTGTTTACCAATAATACATTAATTTACTAGTTTATATTAATTTACTTGTTTTACATTACATTTACAAGTCTTATGTTCTTTTTCCAAAATTTATGTTTTATTTTGCACTTAATGTTGATTTACTTATTTTATGTTATTTATAAGTTTTTATTTTATTTACCAGTAATACATCAATTTACTAGTTTTATAGTAAGTTACTTATTTTATCTTCCTTTTACAAGTCTTATATTTTATTTCCAAAATTTATATTTTATTTTACAGTTAGTGTTGATTTACTAATTTTATGTTATATTTGCAAGTTTTTTTTATTTACCAGTAATACATTAATTTACTTGTTTTACCTTCCATTTACAAGTCCTATATTCTACTTCCAAAATTTATGTTTTAATTTGCGCTTAATGTTAATTTATTAATTTTATTTTATATTTGTAAATTTTTATTTTATTTACTAGTAATATATCAATTTATCAGTTTTGTAATAATTTACTTGTTTTATCTTCTATTTACAATTCTTTTGTTTCATTTTCAAAATTTATGTTTTATTTTATAGTTAATGTTAATTTACTAATTTTAAGTCATATTTGCAAGTTTTAGTTTTGTTTACTAGTAATACATCAATTTACTATTTTTATATTGATTTACTTTTTTTTTATTTTCCATTTACAAATCTTATGTTTAATTTCTAAAATTTATGTTTTATTATGCACTTAATGTTTGATTTATGAGTTTTATGTTATATTTGCAAGTTTTTGTTTTATTTATTAATGATACATTAATTTACTAGTTTTATATTAATTTACTGAATTTATCTTCCATTTACAAGTCTTATATTTAATTTCTAAAATTTATGTTATATTTTACAGTTAATGTTAATTTTTGAGTTTTATATTAAATTTACAAGTTTTATTTTTCATTTACACAATTTATGTTTAATTACGGTATTGATGTCGCAACTTTAATTACAGCATCATAGAATGACCCATGAAATATATTTATTTAGTTAAAATAATTGAAATATTTTGCTTGGTAGGGGTAATTAAAATAAATGTAAGTTAAATAATTATTGCCTTCTTGGAATATTATTATTGTGAAATTAAAAGATAGATAGGTTTTTAAAATAATTTACGGTTGTTACGCTGAGTAGTTAGTTAATGTACTCACAATATCAAAATGTACAAGTAGCATAAGAAAGCTGAAAAATGATATGTATCCCATCATCAATGAACCCCACCTCAATCTTATCAAGATAAATTTTTGTGGCCAGTTTGTGATTAAGATAAAATTTAATACAACTTTATTACTATTTCAACTTTTATATATTTATTTTTTATAGAGTTAGAGATAGGGTTAGAGTGAACTCTCTATCATTACCTAAAAAAAATCCTAAATTTAAAAATTTATGTAAAATGATCGCAGCAATATGTTGAGATAACGGTCCAAGAGTATTTTATCATATGATTTAATAATGGATCCCGCAATCAGATCCATTGATTTTTTTAATATTAAATTTAATGATCCTAACGTAGGATCACTACTGAGCACATGACAAAGTACCAACGAAAGTGTTCCACTGCCTCATCGTTTCTCTCTATATATAGAGCATTTGTGTCGTGAGGTTTTTGCAACTCCAACTCTTAAAAACAAACTATAAAGTTGTATTTGGTTTGTCTGAAACGGAATGAAAGATATGTCTATTCCACTTCTAGCAGCAGTTTCCAGTTCAACTGAAGAAACTGTTCGTCCCATTGCAGATTTTCATCGTACTTTATGGGGAAACCATTTCCTGAAATCCGCTGCCGATGTCGAGGTAATTAAACAATTGCAATATGAAAATATCTCATTAATTATCAGAGAAGCGAGCCCAAATCGATGTACAATCATATGTCATATATAATCGTTTGTTAGACACACGTAATGCATTAATATTAAGTAATTTCTTGCGTTTGCAGACAATTGACGCTGCAACTCAAGAACAGCACGCAGCACTGAAGCAGGAGGTCAGGAGGATGATAACCACTACTGCCAATAACCTTGCCCATAAACTACACATGATTGATTCAGTACAACGATTAGGTGTCGCTTATCATTTTGAAAAAGAGATTGAAGATGAATTGGGAAAGGTATCTCATGATCTAGACAGTGATGATCTATACGCTGTTTCTCTTCGTTTTCGACTTTTTAGACAGCAAGGAGTTAAGATTTCATGTGGTATGTCATAGTTTTTCATTTTGTTAATTAAATTATTTATGTTAATTACAACATTATTGCTAATTATCAAATTAAATTCAAGCATGCACACTAATCAAGACTAGCTCGCCTTTAATTCTTTTGAATATGGTCATCAGATGTGTTTGAGAAGTTCAAAGACGATGAAGGTAAATTCAAGGAATCATTGATCAACGATATACGAAGCATGTTGAGTTTGTACGAGGCAGCATACCTAGCAATTCGGGGAGAAGACATTTTAGATGAAGCCATTGTTTTCACTACCACTCACCTTAAGTCAGTAATATCTATATCTGATCATTCTCATGTAAACTCTAATCTTGCTGAACAAATACGTCATTCTCTGCAAATTCCTCTCCGTAAAGCAGCAGCAAGGTTAGAGGCAAGGTATTTTTTGGATATCTATTCAAGAGATGATTTGCATGATGAAACTTTGCTCAAGTTTGCAAAGTTAGACTTTAATATATTACAAGCAGCACACCAGAAGGAAGCAAGTATCATGACCAGGTAACTTCAGATATATATTCTTTCAACGTGGAAAAGCCTATTATTGGTGTTGTTTTGAAATGGGAGATTGTCACTTTCCCTAAAAAAGAGAAATCATATTTACCACAGTTGCCCCCCTGTATAATCAAAGACTCAACGCAAAATATCTTACAATAGTTAATTATTTATTTATTAACACCCAAACCAAGATCTTTAGTTTGCAGTAAAATTTTTATGTATTCTAGATTTGTCAACAGTGGTAGTGGTTGTAGTTTTTGTATATTATGTGCTTGTTGCTAATAATAATAATAATAATAAGTTATAGTGTTTGGAGGATAATGTGTATAATGAAAGAGTAATGATACAATTATAAAAAAATTTTAAGAATGGATGTGATATAAATTTATAAATTAGATGAAAATACAAAACAATAAAAATAAATCACGTAAATTTCTCTCTTTTTTTTTAATGAAACAAATTTTCCAAATATAATATGGAAGATTTACAACTTAAAATTTTTAACTTTTTTCACTTATCCCTCGAGTTTTCATATTTCCTTGCTACCTCCTTAAAAGATGAAACCAACTTGTGTTCTTGTTTGTATTTTTTATATACTACAGAAGTAACGATTGTTATAGTGACAACTTTATAATGTAGCAAAATATATATCTATTTAGATTTAAAATTGAATTTCAGGTGGTGGAACGATTTAGGCTTCCCTAAAAAGGTGCCTTATGCAAGAGATAGAATAGTAGAGACATATATCTGGATGTTGCTGGGAGTGTCCTATGAGCCCAATTTGGCATTTGGTAGAATTTTTGCATCCAAAGTGATGTGCATGATAACCATAATAGACGACACATTTGATGCTTACGGTGCTTTTGAAGAGCTCACACTTTTTACTGAAGCAGTCACAAGGTTATAAAACCATATACATCCCTGTATAGCAGTTGTTAAGTTGCATTATCTGTATTCTATAGGTTACAATAACCTAAATAATGGGGACATCATGAGTGACTATTAGGGTTGCTGCATTTTATACATGATATAACTTAACAAGACCCCATGCCTATATAATAAAAGATTATTATCGTTTCATTACTTCAAGAATTATAAAATATCAAATAAGTACAAGAAGTATTGTTCTCCCATCATTTTACTACTATAACTTTATAAAACCTTTTATTTTACTACTTTTCTGTTAGAATCGTTAGCTGACTAAAAAAATATTAATTTTACCCCTTAGGATAAAATGCACAAAAGAGGTATCCGATAGTGTACATAAAATTATGAATAATAGATTTAAACATGAATTGTTAAATAATAGTTTTAACCATAATTTTTTGAATAACCCTTAATTAATTGCGATTATAAAAGTAGTGAATTGACAAAAATACCCCTAGAAATTTTTGCCCAAAAAACTCAACCTATTCTAGAAGAAAAAAAATTAAATATGGAAGTGTTGATTTTGTAAATAAGCTTTAAGTTTTTTTTAAAAGAATAAATTGTGTTTTTTTTAAGAATAATTTCCAGGAGTATTTTGTTAATGCACCATTTTTATGGTTACGATAAATTTAGGGTTATTCATAAAGTCATGGTTAAAACCATTATTTTACAGTTAAAGGGCATGCCAATAATTTTTGTCTAGTATTTGATACCTCTATTTGTGTATTGTATTGTAAAAGGAAAAATTGATATTTTACTAATCAACTAATGGTTTTAACGGAAAAGTAGTAAAATGATAGGAGATAATACTTCTTATAATCATTTGATATTTTACAACTCTTGATGTAGTGAAACAATAATAACCCTATAATGTAATTCTTTGATTGGATATTTAATTCATAATATACTTTATTAGAAATAAATTAATTGTATCGCTTATATATTTTCTTTAGAACGTGCAAATATAACGATTATATTTGATTTTTTCAGATGGGACATTGGCCTCATAGATACACTACCAGAATACATGAAATTTATTTTCAAGGAACTCTTAGATATTTATAGAGAAGCTGAGGAAGAATTGGCAAAGGAAGGAAGATCGTACGGCATACCATATGCAAAACAGATGGTAAGCAATTACTTTATTAATAATCAATTTCATGTTATATGATTTTGCAAGGTGATTATGATTGACTTGGGTTATGTTGCTCAGACGCAAGAATTAATTTTATTGAACTTTACCCAAGCCAAGTGGTTATATAAAGGTTATGTTCCAAGCGTCGATGAATACAAATCAGTTGCATTAAGAACTATCGGTTTACTTCCGATAGCGGTCGCTTCCTTCGTTGATTTGGGTGATTTTATTGCAACGAAGGACAATTTTGAATGCATTCTTAAAAACGCTAAGAGTGTTAAAGCGACAGAAACCATTATCAGGCTCATGGATGACATAGCAGGGTATAAGGTAAATAATACTCTCCATTCTACATTATAATTCAATTCCATAAAACTATATTCACCACTAATCTCGAGGAGAAATCTTGTAACTTATCTTGAGGCGTGTCACCACAGTATACAATTTCTTTATCTATTTTAAAGGTAGAGATATGGGTGAAGTCCAAAACATTTTTTCTAACACCTACCTTCTCGAGATTCAAACTTAGAAATTGTCAATAAAATAAAGGTTGTTGAAAACCATTCGGCCTTTGCGGCTGCATTTATTTTCAACTCTCTTTTAACACATAACATAACATAACATAACATATATGTCCATGGGAAAAAAAAATTAGCTAACTGATGATTTGTTTTTTTTTTTGGTTCTCTTATAACCAATTCATATGCATCCGTGATGTAGTTTGAGCAAAAGAGAGCACATATTCCCTCAGCAGTTCAGTGCTACAAGAATCAACATGGTGTCTCCGAGGAAGAGGCGGTTAAAGAGTTGTTGTTAGAAGTTTCTGACAGTTGGAAAGATATAAATGAGGAGCTTCTCAACCCAACGACTGTCCCGTTACCTATGCTTCAGCGGATTCTTTATTTCGCACGTTCAGGCCATTTTATCTACGACGATGGTCATGATCGCTTCACCCATTTGTTGATGATGAAACGCCAAGTTGCCTTGTTGCTGACGGAACCCCTTGCGATCTGAAGATTAACGTCATGCTATTGATTTTCCATTGGGTATATTTGAGCAGTTGTAATAAATGAAGGTCGTGCTGGCTATTTCGCTAGCTACTCATGCCTAGCTAGAAATTGTGTCGCCAAATAATATTGTTCCAAATTTTGGTCCTTTTAGTTAAAAAATTAATAATAAAATATTTTTCTTCTAATTTCTTTATTATTTTATAAATATTTTCTTATAATAAATATACAATATAAAATATAAAAAAAGTACAAGAAAAATATCTTATTATTAATTTTTTATTCACATCAAAACATATATATGTGTATATATATCTTATTTTTAATATTTTAATATTTATTGTAATTTCTATTTATATCATTTATTTAATTTATAATAAATATGAATAAAAGTGTATTTGAAAATAAAGGTAATACTGTGAAATTATAACGCCGGCGGATTATTGACTATTATGATGACAAATAACGGGTGAGTGATATATATTAATTTCAATAGGGGGAAATTGGCAATCTCCCAATTGAAATTTAGTCATATAACCATAGAATTAGCAATCTCAATTTAAAGGATTAAATTAAAAATTATCAATTTATGACATTTATTATATTTTTATTTATTAATTAAAATTATTTGCTTATTTATTTATTTTAGTTATTCTTGATTTTTTTATTTTATCGCTAAATTAACAATAATTTCATATCAATGTATCAAGAAGCGTATAATAGTTGTTGTAACCAAATCAACCTTAAAGACTAACTTGGAACCCCCCAAGACCCACTCTAAGTATCCTTAATCTTGTACTGAAAATGATCAACAACTTAAGCTACCCCAAGAATTATGAATCAGTCCTAAAATCAACTCAGCAATGAAAAAGAAATAGATCACACAATCATAGCAAAGATGTAAAGTGGTTCGGCAAGTTTCTTGCCTACATCCACTGTGAAAAGCAGAGCAAAACCTTTACTAATTTCAGAGATCAAGAAACAATTCGGGAGATTACAAAACAAATGAACCAACTCTTTAACACTTGACCCTTTGGCCTTTTTATACAAGCTTCTGACCAATCAGAAGAAACCCCAAGAAGCCATCCCCCCGCTCCTGGGTTTCAAGCAAACCCAGATTTCCAGCAAGCTTCCCGCGTGAACCAATGGTAAAAAAAAGCTTCTTGAATTTGCTAGGGACAGGTGTCACAAGCACACAAACTCTGTTGAATCAAAACGCAGAGCTCGGCTGTCGTTTGAATTAGTGAAGCATGTGACGCATCACGTGCGCTACTAATGAATCCAGCCGACATGCCGTTTCCTTCAATCATCTGCTCTGAACTCAAATGTCCGACAAGTCATTCATCTTTGCTGATGGATAGACGACATGTCGTATATTTCTCTGAGGTCAGATTTGAGCTTCATTTTCAACAATAGTAAATGAAAAAATATTAGGTTTTTTATTACCCTTTATCTATAGGGAGGAAACAAGTAATTGCAAATCCAGTTGGAATGTAAATAATTAAAAATGGATATTTCAAGGATGAAACTTTTCCCCCAATCTAAATAATATTCGTTATCTGTTTATATATTAATTTATTGGTGCGAGTTTGCCACCTGCAAAGTATTTTATTTTCACATTTAGAGGAGGCCGTTTTTTGACCTCATTATTATATTTTAATTTGTTGGTGCATGATTAAAAGAAATTTACAGATAATAATTCTTGCTTTTAGAATGATTTAAGTGCCATGCGTCACAATAACTTTAGATGCTTCAAAAAATTTGATCAAGATGAACCATGCCCTCTAACCTTGTAATATGTAAGAAAATAATCCAATAAAAAAATTGCGAATATCTGCTAATTAAAAGTTTAATAGATATGTCTGATAACTTAAAAAAAAAAGAATTAAATTTCTTTTTTCCATTTATCGGATTAGAGCCACGACAAGAATTGAGGGTCGCGCAACCCTATTTAACCTAATATACATTCTCAATCAATATGGAAGAACTATGGCTTTAACTCGTGTATTATTGATTTAAGCTGTCATAGCACCACCAATTCTTCGAGTTCCTAGAAGATTTTGGTTGCACCAAGTTCGATGAGTTTGCAAAAGTTTCTATGCATTGCACGGTAGACAAAAACCAATCAGAGAGATAATGATATAAGTGAAGAAACTTGTAACATATGCACTTTGATTTTTCTTAATTAAGTGTATGATTTAATTTTTCCTCTTTGATAATAATTTTAAAATTGTCACAACACTAAATCGAGATAAATTGAGAGCGATTAAAAGCTCGGGTAGTCGGATTTTATTTTCGTCACGGATGCGGTATTAGCTTAATTTGTATTAAGCTTAAGTGCAAAAAAAAAAGAAAAAAAAAGAAGCCACTTTCTATAAATGGAAAGTGGGAAGCTGGTTTTCAAAAAAGGAAAGAGAGAGGGGCACGTGAGAGAGAGAGAGAGAAAAAGAGAATTGATCCAGTTTGACCCACGAATCCGACCCGACCCGCGACCTTGACCCGAACGGATCTCGATATTTTGGCCACCTCACCGGCCGAGCTTGGTACCGATATGAGGCTTGGAAGCCGGTCGTCATAACCCAGCGGTTCTCGTTGCCAGAAAACGATTGGAACACCGCTGTTTGAAGCTCAAAAATTCAAGGCCAAAAACCCATCACCATCGTCGTCGATTTCGCCGGAGTTTGGGCACACCTCCAGTTGGGTTCTACTCCTTAAGTCACCAGCATCATTTTCCGACCAACCTTGTCACCTGAAACGGCCGGATTGTCGACGATCGGCCACTTGGAAAGCTCGCGACTTTGGGAGCACGATCTGCCACCATTGCCGCGTGTGGGAGGTCACCGCCGGCACCATTGGACTCACCGAGGTCTGAACTATCAGACCTAAGCTTCCCATCATCATTGACTGAAGTCTGGTCACCGTTGACCGACAGGGGCAATTCGGTAAATTCATAAACTTTAGGGTGAATTTGTAATTTATGGAATCAGTGGATAATTTGGTAATTTTAGGTTAGGGCAGTGAGGTAATTTGAGATTTCGAGGGTAATTCAGTAATTTAAGTCGTTAAGGACATTTTGGTAATTTTACGTGCCGAGGGTAATTTCATAATTTCTGACATTGTGGTAATTTCGTTATATGAATTGAGGACAATTTAGTAATTGAAGATTCTGAGGATAATTTTGGTAAAATAATGATGTTGGGGGCATTTTGGTAATTTTGGCATGTAGGGGTATTTTGGTAATTTTGTGCATGCAGGAATAGTTTATTGTTGATAGATATTCGTTTCGAGAATTATTATGTAAAATTAGTTGTATTTCAAATTTACGAAGAATGATTATGTCGTTTCCTTAATTAGGAGGATCCGCGAACGAGAATCAACCCGCGGATGTTGCTGATACTGAGTCTGGATTTCGTCACTGTGAGTGGAATATACAAAACCTATTTTCATAGTATATTCTGATTTTACCATACAGTACAACATGTTTTCGATGCTTCGATTTAATGATTTTCTAGAAAATTGATTTTTATCTATGTGTTGATATTTATTGTTATTAAGAATGAGTTTGATTAATGATTTTATTATTGTTTTTTAGTAAATGCATGATATTAGAATTGAGTAGATTTGAGATATATTGAATAAAAAGAAAACGAGATTTCAGATGTGATTATATGTTTATGTACATGTGTATAAAATGTTGTTTGGAAAATCATTGGACAGTACCCTTCCCTCCAGATACAGAAATACAGATAATACGAGATGAATATAGAGATACATATGAGATGAGATAGAGGCCTTTGGGGCCCGTCTGAACACACATAGAGGCTTTGGGCTGTGTGTTTGGGTGCTTTTGCCTTTTGGGGGCTTATGCATGCAGCACGATGATTACTGAGATACAAATATTGAGATATGAGATGAGATTTCCTTGTCTATCCGATGTAGCTCCGGGGCATGATGGTTCCCTGATTGCCCATCCGTCGAGATCCGGATATGATGAGATCATTCCCCTGGGTACTTGTTTGATGATAGTTTTTGGTATTCAGTATTTGATATTATAAGTATTATGATTTCATTGATTTTATGCAGATTTATGTAATATAGTTATCTCAGTGCATGATTTGAATTGAATATGTTTATATAAGTTCTTATGATATCTTGATGAAATTGATTTGAGAAAGATTAAATCATTTGAAATAAATTTATTTTTCAAAAACTACTATCCACTCACTGAGCTCACTGAGTTTTATACTCATTCCGTTTTATTATATTTCCCCCCCCCACAGGAGATTTGCAAGTACATCAGTCGACCCAGCAACGATAGTTAGATTTGAAATTGTGGCCACGTGATGGTGCTAGGAGTCGTAGATTTAATATTTTGATATTTAGGATATTGCGAATTGTATTTATTTATTATATTTTGTAATTAAGGATAACTATTGTAATTTCATATTAGAATGATTTGGGTGATATTTGGTATGTTGACTTGAGAAGTTGGTTATGAAGGATGGATGGATATTGAGTTGTTTTTGGGAGTATTGTTTTGTAAATTGCAGGTTTGGGAATGTTTTATTTATAGGGGAGATTTTGTCGAGTTTTTGATAGAATTCTTATATATCATAATCATTATCAATTCGATTATACGAGTTTAGATAGACTCACCCTAGGGGTGCGGGACGGGTCGTTTCAAAACTTGTTTTCATTTCTTAAATAAAACATTATACATTGAGAGTTATTTATAGATGCAGATGCTACATTTTTTTCAAAGATTACATATGTGAATACGGAAGGAAATGTGTCAATCCGTTCGGCGCGGATCATGTCTTTGACAAGTGCAGATTATCCCTTTGACAAGTGCGGATTATGTCTTTGAAAACTTTCTTCAGTGTCATTTTATTCAACACTCCCCCTCAAGCTGGTGCATAGATGTCTTGCATACCCAGCTTGTCTAGGAATTTTGTAAATGTCCTGTTTGAAATGGCCTTCGTTAAAATATCTGCAAGTTGATCTTCTGATCAAATTTTCGGCAGTTCAAGATTTTTTCATCTAATTTCTCCTTGATGAAAAATCTATCTATCTCGACATGTTTTGTTCGATCGCGTGAACTAAGTTATGAGCAATATCTCGTACAGCTTTGTTATCATAGTATAGTTGTATTGGTTGTTGTGATGGATAACCCTTATCCATAGCCCTTCATATACCCCAAGGGCCATGCCTCGATATTCTGCTTCAGTGCTCGAACGGGCAACGACATGTTGTTTCTTGCTTCTCCATGTGACAAGGTTGCCTCCCACAAAGGTAAAGTATCCTGAAGTAGAGCGTCTATCACTAACTGACTCGGCCCAATCTGCATCAGTATAAACTTCTATGTTGCTGTAATCTTCTTTTTGGAAAATAGGATTCCTTTTCCTGGATTTGTCTTCAGATACCTCAGGATCCACATTACTGCTTTCATGTGTTGTTCTTTGGGATTATGCATAAATTGACTTAAAGCACTCAATTCATAAGCAAGATCTGGCCTTGTGTGGGACAAGTACATCAATCTTCCAATCAGCCTTTGATATCTTCCTTTGTCTACTGGAACTTGGTCTGAGATAATACAAAACGTCAGTCATTCTTCTATTGGGGTGTCAATAGGTTGACAACCTGTCATTCCCGTTTCGTGTAATAGATCTGAGGCATATTTCCTTTGAGACAGAAAGATTCCTCCCTTAGATCGAGAAACCGCAATTCCAAGAAAGTATTTTAAGGCTCCTAAATCCTTCATCTCAAACTCTCTCGACAAGTACTTATGAAGAGCCTCTCTTTCTTCTTCGTCGTTGCTTGTAATTACCACATCATCTACATAGACAATAAGGGCAGTGATTTTACCTTGTCGTTTTTTAATGAATAAGGTATGATCTAAATTGCTTTGGTTATACCCAAAAAGAACCATAGCCTTTGTGAATTTCTCGAACCATGCTCTTGGGGATTGCTTCAAGCCGTACAATGATTTCTTCAATCTGCATACTTTCTAATTGAGTCGTTTTGGTCCATTGCATCCTGGTAGCAGATCCATATAAATTTCTTTAGACATGTCTCCATGGAGGAAAGCATTCTTTACATCGAACTGTTGCATTGGCCAATCCAAGTTGACTGCTAATGATAACAAGATACAAATAGTATTATTTTTTACTACTGGTGCAAACGTATCGGTATAATCTATCCCGTAGGTTTGGGTGTAACCCTTAGCTACAAGTCTTGCTTTGTATTGTTCAATAAAGTCGTCTGCTTTGTACTTTATAGTGTAGATCCATCGGCAACCCACTGGTTTCTTCCCTAGTGGAAGATCAACTAGTTCCCATGTTTGATTTTTCTGAAGAGATCTCATTTCGTCATTCATAGCCACTTTCTACTTTGGGTCTTTTAAGGCTTCCTGCATACTGTTAGGAATAAATACAGTAGATAATTGATTCACAAATGACTAATTTGATTCTGACAAGCGATGGTTAGACACAAAATGACTCATAGGGTATTTGACTCTACTAGAGAGGTCAGGCTCATATGTGGGTTTAGCGATACCTCTATTTTGACGCTGGGGAAGAATTCTTCTGATTGGACTTGTGATAGGAACATCCTCTGCAGACGATTGGTTAGGTATTTCTTTATGTGACTCATTCTCGATTGCAGTTGTGTTTGAGTTATTATGCTTCCCAAATGTGTCTTCACTTATCTCAGCTTGAGAATCATCACCTGTTGGAACCAAATCAACCAAAGACTAATTTGGAACCCCCCCAAGACCCACTCTAAGTATCCTTAATCTTGCATTGTGATTGATCAACAACCTAAGCTACCCCAAGAATCATAATCAAGTGCTAATAACGAACTAAGTAATTCAACGAAAGCACATATCACAAGATCACAACAAAGAGTTAAAGTGGTTCAGCAATTGCTTGCCTACATCCACTGTGGAAAACAGAGCAAAATCCTTTACTGATTTCAGAGATCAAGAATACAATTCTGGAGATTACAAAGTGAATGAACCAACGACTTAACTCTTGGCCCTTTTGGCTTTTTATACAAGCTTCTGACCAATTAGACGAAACCCCAAGAAGCCATCCCCACGCTCCTGGGTTTCCAGCAAACCCAGATTTTCCAGCAGCTTCCCGCGTGAACCAACGGTAAAACCAGCTTCTTGAATTTGCTAGGGACAGGTGTCAAAAGCACACAGACTCTGTTGAACCAAAACGCTGAGCTCGGCTGCCGTTTGAATTAGTGAAGCATGTGATACATCACGTGCATCACTAATGGATCCAGCCGACATGCCATTTTCTTCAACGATCTGTTCTGACTTCAAACATCTGACAAGTCATTTATCTGTGCTGATAAATAGACGACATGTCGTATGCTTCTCTGGGATTAGATTTGAGCTTCATTCTCAACATTCTCCACCTTGAACTCAAATCAGCCATTCCTCTGCTTCTGCCTTCCACTGTTTCTCTGCAGTTTTACAGCCTGCAGATTCCAGCTGAGTTCATGCAGAACTCAAGCTTGGCTGCTGGTACAGGCTTTGTCAGCATATCAGCAAGGTTATCATCAGTGTGTATTTTGATCAGTTTCACTACACCCTTAGACACCTCCAGCCTGACAAAGTGCAATTTAATGTCAATGTGCTTTGTCTTCTCGTGATGCACTTGGTTCTTGCTTAGGCAAATGGCACTTTGACTGTCACAATGGATAGCCACCTGCCTTTGTTCAAATCCCAATTCTGTAACCATTCCTCTGAGCCATATTGCCTCCTTAAAGGCCTCTGCAGCTGCAGTATACTCTGATTCTGTTGTTGACAAGGCAACCACACTTTGCAATGTAGCTTTCCAGTTTATAGTGCAGCCACTGAGAGTGAACAAGTAGCCTGTCAAAGACCTTCTTTTGTCTAGGTCTCCTGCATAGTCAGCATCCACATATCCTTCAACATTAACCTCTGTACCTCCTTTTTGTCCATAGATTAGGCCATAGTCTGCAGTTCCATTGAGGTATCTTAAGATCCATTTAACAGCTCTCCAGTGCTCCTTTCCAGGGTTACCCATATACCTGGAAACTACACTTACTGCCTGAGAGATATCTGGCCTTGTTAGGACCATAGCATACATTAAGCATCCCACAACACTTGAGTATGGAGTGGTGTTCATCTCAGCCTTTTCATCTTCAGTCCTTGGGCACTGATTGCATGACAGCCTGAAATGAGCTGACAGTGGAGTTTGAACTGGTTTTGAGTCCTCCATTTCAAATCTCTCAAGCACTTTCTTTATATATGTGTGTTGTGACAGCTTTAGTATTCTGGTTTTGCTATCTCTTAGCAGCTCTACTCCAAGGATCTTCTTGGCTGCTCCAAGATCTTTCATCTCAAATGTATTTTTTAACTGCTTCTTCAGCTCATCTATCTGATCCATATGTTTACATGCTATGAGCATGTCATCCACATATAACAATAGATAGATCTTGTCTCCATCTATCAAATCCTTGTGGTACACACAGCAATCATAAGAGCTCCTCTGAAAACTGTTCTCAGCCATGAATCTGTCAAACCTCAAGTACCATTGTCTCGGGGATTGCTTTAATCCATATAGAGATTTCCTTAAGTGGCACACATAATCAGCCTTGCTTGGATCCTCATAGCCTCTTGGTTGTGCCATTACAATCATTTCTTCCAGTTCACCATGTAAGAATGCAGTCTTGACATCCATCTGTTCCAGGTACATGTCTCTTACTGCTACAAGTGCTAACAGAATTCTCAAGGAAGAGTGTCTTACCACTGGTGAGAAGACTTCATTGAAGTCAATCCCCTCCTTTTGTGTAAAGCCTTTGGCAACCAGCCTGGCTTTGTATCTAAGTGGTTCCACTCCTGGTATGCCTTCTTTGATCTTATAGATCCACTTGCAGCCAACTACTTTCTTCTTTTCTGGTTTTGGAATCAGATCCCATGTGTGGTTCTTGATCAGTGAGCTCATTTCTTCATCCATGGCTGCAATCCACTTCCTTGAATCCTTACTACTGACAGCCTCAGTGTAAGTCTTTGGTTCATCTTCTTCTATTCCTTGTGCTGCTGATAGTGCAAATGCAATTAAGTCTGCATATGCATACCTCTTAGGTGGCCTTGTTTCTCTTTTCTTCCTATCTCTTACCAGCTGATAGTTTCTGAGGTTATTATCACCTTCTGATTCATCTTCTTGTTCAGGCAGATCAATTCCAGGTGCATTCTCAGGCCCAGCCTTTTTATCAGCTTCTGTGCTGGAGCTTGGAAGCTCCACCTCAAGAAAATTCTTCTTGTCACACCCTGATTCTTTCTCAATAGTTTGGCTCTCAGTAGCTGAGCTTTGAACCATTTCATGTTCATTAAACACCACATCCCTGCTGATTATTGCTCTTGGTGGCTTCATATCAGTACACCACAGTTTGTAACCTTTCACACCAGCAGGGTATCCTAGAAACACACATTTGAAAGCCCTGGGCTCCAGCTTCCCTTGTTTGACATGGGCATAGGCTGGACAGCCAAATATTCTCAGATGAGAATAGTCTGCTGGCTTGCCAGACCAGAGCTCACATGGAGTTCTGAAATTAATTCCAGAAGAGGGGCTCCTGTTTACTATGTAGCAAGCAGTCTCTAGAGCTTCAGCCCACAGACTCATGGGTAGCTTAGAGTGGATCAGCATACATCTAACCTTGTCAATTAGAGTCCTGTTCATTCTTTCAGCTAATCCATTTTGCTGGGGTGTGTGTCTTACTGTTTTGTGTCTAACCATGCCATGTTTTGTGCAGAAATCATCAAAGTCCTTATTGCAGAACTCTAACCCATTATCAGTCCTCAGCCTTTTCACCTTCCTGTTTGTCTGTGTTTCAACTAATGCTTTCCATTTCTTAAACTGTTCAAACACTTTGTCTTTGCTCTTCAAGCTAAACACCCAGACCATCCTTGAGAAATCATCAATCAAAGATAAGAAATACCTTGCCCCACCTAGAGAAGCTGTCTGTGCAGGCCCCCACAGATCAGCATGAATGTAGTCTAGAGTCCCCTTTGAATTATGAATTCCAGTACTGAATTTAACCCTTGAAGATTTCCCTAGGACACAATCTTCACAGAACTTCAGAGGCTCTATCTTATCTACTCCTAAAACTCCCTGTTTGGATAGTTCAACTAGCCCTCTTTCACTCATGTGGCCTAACCTCATATGCCATAGCATTGTTTTGTTTAGTTTCTGGTTTGACATAGCAACATCCCCTGTGACAGCAGATCCCTGTAACACATACAGATCATTGCTCATGTTCCCTTTCATCACCACCATTGACCCTTTCAAGACCTTTAAAGTACCAGCCTCAAGTTTAACTAGGCATCCTATTTTATCCAGCATTCCTAGAGAAATAAGATTTCTTTTGAGATCAGGTACATGTCTGACATCCCTTAGCTCCCTAGTCATGCCATCAAACATTTTCAGCCTAATAGAACCCCTGCCAACCACTCTACAGCTTGAATCATTACCCATTACAACTATGCCACCATCACATGTCTCATAGCTTGTAAATAAATTTTTGTTAGGGCACATGTGGAAGGAACATCCAGAATCTAAGACCCAATTACCTTTTGTTTGAGCATCAGTAGCTATTAGAACCCCAGCAGAGTCATAGCTATCAGATTCTTCAAATTCTGATGCAATAGCAGCATCTCCACTCTTCTCCTTTGCATTGTTTTTCTTGTTTTTCAATTCTGGGCAGTCTTTCTTGAAATGGCCTTCCTGATGGCAGTGGAAGCATTTCAAGTTCTTTTGCCTGGATTTTGATCTCTTCTTTTTGTTCTTATTTGACTCCCTTTTCTCAGTTCTTCCTCTTGCTGTCAGACCTTCTCCATCCCTTGATTCTTTCTTGAATGCTGCTTTAGAACTCAGAGCTTCCTTCACATCTCCCATAGCAAGAGTCTGCCTTCCATACATCAATGTATCCACCAGATTCTCATAGGAGCTTGGCAGAGAGCAGAGCAGGATCATGGCTTTGTCTTCATCATCAATCTTTACATTTATGTCCTCAAGATCCAAGATGATCTTGTTGAAGGCATCAATGTGGTCAGTGATTGATGATCCTTCTTCCATCTGCAAGGTATACAGCTTCTTCTTGGTGGCTAATCTTTTAGCCATTGACTTCTTGGTGTATAAGTCTTCAAGTTTTTTCCATAAACCTGCTGCTGTTTTTTCTCCACCCACCTCTCTGAGTACACCATCACCAAGACTCAGAATGATTGCACTGTGTGCCCTGTCAAGCACTTCTGATAATTCTTCTTCAGTCCCTTTCATTGGCTTCTTGGATGATGACTCATCATCAAGTGCAACATCCAACCTTTGATGCACCAGTAAGGCTCTCATCTTGAGTCTCCACAGGTGGAAATCATTGTCGCCAGTGAACTTCTCCACTTCAAGTTTAGTTGACCCCATTGCAAGAACCAAGAAACCAGAGATAGGCTCTGATACTAATTTGTTGGAACCAAATCAACCAAAGACTAATTTGGAACCCCCCCAAGACCCACTCTAAGTATCCTTAATCTTGCATTGTGATTGATCAACAAACTAAGCTACCCCAAGAATCATAATCAAGTGCTAATAACGAACTAAGTAATTCAACGAAAGCACATATCACAAGATCACAACAAAGAGTTAAAGTGGTTCAGCAATTGCTTGCCTACATCCACTGTGGAAAACAGAGCAAAATCCTTTACTGATTTCAGAGATCAAGAATACAATTCTGGAGATTACAAAGTGAATGAACCAACGACTTAACTCTTGGCCCTTTTGGCTTTTTATACAAGCTTCTGACCAATTAGACGAAACCCCAAGAAGCCATCCCCACGCTCCTGGGTTTCCAGCAAACCCAGATTTTCCAGCAGCTTCCCGCGTGAACCAACGGTAAAACCAGCTTCTTGAATTTGCTAGGGACAGGTGTCAAAAGCACACAGACTCTGTTGAACCAAAACGCTGAGCTCGGCTGCCGTTTGAATTAGTGAAGCATGTGATACATCACGTGCATCACTAATGGATCCAGCCGACATGCCGTTTTCTTCAACGATCTGTTCTGACTTCAAACATCTGACAAGTCATTTATCTGTGCTGATAAATAGACGACATGTCGTATGCTTCTCTGGGATTAGATTTGAGCTTCATTCTCAACATCACCATTTTTTTTTTCCAGTATCTTGAAGGTTTACTACCTCAATGGAAGATTGACCTTCTTTAGGTGGAAGATATGTAAGAGTATGAATTTCCTCTTTATTATACTCCCCCTGAAATTCAGGCTCGGACAAGTAGTACATGATATCTTCATGAAATTCGACATCCATGGTGATGTATATTTTTCTTGATGGTGGATGATAACATCAGTACCCCTTTTGATGTAAGGCATACCCTACAAACACACAACGTAGTGCTCGAGGAGATAATTTATCTTGTTGAGATAAATGAACGAAGGCAACACAACCAAACACATGTGGGGGTAAATTCGACACATTTGGTGACATAATTGCATCATTCAGAACCTGGAAAGGAGTCTGGAATCCAAAGGAGCTTGAAGATGTTCGATTGATCAAGTATGCTGCGGATGCCAGTGCTTCTCTCCAATAAGATAGTGGCATGTGGGCTTGGATTAGTGATGCTCGAAAAACTTTTAGTAAATGTCTATTTTTTTCGTTCAGCAACGCCATTTTGTTGGGGTGTCCCCGCACAAGTGGTTTGATGGATAGTTCCTTGTGATTTCAAAAACTGTTGAATTGATGTGCTCATATACCCGCCTCCATTATCAGTATGTAGAACTCGAATTTGTGTCTGAAATTGAGTCGTCACCATCTTATGAAATCTTTGAAATAAAGAGTTTACTTCGTCTTTCGATTTCATCAGAAAAATCCATGTCATTCTGCTACAATCATCAATAAATGTAACAAACCAACGAGCACCTCCAATTGTAGAAACTTTAGATGGCCCCCATACATCAGAATGTACTACCATGAAAGGGACTGGATTGTTATTTAAGGACAATGGAAAAGTAGTTCGATGGCTTTTTGAAAGTTCACAAACATCACATTTAAAGTTACAAACATCAAATTTCAGAAACAAACTAAAAAATAATTTTTTTAAGTAACCAAATGACACATGCCCTAAACGTCTATGCCATAACCAAATTTTTTATTTCCTTTTTTTTATTGAACGATCTGCGACTAGTGCAGGGCTTAGCTTTCCAGTGTTTGTTGATGACATCTCCAAGTAGTACAAGTTGCCTCGTCTAATGCCATAATCAATCATTTGCTTCGTTTGGATGTCCTTAAACACACAATGATCAGGCCAAAAAATTACAACACATGATAAGTAAGTGGTTAATTGAGACACAGATAAAAGATTATAATCTAAAGAAGGAACAATTAACACAAAGTCTAAATTTAATTCATCTGTGAGTCGTAAAGATCCTTCCCCAATAACTGAGGTTGTGGTTCCATTTGCAGTGGAAATATGTTTTTGTGAAGATGGTTTCAATTGAGAAACTTGTCGAGAATCAAAAGTCATATGATCAGTTGCCCCGGAATCAATTATCCATGTACTATTAATAACATGTGTAAGAGTTTTAGGGGCCTTACCTGGACTGACAGAGGTTGCGATTTGCACTGAAGATTATTTTCTAAGATTTGTAGTGGATGTGGATTCAGCTACTGCAGTTTTTGATCCCTGCTTGGTGTTCTTCTTTCGAGTATCCCACCAGTCAGGATATCCAATAATTTCAAAACATTGTTCTTTCGTATGACTCTTCTTCCTACAATGAGTGCAATGGAGTGATGACTTGTCAACAAGCTTCCTTTGAGGCTGTTGTCGTGCTATCATAGTAGACGTTTCTGAGTCGACCTTCTTGTTTAGATTGCTTTGTCGTACATCTTCTCTCCGGATAAGAGAATAACATTCTTCTAAGTCTGGAATAATATCTTTTCGTAGAATTTCTCCACGAACTTGGTCAAATTCTTCATCTAGCCTAGCAATAAAAATGTGCACTCTCAATCTTTCAATAGACCTTCTGTATATTACAACATCTTCTGGATCCTTCATGACCACTTTATCTCGGTGATCAAGTTCTCGAAATATTTCGATCAATTCTCCGTAGAATTTAAAGAGTGGTTGTCCATTTTGCTTGGTAGAGAATGCCTTCTGGTTTAGAGTGAAAACTTGTAATTCATCGCTTCCATCATAGAAGGCTTTTGATAATGCATCCCAGATTTCGTAGGCTGTAGAAATTCGTAAATATCGCTTCATGATCTCCGGAGACATGGATATGAGTAACCATCTTTTTACTTTTTGGTTCTCACTATACCATTTCTTATATTCCTTTGAAGATTCCTCATATGGCTTTGTGTTGCTACGAATATATGAAAGTTTTTCTCTTTTTTTGCTTGAGACCAAACATCGTAATTTGTCTCAGTGAGGATAATTCCAGCATTAAATACTCCATCAGATTGAACAGATTGAATGACAACATGAGCAGATTCAGTTGGAGTTTTCTCCATTTTTTTGTTTTTCTTTTTTGCGTCTAGATTGAAATAAGAAAAAATAACCTTTTTAGATCAAAAACGACAAGTCGTTTGGCCTCTGCTTGACAAAATGATATGTCGGTTCTGATGGAATAGAAACGACATGTCGTTTTAAGCTGCTGCACTTCTGGAGATTAAACGCCACGTCGTTTTGTTTCTACTTTACAAACAACATGTCGGTTTTAATGTAATAAAAATGACACGTCATTTTTATGACTGCTGCATTCTGAAGATACAAACGACATGTCGGTTTGCATCTTCTTCAACCTCTGGAGTGCGTGAGAGCGCGTGAAAGATGACAGAGGCACGTGATTGACTGGCCGTGGCTTCGGGTGGCGCATGGGAGCACGTGGAAATGTGTTTAAATGCGAAATTTTTACAGTTTGTGTTGTGAAAATTTTAATATACTCGCAAGCGCACGAATCTAGAAATAGAGTAGTGGTAACGAGGTCGATTCCACAGGGATTGTTATAAATTGAAAAGTCTAATTTAAATCTAAAATTAATATTAATTCTAACCTAGTTGAGCAAATTGAGTTTCAAGAGAAATTAAATTAATTAAACTACGAAAACAATTAAAATAAAGGAGAATTCAATAAAATAAGAATTACCAAGGTTTCAGAATCCACCACTATTCAACTAGTAATTATCTAATTATTAATTAATCCCCAATTTTAGAGTGACAACTCGAAATCAATCTATGTCATCTCATGCATATAACAATTAAGCCCAAGTAATTAAATCTAATGTAGGGTCTTTTTCTGCTTAATAATATGATATCTAAGAATTTCATGTAAACGTAGTGAATAACAAAGAGTCAAAGTTTTCCTAAGCACTCTATGTAAACAATTTAATGAAAGACATAAAATCAAAGATAATCATGTATAAACTTTATATATCCAAACATAGATTTAATCGAATATTAATTCTAACAATCCATAATGCATGACAGAATTGATGAAAAGATTTTAATAACATCTAATTAATTAAGTGAAATAAAAACCATAATTATTAAAGAACATATATAGGGAATTAAATAAATAAAAAGATAATTATTCTATTGAATAGGGTTTCATCTTTAACCTCAGTATAAGAAATTTAGCTAAACATACTTGAATTGGGAGAAACAAAACAAATAAAAACAGCCATGGAGAAGCTGAATTATTGCTGCTCTCGCTATTCTTCTTCTCTGCCCAGCCTTGCGTCTCCTTCTTCCTTTCGTTCTTTTTTCTCCCCTCTAATTCAAAAGCAAAACCCCCTTTTATATTGCTTGGCCACGGAATCCTATTGTGATTCTAATAACTAAAACAACTTTTACAAGCTAAAGCTCTAAGCCTGCCACGTTTGAAAACAATAAAAGCCAACGACTATTGATTTCCTTCCTTTATTCTACTTTGACTTTCCATTCAAAGGCTTAATTAAAAGCTTTGTTTTTATGTGCTGTAGCTTTAATTTTCTTCTTTGTTTGCACGAGCATGGAGAATTCAATTTACTAGCTTCGGCTTCTTCCACATGTACATCTGTCTAATTGCTTCCAAATCAATTAATCGTTAATGCTCACAAATTGAACTCCTTTGTGCTCTTTTTATCCATAATCTCCGATTAATTCCCTATTCAATAAAATAATTTAATTAATTAAAAATAGAAAATAAATATAACTGGCAATTATATAATTATGGGCAAAATATGTATATAAATTATGCTCATCAAATACCCCCAAACTTAGATTTTGCTAGTCCTCGAGCAAAACTAAAACTAAAAACAAAAACAAAAGTAATGAAACAAAAAGTAAATCCTAACTAAACCACTTTCGCAGGTGATCGCGATTGCATTTAGCGTATACAACAAGCCTTTAAACCTCTAGGCGGCCCTAGTGGACGAGTTATAGTCTCGTGAGGGCTTCAGTGATGATACCCACAAACACCATTTTTTTAAAAAAAATTAAATTAAATTAAATCAAAAGAACAAAAAACGTTAAATAAAACATGAAAAATAGCCTCAAAGATTGTAAAAATTATATAGCTCAAAGAAAATTTCAAATATTGGCAAAGTTCTAACTTTAATTCAATAATCAATCCCATCTCTCTTTTGATTCTTGTAGTGTGTGTGTGAAATCAATTCAATCAAATCCATTCCCAAAATCCTCAATATCGACAGCCTTCGCCTCAAACAAAGAACAGAGTAGGTCAAACTAATCTTATCATCTTGATCTCCAAATTTTTTTTTTCACAGGCTTTTATGTGCATTTTCTTTTGATTTTTTTTTAGCACATGCACTTGATTTTTTTTTCTTTTTCTCTATTTTTCTTCTTTCTTTTTTTTTAACCATGGTCAGGAGCTTTCACTCTACCCCTTAAGGTAGCCTTCTTCTCATGGTAGATTATCCTCTACATACTTGTGGTACATAGGCCCAAATTACTCAAGGATAGCTTCACTCTTAAGGGTTATAGGTAGCTATTTCTGACTTTGGCGCCCGTGTATACTATTTTGTATTGTGGAGATAAAAATCAAGACAAACAGTCATTTACTCTATCTAAAATTCTCAACTCAAACTGCGTCAATATCAAATTTCAAGTCAAAATTATGAAAGAATTGATATTAGTGCTCATGATTTAAAGAATCTCAATCAAGAGGAACTAACACAAGAATCAAGTATAAACTAAGACAATATTCAACCCTTTCTAAAAACCATATTCATTGTCAATCAAATTCTTATCATTGGCTTTTCATGTAAAAACAAAAACAACACAATTTTTTTTTTTGAATTTTTTTTTTAACAGACAAAGCACACACTATTCCCAACCCCAAACTTATTCGAAACATTGTCCTCAATGTTTCACAAACAAAAGATATGCATACAAACAATTGAAAGAGAAATAATAATAAAAAAAAATATAAATAATAAAAAAGAAAGTTGGAGAGAACACACCTGGCTGGGCTGGGAAAGCTTAAAAGAAAATACCCACTGAAAAGAAAACATTAGAAAAGAAAAACAAACAAAGAAAAGAAAACCTACTATTAAAATAAAATAAGTGCAAAGATGGACTTAATTAATCCTGATAAACAGGATCATCTAAAAGTATCTCCTCAACTTCTGGTGTTCTTAACTCTAAAAATGGTTTTAATCTTTGACCATTGACCTTAAATAAATCACCATTTTTAGGATTTTCAATCTCAATTGCTCCATAAGGGAAGACAGTACGAACTATAAAAGGACCAAACCATCGAGAACGTAACTTACCTGGAAAGAGATGCAATCGGGAATTATATAAAAGTACTTTCTGACCTGGTGTAAAGGCTTTTCTCAAAATGTGTTTGTCATGAAAGACTTTCATTCGCTGTTTATAAATCTTGGCATTCTCATATGCATCATTCCTGATCTCTTCAAGTTCTGCTAGTTGTAATCTTCTCTTGGAACCAGCCTGCTGCATGTCAAAATTGAATTTCTTGATAGCCCAATATGCACGATGCTCCAACTCTACTGGCAGATGACATGCTTTTCCATACACAATTCGATAAGGTGACATCCCAATTGGTGTTTTAAAAGCAGTCCTATATGCCCACAATGCATCATCAAGTCTCAAAGACCAATCCTTTCTATCTGGCCTAACTGTTTTCTCTAGAATCTGCTTGATCTCTCTATTAGAAATCTCTACTTGGCCACTAGTTTGAGGATGGTATGGGGTGGCAACCTTATGTGTAATGGAATATTTGTCCAAAAGAGTTTTGAAAGGTTTATTGCAAAAATGGGTGCCACCATTACTAATGATTGTTCTAGGAAAACCAAAACGAGACAAAATATTACTTTTCAAGAATTTCACTACAACCCTATGATCATTGGTTTTGCATGGAATAGCTTTAACCCACTTCGACACATAGTCCATTGCAACCAATATATACTGATAACCAAAAGATAGAGGGAAAGGTCCCATGAAATCAATACCCCATACATCGAAGATCTCAACCACAAGAATAGGATTAAGTGGCATCATGTTCCTCTTTGAAATGCTACCCATACGTTGGCACCTATCACATACAGAACAGAAAACATAAGCGTCATGAAAAAGAGTAGGCCAATAAAAACCACACTGTAAAATTTTTGTTGCTGTCTTTTTAGCACTAAAGTGGCCTCCACAAGCTTGTTCATGGAAAAATGAGATAACACTTTGAATTTCATTATCGGGAACACATCGCCTAATAATCTGATCAGCACAATATTTAAATAAATAGGGATCATCCCAAAAGAAGTCCTTCACTTTAGATAAGAACTTTGTTCTATCTTGCTTAGTCCAGTGCTCTGGGATTTGACCTGTAGCAAGGTAATTAACTATATCAGCAAACCATGGTACAACATTTACACTCATAAGTTGCTCATCTGGGAAAGACTCATTCAAAGGTAAAGATTTTGGAATAAATTTAAGATCAAGGCGAGATAAATGATCCGCCACAACATTTTCAGAACCTTTTTTATCTCTAAATTCAATGTCAAATTCCTATAAAAGCAACACCCAACGAATCAATCTTGCCTTAGCATCTTTCTTAGTAAGCAAGTATTTTAAAGCAGCATGATCAGTAAAAATAATCACTTTGCAACCTATAAGATAAGATCTGAATTTATCAAGTGCAAACACTACGGCTAGCATTTCTTTTTCTGTAGTTGAATAGTTCAATTGTGCATCATTGAGTGTCATACTAGCATAATAAATCACGCAAGGCACACGATCTAATCTTTGTCCTAAAACTGCTCCTACAGCACAATCAGATGCATCACACATAATTTCAAAAGGCAAATCCCAATTCGGTGGCTGAATGATAGGTGACGAAGTCAACAATTTCTTAAGCTTTGCAAAAGCATCAAGACATGATTCATCAAAGATAAAAGGTGCATCCTTAACAAGTAAATTGCATAAGGGTCTAGAAATTTTACTAAAATCTTTAATGAATCTTCTATAAAAGCCTGCATGTCCAAGGAAAGATCTTACTTCTTTTACAGTTTTGGGATGTGGAAGATTAGAAATTAAATCCACCTTAGCTTTGTCGACTTCTATACCTTTGCTGGAAATTATATGACCAAGGACAATACCTTGTTTTACCATGAAGTGACACTTTTCCCAATTTAGAACCAAGTTCTTTTCTTTACATCTCTGCAAAACTAATGTTAGATGCTGCAAACATTCATCAAAAGAATCTCCATAAACAGAAAAATCATCCATGAACACTTCAAGAAATCTCTCAACCATATCAGAAAAAATACTAAGCATGCATCTTTGAAAGGTAGCAGGTGCATTGCATAAACCAAATGGCATTCTTCTATATGCAAAAGTTCCAAAGGGACAAGTAAAAGTGGTTTTCTCCTGGTCCTCTGGAGCTATAAGGATCTGATTATAACCTGAATATCCATCTAGAAAACAATAAAAATCATGACCTGCAAGTCTATCAAGCATTTGATCAATAAATGGAAGAGGAAAATGATCTTTTCTTGTGAATGAATTCAATTTTCTATAATCAATGCAAACACGCCAACCTGTAGTTACTCTAGTGGGAATTAATTCATTATTAGCATTAGTAACTACTGTAACACCAGATTTCTTAGGAACAACTTGCACAGGGCTAACCCAAGAGCTATCTGAAATAGGATAAATAATTCCTGCATCTAATAATTTGATTACTTCAGCTCTTACCACTTCTTTCATGTTAGGATTTAGCCTACGTTGCATCTCCCTAATAGGTTTAGCATTTTCTTCAAGATGAATACGATGCATGCAATCTATTGGATTAATACCTTTAATATCAGCGATAGTCCATCCTATTGCCTTCTTATGCTCTTTTAGAATACCTAACAACTTACCTTTTTGCTCAAGATCGAGGGAAGAAGAAATAATAACAGGTAGAGTGTCAGATTCTCCCAAGAATGCATATTCCAGAGTGTCGGGCAGTGCTTTGAGTTCCAATTTTGGTGGTGCTTCCGCAGATGGGCAAATTTTCCTCTCAGAATGAGGCAGTGGCTCTGGCTTTGGCTTCCATTTAGTTGTGTCCGTAATTAGAGGTGCATCAAGTAAAGCGATGACTTCTGCAATTGCACTGTCATTATTAAAAGATAAATCAGAATGAGTTAGACATGCCTCTAATGGATCATCAGTATGGTTAGAAATGAATGAATCTTCTACTAATTCCTCTATCATATTTGCTTCAACGAATTCATCTTCTTCTTGTGGCTGCTTGGTAACATTAAAAATATTCAATTCCATGGTCATATTACCAAAAGATAGCTGCATATTTCCATTCCTGCAATTAATAAGAGCATCAGCTGTAGCTAAGAAAGGACGACCTAGAATAACTGGAGTGTGTTTCTTAGGATCATGTACATGCTGAGTATCAATAACGATAAAATCAACAGGATAATAAAATTTATCAATTTGTATCAACACATCCTCTATAATACCACGAGGTATTTTCATTGATCTATCAGCAAGTTGCAAAATAATAGGAGTTGATTTTAACTCACCTAGTCCAAGCTGCATGTAAACAGAATAAGGCAAGAGATTAACACTAGCACCCAAATCCAATATCAAAACATTGGTTCCCTATAACACATGAGATAGTAGGAGAACCAGGATCTTTAAATTTTGGTGGCATTTTACATTGAAGTAAATTGCTAGTTTGTTCAGTTAAAAATGCCTTTTTAGTGACATGTAAATTTCTCTTTTTAGTGCATAAATCTTTCAAAAACTTGGCATAGGAAGGAACTTGCTTAATAGCATCGAGTAAAGGGATGTTTATACTTACCTGTTTGAAGATTTCCATAATCTCACCTGTTGAAGTCCCTTTCTTTACCTTTGTTAACCTTTGAGGAAAAGGAGCCTTGGGAATGTAAGCTGGCAGGCCACTCTCTTCAGGATCATTTGGTGATGAGTCTTGCGATGGAACTGGATCTGAAGAAGTATGCTCAGATGTCTTCCTTGTTTGAACCTTCACCTTGTTGTCAAATAATTTTCCTCTTCTCAAGGTCATAACAGATTTTGCTTGCTCATGCTGAAGACTTGAACTTGATCCAACTTCATGCACTCCTTTGGGATTAGGAATCGGTTGACTTGGAAATTTTCCTTTTTCTCTTTCCGCTACAGTAGTTGCTAATTGACCCAATTGATGTTCAAGCTTTAGAATAGCTTGAGTGTTTGACTGAAAAGCTTGTTGGGTTGACTGAATGAAACTTTGAAGTGTATCCTCTAAAGAAGGTTTTATTTGTTGGGGTGCAACAAATTGAGACATAGGTTGTTGGGCAGGAGGATATACTTGGTTAGGAGGGACAAATTGTTGATTGGGCATGTTAAATTGTTGTCCTCCTTGGTTTGACAAAGGTTGATTTTGTTTCCAAGAAAAATTAGGGTGATTCCTCCAATTAGGATTATATGTGGATGAATATGGACTATTGGAGGTTTTTTCATATGATTGTAAGGCATGTACCTGCTCAGAATAAGCCTCTTGATAGGCTGGTAATGATGGACAATTCTGTGCTGTATGAGACATGTTAGAACAAAGAGCACAAACCTCATTAGCTACATTAGGATGATGATTCATGGATTGGTTCAGAGCTAAGGCATCTACTTTCCTAGAAAGTGTGGCTAGAGTGGATTTCATATCTAAATCATCCTTAACTTCATATAACCCCTTTCTAGAAACTTGAGATGATTTTTCCCTTTGATTTGAAAAATCCCACTGTTGAGAATTTTCAGAAAGTGAATTAAAGAAATCCCATGCGGCCCCTTCATGTAAGTTTAAAAATCTCCCGCCATTCATGGACTCTACCATATGACGATATGACATGGTTAAACCGTTATAAAAGCATTGTATAAGTCTCCATTTTTCAAAACCATGGTGGGGACACTTGAGGAGTAAATCATTAAATCTTTCCCAACACTCATAAAATTGCTCACCCTCTCTTTGATAAAAATCACTTATCTCTTTCCTGAGGGCATTTGTTTTAGACATAGGGAAAAACTTGGTGAGAAACTTATTACTCAATTCATCCCATGTACTAATAGACCCAGCAGGAAGTGAATTCAACCAAGCTTTAGCTTTGTCTTTTAATGAGAAAGGGAACATACGAAGCCTAATTGACTCATCTTTAAAATTTTGAAAACGAAATGTAGAGCATATGTCAAGAAATTCCTTAATGTGCAAATATGGATCCTCTCTCTCTAACCCATGGAAGGATGGCAAAAGTTGAATGACAGAGGGCTTGAGTTCAAAGTGTGTTGCTGTAGTTTGTGGCAACACAATACAAGATGGTTGGTTGGCTGCAAGTGGTGAAAAGTATTCTCTAAGGGTTTTCTCTGCTTGCACTGGTGGAATTATTGGCAATAGTCTATTTGGGTCATCCATCACTTCTAAAGAACTAGCTTGATTATTATCAATTTTCGACTCTCTTTTAACCAAACTATTTGTTGAATCACGTTCCCAAACACTCATAAACTAACTAGACAAGGAAAGAAAGAAAAAATAAAATAAAATAAAATAAACCAACAATAATGAGAATAAACGAAATTTAAAAATAAAAGAAATCAAACAATCAAACAATGAATTTAAAGACAAATAAAAGTTTTTTTTGTGTTTTTTTTAATAAAATAAAATAAAAAAATAAAAGACAACCTAAATTATAACTAGTGGAAGAATCAAATCAACCTAGATTAAACTGACTTTCTAGCACAATCCCCGGAAACGGCGCCAAAAACTTGTTGTGAAAATTTTAATATACTCGCAAGCACACGAATCTAGAAATAGAGTAGTGGTAACGAGGTCGATTCCACAGGGATTGTTATAAATTGAAAAGTCTAATTTAAATCTAAAATTAATATTAATTCTAACCTAGTTGAGCAAATTGAGTTTCAAGAGAAATTAAATTAATTAAACTACGAAAACAATTAAAATAAAGGAGAATTCAATAAAATAAGAATTACTAAGGTTTCAGAATCCACCACTATTCAACTAGTAATTATCTAATTATTAATTAATCCCCAATTTTAGAGTGACAACTCGAAATCAATCTATGTCATCTCATGCATATAACAATTAAGCCCAAGTAATTAAATCTAATGTAGGTTCTTTTTCTGCTTAATAATATGATATCTAAGAATTTCATATAAACGTAGTGAATAACAAAGAGTCAAAGTTTTCCTAAGCACTCTATGTAAATAATTTAATGAAAGACATAAAATCAAAGATAATCATGTATAAACTTTATATATCCAAGCATAGATTTAATCGAATATTAATTCTAACAATCAATAATGCATGACAGAATTGATGAAAAGATTTTAATAACATCTAATTAATTAAGTGAAATAAAAACCATAATTATTAAAGAACATATATAGGGAATTAAATAAATAAAAAGATAATTATTCTATTGAATAGGGTTTCATCTTTAACCTCAGTATAAGAAATTTAGCTAAACATAATTGAATTGGGAGAAACAAAACAAATAAAAACAGCCATGGAGAAGCTGAATTATTGCTGCTCTCGCTATTCTTCTTCTCTGCCCAGCCTTGCGTCTCCTTCTTCCTTTCGTTCTTTTTTCTCCCCTCTAATTCAAAAGCAAAACCCCCTTTTATATTGCTTGGCCACGGAATCCTATTGTGATTCTAATAACTAAATCAACTTTTACAAGCTAAAGCTCTAAGCCTGCCACGTTTGAAAACAATAAAAGCCAACAACTATTGATTTCCTTCCTTTATTCTACTTTGACTTTCCATTCAAAGGCTTAATTAAAAGCTTTGTTTTTATGTGCTGTAGCTTTAATTTTCTTCTTTGTTTGCACGAGCATGGAGAATTCAATTTACTAGCTTCGGCTTCTTCCACATGTACATCTGTCTAATTGCTTCCAAATCAATTAATCGTTAATGCTCACAAATTGAACTCCTTTGTGCTCTTTTTATCCATAATCTCCAATTAATTCCCTATTCAATAAAACAATTTAATTAATTAAAAATAGAAAATAAATATAACTAGCAATTATATAATTATGGGAAAAATATGTATATAAATTATGATCATCAGTTTGCTTACTGGAAACTGAGAAATTTGATTGTATTCTTAGTTTTTGAGGAAAACACTCTTGGAAATTTGATGGGATTGTTGATAAATTTGTAAGCTCAAGTTTTTTACGTATGGGTGGCTTGTTTCTTGATCGGCATGGATTTATGTAATGGTAGGAATGGTTTTAAGGAAGAAAATGGTGGGAAAAAAATGGTGTTGGGAGGAATTTGGTTTCCTCTGTTTTAGTTACAAACAGAGCAGCGAAACGTGAAGAAACTTGAGCGTATTCATGGCTCTGATACCATGAAGAAACTTATTTTCATTTCTTAAATAAAACATTATACACTGAGAGTTATTTATAAATGCAAATGCTACATTTTTTCAAAGATTACATATGTGAATACGGAAGGAAATGTGTCAATTCGTTCGGCGCGGATCGTGTCTTTGACAAGTGCAGATTATCCATTTGACAAGTGCGGATTATGTCTTTGAAAACTTTCTTCAATGCCATTTTATTCAACAATAAGAATATCGATGGCAACTTCCTCGATTAGACTATTGTCTTATTAATGACAAAACATGTTTGACAAATCTTGTTCTTGTTGCTTGTCAGGTTTCTCATGTATCCGCTTTTGTTTTGTCAGCATGTTGGCTGTAAAAACACTACCAGTGGATTTCTTGAACTTCCCGGCCATGGAAACCCTGGATGCAATTTTTATTGAAGTTGATAAGTTCGTTACCGTCTACTTCTGCTCGAAAATTGCCGTCATTAGATAACTCCAAGGTAACATGAAAGCTCTTCAGAAAGAGCTATGTTGAAAGCAGCAGCAGTGAACAGTCAACAGTTGACCTCAGAGACACGCTGGCATGCCACCTAAACTACACCTATCTGCAGCCAGCTAATGAGAGAAACGAGCTGGATTTAACGAGGTGGCAAAATGGTTATGCTGAGGAATATCAGCACATGAGCATGGAAGGATGGAGATTCTAGAAGCTCTACATCATTGGTTAATGATAGCTATATTCACGGATCAATTTTTTTTTGCTTATTTCCAACGGTGTTGTCCTTTAGCTTGCTGTCGTTTTTCATAGCTTGTGTATAAATAAGCCAATGCTTGTAAACTTTCATTCATTCGAGTTATTAATATTAATGGAAGTGCCTCTGGTTTATGCTCTGCTTGCATCAATAAGCAATTCTTAATGAATTTAAGTAACTAGAAGAACTCACAGAAAGGAAAAATGAAATTGAAGAAGATATCAGATTAGCCGAAAGTGAAGGAAAGTGTCCTAATACACGAGTCAGGGTGTGGCTCAGAAAGGTAGAGGAGACTGCACGAGAAGTGCAACCTATGGTCGAGGAGGGTGACAGAATTGTTATGCAAGGGTGCAGCCTTGCCTGCAACTTGTACTCACACTATCAGCTTAGTAGAATTGTTGGAAAGAAGAGAAAGAGGTGAGCAATTAGCTCATTGACATGAGCAATTTTCAGAATGTCTCCCGTAAAAGCTGTTGAGAGGATGCAAGGGCCATGTCTCTTTGGTCAGAAAGAGGCGGAGGAAATTTTAGAGCGGCTTGAAGGGTATCTGAATGATGGTGGAATCAAAAGAGTTGCCGTTTGGGGTAGGGGAGGAGTGGGGAAGACTACCCTAGTGAGAAATCTTGAACAAGTAGTTAGAGACCTCTTCTCTTATGGAATCCTTGAATATTGTCATCGGGGTTAGAGTCTCAAAGGATCTCGATTTGAGAGATATTCAATCACAAATTGCAAAGAGATTGAGGTTAGAATTTGATGCGGAAGAGACCATTGACAGAAGAGCTAGGAGACTGCATGAAAGATCAATGACGAAGAAAAGGTTCCTCCTTATTCTGGATAATGTTTGGGAGAAATTAAAATTGATTTGGACATTATGGGCATTCCACAAGATGAAGACCAAGCTAACTGTCAGATCCTTCGGACAACTCGATCCCTTGATATGGGTAGAAACATGATGACTGATGAGGAAGTCAAGATTGAACCTTTTGAATGAAGAAGCAGCTTGGAATTTGTTTGCTGAATATGCAGGAGATGTCGTCCGGTCAGAAAAAATAAATCCAATAGCAAAGGCAATTGCTAGGAAATGTTGTGGTTTGCCGTTAGCTATTGCAACCGTGGGGAAGTCCATGAGTAACAAAAGGATGAAAGAGCGGTGGAAGAATGTACTCTACGAATTGCAGCTCTCGGCACCCCAGTTTGAAAGCATCGAGAAGGATGTTTATCAGCCCTTAAGAGTTGCCACCCTTGCCAAGTAAGTTTCTTCAGTGATGCTTTTTATATTGTTCTTTATATCCAGAAAACTATTCTATCCTAACATGTGAACTTATTTAATGCTGGACAGCTGATGGAATAATAGATGAAAACCAAACTCTGGAGGAATGTTTCAATAAAAGGATTTCTTTTATTGAAAAATTGAAGGACTCTTGCTTGTTAGAACAGGTTAGTGCAGTGAGACTGTGAGGATGCATTACATTGTGAGAGACGTGGCTATAAGGACATCAAAGAAGAGTGGATTTTTCTGTCAATCTGGTATTATACTGTATGAAATGCCGCAAAAGTTTCAGAATTCTTTCGCAAGGATTTCATTTTTGAACAACAAGATTACCAGGTTGCCTAGTCAATTGATTGGATGTTCTGAGCTGACTGTGTTGCTCCTTCAAGATAATTCCTTGAAGAAAATCCCCAAGAACTTCTTTCGAGAAGTTAGAGCACTTAAGAGTTCTGAATCTAAGCAGCACATAGATAACTTTCCTGCCTCCTTTGCCTGATCTAGAGGAGCCCCGTTCTCTGTTTTTGAGGTCTTGAAGGATTATTAACCAATGCAAGTTCGCTGGACCTAATAATATGCGCGGGCATAAGTGTGATATCTGAACTAATTTCAAAGAATTGCTTGTAGGTCTCCCAATGTTAAAGTCTCTCACCCTATCAAGTTGTAACTCCCTTTCAACTTTGGTAAGTGGGGAGAATATTCGGAGAAATATGTTACCAAAGCTGGAGCATTTGGAGCTAAGGCGTTTGAGAAATTTGGCAAAAATTGTGGAAGAAACGACGGCTCAAAGATGTCACTTTTTCATCTTAAAAAATCATAGAAGTGGTTAATTATCCGAGACTGAGGAACCTCATATCCTTTGCTTTGCTTCAAGAGGTCTAAAACCTTGAAGATATCAGGGTTATGACCCCAGAAGGATGAAATGTATCTTTGCAGGAAAATTTTCTTATGCAATGCTCACAAAATTAAGAGTCATAGAGCTGAGGGACTTGGAAAACTTGAGGATTATTTGTTCGAGGAAAATAGCATGGCCAATTTTGGAGAAAATTGAAGGTTACAACTGCCCAAGCTGACAAAACTGCCATTCTCAGCCTTCAATGCACTAACTATAAAAGAAATTAGAGGAGGTTTAAAATGGTGGAATAATCTTATATGAGAAGATGACACAATCAAGTTTAGTCTCCAGCAAATGTTCCACCCATGTACACACTTAACAATGCTGACAAGAGAACATAGTCAATAGATAGGTAAGAAAATATTCTGACTCAAATACACAAAATATCCCGACTCAAATACACATTGCCTATCAACTCCATATTGATTCATTTTTTTGATTGCTGATTGCAGAATTGCCTATATCAATGCTGCGGCCATTCCACAAACTCTTAAAAGTTAATTTTGTTTTCAAAATTCTGTATAGAAGCATTGAACATTTATCTATGCCCAATGCTCCTCGCTAAGGGACTTTTCTCGTTGTTTCTAGGATAGAAGAACAGAGGACAGATGATGGCGAGAGACAGCGAAAAAGTTCAGTACAAGTTACATTCTTGTATCTCTTCTCAACTGAAGCTTTAGTGGTACATCATGTAAATGCCTGAATCCCATCTCGATCCATCATGCAGAATCATTGTTGCATGGCAGGGAAAAATTATATTAAAAAACTTTATCTGTGGAAATTGTTGCATCCCTCTATGGATTGTATGTCCACTGAAACATTGACAGTAAAATACATGTTAAAATATGGATTTTCTACTATTATTTCCTTTAGTATTATTTGTTGGGCTACATGCTCTGCCTTTGCTCTGTTTATTCCTAAATTTTTGCTCTACCTTGAATCTCTGCTCTGAAAGCTGCTTATTCCGTTGGTGATAGAGGCTTATCTTATGTTGAAGTCTATAATAAAATTAATTTTGCACAAGTTACTCAGAATATGAAGCAACAGTAATATCATATGAATCCGAGTTTCAAATTTCTTTGCAAGCATTTACTTTACTTGCAGTTGCATGTCGAATTATGAGATGCAACACCAAAATTTTTGTCATTTGTATCCGAGTACAATATTAACAACTAAAATCTCATTTCTCTTGGGGAGGTGCTACCGAGACAAGATAGCAAAGGAAAGAAATATTAAAAAAGTAAAATTCTAGGTGATTGCTTGCTTGGAAAAAAAATGGTAAAATCCTTTTAAAAATTTCTGGGTCGACTTCACATTTGAAGGTATTAAACAATAAAGTTAGGTTGTATTTGACACATGTAAGGAATTGACTTCCAGGATGGCAATGTAACACTTAGAGAAAAATATTACACGATATATTATTTACGGAAAATTCAACAGCCAGGGCAAAACTAATTGATTAACAATTAAAAGAAATTTCTCAGTAAGTGACACCTGTGACATGCCACTGAATAAATCCAACATCAATAATTGACCAAGCAAGATTACTGCCAATATTTCAATGGTGGCTTGACTTTCAGAGATGATTTAAATACTTGCGTCATTGCTAACATTTTGAATTTTCTTGAGATTCTGATTTGTTTTATCACCAAAATTCGATCATGGAAGTGGTAGCTTCAATCTTGGGCTCAGCTGTAGCAGAAGCAGGCCATGTTCTCTGTGGCCTTTTCTGCTCAAAAATCAACAACCCGTTAAGATTCAATCAAATCTCCAAGCTTTAGAAAAGGAATTGAAGGTTCTAATTGGTCTCAGAGATGACATGAGATGTCAACTCGCATTAGCTGAGAAAGATGGAAAGGTACCAACAACTCAAGTGAAAGCATGGGTAAGATCAGTTGATGGCTTTATCTTTGAAGTAGATTTAATGCAAGAAAGTGTGAGAGCCAAAAGAGAAGAAACATAGTGGTTGTTTCCATAGTTGTTGTCCGCAGTATAGACATGGCAGCAAAGTGGCAAGAATGCTCAAGGAGGTGCAAGGACTTAAAAGTGAAGGAATTTTTCCCGCAGGCTTGGTGATCGTCAACCCCGAAGGAAAATCTGTTGAGCATATCCGTGGACCTTCAATAGAGCATCAAATTGATGTGTCTATTATCAAGTAATAGACATATATCCGAGAATAGTCTTCCTCCATTTCCAATTTAATCAAGATGTGTCTATTATCGAGTAAGAAATTCTAAGAATTTCCTTCCAGCCCAAAAAAACAAAAAAATTCCGAATAACATTCATGGGAGGACGACCAAACGAGAACTTACCGATAAAAGCCAGTTTAAAAGGCTCAGCCATCTCTCGAATTTCCGCTGCAGAGAAATGGATAGCTGGTTCACCTCTGTGAAATTGAACCAGTTTAACAGGAATTAATGAAATAGCAGAACCAATCACAGCATCTACAAAAGACTTTTGTGGTCTTGAAGTGGCATTAGAGTTGAGGACGATGACCGAGTTAAGACTAGAAGTATATGAAGGCTTGGGGTTGATGTTGGTGCTACGGTTTGGGGGAGTTGGGTTGGCGGAATGGGTTTTGGTAGCCACACAAGTTAGGTCATTATCAGTGGCCGATGGTGGTTGTTGAGATGTCAGTGTGGGTAATGTTGTGTCTGAGAGGTTCGAGGGTGGTAATAGTTGCCGTGCTATAGCATCACTGACATCAAGAATGGCATTAGCAATGTGCAGGGTATCACGTGACATAAGTTTGTTGTTTTGATGTGGGTGCGTGATGCAGCGGAAGCTTAAAGTTCAAAATATTCTATTGATTCTAGAGAATTTCGGAATAAAAGAACAACTAAACTCATGTTGATTCAAAAGAATGCCGTGAATTTAGGGGTTAAGACTCGTTAATTTCGCAGAATACCGAGAATTAACTGAACTCAAATACTCACAAAGAGATTTGAAAATTGAAAATATTATTGAAATCAAACATCTGCTTGTAAAAGCTACAAAAGATACTTATTTATACTAACTAAGACTTGTCATAATATAATTAGAAAACCTATTTTAATAAGACTTATACTTAAATTAGGAATATTACCAAATAAGCAATGTCTAAACAATAAGACCCTAAATAGGAAACCAAATTAAACTAGAATACAAATTAATTAAAATATTCCTAAATATTATACAATTAAATCTAATTAGGATTTCTTCATTTTCTTGTTCTGCATCAGTACGGTTGTGTTGGGTGTAGTCGATCAAGAGGTTGAATGCCGTCAGCCACTGGTGGATCATCACCCCCGGTGACTACTAAGGCCATGGGTGGTTTGTAGTGCTCTTAGGGATGGCAATGGATTGGATCTGATTCAAGATCCACGTGATGCAAATCCAATCGGATCGGATTTGGGTCGGTTTAAAATAAATTTGGATAAGATTTGGATATTGATGTACGGATCTAAGATGGATCTGGAGCAGGTCTGGATCTATCCTAATATCTAAATTCATATCCATATCCACCAATCTTTTAATTTAATTTTATTTTATTTTAAAAGTCTCTTAACAATTGTAGAATTATAATGATAATAAATTTTATTCATATCATATTAGTAGTATTTACCATGCATTTAAACTCTTAAAACTTAAAGGTTAGTTTTGTAAATTTAAAGGTCAGTCAGCCCCAAAGCATGTACATACAATATTCAAATTGCAAGCCAAGTAATACAACTTGGCAATTTATTTTACTATATTGGCCAAAAAAATTTAAGGAATATAGTTATTCATATATTTAGTCAATTATGGCCATAATAAAAATAATAAAATACTGAATATAAATCATATTTAATTTATATGTCATTGTCTAATGTTGTAAGAATGAGGGTGGGTGTGTGTGGATATTAGAATAATGAAGGAGATAATAGAATATTAGATTGATCTTACTCATGTAATTACTTTTGAAGAATATTTTATTATCTTTCTTATTTGTTGTTTTGGTGTAAAAGTATAAACTACAATATTTATTATATTTTGAGATAAATTATATAATTTATTTGTTATCAAAACATTTTAGCCTTCAATTTTCATTCTAAAAAATTATTAATTTTTTATTGCTGAGTTTTAGAATTCATGACGGATCTATGGTATATTTGGATTTTAATTTTTTTTTTCGGATTTGAAGCAGATATAGATATTTTTTTTTTGGATCTGGATATGGAGCGAAAAATATGGATTCATGACGGATTTTGAGCAAATACGAATCTTAATTTTTATTATGGATCTGGATCTGAAGCAGAGTAGATCCAACACATATCTGTCACATTGACATCCCTAAGTGCTCTTGGGGCCTCAAAGTGCAAAATTATGAATTTGCCCTTATCGGTCAAAGGCGGCCGGTAGTCAAGCTCAATGGCCGGCAAGCTCACGTTAGATCCTTCAGGCCACGCTGATTCCAATGATGATGGCGGTGAGCTTTCTTGCGCGGTTGTGGCCTCTGATCGAGCTCCTGAACCCGTGAGTCTCCAACAGTTGGTCGGCAACGAGAACGGCCAATTTTGTGCGTAAGGTTGACCGAAAAATGAAGAGAGAATCTTGAAGAACCAAACCCAGATGGTAGCGTGGCCGGAAACTAACGAAATCAGGCGAAAATGAAGCAGCGTTTGCCGTGGTTTCGTGAGCTCGATCAACGGTCCTCTGGTTGTTTTACAGCGGCGTTTACGCCCCGGAAACGACCGGCATAGTTCCAGCTTCCGATTGGTACCTCCCTTGGCCGATTAGGTGGTCGGAGAAGGGGGTCTGTCCGGGTCAGGTTGTTGTTGTCCGGGTTCGGTTTAATCTAATAAGTTTTCTATAAATGGAAAGAAGAGCATACCGATAGTATGTAACTCACAGCAGTTGATTAGCTCAATATACTTGCAGACGCAGCAGAGTTAGTTAATTAGTTTGTTTAAAGAATATTTCAAGCTCAGCTCACGTGTGCAGTATGAATTAACAAAGAGCAATTGTTTCTATATAAATATATAATCTGTATTCATTTCTAAGAATTAATGAGAACATTCTACAAGTTTCCATTTTGTTTCTTCTCTTAATTTTCTCACATTTTCTCTTTTGCCAAACACTATTGATCAAGTTTATTTCATAACAAATCTAATAGGCTTGGTACCTAAAGAAGCAGCTACTGCTAGGATAATTTTAATTTGTTGAAAAGAATCTGTAAAGCAAATTTATACCTTCACATACTCCCTACTTCACGAATGAGTACGACGGCGTTGAAACGTCTAATAAATGTTATTGTTCATAAATAACAGGAAACTAAGGCAACCTTGGCTGGTTGCGGTGACAGATTATACCACGAAGTCATCTCCAACAATACCTAGCTTCTCATCTAGGGGACCTAAAAAGATTGACGCAGTTATCCTCAAGGTTGACTGGATGCATTAGTTAAATCATCAGTATATCATATTCAAAATATATTAATCATTTTCATATAACTTTCATATTCATTTCAGTCTAATGTCACTGCACCTAGAGTGGATATCCCGAATAGCAAGATAATAAATTTGAACTTAACAAATTAATCATGAAGCCTCCTTTGAATGCGGTGGCCGGCACCTCCGTGGCATATGTCGTCATGTATAATGTATTTGGTATTGTTGGCCTTCTCAAAGTCACTATACTGAGTAATCAGGTCTGCAGTCATGATACCACGGGTATGAAATTACTCTTTTCAACATAAATCAATGTGACCCTACTTGTATTGGACTATGCACATATCCATTTCTTTTGCAGCTGACGCAACTGATACAGCAAAAACAAGGCAGTCGTCGTTTGCTTATGGTTCAGGACATGCGAATCCATAACATTCAGTGCTGGCACTGCGTTTGTACCTTAGCATGTTAGCATGATACAGTGGGCCGCAAGAATAATGTTAGCATGAAGCAGTGGTGCGCCAGAATAATCACGACATGCCATTTGTCAGTTTCTAATGTGTCCCTCTGTGGGACCATCCATACAATCCACTACATTTAAAAAAAAGAATTTGTGGGTCTTTTTAAGGGATCTACTAATCCTGCTAAATTGGGTGCTGAATGGATCCCATCATCCCGAAGAAGGTAAATGTGTTTATTTAATTCAGTCTTTTTTTTTTCGAAGAAATGAAAAAAAAAAGTTATGATTTAACCTTTTTGGTGGCCAATTCGGTGTCCCCTTTCAGGGTGTATATAACTACTCTTAGGTTGGATTGAAGAAATGTGAGAAAATGAGAGGAGAGAAAAGTAGAGGAAAAGAAAGAAAAGGAGAAGATAAGAGAGTAAAATATTTTTCTAATATTTGGTTGATTACAAAATTATACAAAGAAAGGAAATTTTCAATTTTTTATTTAGACAATTTTAGCTTTAAGTGTTAAACTTTCAATATTTATCATAAATATAATTCAAAAAATTAAAAAGTAAATTTATTTAATATATTTACATAAATAAATAATACAAAATATTTTAAATAACATACTTTTATTTAGAATTAAATTTAAATTTAAAAAAATTATTAACATAATTTTATTTTATTATTAATTTAAGTAATTGTAATTAATTTAATTTGTTTCTAAATAAATCATAATACAATATAAATAATTTCTTAATCAATATATATTATAATTTTGGAATTTCATTACAAAAAAAGAAACAAATCCGCTGGCTACCGTCTACGAAGTCACCACCAGCAGATGCCACAGTCCACACCATCAAATGAAAGCTCGTGAATGATATGAAAATGATCAGAGATTGACAATCTCAATAATGGATCAACTCATTTAACTGAAAATTTTGATTCTTTTTTCGGGATCTGTGGAGGTTAAAAAGTTTCTAAACATTTTTAACCAGATTTGAACAACATATATCTGGTTTTTGATCTCAACGATAATGTAGTAATGTTGATAATTAGCTAGCGAGTCGAATGGCAGTGGCAGTGAGATAGTACACGACAATGACAACAGCGACGATGGCGGTGGTCTAACGATCCGATGACTATTAAATTAATATTTCTATATTCTTAGATTAATTAATTAAATAAACTTATTTTTAAAATATTACTCAAATTTAATTAATATAAAATTATCTATAACATTAAATTGATAAAATAAAATTATAAATAATAATTATTTGATTACATTAAATAAGTTAAAAAGTTGAAGGGGTATTTTTGGAAGCTTTGATTTCCAACACAGGGGGATTTCAAATTCTTCACTTCTTAGCATAGAATTCAAATCCTAGATTATAATGGATATTAAGTTTTAATAGAAATTAAAATTCTTACATATTATGTCAAATTCAAATCATTTTCCTCTCCTCCATCCTCTCCTTCTAAACAAGCACAACCTTAATTTAATTTTGATTGGACTTTTTTCTTTAGTTTAGACATCATGTTCCTCCTTAAAGCATCTCAAAAAGTCTCTATAAATTTTACTCTTCAAATATCTATTTACTTACCTATGTGACAAATAGAAGAGTGAAAAAATATGATATTCTCCAAAACATTAATATTATTTTAATTAAATAATTATTTTTTAAAAGGAAAAATCAATAGCAATTAAAGCACTGCTCTCTCTTTTTCCAATGAAAAGTAATAAAATATAATAACAGAGCCCCTATTGAATAAAAAAAATATATAAATTGAAGAGGGAGAAGTCAACTCTTCAAATTTGAAGAGAGAGAATCATTTTTTATTTGAAAAATCTTAATTGGAGTGTCTTTTGGAGTCTTAAGTATTGATGTCACTCTTCAAATAAGTAATAAAATTTTATTTGAAGAGCCTTTTGGTGATGTTCTTATTATAACATATGAAAAAATGACCTCAAAATTTTCTAATAATATACATTTTAGAATAATTTTAATATTTTAAAAATGTTAAAATATTTTACAATATATTATACCTATTTTATTATAATAAAGTAATTTTAATAATAAATAGAAACATGATATTAAAGAAAATAAATTTAAAATTAAAATTATTTTGAATATTACGGAAAAATAATTTTAATATTATTAATAGGGAGATATTCTGTTAACTATAAAGTCTATTTAACTCAAAGATTTATTTAAAATCTTTATAATAAATACAATTATATTATTAAAATAAAAAAATAATTTTAAATTTTAATTTTAAATGTTAAAAATAATTTAATATTATTAGTTTACTAGATAGATTATATTATTTATACCTATTTTATTATAATAAAGTAATTTTAATAATAAATAGAAACATGATATTAAAGAAAATAAATTTAAAATTAAAATTATTTTGAATATTACGGGAAAATAATTTTAATATTATTAATAGGGAGATATTCTGTTAACTATAAAGTCTAATTAACTCAAAAATTTATTTAAAATCTTTATAATAAATACAATTATATTATTAAAATAAATATAATAATTTAAAATTTTAATTTTTAAATGTTAAAAATAATTTAATATTATTAGTTTACTAGATATATTATATTATTTATATTAAATTTGTATAAATTAAAAATTTTAAAAGTCAATTTTCTAATTACTATATTGGAAGGGTATTATCATCAAAGAAAAGATGTTAGTGTACCTTTTTGAAAATTTGGGGGTCTTTATGACCATTTTCCCAATTATTGTGGGTGTGAGTGTATTTTTTTCTAAATTAAAAGATAAAAAATATAAAGTAAAAGATAATTTCATATTTTATTAAAGTAATAGATTAAAAGATAAAAAATATAAATTTTAATACAATAAATGACAAAATACACTATATAGCGTATGTTTTATCATTTTTAGCTTGTCTTTTATTTTATTAAAATAAGAGATTTTCTTATTATAAATTACTATATACATAGAGTGAGCTACAAGTTAAAAGATATAGGACCAAGCACACTGAATTAAAATTTGTATTTTTTTAACTTATTTCTGACTATGATATAGTCACATTTTCTAATTAAAAAAATTATTCCACACACTCATAAATATTTAACCATTATTTTTGGATGCGCAAGTACACACAAATTTTTAAAATGAGTACAAATTTTCACAAACAGTTCTTATGTTTGTCCCGGGTCAAACCCTGAAACTGACTAAAACGACGCCGTTTCGTCATTAATGTTTTTTTTTGTTTTTATTTGCTACGAAACGATGACGGTTGGCTTTGGATAAATCGCAAAAGCATCAACAGAAGTTACAGAACCAAGTTGCTTCTTCGTCTTCGTTCTCCTCATTTCAGATTAAAAGCAAACAAACAGATTAAAGGGAAGTAGCTCAAGCATAAAAAGCAGCCAAATTAAAGTAGAAAGAAAATTCCAGATTCTTTTTTCAATTGTTCTTTATTTTGTGTGGCTACTGTACAATAGTGAAAATGAATCTTTGCATGCATTTTTTAAATTATTGGCATAAAAAGAATGGAATGAAAAGTATATAGAGCTTGAATGATAATTGTAAGCCACTGAAGAATCAAATCACAAACGCCCACAAATTAGGAAGTACAATCAACCCATCATAAGAATCCAAAACTTTAAACCACCACAATTTCCTCACCTTATCTGCTACAAGCATAGCATGAAGATGAACAAAACAGATTCTGCAGCTACTCATATCAGTCAGATATACATGCACAAGTGCGTGGGTGCGTAATCTTTATGAATGAGAGGGAGGGAGGAGGGTTTTTTTGCAGAAATAGATTTATGAAGATGAAGAAATAGATTTATGAATGAGAGGGAGGGAGGAGGGTTTTTTGCAGAGTGTTGCACCAGTTTGTGCAGTAATCTTTGAAGGTAAGTGTTTTCGATTTCTTGCGGGAGAAAAGAGAAGCAAAGGACCTTGGCATCTTTGAAGAAGATGATGATTTGAACTTGATGTGAGCAAATTTGCTGTTTCTTCATAAGCAGCCAGAGAAAAGGATACAGGAAAGAGTTAAGTGAAAGATGGGAAACGAAGAAGTAAAGGGGAAATAGGCAAGTAAAACGCGTCGTTTCTTGGCTTTAGTGAAACGGAGTGTTTTGAGTTTTCGGGGTTTGACCCGGGACAAACATCAATTTCCTTTCACTAATATCTCTTAGATAACGTGAAAAATATACCCACAATAATTTTTCTTAATTTTCAAAGGTAGTTGATTAGAATGAAGAGGCTGCTTGACTTGGTACTTTGGTAGAAGTGTTGTAAAGTTTATGCCGCCTATTATTTACGAGCTTTTATCTTTCTAAAATTATCCTCCCCATTGATTCAGTTCAGATTAATTAATTAAGTTCTATTTGATTTCTCTGTAAGTAAGCTGTCTATTCTAATTCCATTCGAAGAAACTAATCGTCACATTGCAGGTTTCAATCCTACTGGTGGAAAACCATTTGCTAAAATCTGCTTAATCGTAGTCCCTGAACTTGAAGGCAACTCATTACTCTTTTGATATTAAACTTATAAAAAAAATAGAGCATAAGAATAATAGAGCAGTATGAAAACTGTAAAATAATAAATTATAAACGTTAAAAGCTACTGGGAGAAAATTAAATCAAATTGAATGGTAAATACCGACAGCATAGTAGATCCGACACAAATAATTGAATATCAAATTGAATGATCGAAAACAAAAGTAATAAGATAAAACGTTGATATAAGGAGAGAGATTGAAGTGATAAGACAGGTGTTTCAATTTCCGTATCATACATACGTAAACGTGAGAGGGAGATATTCACTGCAGCATACGTTCAATGCGCTAACTCATACAGACGGAGCCCACTGATTTTAAGGAGCACTGGCCACTATTGACTATTTACAAGGTTTTGGTCCCACTTTTTTTGCCTATACAGTAATTAGTTTTTGGAGTTTTTCACCATCTACAATAATGTTTTGTAGAACAGAATTTGCATGTGTCAGCATGCTTAATAAGGTCATACGTCATTTCAGTCACTTCAGTGGTGTTTTATTACGTAATTCATTATATTGTAAGGTCATACGTCAGTTTAGTCACTAATTTTTCTCCTTTTTTATGCTAAACTTAATTCAGTGAGTACGACTTTTGTTTCATTTTCAGATCTACTATTCTACAAATGACAAACCATCGGTGGACCAACCTGCCACCGGTCCACGCCAGTCCTCGTTATACAGCAACAAACTTTTTCTTTGGTTTCTGGAGGATCTCAAGATCATGTATACTCAAAATTTTTTCTTTCTTATTCCTTTTTCATTAATTTTCTGTCTTTCTTATTCCTTTTTCATTAATTTTCTGCACAAAGCACAATTAATTGGATATATGTTCAAAATAATTCTTCCATATTCCATCTTTTTCGTCGAGCCAGCATCTTCAACATTTTTCTTCTTCGTCGCCTTATACACTTTAAAGCTAATGACCACATAAATTAACATATTAACAAAATTAAAAATAACAAAAAAGGATTAATAGAAACATCTTAATATATTTTTGGAACTTGCCAACAAATCTTTTATGATCTCTAAGTACAATATAAATTCAATTCGGCACCGATTAATGGATGTGTTAGATGGGTGTCCAAAGTTGTTATAGTTTAAACTATTTTTCTAAATTATTCTTAATATTAAATTATATGAAGGTTATTTTAGTATCATATTTTTTTAGTCAATATGGTGTTCAAAGTACATTTTAGAGTACAAATGATCTCACTCGTAAATAAAATACACCAAAGTTTAATAGTAAACTAACCAAAGGAACTCCTTAATTGAGTTATTTGGCAACTCTTCTCTCCCATATTCATTAGGGGGAGGATTCGAATCTTCCAATCTCCCAAAATTATAAAAGTACAATTAAAAAAATAGTAAAATGATTATTTTTATTAAAAAAAATTGCTTGTTATTGTTGATAGCTCCTACCACTCCTTATCATCGGCAGACCCACGAAGGGAACACTAGCGATTAGAAATATATTATATTACTATTATGGGAAAATATCCATCGTCCATCTGTTTTTTCAACTTTTTCAAAAATACACAATTCTTTTTTTTTTTTTGCTGGAATCCACTTAAAGTTACATTTTGTTTCACTTTTCCACTTCTGTTTGGAATCCGTTAAGGAAACTAACGAAAACTTAAAAAAATGATCATTTTACCCCGAAACGAAAATTACAATTTCACTTTAAAAAATACCAAAACTAATCAGATTTAATAATGAATATCATTATTGGTACGCTAATGAAGTATAAAAAAATCTTAACTACTAGAGATTATAATTCAATGAATAATAAAATTCTACTTATCTTAAATTCAATTGATGGTTTGCGAGATTGTGCTATTTTTAATACTACTGTTATAATTTATCATTTTAATTACATAAATATTTAAAAAAAATCATGCATTTGATGGTTGTGGAATTAATTTCTTTATTAACCAATGGGGAAAATAATTAGATTTAATCTGATTATTTTTGGTAATTTTTAGGGTGAAATTGAAATTTTCGTTTTGGGGGGTAAAATGGTCATTTTATTAGGTTTCCGTTAGTTTTCTTAACGGATTCCAAACGGAAGTGGAAAAGTGAAACAAAATGTAACTTTAGGTGATTCCAACAAAAAAAAGAATTGTGTATTTTTGAAAAAGTTAGAAAAAACGGGTGGACGGTGGATATTTTCCCTACTATTATTGATAAAAGCTAAAAATGTGGTTCACATATTATTTTTCTAAGATCCCTGGTGGTCCAAGTATTTTAAGGATTAGAATCATGAAATTTATTAAATGCACTTATAATGATGTTAATTTATTTGAAATAGAATTTTTGAAAAATTGGTTAATAGAAGAAATTTTGATAAAAATCATATTCCCTTAAAATATCATTGGAACTCTTTAAGTAAAATATTTTAAGTGCCCCCAATGATCTTTTTTTTTAAAAAAAAATCATCTTCGAAATGAATTAGAGAATTTATTTGAGATAAGTCCTGCAGAAAGTAAATTTTTATGATATCATTGGAGTTACTAGAAACAGCCCCTAATAAAATGTTTTGATCATTTAGTAACCAGAAATAGACTTTGGTTTTAAGAATAACTAAAATATATTTATTTAGTTAAAATAATTGAAATATTTTGCTTGGTAGGGGTAATTAAAATAAATGTAAGTTAAATAATTATGGCCTTCTTGGAATATTATTATTGTGAAATTAAAAGATAGATAGGTTTTCAAAATAATTTACAGTCGTTACGCTGAGTAGTTAGTTAATGTACGCACAATATCACAATGTGCAAGTTGCATATAAGAAAGCTGAAAAATGATATGTATCCCATCATCAATGAACCCCACCTCAATCTTATCAAGATAAATTTTTGTGGCCAGTTTGTGATTAAGATAAAATTTAATACAACTTTATACTGTTAGGAAATTGAGCTTCCTCCCAAGATTACTCCAAATAATTTGTCAAGCAACAAATCAATAGAAAAATTAAATTGAGAATAACATCAATTCCACAACACAAGATTTATGTAGAAAACTCCAAATCTGGAGAAAAACCACGACCGTTATCAAAAAGACAACCAGAGAAAAATATTCACTATGTGGAAAATTATTACAACCACACTTTCAGAAATATTTTTTCTCATTAAATCCCGAAATACACCCAAAACTCCCAATTTAAGAGTAATTATATTAAACTCTCAAATTCTCTCTAAATGCAAGAGGAAATGAATTTTTGGGATGATAAAACTTATGAAATGTTCTCTTATTTTATAACCAAACGGATAGCACTGTTTGTTGTGCAAATTTTATTGAACTCGCAAGCGCACGAATCTATTGTAGTGTAGATCAATGGTGACGAGTGTCGATCCCACGAGGAGGTGGATTTTAATGTGTAGAAATAATTTTGTAAATGGGTGATTGGATTTGTGGTGGAAATGATTTGGAATATGCTAAAACTTAAATTAAAAGGGCGAGAATAAATTCTAAAATTGGAATTGAAATGGCAAGAATAAATTGAAGAGAATTCTATTGCAATGACGTACTTGGGTATCTGGATCCGTATCAACATGCATCATGGGCTAAATAATCCTTATTAATGCCAATTAAATCATGAGGGGGGAATCCACACCTCATGAACCACGCTCTAATAAATATGGTGCTAAGGGTTTATCGTGCCAAATAATAATAACCTTATACTAGGGAGCCGGTGAAATCAGGGCGGTACTAGACAAGATTATTATTATTTGTCAACGAAAAGTCAAAACATCCACAAAAACTAGAGGGGAAGAGAAAATAAATTTACCAAATAAAGCCCATGACACATGTTGAGACTTCACCTTCAACCCAAGCTTGAAAGAAAATTAGCCACTCATAATTGAACTAGGGGCAAAATGGGAATTTATTAAAATATATAGAAAATACAAGATGGAGAAGGAATTACAGAAAATGGAGTCCAAAAATAGATTCAGAGGTGCCAAATTAGGGGGGGAGACCCCTTTTTTATAGATACATCGAGTAAATTATGACCATCGGATTGAAAACAGTTTGGACGCTCAGGATTACGCCACGTCATCAGTCAACAGTACACGTCAACAGTACGCGGTTTGACTATGCGGCTTAAACAGTAACACGGTTTGACCACGTGGTTTGAACAGTGACACGGTTTGCACAGTAACGCGGTTTGGTTGAAAATAATCTCACGTGTTGCATGTACCGTACGCGCATTTTTTGGTCCACTGATATGCTGCTACGTCATCGATCAACAGTGCATAAGAATTTTATTCCAACAGGATCTTGACACCTCATCAGTCAATGCCACATCATCGGTCAATGCCACATCATCGGTCAATGCCACGTCATCGATCCGTCTAAATGAACAGTGTCGTGAACAGTAACGTAGACAGTATCGTACATGTGAATAGTACCGTACATGTGAACAGTACCATTTTTCTTTTTATGCTCCTCCTGAGGCTTTTGACCGTCTTAAGTTCAAAAGTGATGTCCGTTTTGCCGTTTGATCTCTCGTTTATTGTGAAATAACTATGATGCCCCTAAAATACATAAAATACTTAATTAAAATAAAACACACATAATTAAATTACAAAAAGCTAAAACACATAAAAGTAAGGGTTGTTAGTAAAACTTGAAATGTAAAATGACGGTTTTCTCCTTTATAAATATGCATTTTCTAACACTCAACACACCCCCCAACTAGCTTATTGCTAGTCCCTAGCGAATAAAGCGAAAACAAAATTCAAAAATGATTTTTTTTTAAACACTCTTGTTTATTCAATCAGACTAATGATAACAATCAAATAAAAGTATACGCATGATCTCAAGTCTAAAGAAACATCACACCCACATCAACCATCCACATGAATCATCCCAGTAGACTTTGTCGTAGCTACCTTCAAGAATGACATGTCAAACCCCAAAATTTCACTGGAAGTAGTGACACTCTCACAAAGAAATTAAACCCAATAAAAATAGTCACTCCAATGAATGGTACTTGAGAGAAAATAATCAAGAAATGATATCACATGCTATCACCAAGATGAAGAAATATGCCCTCAACTTAGAAATAATACGATCTCAAGTCAAATAAAAATGCTAGTCAACCCAATTTATTTATTTATTTATTTTTTTTCATGCATCACTACATCCTTTTAGCCCATATAACTAGCTTCTACTTCAGATTATAGTTCCCTAAAATCAAGAAGAACTTTTATTAGGACGTAACGTAGGCTAAGGACATGGCTAATAAAGAAGGGAAATAGGAAAAACAAAGTGTATGTTTGAGAAAAATGCAGAGGAATTTTTTTTTTGGAAGTTGCAAGGTGGATTTCACCTATTATTGTTTTTTTTCTTTGAAACAACAATTTGTTTTTTTTTTAAGAAACAACAAATTTTTTTTTTTGAACTAGGCATAACTTCACTATACAAAATGTTTATTTATATTTTTCTCAAACATAAATAGGTGATGGATCTTGTAAGATATTGGGTAATACTCTAAATCGGAGTAGATCAAGATGATAAGTTGACAAAGAAAAAGGTTTTTTTTTTTAAAGGCTCAAAAGGGTTAACTATGGATATTTGATAAAAGGGATGACTAGAAAGGCTCAAACGGATCAAAGATGGCCTTTCCATCATCTTTTAGGGCTCTAAATAATCTTCCATATCTACTAATTAGATGGGCTTTCAAATGTAGCAACACACAATTTTTTTAATTTTTTTTTAATTTTTAATTTTATTTTTTTAGGGTTAACTCAAAAGAAATTTAGAGATCGTGTATACAATAATAAACAGCTAAGCTGTATAAAGAATGGGCAAAAGGGTTACTCTCCAAGAAAAATGATAGGCTCAAAAACTCACTTGGTATTTATTATGACATGTTCATTCCTTCAAGCAACTCATATTTGTCTCCGACATCAACATGTAGAGTAGCAAACATAGCGTAACATCACTTCAGACTAAAGATAATACAAATACTAAAATTTGAAATTCATCATGTCATCCAATGTTAAAACAAATCACAAATTTTTTTTTTTAAACAACAGCCTACCCCCCAACCTATTCTAAACATAAAAGGAAAATATACATGCAGAAATGTGAAAATGATGCAGAAAAACTAATTGGAAAATGATAGAAAATGAATTTTTTTTTTTACTTAAGAAGATGCGTTTCTAGAGGCACTACACTCCATATTCAGCCATCTTCGACTCAAATTTTTTTTGAAAATGTATATTTATAAAGGAGAAATTAAAAAGAAGAAGAAAAATGAACATCAAAACATAATAAAGAAAAAGAAAATATTTGAAATTTTTTTTATTTTTTTTATTTTTTAATTTTTTGTTGTTTTTTTTAAACGATGAAGATGCGTTTCTAGAGTCATTACACTCCATATTCAGCCATCTTCAACACAAAAAGTTAGCAACAGTTAGTTTCTACAATAAAAAATTAGTAAAAACTTTAACCAAGATTCCATAATTGTCGACTATTCACTCCCCCCAACCAGAACGAAACATTGTCCTCAATGTTTTAAAGGAAAGAAGTAGAGTTTAGAAGACATCACCTGGGTGGTGCAACACAGAAGAAAATATTTACAGGCGGAGAGTTAAATCTAATTTGCACTTCTTACTGCGGCTACTGTTACCGTCATTATTTGAATGCTCCAACACAAAGCTCCAGGGGTCTGGCTCCGGTCGATAAGCTTGTGACATATCAAGTAGCTCATTAGCAGTGTGAACACAAATAAAAAGCTTTTTCGCATTGGAAGGAAAGAAATAATTTTTTATTGCATGGTTAAGAAATGCGATAAAGCCATCATAAAAATTATTGACATTTAACAAACTGATGGGTTTCTGGTGAATGTGCAGATGGGCCCAAGATGCTAGTGTGATAAGTGCCTCTAGTGTTGCAAGATCTCCTGGAAGGAAAATAAAAGCATCAGCATGATTAAGCATTTCAGTTATTCGTTTTTGCATACCTGAGACGACTAACTCTTCTCCAGTCGGTGAGTCAGACACACTGCCCAAAGGTTTTAGGACTCTTGGGATGATGCCTAACACTTGGCTTCCTCTGACAAAAGTAGCTTCTGAGACCAATTTTGATAACCCTCGGTTACCTCTTCCATACACCAAGTGTAATTTTCTCTCTGCTATGCTTCGACCAAGATCTATGGCTGCATCAACGAACTCTTTATGTTTGTCATAGGTAAATCCAGAAAGCACACAAATGTTCTTGAATTGTCTATTGGGAGTAGCTGCCATTGGAATATTTCTCAAAAATAATTTGTGAGTGCTTAACAAAAAGTCATATTTAAGAATCTTGGTGACAGTGGATCACAACTGTGTATGAGGTGGCATGTCAGTGTCAAATAACGCGTAAATCATATGGCTCGATAGTAAAAAAGAAAACAGTAAAAAGGAAAAAAAAACAAACAGTAATAAAATTATTAAAGACAATAATGTAGACAATAAAACAATAGTGAAATAAAATAAAATAACAGTAAAGTAAAAGGATATTTACAGGTAGTTGCGACTGTGGCTCACATCTTCCTCTGGTTTTACGTCCAGAAACGGCTTGAACGCCCTCTATGGGTCGAGAATAGGCTTCCCATCCAGTTTTCCTATAAACTGGCAAACATGGTCGTTTATAGTCAGATTCCTGAGACTATATCGTGCATGCTCTTTCTGGAATAATGGCCACAACTTGAGAATCGCTCCTTGCACATATCCACTGGGATGCGTTTCAAGAGACAGAAGGATATCATCCAATGACTCCTTATTCAAGTCATCCCTAATGAATTGAATCTTATCTTCCCTGTTATCAGACACCATTCCTAAAGAACATGGGTTTTTATCGTAACTCATTCTGGCACACTTATGACAAGCAACAGAAATTCTTCGAGCTCATCATTTTCTTGCATAATTTCCTTTCCCACAACCAGATATGTATGCAATAAATTTTGGAGGTAACTCACTTGCCAATCGTACTTTCGCCTCGATTAACCAACGGATGTCAGCAGGTATGTTATTCCTCATGAGCAATCGCATGCGTTCGGACCGAGCTTTATAGATCGTAAAGAGGGCATTCTGAGGAAGTGAAGGGAATCGCTTGTTAAGCTTCGCTAGAATCTCGGTTCTGTCCATACCTTCGCCTCAGAATATCAGTTATTATGGGAAACTGAAGTAACCGACTTGATTGTCACGGAGTACCGTTATCCGCCACTTCACCGGGGTAACAAACTAAAGCACACAAACATAAAAACAAATTAAAACACACAAAGAAAATTAAAATCGTCCTCTTATTGAATTTACCTCAAGCTCCAACTGGATGTCGTAAACACTTCTCTCAATATCTCAGAGTTGGCGTTCTAAACCCTCAACATAGGCTACTAACTCTGGTGGTTGTAGAGCCCAAATGCGATGTGTTTTACAAAATTGAATCTGCCTTTTGAGATGAGTTTTGACACGTTGAAGTGGTTTAAGAATGTTCAGGAGGAACGGTCTAAGTATGGTACTCATGATTAACAATGATAAGAGAAAACTTAATGGTAAAACAAATACACTTATGCAAAAATAATTTCAATTAGCAAAAGAATAATAAAAAGAAAGAAAGAAAAATCAAACCACCGAAAAGGAAAAAAAAATCAATTCAAATCTGGTGGGTCACTCAAATTTATTTCGGTGTATTCTCCATGTGGTTGGTACTCTAGATATGGTTTTAATCTTTGACCATTAACTTTAAATGTGACACCGTTCTTTGGGTCCTTAATTTCAATTGCCCCATGTGGAAAAACAGTATGAACAATAAATGGGCCAGACCAACGAGAGCGTAACTTACCTGTGAATAGGTGCAAGCGAGAATTGAATAAAAGCACTTTCTGACCTGGAGTGAAAGATTTTCTCATAATTTACTTGTTGTGAAAGACTTTCATTCGTTGCTTGTAAATCTTGGCATTTTCGTATGCATCATTGCGAATTTCTTCAAGTTTTGCCAGCTGTAATCTTCTTTTTGAGCTGGCTTGCTGCATGTCAAAGTTGAATTTCTTGATGGCCCAATATGCACGATGCTCGAGTTCTACAGGTAGGTGGCAAGTTTTTCCATACACTAGCCTGTAGGGCTAAATAATCCTTATTAATGCCAATTAAATCATGAGGGAGGAATCCACACCTCATGAACCACGCTCTAATAAATATGGTGCTAAGGGCTTATCGTGCCAAATAATAATAACCTTATACTAGGGAGCCGGTGAAACCAGGCCGGTACTAGACAAGATTATTATTATCTGTCAACGAAAAGTCAAAACATCCACAAAAACTAAAGGGGAAGAGAAAATAAATTTACCAAATAAAGTCCATGACACATGTTGAGAATTCACCTTCAACCCAAGCTTGAAAGAAAATTAGCCACTCATAATTGAACTAGGGGCAAAATAGAAATTTATTAAAATACATAGAAAATACAAGATGGAGAAGGAATTACAGAAAATGGAGTCTAAAAATAAATTCAGAGGTGCCAAATTAAGGGGGGGAGGCCCCCTTTTTATAGATACATCGAGTAAATTATGACCATCGGATTGAAAACAGTTTGGACGCTCAGGATTGCGCCACGTCATCAGTTAACAGTACACGTCAACAGTACGCGTAAACAGTAACGCGATTTGACTATGCGGCTTAAACAGTAACACGGTTTGACCACGCGGTTTGAACTGTGACACGGTTTGACCACGCGGTTTGAACTGTGACATGGTTTGACCACGCGGTTTGAACAGTGACACGGTTTGCACAGTAACGCGGTTTGGTTGAAAATAATCTCATGTGTTGCATGCACCGTACGCGCATTTTTTGGTCCACTGATATGCTGCCACATCATCGATCAACAGTGCATAAGAATTTTAGTCTAACAGGATCTTGACACCTCATCAGTCAATGCCATATTATCGGTCAATGTCACGTCATCGATCCGTCTATATAAACAGTGTCGTGAACAGTAACGTAGACAGTACCGTACATGTGAATAGTACCGTACATGTGAACAATGCCATTTTTCTTTTTATGCCCCTCCTGAGGTTTTCGACTGTCCTGAGTTCAAAAGTGATGTCCGTTTTGCCGTTTGATCTCTCGTTTATTGTGAAATGACTATGATGCCCCTAAAATACATAAAATACTTAATTAAAATAAAACACATATAATTAAATTACAAAAAGCTAAAACACATAAAAGTAAGGGTTGTTAGTAAGACTTGAAATATAAAATAGCGGTTTTCTCCTTTATAAATATGCATTTTCTAACACTCAACACTGTTCAAACCGCATTACTATTCATACTGCGTTACTTTGCAAACCACGTGGTCAAACCGTATTACTATTCACCGCATGGTCAAACCTATTTTTAACAATTTTCCTACTTGGAGATTACATTGAGAACCAATCAATCTCCACACCATCCTTACTATCTTTACCTTAGTCATAATCCTCAACATAGAGAATTATCATACTCTATTATAAAGAGTATACCACTTAGAATTAATTACCAATTCTAAAAATTTTACATCGGCACATGTTGAAATATCTTGCTGAAATTTATGGTGCAACTTGAAATACTAACTAGGTAACCCAAGAGGGGGGTGAATTGAGATTTTAAAACTTAAGCTAAGTCAATTGCACAACAATTCAATCTAATGCCTTAATGGAATTGAAAACAATAAATTAATAATAAAATAGTAAGGGAAGAGAAAACAAACACAATGATTTTTACATGGTTCGGCAATCCCCGCCTACGTCCACGCCTCCAAGCTCACGCGACTTGAGGATTTCACACTCCAAGCCTCCCAAGGCTTCAAATGCTTACAATTGACTTTCAAGGTGTCAATCAACCTTTACACCAAGAGATTATCCCCAATCTCTTAACCCAAGTGTATCCCAACACTTACACTCACTCAAAACAAATATTACAAATGTGTCTTTCCCTCACACAAAATATATGATTACAAATCTATACTCAATGTGTGAAATTTTATAATAAATAGAAATATGACATTAAAATAAATGTAATAATATATACATTTTAAAATAATTTTAATAATTTTAAAATATTTTACAATCTATTATACCTATTTTATTATAATAAATTAATTTTAATAATAAATAGAAACATGAGATTAAAGTAAATAAATTTAAAATTAAAATTATTTTGAATATTATGTAAAATATAATTTTAATATTATTAATAGGGAGATATTCTGTTAACTGTAAAGTCTATTTAACTCAAAGATTTATTTAAAATCTTTGTAATAAATACAATTATATTATTAAAATAACTATAATAATTTTAAATTTTAAATTTTAAATTTTTAAATGTTAAAAATAATTAATATTATTAGTTTACTAGATAGATTATATTATTTATATTAAATTTGTATGAATTAAAAACTTTAAAGTCAAATTTCTAATTACTATATTGAAAGGGTATTATCATCGAAGAATAGATGTTGGTGTGCCTTTTTGAAAATTGGGGGGTTTTTGTGACTATTTTCTCAAATATTGGGGGTGTGGGTGTCTTTTTTTCTAAATTAAAAGATAAAAAAATATAAAGCATAAGATAATTTCGTATTTTATTAAAGTAATAGATTAAAAGATAAAAATAATAATACAATAAATGATAGAATACACCGCAAAATTAGAGTGTATGTTTTATCATTTTCAACTTGTCTCTTATTTTATTAAAGTAAGAAATTTTCTTATTATAAATTACTATACACATAGAGTGAGTTGCAAGTGAAAAGATAAAGAGCAAAGCATATTGTATTAAAATCTGTATTTTTTAAACTTATTTTTGACCATGATATAGTCACATTTTCTAATTAAAAAAATTATTTCACACACACACACATAAATATGTAATCATTATTTTTTGATGCGCAAGTACACACAAATTTTTAGAATATCTCTTAGATAACGTGAAAAATATGTCCATGATAATTTTTCTTAAATTTCTTAATTTTCAAAGGCGGCTAATTAAAGTCAGTAAGATTTATCTTAGTGGTTAAAACCCAAGTCTCACAATTGTGAAGTCATAGTCCCTGAACTCGGAGGCATCTTATTACTCTTTTGACATTAAACTTATAAAAAAGATATATGTTATTTAAATATTGTAATGAATTTTTTTTTCTTTTTTATGAAAGTGTGAACATCATAAGAATAATAGAGTATTATGAAAACTGTAAAATAATAAATTATAAACGTTTAAAGCTGGTGGGAGAAAATTAAATTAAATTGATTGGTAAATAATGACAGAATAGTAAATCCGACCTAAATAATTGAATATCAAATGGAATGGTCGAAAATAAAAGTAATAAGATAAAACATTGATATAAGGAGAGAGGTTGAAGTGATAAGACAGGTGTTTCAATTATTGTATCATACATAAACGTCAATAACCATGTAATATTGACTGTCATGTGTCAGCACGCTTAATAGGGTCATACATCAATTCAGTCACTTGCGTGGTGTCACTGATTTTTTTCCTTTCTGAGTACGGCTTTTGTTTCATTTTCAGATCTACTATTCTACAAATGACAAACCGTCGGTGGACTAACCTGCCACCGGTCTCACAAAAGTCCTCCTTATACAATAACAAACTTTTTCTTTGGTTTGCTGGAGGATCTCAAGATCATGTATACTCAAAACTTTTTCTTTCTTATTCTTTTTTCATTAATTTTCAGAACAAAGCACAATTAATTGAATATATGTTCAAAATAATTCTTCCATATTCCATCTTTTTCATCGAGCCAGCATCTTCAACATTTTTCTTCTTCGTCGCCTTATACACTTTAAAGCAAAAGACCACATAAATTAACATATTAACAAAATTAAAAATAACAAAAAGGATTAATAGAAACATCTTAAAATATTTTGGAACTAGCCCACAAATCTTTTATGATCTCTAAGTACAATCTAAATTCAATTCGGCACCGAATAAAAGAGATGAAATTAAGGTTAGCATAAATAATTGTATGATTAATGGATGTGTTAGATAGGTGTCCAATGTCGTTATAGTTTAAACTATTTTTCTAAATGATCCTTAGTATTAAATAATATGAAGGTTATTTTAGTATCATAATTTTTTAGCTAATATAGTGTTCAAAGTATATTTTAGAGTACAAATAATCTTACTCATAAATAAAATACACCAAAGTTTAATAGTAAATTAACCAACATAGCTTCTTAATTGAGTTAGTTGACAACTTTTCTCTCCCTTATTCATTAGGTGGAGGATTCGAATCTTAAAATCTCCCAAAATTATAGAAGTACAATTAAAAAAAATAGTACAATGATTATTTTTATTAAAAAATTACTTGTTATTGTTGATAGCTGCTGCCACTCCTTACCTTCGGCAGACCCACAAAGGGAACACTAGGGACTAGAAATATATTATAATATTGTTGTTATAAAAGCTAAAAATGTGGTTCACATACTATTTTTCTAAGATCCCTGGTGGTCCAAGTATTTTAAGGATTAGAATCGTGAAATTTGTTAAATGCACTTATAATGATGTTAATTTATTTGAAATAGAATTTTTAAAAAATTGGTTAATAGAAGAAATTCTGATAAAAATCATATTCCCTTATATATCATTGGAACTCTTAAGTAAAATATTTTAAGTGAGCCCCCAGTGATTCTTTTTTTTTTAAAAATTTCATCTTCGAAATGAATTAAAAAAATTATTTGAGATAATTCTTGCAGGAACTAAATTTTTATATTTATGATATCATTGGAGTTATCAGAAACAGCCCCCAATAAAATGTTTGGATCATTTACTTGTTTTATCTTCTATTTACAATTCTTTTGTTTTATTTTCAAAATTTATGTTTTATTTTATAGTTAATGTTAATTTACTAATTTTAAGTTATATTTGCAAGTTTTAGTTTTGTTTACTAGTAATACATCAATTTACTATTTTTTTATTGATTTACTTTTTTTTTTATTTTCCATTTACAAATCTTTTGTTTAATTTCTAAAATTTATGTTTTATTATGCACTTAATGTTGATTTATGAGTTTTATGTTATATTTGTAAGTTTTTGTTTTATTTACTAATGAGACATTAATTTACTAGTTTTATATTAATTTACTGAATTTACCTTCCATTTACAAGTCTTATGTTTAATTTCTAAGATTTATGTTATATTTTACAGTTAATGTTAATTTTTCGCAAGTTTTTTTTATTTACACAATTTATGTTTAATTACGGTATTGATGCCGTAAATTTAATTACGGCATCGTAGAATGACCCATAAAATATATTTATTTAGTTAAAATAACTGAAATAATTTGCTTGGTAGGGATAATTAAAATAAATGTAAGTTAAATAATTATGGCCTTCTTGGAATATTATTATTGTGAAATTAAAAGATAGATAGGTTTTCAAAATAATTTACGGTCGTTACGCTGAGTAGTTAATTAATGTACGCACAATATCACAATGTGCAAGTTGCATAAGAAAGCTGAAAAATGATATGTATCCCATCATCAATGAACCCCACCTCAATCTTATCAAGATAAATTTTTGTGGCCAGTTTGTGATTAAGATAAAATTTAATACAACTTTATTACTATTTCAACTTTTATATATTTATTTTTTATAGAGTTAGAGATAGGGTTAGAGTGAACTCTCTATCATTACCTAAAAAAAAATCCTAAATTTAAAAATTTATGTAAAATGATCGCAGCTTCTTAATATGTTGAGATAACGGTCCAAGAGTATTTTATCATATGATTTAATAATGGATCCCGCAATCAGATCCATTGATTTTTTTAATATTAAATTTAATGATCCCAATGTAGGATCACTACTGAGCACATGACAAAGTACCAACGAAAGTGTTCCACTGCCTCATCGTTTCTCTCTATATATAGAGCATTTGTGTCTTGAGGTTTTTGCAACTCCTACTCTTAAAAACAAACTATATAGTTGTATTTGGTTTGTCTGAAACGGAATGAAAGATATGTCTATTCCAATTCTAGCAGCAGTTTCCAGTTCAACTGAAGAAACTGTTCGTCCCATTGCAGATTTTCATCCTACTTTATGGGGAAACCATTTCCTGAAATCCGCTGCCGATGTCGAGGTAGTTGTATTTTTCCTCTTTCTGATCTCTAGTTCTTTAGCCCTTGTTACTATAGGATCCTAAAAATTTTATGCATTGCTCTTCTTCTTCTCTTCAATTTAATATTTATAGTCAAATATTTGCAACAAAATTCAACAAAAGACGGCGCTTACCACAAATTGTTTTTAAAACCGACCCCTGCACGTCCCATTCAAAGGTGGATATGCACGAATAGAATGAACAAGCTTCTTGAGTTTTCTATAAATAGAGCAGAGGTGTTTTAAGGTTTCTGCAACCTATTGTTTAATACAAACCTTTGTCTTTTTAAAATAATCCTGGCTAACGATTCAGTACAACATTAATTAATTTAGATTTGGCTTCACCTTGGTTTGCTTAAAAAAAAAAAAGTAGATTTGATTTGTCTGTAAGGAAGATGTCTACTCCAGTTCCAACAGTAGTTGAAGAAACTGTTCGTCCGATTGCAGGTTTTAGTCCTACTGTATGGGGAAACCATTTCCTGAAATCTGCTTCTGATTTCAAGGTGATATATACAGGCAGAGTTCTGTATAAATTATAAATATTGCATTACCAGACTTGTCCGATATGTATAGTCAGCCATACGTATGTAGGTGTGCGCTCGTGCGCACATGCTGTAATTTGTAAGGAACATGTATCATATGAATATTAAGACAAACTAAAATCATGGGATTCGTAAAAATTATTTTCATTTCGAACAGTAGTAATTATTCTTAATTTGTGCACGCAGGCAATTGATGCTACGACCCAGGAACAATATGAAGCGCTGAAACAAGAGGTCAGGATGATGATAACGGCTACCGCGGATAAAATTGCCGATAAACTACACTTGATTGATGCAGTACAACGGTTAGGTGTAGCTTATCACTTTGAAAAAGAGATTGAAGATGAATTGGAAAAAATACTTGACCACCTTGACAATGACAGTATCGGTGATGATGATTTTTACACTCTTTCTCTTAGTTTTCGACTTCTTAGGCAGCAAGGAGTTAAGATTTCATGTGGTATGTAATTAATATTTGTGACTTCAGCTTTTGAGTAATAATCTAGTGGGCAACAGTGTTCACATCATGGTGACCAATAGTTTCACTTGATGTCGTCTGATTAATCTACAGTTTAAATAATATTCATAAAATGTTATGAAATTTTGCAATGTCTGCACATGCTCACCATATGGTAGGCACTGGCGCTCACTAGGCTATTTTGATTAAGCTTATATAATTGTTAGATTATTTTCTAATCGAGAGTCACATTTATATTATATTTTCGGATGTGATCTTAGCAGATGTGTTTGAGAAGTTTAAAAATAATGAAGGTAAATTCAAGGCATCAATGATCGACGACGTTCAAGTCATGCTAAGTTTGTATGAGGCAGCACACCTAGCCATTAACGGAGAAGATATTTTAGATGAAGCCATAGTTTTCACTACCACTCACCTTAAGTCAATGGTGTCTCACGCTAGCCCTAGTCTTGCTGAGCAAATAAATCATGCTCTCACACTTCCACTCCGTAAAGCCCTACCAAGGTTAGAGGCAAGATATTTTTTGGATGTCTGTTCAAGAGGTGACATGCATGATAAATCTTTGCTCAAGTTTGCAAAGTTGGACTTTAATTTGTTACAAGCAGCACATCAGAAGGAAGTAAGTGACATGACCAGGTATGATCTTATTCTAACAAAAAAAAAAAAGTTTTTCCTGTCACTACTTTAACGTCAGCATTACAAAGAGTAGGTAAAAATATTGGGAACCTAGCTAAATGGCAAAAGTTTTAAAATAAAACTTAGAAAGTTAAGTGTTATTCTCCCTAAATAGAATGTCCTTATATAAACTCGGGAGGATTAATTTTATCACCCAATCTTATATATATTAAACGACGAAGCCAAATTATTCGTTTCTTTGTATTTCTTATGCATTGGTCGCAATAGATTCTAATTTCCGTAACTTAGAAGAAAGAGAATCTTTTACACGAAATTTATTTCAGGTGGTGGATAGATTTAGATTTCTCTACCAAGCTGCCTTATGCAAGAGACAGAATAGTTGAATTATATTTTTGGATATTGATGGGAGCATACTATGAGCCCAAATATGCCTTTGGCAGAATTTTTATGTCCAAATTAATAAGCATGATATCCATCATAGACGATACATTCGACGCCTACGGTACTTATGACGAGCTCAAGCTCTTCGTAGAGGCAGTCAAAAGGTTTGAGTTTCTGTTCAAATATTTTGAATTGTTTATTTATTTATTACTAGACTTAAAGCATAGTTGCCCCTCCGGCATGGCCAAGTGGCCTTTGGTCTCATTATTTGGCTAGCCACCCAAGTCCGACTTAGGATGCTTATTTGATTTCCAATTCAGATGGGACATCGGCGCCATAGACACACTACCAGAATACATGAAATTCATTTATAAGTCACTTTTAGATGTTCACGACGAAGCTGAGGAAAGCTTGGCCAAGAAAGGAAGATCGTCATATGGCGTAAAATATGTAAAACAGACGGTATCATTTCGCTATCAATTTCTCCATCTTTCATCACATCAAAAAAAAAAAATTTCTCCATCTTTCATTTGTTGTTGGGCATGCCTATACATTGGGGATTGCTATTGACTATTTGGCTTGGGCTATATATATATATATATATATATATATATATATATATATATATATATATATATCTATATATATTGATGTTCCTCAGATGGAAGAATCAATTATAATGTACTTTAGCGAAGCCAAGTGGTTACATGAAGGTTTTCTCCCAAAAATAGAGGAATATGAAGGTGTTGCCTTAGGGAGTAGCGGTGTTTTAACGCTTGCAACGGCTTCCTTCGTTGACATGGGTGATATTGCAACTAAGGAGGCTTTTGAATGGCTAATCAAAAAGCCTAAGATTGTAGTCGCTGCGCAAACCATTGGCAGACTGATGGATGACATAGCTAGCCATGAGGTACGTGTTAGGGACAATATCCCGCATCGGCCGAGGTTAATAAAAAATTAATATCTTCATATAAATTAATTTATTACAACGAATTTTCATGAATTGATGACGGTGGACGTAGTTTGAGCAAAAGAGAGGACATATTCCCTCAGCTGTTGAATGCTACATGAAGCAACATGGTGTATCGGAGGAAGAGGCAAAAAAGGCTTTGAGGATACAAGTTGATAATGCGTGGAAAGATATAAATGAAGAGCTTCTGAGGCCAACTGCTGTGTCATTGCCTCTGCTTGAGCGAATTCTTAATCTTGCTCGTGCATGCCACTTTATGTATGAGGATGGCGATCGCTACACGCAACCACTTTTGATGAAAGACCAAGTTGCCTCAGTGCTTAAGGACCCCGTTACTCTATGAAGATACTAGTTCTATAAATAAAAATATGTGGAGGATATTATGTATGAATCATTTCCAGACGAATCGCTTTGAGACTAATAACAGGAAACAGGGCCGTTGCTCTGTTTATACCTGGTTTGCTAGCTTGAATCTTTGTCTCTGGAAGCTCCAGGTTTCATCGCAATAAATTTCTGAAGCTTAAGTACCCAATATACCGAATTTTGCAATTGAAATTGTGGCTTAAGCCAATTAGCCAATGCTATAACCAATTCAATGTCTGTTGATAGATGCTGAAATTAATTACAGTGGTCTCCTCAGCGGGCAAGAAAAACTAACTTGACCTTGGCCCTTACAACTAAATAGACTAGTTAGATCGTTGCATTAATCTGAATGTATAATTCAAGGAGATAAAGGCTTATATTCTGTCCAAGTCTACAATAAAATTATTTCGGAACCATTACGCAGAAAATGCAGCAACAGATTCATTGCATGAACCTGAGCTTCAAATTTCTTAGGAAGCTTTAACTTTGTGTAAGTTTTATCCAACTTCAGCATTCTCAACTAAAATCTAATTTCTCTTTGGTGAGTTGCTACCAAGATAAGATTGCAATAAGGGAAAGAAACTGACGTCTTCATCTTCTATTTCCTCTTTTAAGTTTATTTCACATAACATAACTAAACGTAATGTGGTGTCTGTACAGCCTTAAATTCTCCATGCTATCAAACACCGCCCATGATTATTCATTGATTGTTTAAGAACTTAGCAACAACAATCAGCTTATATAACAGCTGATAACAAACCCGGATTGCCCAGGATTCAGTCGTATGGATAACGGCTTTACACCTAACTTGATTCTCTTTTAAACCTGTATTCTCAAGTGCGTCTCCTAAGCGTTGCTTAAAACGTCATCCCGTGTTGCTGTTTTAATGTTTAAGTAAGCCGCATGACCAGCCCGTGACAAATCGAAAACATAATTAATAAGCAAAACGATCCCGTATAAATGCTTCAAGTTTTGAATTCATCATTTTAGTCCACATGTACAATTCAACTTTCTTCTTAATTTCTCAAATTCTTTCCTGCCTAGGATCCGAGGTTTACTTGGTCAAGATTCAAGTTTGCTTTCGCTGTTTGCTTTCGTCACCTTCTTTTCTTTTCAAGTTTAAATTATTTGTATTGACCTCTTTAAATTCATATTATTTAATAAGAAATCTTCTATTATGAACTTTCAATTTATATTTTTAAGTATAATTTATTATGTGTTAATTTACGAAATATCTCTTTTACTTTAGTATTAAGATTTGTGCATTAATAGTTAATTTATTAATTTTAGGTATAAGTTCATTTTTTATATATAATTGAATTAGATGGTGTAAAACATATTATAATGTATTTTCGTTAGTTTAAGACTTGAAAAGCATTTATTTTATTTTACTGCAATAATTTTTATATGCATTACGGCAACCCCAAACCAAAATCCTAATTCAGTCCTTGTTTATTAAAAATAGAAAATAATTATTAGATTAGAAAATATTACATGTTTCTTCCTCTTTCTATTTAAATTCAACAATATGTAACCATTAATAATAATTAATTATAAGTCTTGAAACATTCATTTATTTTATTATGCCAACAATTAAACTTTAGTGGCTTAAAATACATCAATTAATTAATACAGGAAGAAAGGTTCCTTCATCTTCCCTCAACAATGTCATTAGGGCCTAATTTTAATGTCATAATCTCATATTTAATTATGCAACTTTTATTTAGTGCCTTTTGGCTTCTTCAAACTCTATAAACATTAAGTATTTAAGATTTGTGGCATCATTATTTCTCATCTTTTTATATTCTCTATTATTTAATATATTGGTTGAGATTAAAAAATAATTACTTTACAAAATATTAAAAATAGAAAATAATTATTAGATTACAAAAGATTACATGTTTCTTTCTCTTTCTATTTAAATTCAACAATATGTAACCATTAATAATAATTAATTATAAGTCTTGAAACATTCATTTATTTTATTAAGCCAACAATACATCAACTAATTAATATAGGAAGGAAGATTCATTCATCTTCCCTCACCAATGCCACTAGGGCCTACTTTTAATGTCATAATCTCATATTTAACTATGCAACCTTTTGTTTAGTGTCAATGATGATGATGATAATAAAAAATTCAAAATATATTAGTAATTAATTAATCTCATATATAATTAATTAATCAGTATATTATAATTAATTAATATACTAATATAATTAATCAATTATTCTAATTAATTTATATATTTTGAATTTATCATCATATTGTTATTAATGATAATTAATTAATTAAAATATTAATATTAGTTGTTGTTATTATTATTAATGATAAATTTTTTACAGTTAATTGAAATATTATTAACAATAATTAATGATAATTATAATTTTTAATAAATAATCATAATAATTAAAATTCAAAATAATAATTATGACAATAGTTCATTAAGTATATCTTAGTAATTTGTTATAATTCAACTCATTTCGATTTCGACTTTAAGACAAAGTAAACACAATAATAGCAATTCATCTCATTCTGATTCTGATTTCTATAGTTCAAGTAAACAACCTTTTTTTATTCCTATTTTTTATTTTCATTCCAACCCATTTTGATTTTAGTTCATTCAAATTTCAGTCCATTCAGATTTCAGTTTAGTAAACGCACCATCAAATTATACAGTTATCCTAAACCCTAAACCAATCATATATTATCCAGCCATGCTTCTGGGGAAAGATGATGATATAAATGGGAAAAAAAAAAAAGAACAGCCAATCTTATCTTATTTCGAGTACTACTTAAGTAAAAAAATAAAAATGATAAGTGAAAAAATTTCCTCTTAAAAATTATTAAAACATGATAATATTTCTAATATCACCGAGTTACCTACGATTTAGGATGAATTAAATTTACTATTAAAAATGGGCACGGTAAAATTTTGATATAAACATTTAGCCATTGATTGCATTAAGTTCAATGATAACGAGAGTAAATGATCAGTTGATAACATTCAGGGGTTGTTTGTTTTTTCATCTCAAAACAAATTTTGTTTTAGATTTTATGAAACTGTTGATTATTTAACTGGTAAAACTTAATAATGCATGTAACAGTTGGAAGGTCATCGATGTAAAAATTTTACTTTTCAACGTTTCTATTTATTAAAACAAATAGCTTAACATGTATAATTAGTACAATTTTAGTATTTAGTAAATTCTTTTAAAAATCACTTTTGACAATTTTTTTTTCTGTAACAAGTTATGAAAATCCTAATCAAATCATGCCACATTTTTAACTTACATTTTTTTATAATGCTTATCAAAGATGTAGCTAGGTTTTTGATCGAACTAGGGCACATTTAAAATAAAACATGATTCAAGTGCTTGACTACAGGTGTGGTAAACTCTCATTTACGGAACTGAGTTATGGCTGCACAACCTCCAAATGAGAGCTTGCCATGTGCACAGTCGTTCTCCTTATGGAGTGTGACTGCTTGCATCTCATTAATATTCTATTTAAAATATAATACGCTTCTAAAAATTTAGATAGCAATTATAACATTGCAACTATATATTCATTGATAATAAATTTGCTTACCAAAATTGTTCTTGTTGAAGACTTGATGAGATTTTATGTGTTGAAAAGAATGTATGATAGTGTCATCACCAATATAATCAAAAATATATTTTCTAATATCCAAAATTAAGTTATCACTTAATTTGTTCTTAAAATCTTTTACTAATAACAAAAATATTCGTATAGCACAACACAAAGAGCAAATATGTATACATGATAGAATTAGGGATTTTTGAACTAGATAAAAAATTATTAGAAAATTAAAAATTAGAATTAACTAGACTTACAACTTATGGATCAACTTTGAAAGACTAAATAATTGAAGGAAAGTACTTCTGATTTAGAGAACTGGAATGAAATCCATGCATTAACTTCTTGACAAACAAGTAAAGAAAGTATGTTTTTGATTCAAAGCATTGGAAAGAAACCCTAAAGAGAACAGATTAAAGTTAATTTCTTTTGTTTTTCATTGTTTTTTTTAAATTTATGTTGTTCAAGTTTCGCTCAAGATTCAGGCGCAGGCAACATAACCAAAAGAGAGAAAAGGGACTTAATTTCACTTGCGTCAAATGTTCCTCATTCTTTGATGGAAGAAAAACTCTTAATAGTCTATTGTTTTTTTTATTTTTATTTAAGTTTCACAATATTTTAGTAGTTGATCAAATTATTTAGAATTAGACATTTAATCTAGGGACAATGTGAACTTTTTAAAAATCTATGAGGTGATTTCATAATTTTTTAATTCAGTTGGGGTAATTTCTCAAACTATAAACAAAGTACTTTATTTTAACGATTACGAACGAAGAAAAGGAAAAATCGAAAGCAAGCTGGGGGCACGTGCCTCAGCTGGTCCTATACTAGATACCTCCCTGATACTTATATCGATCGCAGTGAGATAATTTATCCAAGACCGGTTGATTTTTGCAGAAATATAAAACTAAACAACAAAGAGAATCAATGAACGCCATACAGACACGAAATGCAGCAAATGGTTCTTTATTTATTGAAAATAAGGCAGTTGTTAAGTGATATAATTATGTAATATACATGAACCTAACAGTTGTTATTATTAACTCACATATAATTCTTGTTATATATTTATTTTTATTACTAGTAACAACTGTTGTATTGATATATATTACATAATTATGTAATTTAATAAGCTCCTAAAAATAATACGTACCCATCAATAAATCCATTTCAATCTCACTTAGATTAATCGTTTGGGCAACTTTTACATTATTTAATATTTATACACTCGATTTTGGAATATGATTACAGCTAAAAACAATGTTAGAAAATCAAAGGCTCATATTCAGCCGACAATAGAGATGAGGTTTATCACGTTATCTGATTCAGGATTTTCGCCAAGCCAGAACTCAGTCCCAGCGGTCAATTCTTCCATCTTTTATCGTTTTGGGAAGATTTTTTCATTTGGTAAAAATGATAGATGACGCAGAAAGTTCATCACACATCGAGCTGATATCTTGGCCTGATCTTAAATCTGCACAACAAACTAAACAAGAGGACAGCATCCCGCTTAGGGAGAAGCGAATGCGACAGTGGCTCATCAGAGGGACTGTCACTGGCACTACACTACAAATACACACGCGTTACACATTTTTTTTTTTCTTTTGCGCGAATGATATTGATAGGTGATGCCTCCTCAAAGAGAGAACCTAGGACCCGGTCTCTCAATGATTTAAACCAAAGCTGCAGTGCGCTTGGTGGCATTGCAATAAGTTTGGGATTAGATTAATTCATTAAAAAATTATCCTATTCTATATTTGGTGCAGACAAAGTTTTAAATTAAACTTATCTTGGAGCCGCATAATAATCACACAAGCTTAAGAAAATTTATTCCATGACCCCCCATGGGATTAACTTGTTGGAATAATTTGGTAGCTCAAGTATGTTTGCTAATTTATCAATATTATTATTATTATTATTATTATTATTATTATTATTACTATTACGCAATGTTTATAAAAACATAAAATGCTGTAACTAAAAATATAATTAACTAATAATACAAAAAAATAAAATTATCAATTGATTATTAAAAGAAAATATTCAACAAATTTCTCTTCATTTAAAATTTTCATTTATCACTGTAATTATTTTAATTTAAATTTATCATCGCACCTGTAACTAACATTTTATATGTCAGCATTACTGCATTAGCTTACGATTAATAGTCCAAAAGCTATATATATGGCTACTTTCAACAAACCTTCTTAGTGTTACCCACATTTTTCACGCTTCTTGGGTCTTCTTAAAAGATGAAGTGAAATAGATTGAAGGCGAGGGTAAATACTTGTTTTGTCCTTAGATTTTGTGTTAATACTTGCTTAGTATCTATATTTTGAAAAATATCTCATCTATTTTGTTTATTATGTGGCATTCATGTCCTTATTTTTCTCTCTCTTTTTTTTAATATAACTCTCACTATAATTTTAAAATAATAGTTAATATCTTTCCAATAACTAATCTTGCTAATAATAATTTATAAAATAATAATAAAAAATTTATATTTATTTTAATTTTATATTTTATTATATGACTGGCATAATACCTTAGAGTTATTATAGAATTTCTCTATCTATGGATTGGGAAACTCTATATAAGGAGCAGAAGTCCTACCGAGTTCAAACTAAGTAATTGGTTCCTTTGGTTTGAGTGTGAAAAAGAAAAAAAAAAATGTCCACTCAAGTTCTAGCAACGGTCTCCAGTTCAACGGAAAAAACTGTTCGTCCCATTGCTGGTTTCCATCCTAACTTATGGGGAGACTATTTCCTGACCCTCGCTTCTGATTGCAAGGTAATTAAAGACGGATCTAAATAACTCATTAACTACCAGCTAGCTAGCTAGCCATGTGTGTGATTAATTCGCATAGAGACTAATAAGTATTAATTAATTGTATTGTACATGCATGCATTGCAGACAAATGATACTACGCGCCAAGAGGAATACGAAGCGCTGAAGCAAGAAATCAGAAGCATGATAACGGCTACGGCAGATAGACCTGCCCAGAAGTTGCAATTGGTTGATGCAGTCCAACGATTGGGTGTGGCCTATCACTTCGAACAGGAGATAGAAGATGCAATGGAAAAGATTTATCACGATGACTTTGATAATAACGATGATGTCGATCTCTACACTGTTTCTCTTCGTTTTCGACTGCTTAGGCAGCAAGGATTTAAGGTTCCGTGTGGTAAGTAACCTTATTGCTTATAGCTAGTCTGGGTCTCTATAGTTTCTGCCAATGACGTACGTACTTTTTTTTTTTTAATTAAGGCCACTTACGTAGTAAGTTCTTGCAACTTTTAAAAAAAATACTCAAAAAGACTTGTTATAACATTTGTCAGTGTTGGATTTGAGCAGTAAAAAGAAAATAATCATATAATTAAGTAGATTTTAACGAAAATATTTGCACAACAGCGACATCTTCGGGTATGTTTGAAAATACAGGAACTGACTTATTAGTTAGCAGAAACTATCCCTAGCCATTTATACATGTATTATACAAGCTGATGTCAATGTAACTGAACATAATAAATGTTTTACTAAAAATATCAGATGTGTTCGAGAAGTTCAAAGATGATGAAGGTAAATTCGAGGCATCATTGGTGCAGGATGTTCATGGCATTCTAAGTTTGTATGAGGCAGGACACTTGGCCATTCGCGGAGAAGGGATATTAGATGAAGCCATTGCTTTCACTAGAACTCACCTTCAATCAATGGTATCTCAGGATGTATGCCCTAATAATCTTGCTGAACAAATTAATCATGCTCTCGACTGTCCTCTCCGCAGGGCCCTTCCAAGAGTGGAGACAAGATTTTTCTTGTCTGTCTATCCAAGAGATGGTAAACACGATAAAACTTTGTTAAAGTTTTCAAAGTTAGACTTTAACCTTGTGCAAAGAATACATCAGAAGGAATTAAGTGCCATCACACGGTAAGCTCTTAATCCGAGAGATACATTGATTTGCTCTTTTAATTAAGGAAAAGATTTTGAAAACATACAAATCTCTTTTCTGTTCATTTAAAATTCGAGGAAAAGATATTTTCATTGTCTTCGTTCTTGTTCAATTATTGTGGGAAATTGTCACTTTCATTCTATAATTCTTAGTTTTTACTACTTACATCTTTACGGTTTTCATATGTAACAGCCCATTACCTGTTTAACGTAAACTACTCTTTTGGGGCTTTGCCCTCCCCTTTTCTTTTAGAAATAAATATAAAAACAAAGAAAAAAAAATCGATTTTGAAGAGATAAATGCAACAGCAAGAAAATTTTGAGTAAATTTTAAAATTATGAGGACAAACCAGACGTTTAGCCGAACCCAAGGACTATAAGGACATTAGCCAAATGGTTTTCTAAACGTTTAACAAAGGGAATACGGATCGATTCTCTCCTAGCCTTTGCTAGTTTAATGAGTGATCAAGATTGAGTTTTGAATTTTTATATTGATCATCAACCAGATTTTTTCACTTTATTTATAATTAAGTCAACTTTTGTCACCAAATTTGGAAAACTAAGAGTAGCTAGGAAGTGGAGAAAAGAAAAAACTAGTAGAGGATCCTAATAAAAGTAGGCAATTTAATTTCTCATTTATTTTTCCCTATCTAATTTTAACAATCTTACAAAATTTCACACAATGGCCAAAAAATTCTCTTCTCTTATTTATGATATGGATCATACGTGTATAATTCTAGTGAGCAATAACCTAGTTTTTGTCTCTCCTTTTTTATCTTTTAAATTGCTTAATGCAAGCGAATTTATTAATTAGTTTTAGCTACCAATTAGATAATTTTAATATGAAATATTTGAATTTCAGGTGGTGGAAAGATTTAGACTTCACTACAAAGCTGCCTTATGCAAGAGACAGAATCGTAGAGTTGTATTTTTGGATTGTAGGAACGTATTTTGAACCAAAGTACACTTTAGCAAGAAAAATAATGACCAAAACAATTTACATGGCATCTATCATAGATGACACTTTCGACGCTTATGGTTTCTTTGAAGAGCTCAAACTCTTTGCAGAAGCAGTCCAGAGGTTTAAAATATTTTGCGATCTATATAAATATAATAAATGATTATTATTATTATTTTAAATTTTCATTCACACGATATATTGCTTCGTATTCAGGTGGGACATTGGAGCCATGAATATACTTCCAGAATACATGAAAGTGCTTTATAAGGCCCTTTTAGATACTTTCAATGAAATTGAGCAAGACTTGGCCAAGGAAGGAAGATCGTCCTACTTACCTTATGGCAAAGAAAAGGTAGACAATTAAGGGGTAAATCCTCAATTAGTCTATGTAGTTTAAAAAGGATAAATGCTTGAATAGTCCCCATATGTATATATATATATATCCGGTTAAATACCCATTAGCCCTCATATTTTGAAAAATTCTCAAGATACCCTTGTTATTGGATATGTGACACTCTTATATACCCTCATTTTTTGTTGTTTTTTTTTGTCTGAACCACGAGGTGGTCTTGAGTGGGCCCCAACTGTGAGAGACACCTTTAAGCCCGTACCACAACGCAAACTAATTTCTGCTTGCACCGGGTAGGCTCGTAAGGGGTAAAGTGCTAGCCAAAGTGGTGACTCCATACGAAAGCGGAGCTTAAACCCCTGACCTCTCTTGAGGAATGAGAGTGTCGAATCACTGTTATATACCCTCATTTTTTGTTGTCTTTAATGATAATACCCGCACTACCATTTTGGAGATTGATTAAAAAATTAATCCATTATTGTTTCTCAGCAAATTAACCAATAATTATTCTTGTCTTTTGTAAAAATTATTAGACCGATAGTGTTGAGTATTTCATTGAATTGGTTTGTGGTGTCAGATGCAAGAGCTTGTTCAAATGTACTTTGTTCAAGCTAAGTGGTTCAGTGAAGGTTATGTTCCGACATGGGACGAATATTATCCGGTTGGACTTGTAAGTTGCGGCTACTTCATGCTTGCGACAAATTCCTTCCTTGGCATGTGTGATGTTACAAACAAGGAAGCTTTTGAATGGATATCCAAGGACCCTAAGATTTCAACAGCGTCATCAGTTATCAACAGACTTAGGAATGACATTGTTTCCCACCAGGTAGCACACTATAAATTAGTTAAATTATCAATTCTCCCTCAGATCATGACTATTTATATTTGGATTTGAATCTAAAGTTGAATTGAGCTGTGCTGAGCTTTTTATGATCTTCTGTCATGCGCGTATTTACACATAACAATGTGGTTTTATGTATTGTCAATATTAGATGAGACTGATGTCATGGACTTTTAATAATAATATAATTATCTAATAAAATTTCTCTATTATCTATGTGTGTAGTTTGAACAGAAGAGAGGACATATTGCCTCAGGAGTTGAATGCTACATTAAGCAGTATGGTGTTTCAGAAGAAGAGGTAGTTACAGTTTTTACTAAAGAAGTTGAGAATGCATGGAAAGATATGAATGAGGAATTCTTGAAACCAACTGCTTTTCCTGTGGCTTTGATTGAGAGACCTTTCAATATCGCACGTGTGATTGAATTTCTAAACAAGAAGGGTGATTGGTACACTCATTCTCATGCGATTAAAGACCAGATTGCCGCAGTGCTCAGAGACCCTGTTACCATCTGAAGAGTTATAAGTATTTCTGTCAGTTACATTTCATGGTGTTTTCAGAATAACTGGTCTTTTTATCAAGGGATTGAGTTACTCTTCATCTCCTGCTGTTTGGGATAAAATGTAAAAGAGATTGGGTTATCGTTGATCTCTGATGTGCCGTGTGCGGAATAAATTGTATTTTGATCCACTACTACAAAAATGCAAAACAATGACCCATACATTATGACGGTTTCTTTTAAAAATCGTCATTAAAAATATTTAATGACGGTTATTATATGAATAGTCATAATATATAATATTTATAATGACGGTTCTATTATAAAACCATCATTAAATGTCATGCTAAAATATAATTTTACTTTTAATGACGGTTACTTGTAAAAACGGTCATTATAAATTTCAAATCTATTATATAACCGTCATTAAATATCAAGTTATTATTTTTAATGACAGTTTATAAAAAAAACCATCATTACACATTAAAATATTACTTTTCATGATGGTTTTATTATATAACTGTCATTAAATATTAGGTTATTATTTTTAATGATGTTTTATAAATAAAACCGTCATTAAAAGTCATTACATATTAAGATATTACTTTTTATGACGGTTCTACTATATAACCGTCATTAAATATCAAGTTATTATTTTTAACGACGGTTTATAAAAAAAATATGCAAAGTTATTGTGGTGACACTGCCTCCGCTATCACGTCAGTTTAAATTTTCTGGGTGCTATCTTTAAAATGTTGGTGAGATTGTTGCTAATGATATTCTAAAATTTTGAATTCAGGGTTATTGTTTCACCATTGTGAGTTGCTTTCTCAATTTTTGCAATTCTTTCCTCTTAATTTGCTTTGAAATATTTGCTCGTTGGATTTATTTCCTCTTCATTTATAATCTATTTGGTGATTTTGTGTTGTGTAGCTTGTACCTTAGTCTCTCCTTTTCCTTTCATAATATTATAAAATATGTCGTGCACTTTGGCCTTTCGTTTCTTGATTTTCTTGGTTAATGAATTTGCAGAAAGAGTGAATTATGGGTAAGGGGGTGGAAAATCACATTGACAGATAAAGAGAATTGATCAGCAAGTCACATTTAATGTATTAAAGGCTATAAGAAACCCTGATGAAGTAGAAGACTGCAATTTCCTGAGTTTAATGGATTTTGTTGTAGCAGACAGAATGGATAGATGCTGCAGTAAGGCATTTGACAAAGTCAATACCTTTGATGATGTAGAAGAGGAAGATGTTGCAACAAATTAGATAGATTGGATGGAAGAAAAGCAATATGATAGGCACACCAGGTTTATTGAACATCTGAATCTTTTAGACAGGGAAGTACAAACAACTTTACCATCTATTGAATCACCTCATAGTCTTGAATTAAAACTATTACATTCACATTTAAAATATGCTTATCTCAGTCAAAATAACACACTCCGTATAATCATCTCTTCTACTTTGGATGCAGGTCAATAACAGAGTTTAGTAGATTTGCTTGGAAAATACAGAAGAGCAATTGGATGGACCATGGCAAATATAAAGGGGATAAGCCCATCAATTTGCATGCATAAAATCCTGCTAGAAAATTGCCCCGGCAATTCAGTTGAGCACCAGAGAAGGTTGAACCTATCATGAAAGAAGTGGTGAAGAAGGAAATCATCAAATGGTTGAATGCTGGAATCATATACCCAATATCAGACAGTTCATGGGTAAACCCAGTACAATGTGTTCCAAAGAAGGGAGGAAAAACAGTAATAGCTAATGAGAAGAATGAACTTATTCCTACAAGGACAGTAACTGGATGGAGATTATGTATAAATTACAAAAAGCTCAACAAAGCCATAAGGAAGGACCATTTCGCACTTCCATTCATAGATAAGATGTTGGACAGACTTGCTGAAAAACAGTACTATTATTTCTTAGATGGGTATTCAGGCTACAACCAGATTGTTATAGCTCCATAAGATCAGGAGAAGACAACATTTACTTGTCCTTATGGAACATTTGCGTTCAAAAGAATGCCCTTTGGGCTATGCAATGCTCTAACAACTTTTCAGAGATGTATGATGTCTATATTTTTTGACATGTTAGAGCAGACTTTAGAAGTTTTCATGGATGACTTCTCAGTTTTTGGAGAAACATACAATGATGGTTTGCACAACCTGGAATAAGTTCTTAAAAGATGTGAGATGACCAACTTAGTACTCAATTGGGAAAAATGCCATTTCATGGTGCAAGAAGGAATAATGTTGGGTCACAAGGTATCCAAGAATGGCATTGAGGTAGACAAAGCCAAGATAGGGGTAATAGATAAACTGCCACCTCCAACTTCAGTAAAGAGTATCAGGAGTTTTTTGGGTCATGCTGGATTTTACAAAAGATTCATTAAGGATTTTTCCAAGGTGGCTAGACCATTATGCTCATTGTTGGAACATGATAAACCCTTTTACTTTGACAAAGATTGTCATCAAGCATTTGAAGAATTAAAGAAAGCTCTGATCACTGCCCCAATAATCATATCTCCAGACTGGACTTTACCATTTGAATTGATGTGTGATGCTAGTGACCATTTTGTGGGAGCAGTATTAGGGCAAAGAAAGGATAAGGTTTTTCACTCCATATACTATGCAAATAAAACTCTTATTCAAACTCAAATCAATTACACCACTACAGAGAAAGAATTGCTAGCAGTAGTATTTACTTTTGACAAATTCAAAGCCTACTTGGTGGGCACTAGAGTGACTGTATATACAGACCATGCAGCCATCAAATATTTAATTTCAAAGAAAGATGCCAAGCCAAGATTAATCAGATAGATCTTATTGCTACAAGAATTTAATCTGAAAATTAAAGATAGAAAGATGACTGAGAATCAAGTAGCAGATCACCTGTCAAGGTTGGAAGCAGACAGAAGTACATTGAGAAGGAAAGACATCACTGAAACTTTTCTTGATGAACAGCTATTGGTGGTACAGCAAGCACAGATGCTGCAGCAGTCAGAATCTCCATGGTTTGCAGATTTTGCTAACTATTTAGTAAGTGGATTGTTACCACCCGAGCTGAAGTTTCAAGAGAAAAAGAAATTTCTTCATAATGTTAGAAGCTACCAATGGGATGATCCACATTTATATAATTTGTGCTCAGACCAAGTAATACGAAGATGTGCTGCAGAAGGAGAGATTCCCCATGTACTGGAGTTATATCATGCTGCAACATATAGAGGACATTTTGGTGGTCACAGAACAGTTGCTAAAGTATTGCAATCAAGTTGTTAAATGTTGTGACAGGTGTCAAAGGACAAGGAACATAACTAGCAGACATGAAATGCCATTGACCAACATACTGAAAGTGGAAGTTTTTGATGTATGGGGAATAGATTTCATGGGACCTTTCCCCCCATCCTTTGGGAATTTATATATCCTTGTTGTTGTGGATTATGTCTCCAAGTGGGTAGAAACTGCAGCATTACCTACCAATTATGCTAAAACAGTGGTGGTTTTTCTTTAGAAAAATATTTTTTCCAGATTTGGCACTCCTGGAGAAATTATTAGTGACGAGGATACACATTTTTGCAACAAAGTCTTTGCTACAACAATGATAAAATATAGAGTCAGACACAAGGTAGCTACAACATATCACCCTCAATCTAATGGTCAGACTGAAGTGTCCAACAGAGAAATTAAAAAGATCTTAGAAAAAGTGGTGAACCCAACAAGGAAGGATTGGTCTTTGCACTTACATGATTCTCTATGAGCCTACAGAACAACATACGAAACTCCACTCGGCATGTCTCCTTACCGAATTGTTTATGGAAAGGCTTGTCATTTTCCACTAGAGCTAGAGCATAAAGCACATTGGGCACTGAAGAAATTAAATTGGGATATTCATGCTGCAGCAGAGCAAAGAAAGCTTTACCTTTGTGAGCTTAATGAATTACGACTATTTTCATATGAAAATGCAAGAATTTATAAAGAGATGACAAAACACTGGCACGACAAGCATATTCAACACATGCAATTTAGCCCTGGACAATTAGTATTGCTCCACAACACAAGACGAAGATTATTTCCGAGAAAGCTCAAGTCACGATGGTCTGGCTCGTTTAAGCTGCTCAAAGTTTATCCTCATGGAGTTTTTGATCTTTTAGATGAACAAACAGGTCAAGAATTCAAGGTTAATGGACACAGGGTTAAGCACTACATACATCCAGCAGCAGATTGTTCAAAGGAGGTGTTAGTCCTTAAAGAACCTAGCTATTGAGCAATGAAAGAAGGTCAGGCTGAAGGACCTTAAATCAAGCGCTCCATGGGAGGCAACCCATTAGGGAGACAGCCACTTCAAACCAAGTTTGATATCCTTTGATTTTGTAGACAACTCTCCCTCTTTACCATCTTATTTTTTTTTTTTTATGTTAGGCATTTACTTTTATCCTTTTACATTATTGCATTTTTTATTTTTACTTTAATTTGATCTATTTATTTCTTTTAATAATTTTAGAATTAATTTTAGTTTGAAGTAAGTGTGACAATTGAATTCCATATTGACAAGTGAGAGTGTATGATGGCAGAATGCAGAGGTGAGCCACGTGTCAGAAGTTTTTAGTGTGGAGTATGTATCCGTTGTTTGAACAAGCGAATGGGTGCTGCAACAACTAATTTTACCGTTACAGTAAATTAAAATATGGAGCTTTTCACTTACCGTTGGAGATAAAATCGTGACAGATGGATGAATGGATATGGATAGAAATTACGGAAACAAATCTTCGCAATTAAAGCTTTAATTTCACTGGCCGATAATTTTGGGGATAGCCACATTTAATTCAAATATTTTATTCCCTCAATTATCTCTAGTTACCGTATTTATCTTCAAATTAAAGTCAATTATAAAAAGGAGTCACTGTGCTTAGTGCTCTACGCCACTATTCCCCATCTCCTTCGCAAAGACAACTCTAACAATTCTTAAACTCCTCTACTCTTTTCACTCTCAGGCACATTAGCTTCAATTTGTTACTGCTACAGCAATGCCGAGATATAAGAAAATAGCCAGTCGCCTCAAAGATCCGTCACGCTTCCAGAGTTACCACGCCGAAGAAAAATATGAAGAATTTATAGAGTCGCGTAAGATTCTAGAAGAGAAATAGTTTCAATTTCCAGAACAACTCACTGGAATTGTACAAATAATTTATAATGCTGCAGCAAAACGAGGATGGTTAGAGTTTTGCAATCACCCTCGTGATCATGTGCTTTAAGTAATCAAAGAATTTTACGCCAATTTGGTAAGCGCTGATCAGCACAACATTTGGGTAAGAAACACACTTGTTCTATTAGACTCCCGAGTTATAAATGCTTTTTATAATTTACCTATTGAAATTAATTGTGAGTATGCCAAGTTGCGTGATAAATTGACCCCGAAAAAGTGGACTACTATTTTCGCAACTCTTACCATAGAAGGGGCATCATGGGCTAACGAGGAGGGGCATGTAGTTAATATGATAGATTTGAAACCTATTGCTAAGGTGTGGGTGAAATTTTTGAAATCTAGGCTTATGCCCACCACTCATACTACTCCGGCTTCGCAAGAGAGATTGGTTTTGTTATATGTCTTTGTTTGAGGGCTTCCCATAGATGTGGGTAGCATCATTACAAAAGAAATCCGAGAGTGTGCAGCCAAGAATCACTGAACTGCTGCTTTGTTATTTCCCTCACTTGTCACCAGCATTTGTGTAGTTTCAGGTGTTCGTCTTGACGCCATAGATGACCATGTTAAGAATGATGGTGCCTTTACGACACGTACAATTGAGAGAGTTGCTGGTGAGAGTGCTGGAACAACCACTGAACCAGCGGCTGTAACAGGTAAGACGAGCTATTAGCTTAGAACAGACCATCCAAGCACTCAACACCAGTATCACGCAATGTGTTGAAGCTTAGCAGAGGGAAAATGGTCGGTTTTGGAGTTATCTGCAGCACCTGGATAACCAACTACACCAATTTGCTCTATACATGAAACACACTCACCGGAACTTCCCTGAGTCACTGCTCCAGCAGTATAATTTTGACACCAACACCACAGGTGCTCCAGCAGCAGCCAGTGAAGAAGCCACTACTTCAGATGAACCAGCAGAGGAAGCTGCCACTGAGCCACAACCAACAGTCGACTGAGAAGATGCTGAACCATCTGACCCACCTGAGGACGAAGGTGACAAGTCTGAGACTAATAGCTCACCCTCAGAGGCAGAGGACAATTCAGAGAAAGAAAGTGAGGAACCAACCGTCCTAGCCCAGCCCAAAACCAGAAAAAACACTTATTCAATAAGAAGAGGAAGAATACCCTGAAGAGGAGCCCTCTATTCCAGTCCTTGCGAGCAAGGGGAAGGACAAGGGTAAAGCAAAAATGGCAATACCTCTAGATAGGGTTGGCAAACAGCGGGCCTGGGCCGGGCTTTTTCAAGCCCATGTACAGGCCCTCTGTCTGTTAAGGGTATGGGCTCGGGCCGGGCTGGGCCGGGCTTGGGCTTTATTTATTTATTTTAAATTTTTTAAATTATTATAAATTTGAAATAAATTAATGATCAATAAGTTATTACAATTATAGATAAATTAAAGAAAATGAATATTTCAAATTAAAATAATAAATAAAGCAAATAAAACTCATAATTTTAATTTTCTTTAATACTGGATTTTCTAATTCAAACTCTCTCTTAATTAATTGACATAAAAGAGATAATTTAGTATCATAATTTTAGTTTTTTTGAATCATAATTGATTTATAAGTTAAGAATTTAAGTTTTCTTTTTTATTTTTAAATTACTTTTCAATTTTAACTATATTATTCTAATTTATAAAATTATTTTTTAAAAAAATTGTGGGCTTGGGCTTTGTCCGGGCTTTTTTTCTTAGGCCTTTGTCTAGGCCCCCATGGGTGAGGGCTGGGCCTAAGCCCGCGGGCCTTGGCCGGGCCCGGACGGGCTTGGGCCGGCCCATGCTTTTTTGCCACTCCTACCTCTAGACTCTACAGATGAAATAGAGCAAGTTGATGCCGAGCTCGCTGCAGCAGCAGCCAAAGTTGTGCCTACACCTGAGCAAGCCAAGCAACTTCTGGCGATCATTGCAGCCATCACAGCTGAAGGGCAGGCAACTGATGCGACAACTCCAATTCCTCACCAGCCAACTTATAGCTAGCCTGTTTGCACCAGCCCGCGTTAGTCCAACAAAAGAAAAGGCAGTACTTCTAAAGGCCCTGCTACAGCAACCCCATCCACAACTCCTCTCACCAGCCCCGCGATGAAAAAGACAAAGACATTGCCAGCTACTTCCTCACAAGCTTTACCAAAAGATAAGTTGCGCAGTGCATCCAAGAAGCGTTGATAGCATCCCGTCATGTGCTGCAATCACCACCACAAGGGAGTATTCTTTCCTTACTAGTTTTGTTCTTATAAAAAAAAAATTGTTTGTCACTTTGTGTGGTATTTTCTAAAGTCTTCCATATCCTTGTCCAGTTGTGTGCATTTGTTCTGTATGCTTGTGAGTACACAACATCTCTTAAGTTTGGGGGGTTGTTTCCAAATACATGTATTTATATATGTGTTGTGTAAAGCTCTGTTATATGTTATTTGTGTATAGATTTGAATACCTAATGAAGATAAATCGAGTGTTATTTAGTATTTATGAGAATGCCAAGCAGAGATAAATTATAGATGAAAGTGAAAATCTGTCCTGACACTTAGACTTTGGTTGAATTGTATGAGACTGCTAGAGCAAAGCCAAAAGAATAGAAAAGATCCTAAGTTTGAGGGGAGAAGCAAGTTTGATTAACTGTGATTTTTATGAAATACAATCTGTTCCAATTGCTCAAGTTGCTGAGTTACCAGATTTAAGTATGTACCCTATATGCAGAATTGTGTTCAAAGGTAGCAAGAGTTATGAGCAATGTTGTGCTATGAAGGATTGATTATTGTTGATACAATGATAAAGGGTAGATCTTGGTGAACTACCGGAGTTTTTTCGGCTTTTCAAATTTTATTCTTTTAATACTTTTAAAGATACGTGGCGTTGTTCCACACCGTGACGGGTTCCTTAGCTCTTTTGAAGCTAAGATATTTAATTCCCCTTTGGACCAGTAGCCCGCACACAGTAGTAACTATATATATATATATATATATATATATGTGTGTGTGTGTGTGTGTGTGTGTGTGTGTGTGTGTGTGTGTGTGTGTGTGTGTGTAGCCAGGTCTATTCATGAGCCCGTTCAGCCTTGAGTAAAAGATACATCTAGATAAAATTACATTATAGTTACTACTGCAGCAACTCTGAGCTGGCATGGTTTGAGTAATTGGGTGTCATCATTACAATTAATTGACATTCACATGAAAGATAAATGTTACAGTGAGGAGGTTGAATATTCCCTAGTTTGTCAAATCCTAAAATTGTCACAGTTGAGTATGTGAAAGTATTGTTACCCCATTTATGAATGAAGTATTCTCACTGCTAAAATTCATGCAGTCTCTTGGTGATGTTATAGCATATCTGGAATTTAATCGAAAGAGCACACACACACTGTGGATAGAAAGAAGCTTAAGTCTAGAACTGATTTACTATGAGCATTTTGTATGATTGGGATTATGATCTGAAGGTGGAAGAATCCTTGCAAGTTTGATAAAAGAGCTAAAGTTGTGTGCATGTTTGTTTACGGGAAATGTTAGTATGTGTCATTACTTGAGGGCAAACAATGATTTAAGTTTGGGGGTGTGATAACTTTAGGAAATGAGAGTTATTACATCAATTCTAAACTTGAATCAAGGTCACTTAGAGAACAAATAAGGTGTTTTTATTACATTTTGGTTACCTTTTGCATAAACATTCATTTTAGTTGAGTCTTAATAAGTTTTTCTTAAATCATAGTAATTTGTGCTAAAAACAAGTTTTAAATTGTAGTTTTAAATTCATGAGAGGATGTTGAGGCATTAGAAGAGCAAGAGGAAGAAGGAAGATGACCACAAAAGAAGTAAAGCACAATCAGAAATAAGGCAGTGTTGCAACAACTGTTAGAGCAACCAGTGCAATAGCAATCTGGGAGCAATGCGGGAGAAAACTTAGGCGCGGGTCAGCCATAAAATCGCTATCTGCATGTTTCCTAATTTAAACACATGCACACTCATGGGCTTTGGTTTAACCTAATTTGCAATATAAAAAGGAGAGGTTCACTACAAAGAGGATGAGGCGAGGAACTATCATTAGAATAATTAGAAAGAACGAAGAAGAATAGGAGAATTGAAGAGTGTTGTTTCAGCAACAGTGGAGAATCTTGCAGAATTACTTGGCTTTGACTTTCATCGTGCTCAACTTATATTTATCTTCTTCCCTTAATTGATTTGATGTATTACATGACCAATATGTTTATGTTTATTTTTCTCATCCAGATTATGAGCTAAATTTACTTGTAGTTGAGTGAAAAATAATCCAATGGGTTTTTGACTGTTCTTATATGTTGTTATGATATTGCTGTAGCATTTTACTCTAATAGATTTTATGAATATAACTGTTATTTTGGTTGACCACCCATTTAATAGTTTCAGTTAAGATAGAGCAGCAAAAGGGCATGTCTTAACGGACATTATTAAAGTATTACTTGTTCCTAAGTCAAGTTTCCTGGATTAGATTATCCTAAATCCCATAAGGACAATACTTGAAGTTAAGATTTGTGACACTCTAGACATAGGTGTTCACCTTGTAGGGTAGAAAGATTAAAGGCTATAATACTGTACCATAAATATATGAGCAACTGGTCATTGTTCGTAAATTTAAAGGTATGAGATTTCCAACATGCGATGGCTGAGAATGCCGGTTTATTCTGTCCGGTGCTGCAGCACTTATTCTAACAACTAGTGCTAATTTAGTAAACAACAGTCACCCCAATAGGAGAGTTTGATCATTCAACTACTATATTCTCAATCGAATCTTAGACACAGTTAATCTTGTTTATTTCATTACAGTATTATCTAATTTAGTTCTTATTTCAATTATTGATTACGATAGAAATTATTTTACAATTGTTTATTTTAGTTTCAAGTTGAGTTGCGTTATTGTGAGTACTAACGTATTTTGAATAACATCAATCCCTGTGGAGACGATCTTGAATACTTATCACTTTATTACTTGTTATGTATATTTGCACATTGGCATTGATAATTATTGCTTATAAAATTTACCAACAAAGGCCCATGTAGATAATTGATGACAAGTGGAACGAGATAGATGGCAATACCATTTCTAATCTATACTTGGCACTTGCAGACGGAGTATTATCCAGTGTGGCAGAGAAAAATGCAGCGAAGAAAATATGGGATACTCTCATAAAAATTATACGAGGCCAAGTCACTACACAACAAAATCTTCTTGAAGAGGAAACTTTATACTCTTCGAATGACAGAATCTACAATAGTGACCGACCACATCAACACCTTAAAGACTCTATTTTCACAACTCACAACGTTGAGTCATAATATAGAGGAAAATGAACGTGCAGAACTTCTACTTCAAAGTCTACCAGATTCGTATGATCAACTCATCATCAACCTGACGAACAACAATCCGGCGGACAGTCTAGTTTTCGACGATGTTGCAGCCTTCGTATTAAATGAGGAGAGCAGGCAGAAAAATAAGGAAAACAGACAAGCAAGTTCGCAGCAAGCGGAGGCGCTATCGGTGACGATAGGGAGATCAACGAAACGTGGCCCCAGTGGGAGTCAAAATCATGGTAGATCAAAATCCAGAAGTAAGAAGAATGTTAAATGCTACAACTATGGCAAAAAAGGACATGTCAAGAAAGAGTGTTGGAGTAGAATAGTGACCGACCACATCAACACCTTAAAGACTCTATTTTCACAACTCACAACGTTGAGTCATAATATAAAGGAAAATGAACGTGCAGAACTTCTACTTCAAAGTCTACCAGATTCGTATGATCAACTCATCATCAACCTGACGAACAACAATCCGGCGAACAGTCTAGTTTTCGACGATGTTGCAGCCTTCGTATTAAATGAGGAGAGCAGGCAGAAAAATAAGGAAAACAGACAAGCAAGTTCGCAGCAAGCGGATGCGCTATCGGTGACGAGAGGGAGATCAACGAAACGTAGCCCCAGTGGGAGTCAAAATCATGGTAGATCAAAATCCAGAAGTAACCAGAAGAGAAAAGAGGGCAAAGAAAGGACAAAGAACCTGTTTTCTTAGCAAATGCTACAACTGTGGCAAGAAAGGACATGTCAAGAAAGAGTGTTGGAGTAACCAGAAGAGAAAAGAGGGCAAAGAACCTGAGTCATCAACTGCTCAAGGGTGTGTAGCAAGTACTTCGGATGATGGAGAAATTCTCTACAGCGAGGCAATAATTGTTTCAGAAGGCAGAAAATGACTATATGATGTCTGGCTTATAGACTCAGGAGCTACCTGGCACATTACCTCTCGGAGAGAATAGTTCCACACATATGAACCTATCTTAGGAGGATCTGTATATATGGGTAATGATCATGGATTGGAGATTGCTGGTATTGGTACTATCAAAATAAAAATGTTTGATGGTATAATTCGCATAATTGGGGAGGTACGACATGTCAACGACCTGAAAAAAAATCTATTGTTTTTGGGACAAATGGATAGTCATAGGTACAAAACTCATGTGGATAATGAAATTATGAAGATTGTTAAAGGCGCGCTTGTATTGATGAAGGCAGAAAAGATCGGTGCTAATCTATTCATGCTTAAAGGAGAAACACTACATGAGGCTGATGTATGTGTAGCATCAAATGGAGAAGAATCAACGATGATGTGGCATCTCAAACTTGGCCACATGTCAGAACAAGGTTTGAAGATTTTCTCTAAGCGAAAATTATTTTCGGGGCTCAAATCGGTAAGTTTACCATTTTGCGAGCATTGTGTTACAAGTAAGTGTTGTGCAAATTTTATTGAACTCGCAAGCGTACGAATCTATTGTAGTATAGATCAATGGTGACGAGTGTCGATCCCACGAGGAGGTGAATTTTAATTATATATAAAATTAATTTTGTATGAGGTGGTTGGATCTGTGGTGGAAATGATTTGAAATATGCTAAAACTTAAATTAAAATGGCGAGAATAAATTCTAAAATTGGAATTGAAATGGCGAGAAGAAATTAAAGTGTAAATCTATTAAATTGACGTACTTGGGTATCTGGATCCGTATCAACATGCATCATGAGCTAAATAATCCTTATTAATGTCAATTAAATCATGAGAGGGGAATCCACACCTCATGAACCACGCTCTAATAAATATGGTGCTAAGGGCTTATCGTGCCAAATAATAATAACCTTATACTAGGGAGCCGGTGAAACCAGGGCGGTACTAGACAAGATTATTATTATCTGTCAATGAGAAGTCAAAACATCCACAAAAACTAGAGGGGAAGAGAAAATAAATTTACCAAATAAAGCCCATGGCACATGTTGAGACTTCACCTTCAACCAAAGCTTGAAAGAAAATTAGCCACTCATAGTTGAACTAGGGGCAAAATGAAAATTTATTAAAATACGTAGAAAATACAAGATGGAGAAGGAATTGCAGAAAATAGAGTCCAAAAATGGATTCAGGGGTGCCAAATTAGGGGGGGAGGCCCCCTTTTTATAGATACATCGAGTAAATCATGGCCATCAGATTAAAAACAGTTTAGACGCTCAGGATTGCGCCACGTCATCAGTCAACAGTACGCGTGAACAGTACGCGGTTTGACTATACGGCTTGAACAGTGACACGGTTTGCACACGGTTTGAACAGTAACGCGGTTTGGTTGAAAATAATCCCATGTGTTGCATGTACCGTACGCGCGTTTTTTGGTTCACTAATATGCTGCAACGTCACCATCAACAATACATAAGAATTTTAGTCCAACAGGATCATGACACCTCATCAGTCAATGCCACATCATCGGTCAATGCCACGTCATCGATCCGTCTATGTGAACAGTGCCGTGAACAGTAACGTAGACAGTACCCATACATGTGAATAGTACCGTACATGTGAACAGTGCCATTTTTCCTTTTATGCTCCTCCTGAGGTTTTCGACCGTCCTGAGTTCAAAAGTGATGTCCGTTTTTCAATTTGATCTCTCGTTTATTGTGAAATGACTATGATACTCCTAAAATACATAAAATACTTAATTAAAATAAAACACACATAATTAAATTACAAAAAGCTAAAACACATAAAAGTAAGGGTTGTTAGTAAGACTTGGAATGTAAAATGACCGGTTTCTCCTTTATAAATATGCATTTTCTAACACTCAACACACCCCCCAACCAGCTTATTGCTAGTCCTTAGCAAATAAAGCGAAAATAAAATTCAAAAATAATTTTTTTTTAAACACTCTTGTTTATTCAATCAGACTAATGATAACAATCAAATAAAAGTATAAGCATTATCTCAAGTCTAAAGAAACATCACACCCACATCAACCATCCACCATCCACATGAATCAGCCCAGTAGACTTTGTCGTAGTTACCTTCAAGAATGACATGTCAAACCCCAAAATCTCACTGGAAGTAGTGACACTCTCACAAAGAATTTAAACCCAATAAAAATAGTCACTCTAATGAATGGTAATTGAGAAAAAATAATCAAGAAATGATATCACATGTTCTCACCAAGATGAAAGAAATATGCCCTCAACTTAGAAATAATACAATCTCAAGTCAAATAAAAATGCTAGTCAACCCAATTTATTTATTTTTTTATGCATCACTACATCCTTTTAGCCCATATAACTAGCTTCTACTTCAGATTATAGTTCCCTAAAATCAAGAAGGACTTTTATTAGGGCGTAACGTAGGCTAGGGACATGGCTAACAAAGAAGGGAAATAGGAAAAACAAAGTGTATGTTTGAGAAAAATGCAGAGGAATTTTTTTTTTGGAAGTTGCAAGGTGGATTTCACCTATTATTGTTTTTTTTTTAAACAACAATTTGTTTTTTTTTAAGCAACAAATTTTTTTTCTTTCTTTTTTTTTAAGAAACAACAATTTTATTTTTTTGAACTAGGCATAACTTCACTATTCAAAATGTTTATTTACATTTTTCTCAAACATAAATAAGTGATGGATTTTGTAAGATATTGGGTAATGCCCCAAATCGGAGTTGGTCAAGATGATAAGTTGACAAAGAAAAGTTTTTTTGTTTTAAAATGCTCAAAAGGGTTAACTATGGATATTTGATAAAAGGGATGGCTAGAAAGGCTCAAACGGATCAAAGATGGCCTTTTCATCATCTTTTAGGGCTTTAAATAATCTTCCATATCTACTAATTAGATGGGCTTCCAAATGTAGCAACACACTTTTTTTTTTAATTTTTAATTTTTTTTAGGGTTAATTCAAAAGAAATCTAAAGATCGTGTATAAAATAATAAACGGCTAAGGTGTATAAAGAATGGGCAAAAGGGTTACTCTCCAAGAAAAATGACAGGCTCAAAAACTCACTTGGTATTTATTATGACATGTTCATTCCTTCAAGCAACTCATATTTGTCTCCGACATCAACATGTAGAGTAGCAAACATAGTGTAACATCACTTCAGACTAAAGATAATACAAATACTAAAATTTGAAATTCATCATGTCATCCTATGTTAAAACAAATCACACATTTTTTTTAAACAACACCCTACCCCCCAACCTATTCTAAACGTGAAAGGAAAATATGCATGCAGAAATGTGAAAATGATGCAGAAAAACTAATTAGAAAATGATAGACAACGAAAATTGTTTTTTTTTTACTTAAGAATATGCGTTTCTAGATGCACTACACTCCATATTCAGCCATCTTCGAAAAACTTTTTTGAAAATGTATATTTATAAAGGAGAAATTAAAAAGAAGAAGAAAAATGAACATAAAAACATAATAAAGAAAAAGAAAATATCTGAATTTTTTTATTTTTTTTATTTTTTGTTGTTTTTTTTTCAAACGATGAAGATGCGTTTCTAGAGTCACTACACTCCATATTCAGCTATCTTCAACACAAAAAGTTAGCAACATTTAGTTTCTACAACAAAAAATTAGTAAAAACTTAACCAAGATTCCGTAATTGTCGACTATTCCCTCCCCCCAACCAGAATGAAACATTGTCCTCAATGTTTTAAAGGAAAAAAGTAGAGTTTGGAAGACATCACCTGAGTAGTGCAACACAGAAGAAAATATTTACAGGCGGAGAGTTAAATCTAATTTGTACTTCTTACTGCGACTACTGTTACCATCATTATTTGAACGCTCCAACACAAAGCTCCAGGGGTCTGGCTTCGGTTTATAAGCTTGTAACATATCAAGTAGCTCATTAGCAGTGTGAGCACAAATAAAAAGTTTTTTCGCATTAGAAGGAACGAAATAGTTTTTTATTGCATGGTTAAGAAATGCGATAAAGCCATCATAAAAATTATTGACATTTAACAAACCGATGGGTTTCTGGTGAATGTGCAGATGGGCCCAAGATGCTAGTGTGATAAGTGCCTCTAGTGTTGCAAGATCTCCTGGAAGGAAAATAAAAGCATCAGCATGATTAAGCATTTCAGTTATTCGTTCTTGCATACCTGAGACGACTAACTCTTCTCTAGTCGGTGAGTCAGACAAACTGCCCAAAGGTTTTAGGACTCTTGGGATGATGCCTAACACATGGCTTTCTCTGAAAAAAGCAGCTTCTAAGACCAATTTTGATAACCCTCGGTTACCTCCTCCATACACCAAGTGTAATTTTCTCTCTGCTATGTTTCGACCAAGATCTATGGCTGCATCAACGAACTCTTTATGTTTGCCATAGGTAAATCCAGAAAACACACAAATGTTCTTGAATTGTCTATTGGGAGTAGCTGCCATTGGAATATTTCTCAAAAACAATTTGTGAGTGCTTAACAAAAAGTCATATTTAAGAATCTTGGTGACAGTGGATCACAACTATGTATGAGGTGGCATGTCAGTGTCAAATAATGCGTAAAGCACATGGCTCGATAGTCAAAAAGCAAACAGTAATAAAATTATTAAAGACAATAATACAAACAATAAAACAACAGTGAAATGAAATAAAATAACAATAAAGTAAAAGGATATTTACAGGTAGTTGCGATTGTGGATCACATCTTCCTCTGGTTTTACGTCCAGAAACGGCTTGAACGCCCTCTATGGGTCGAGGATAGGCTTCCCATCTAGTTTTCCTATAAACTTGCAAACAGGGTCGTTTATAGTCAGATTCCCGAGACTATATCGTGCATGCTCTTTCTGGAATAATGGTCATAACTGGAGAATCGCTCCTTGCACATATCCACTGGGATGCGTTTCAAGAGACGGAAGGATATCATCCAATGACTCCTTATTCAAGCCATCCCTAATGAATTGAATCTTATCTTCCCTGTTATCAGACACCATTCCTAAAGAACATGGGTTTTTATTACAACTCATTCTGGCACACTTATGACAAGCAACAAAAATTCTTCGAGCTCGTCGTTTTCTTGCATAATTTCTTTTCCCATAACCAAGCATGTATGCAATAAATTTTAGAGGTAACTCACCTACCAATCGTACTTTCGCCTCGATTAACCAACGGATGTCAGCAAGTATGTTATTCCTCATGAGCAATCGCATGCGTTCGGACCGAGCTTTATAGATCGTAAGGAGGGTATTCTGAGGAAGTGAAGGGAATCGCTTGTGAAGCTTCGCTAGAATCTCGTTTCTGTCTATACCTTCGCCTCAGAATATCAGTTATTATGGGAAAACTGAAGTAACCGACTTGATTTTCACGGAGTACCGTTATCCGCCACTTCACCGGGGTAACAAACTAAAGCACACAAATAGAAAAACAAATTAAAACACACAAAGAAAATCAAAATCGTCCTCTTATTGAATTTACCTCAAGCTCCAACTGGATGTCGTAAACACTTCTCTCAATATCTCTGAGTTGGCGTTCTAAACCCTCAACATAGGCTACTAACTCTGGTGGTTGTAGAGCCCAAATGCGATGTGTTTTACAAAATTAAATCTGCCTTTTGAGATGAGTTTTGACACGTTGAAGTGGTTTAAGAATGTTCAGGAGGAACGGTCTAAGTATAGTACTCATGATTAACAATGATAAGAGAAAACTTAATGATAAACACACTTATGCAAAAATAATTTCAATTAGCAAAAGAATAATAAAAAGAAAGAAAGAAAAATCAAGCCACCAAAAAGAAAAAAAAATCAATTCAAATCTGGTGGGTCACTCAAATTTATTTCGGTGTCTTCTCCATGTGGTTGGTACTCTAGATATGACTTTAATCTTTGACCATTAACTTTAAACGTGACACCGTTCTTTGGGTCCTTAATTTTAATTGCCCCATGTGGAAAAACAGTATGAACAATAAATGGGCCAGACTAACGAGAGCGTAACTTACCTGGGAATAGGTGCAAGTGAGAATTGAATAAAAGCACTTTCTGACCTGGAATGAAAGATTTTCTCATAATTTGCTTGTCATGGAAGACTTTCATTTGTTGCTTGTAAATCTTGGCATTTTCATATGCGTCATTGCGAATTTCTTTAAGTTCTGCCAGTTGTAATCTTCTTTCTGAGCTGGCTTGCTGCATGTCAAAGTTGAATTTCTTGATGGCCCAATATGTACGATGCTCGAGTTCCACGGGTAGGTGGCAAGCTTTTCCATACACTAGCCTGTAGGGTGACATCCCAATCGGGGTCTTGAAAGCCGTTCTATATGCCCATAATGCATCATCAAGTCTTAATGACCAATCTTTTCTGTCTGGCCTCACCATCTTTTCTAATATGTGTTTTATTTCTCGATTGGAGATCTCCACTTGGCCACTGGTTTGCGGATGATATGGGGTTGCCACTTTGTGAGTGATTGAATACTTTGTCAAAAGAGCTTTGAATGCTTTATTACAAAAGTGGGCACCACCATCACTGATTATTGCTCGAGGGAATCCAAAGCGGGAAACAATGTTTCTTTTCAAAAACCCTATCACCACCTTGTGATCATTGGTTCTGCATGGAATTGCTTCTACCCATTTCGATACATAGTCAACAGCAACCAATATGAATTGATGGCCAAAAGAAGGGGGAAATGGTCCCATGAAGTCGATACCTCATACGTCAAAAATCTCAACCACTAAAATTGGATTTAGTGGCATCATGTTCCTTCGTGTAATGCTCCCCATTCGTTGACACCTATCACATGAAGAACAGAAAGTGTAAGCGTCTCGAAATATAGTTGGCCAATAGAAACCACATTGTAAAACTTTTGTAGTTGTTTTCTTAGCACTGAAATGGCCTCCTCAAGCTTGTTTATGGCAGAATGAAAGGATATTGTGAATTTCACTTTCTGGGACACATCGTCTGACAATTTGATCTGCACAATACTTGACAGCTCACCCCTCGTTACTTTTTGCAGATTAAGTTTCTTTTGAGAGGTGCGCTTAGCTTTGGAGTTAGTAATTTTCCGTTTCTATTTGCCATTTGAATAAGAGGAGGAATAGACTCGTGTTTTTATTTAGTTATTTCTATTATGAACATGTAATTTGGAGTTTGAGACTTTTCTTATTATTTTTATGTCCTCGGGAGAGATTATTTAGTATTAGACTTTTGGATATGTGGGTTTATTTGAATAAGAATTTGAGGTATTTCAGTTTGAAACTTATGAGTAAATATTATGATTTATGAGTAACCTCCTTCTTCACGTGCGCCGCACGTGTTAGATTTGGGGTGTTACAATATCATTAATTAAATCAATATCTCAACTGTCCAATCGATTTAATTACATCTTATTCCTTGATACTTACTGGTTTTCTCTAATGATCATTTTCAACATACTAAATATGTTGACACACTCTGGCCAGAGAATTCTATGATCAAGTGCCGAAAACCCATCAAGAGACGTGTTGTACAAATTATAAATTGTTAACCTATAACTCCAATACTCATAAATGCTCCCACCAAGATACCGGGTAATCTAGAATACAAGTATGTGTCATACCCATTGGTAACTCAAATGGAATAACAATTACAATAATAAAATCATAATTAACTCAATATTAAGATTACAGTAAAATCAATGCCTATGAGATTTAATAAGTCTGACAGTTATCACAAAGTTAATTAAATCTCATATGTGATCATGTTCAATGTAGTCGTACTACATCAATAAATTCATATATGATTAAGACAAATCATTCAATGAATTTATTACAGTCTATACCTAAATAAAGTGCCCAACTTTATTTATCAACCGCAAACTAAATTTATTTAATCATAAGATAACTTATATTTATGTCTTCTGTGAATCCACATGGTGATCAATAAATACATATAATATGATTAAATGGACTTTGATCAAAATATTAATGCAATAAGATATTTGAATAAAATACCTCATTAATTTTATTAATCAGAAAAAATATTTATTATAATTAAATAAACACATATGCTTTTAAAGAGCATATTTTCCCAACAGTACCATCCCTAATAAATAAATAAACAAACAAATGACATAATGGCACATTAGTTCCTGTTAAAACTTATTTTTACCACTTTAGTTCTTGAAAATTTTTAATAACTCATTTCAACCAGTTTTTTAATCAAATATTAGTAAAAAAAATACACTGTTGAAGGATAAATGTAATCTTTTCATTAAATTTTATAGATCTGCGTAAATTAATTAAAACTAGTTAATATAGCTAATTAAGATGTAACTTTTATCCTTCAGCATGTGTTACCGAACCATCGTAGAAGAAATGAGGTACTAAAAAATGTATTTGGGCTAAATTGTTGAAACATGTTCAGTAAGGGACTGAAGTGTCACTTTTCCTAAACAAAATAACTTGCCACAGTAAAACTGAAATGAGAAGAACCAAGCCAGCTGTGGGATGAGCTTGCATAGGAGGCATTATTGGAGTTATAAGCTACTCAAGTTATGCAGCCCTGCAATTTATCTATTTTATTTCAGAATGGGGTACGATCCCACGAGATTTGAGTGCCAGGCGAAATAATTTGACTCAAATTTTATTACGTGTAAAGGGTACGTTGTGTTGTCATCAAGTGCATAAAACCCTATTACTACATAATTTCACCAACAAAGTAAAAAAAGAAAATATGCAAAAAAAAAAAATAATAATAATAAATCAATTTCCAGAAAATGAATGAATTGGTGTGAAAAATAAATTAATTTTACGAACTTCTCTCTCGCGTGGTGTTTGGAAATTGCATTTAAGGTTAGGGACTTTCAATATATGCCTTTTCTATTTATATATCAACCATCCATATTATTTTTCAATAGTACACTTCAAGTAAATAAATTCATGGCTAAAATTACGTCATTTCAAGCCATGATAATGTTTTTCATGACCTCATTGGATTGCAGTACAAAATGACGCATCGTTTTATAAGATTTGAACTTTAAAAGAACATAATTTCAATTCTTAAAACGAGAAAAAAAAGTATATGACATATACCTGCTATTCATCGTTAATTCTCGGTTTTTTTTTTAAAAAAACCAGTGTGTTGTAAAATCATGCTTTCATGATACATTCTTTACACAACAATATTCAATATACATCATAAAATTCAACCATTAATTCTTGTTTTTTTTATAATTTATTTCTCCCCCCGCCCCCCCCCCCCTTTTTATATTTTTGTCTGTACAAATTGCAAATGTTATGTGCAGTTTGACAAAAGAGAGGACACATTCCCTCTACTATTTGTTAAGGAAGCTCACACTTGTAGTGTAGTCAGCAGAGCAGAGGATGATAGTAGCAATATCAATCAGTTACATGTTGATGATGTGGCATGCCATGTCATGCCTGGCGATTATGAAATTATGTGTACACGTGATTAATTAGTTGAAATTGTTATATTTGCTTACTATATTTTGTTAATAGCCTTAGTTAGTTCTAATAGAAATTTAGCTGAGCTTCAGCACTTGTATATAAGGAGCATTTCACGACACATTATGTGTGTATTGTGATTAATGAAATACTAGAAGTTTCTCAGATATGTTTCTTAATTCTTCTTCATTTTCTCTCATTTTCTAAGTAATCAAACACCTTTTTCAATCTTCAACTCTATTGAATGCCTAGCTACATGAAGAAACATCAAGTATCAGAGGAAGAGGCTGCAAAGGCGTTGTGTTTAGAAATTGCAAATGCGTGAAAATTCTATTTAAAAATTAGAGAGTGGGCAACATGAGTAAAAATTAGTCTTCATTTTTAAATTTGAAGGTAATAAAATTTTCTATGAAATTTTCACCCACGCTCTTCATGTAGAGTGTTACATGGCAGCTGCAAAACTTTATTGTCGCTGTTCACGATCAATCAATTCGCTAGGCGCTGCTGAGAAGATCGAACACATCGTCATCATTAACCATTACTGGAGCTACCACGAAAATTTTGAAGTGAAAGAATTGGTTCAATTTTGAGCTACAAGCAATAGTAAAAAACCACTACGAGAATTGGTTCAAATTTTGAGATAGAAGCCATAGCAAAAAACCACTACGAGAATTATGATGGTCCATTGCGACCAATAAATTCGTCACAAATAATATATAATTTGTTGCTAAAAAATATGACAAAAAAATACTGTTGCAAGTTCATGAAAAATTATTAGCGACCACTATATAATTTGGTCGCAAAATAACACGTTTAACAACGAATATAGTGATCGCTAAATATCATTTTGTTTATGTTGAAGTGTGAGCTTCAAACTGAATTTTAGAAGGTGGTGATATGTCGATTTGTGGCCTCGACCATGTATGACTTGTCAATCGCTGAGTCAAATAGGAGAATATGACATCCACATAATAACAGTCATTTCTAGTAAGTGAATCACACGTTCTTCACGTGATTTCACTTACTCTATATTGGCAGTCGTTTTGATCACTAATTTCAAGGGCGAGTTAAGCATGTGATTGAAGGTTGTTAACTGATAGTTACAAGGCAGGAAAATGCTGGGTTTGCTATAACAAACCTAGAACGCAGCTAGCAAGTGGGGGACTTTTCTAGAGTCTTCAAGATTTGTGTATATAGTCTTAGAGGCTATAGTTACAATTAATTTGAAAAGCTTGTATCTTCTTCTTGAGACTTGTAGCTTGTTCTCTTTGATTGAAATAAGATTGCTACTCATGTTTTTCAGTGGATGTAAGCTATTTCCAAACCGAACCACTTTAAGTTGTGTCTCCAGTTTACTTGTTTCTGTCTTCAGTTCTTGCTTGTGATTTGTTTGTTATTTCTAAATCGTCAATTAAAGAGTTTAGTCAGATCTTGGTGATTTTAGATTGAACTTTTATCGGTCTAGAATCAACAATTTTGGTCTTAGTTATTTATTTTATGACCATTTAATTATCACAATTTTATATTTTTTGTGTACTTATATTGGTTGCAAATTATAATTTCTTTTTAAAAAATAATATTATGTTTTCATGTAATGTGTTGGAATTCATTTTATTTAAAAAAAATTAAAATTTTCTTTAAGAATTTAAAACAATAATAACTAACATGATGAAAGTAGAAGAATTAATTTAAATTAACTTATTATTAATTGATAATACACAAAAACTATCACAAATGAGATTGTAGTATTTAGAACAATTACATAATAATCTTTAATAACAATGTAATATTACAATTACATGATATTCATAAATTTCTTCATTTTCTTCATCTTATTGCATAATGATCCTCAATGTTTAATTCCTACAAAACAAATAAAGCAAAAAAGTAAAATAACTTTTATAATCACAATAATTAAATAAAATGTATAACATGAATAAGATGAATCAAGGGGAAAAAAAGATTAAAAAGATTATAAGAATAGAGAAAGAATGAGAGTGAGATTTAAGAAGATAAGAGGACTATATATATATTAGAAATGTTTTAATACAGAATTTTAAAGTGCAGAAAAGTCCAAGAAAGTTTTAAAATCTCACATGTTTAAAACTGTAAGCCATTAAAACCGTGCGGTTTTAAAGCTTTCCCGCACTTTAAAATTTCGGACCAGAAAACTACTTTATTCTTATATATATATATATATATATATAGAGTTTTGTGATGAAATCTATAATTTCGTCGCAAAATTTTTTTAAATAATTAATTTTAGTTATGTAATTCGGTAAACTTTTCGCCAAAATTTTGATCTTTTGCGACTACATTTTAAAGTAGTTGACACCGAACTAAAGATAAAATAATTTTTTATGATTAAAATAAACCATAATATAGGAATAAAACCTCAATATTTTAGAGGATTACAATAGGATACAGAAAATTCACCACTCAAAGGTAACTTGCAAGAGATAACTAGACTCTTTGACTCAATAAAGCTCACCATTCAAGAGGATTACAAAGAGATATGGATATTCACTACTCAAAGATATCATGTGAGAGATATAAAGCCCTTTGACTTACCAAATCTCATTATTCAAGAGTATTATAAAGAGATATAGAGAGTCACCACCCAATATGATTTCCTACAAGAGATATCGGGCTTTTTAACCTATCACTCTAAGAAATTCACCCAAGAAATAAAGAGTTATATAAAAAGAACTCTAAACACAAAAGCACCCTTTTAAGTTACATCTAAATATCACGCACTCATCTTAAAATTACTACCTATTACCTTTATATAGACAACTTGAAATATTCCTCCAAGCTTAAGATATGATTGTCATTAGAAATCAAATCAAACTTAAATTGAAGGTCTTAGCTATAATAAATCAGAAGAGAACAAAGCAAAACTTAATTTATTTTCAAAGTCGGTTTCAACGGCAAATTTAAGTTGTCACCACTCATTTAATTATATTATGATGTAGAAAACATCAAATCAAACACCATAAAGTTTATTAAACTCTTGACTCGCAGAGATTTCCAGTGATCTACAAGCATTTTCATGATTCTAGATGAATTGATACCAGTTAATTCACAACTTTCAACCTTATGCAAAATTCTTATAGTTTTGACCTTTACTAACTATATCTTGAATATGTTTAAGAAGAGAAGTTCAAATTTGATTCCATAAAGTTCTTTAAAACCTAAACATATGTTGCTTTGTAATAATATATAATTCATAATTATTAACTCTACAACGAAATAGTAAATGTGAAAAATTGGAGTGATAAGCTTGTGCTTTGCTTCTTTTTGATTAAATCTGAAAACACTTATGTCACTAAATATGCCAATTTTTTTTTATCTTTTACGGTCACATTTAAAGTAGTCGTGAAAACACTACAATATAATATTGTTCAAATAGCGTAAGGTTGGAAATATAATATAATCTTGTGCTGTGCTTTCCTTTTTGACTAAATCTGAAAACAATTTTATGTTGGTGATCACTAAATATGCTTACATTTTTTAATCTTTTGCAGTCACATTTATAAGTGGTTGTGAAAAAACTATAATATAATTTGATTGCAAAGACCTTAATTATTTTAGTGAACATTATTGTATCAGCATGCACATTCAGTGAATCAATGGCCCCTTGAGAAAGAGTTGATTCAGATCTGACGCCATAATGATTTGAAAACATTATGAAAAACTTTAAATTTATTTGTTTTCCTTGTATACAAACGTGAGTCATAGGGGTCCATATACACTAAGGATCCTTTGATTTATTGTTGCCTAATGCCTAGTAGAGTGTGCTTCTGCGATTCAAACACAGGAAACTATCTTTAGGAAAAAAATATTTTTCCTCTTTCTGATCTCTAGCTCTTTCTTTAGCCCTTGTTACTATGGGATCCTAAAAATGGCATGCATTGCCCTTCTTCTTCTTCTCTTGAATTTAATATTTATAGTCAAATATTTGCAACAAAATTCAACAAAAGACGGCGCCGACCTCAAATTGTTTTTAACACCGACCCCTGCACGTCCCATTCAAAAGTGGATATGCATGAATAGAATGAACAGTCTTCTTGAGTTTTCTATAAATAGAGCAGAGGTGTTTCAAGGTTTCTGCAACCTATTATTTAATACAAACCTTTTTCTTTTTTCAATGATCCTGGCTAACGATTCAGTACAACATTAATCAATTTAGATTTGGCTTCACCTTGGTTTGCTTAAAAACAAAAAGTAGATTTGATTTTTCTGTAAGGAAGATGTCTACTCCAGTTCCAACAGTAGTTGAAGAAACTGTCCGTCCGATTGCAGGTTTTAGTCCTACTGTATGGGGAAACCATTTCCTGAAATCTGCTTCTGATTTCAAGGTGATGTATACAGGCAGAGTTCTGTATAAATTATAAATATTGCATTACCAGACTTGTCCGATATGTATAGTCAGCCATACGTATGTTGGTGTGCGCTCGTGCGCACATGCTGTAATTTGTAAGGAACATGTATCATATGAATATTAAGACAAACTAAAATCATGGGATTCGTAAAAATTATTTTCATTTCGAACAGTAGTAATTATTCTTAATTTGTGCACGCAGGCAATTGATGCTACGACCCAGGAACAATACGAAGCGCTGAAACAAGAGGTCAGGATGATGATAACGGCTACCGCCGATAAAATTGCTGATAAACTACACTTGATTGATGCAGTACAACGGTTAGGTGTAGCTTATCACTTTGAAAAAGAGATTGAAGATGAATTGGAAAAAATACTTGACCACCTTGACAATGACAGTATCGGTGATGATGATTTTTACACTCTTTCTCTTAGTTTTCGACCTCTTAGGCAGCAAGGAGTTAAGATTTCATGTGGTATGTAATTAATATTTGTGACTTAAGCTTTTGAGTAATAATCTAGTGGGCAACAGTGTTCACATCGTGGTGACCAATAGTTTCACTTGATGTCGTCTGATTAATCTACAGTTTAAATAATATTCATAAAATGTTATGAAATTTTGCAATGTCTGCACATGCTCACCATATGGTAGGCACTGGCGCTCACTAGGCTATTTTGATTAAGCTTATATAATTGTTAGATTATTTTCTAATCGAGAGTCACATTTATTTTATATTTTCGGATGTGATCTTAGCAGATGTGTTTGAGAAGTTTAAAAATAATGAAGGTAAATTCAAGTCATCAATGATCGACGACGTTCAAGTCATGCTAAGTTTGTATGAGGCAGCACACCTAGCCATTAACGGAGAAGATATTTTAGATAAAGCCATAGTTTTCACTACCACTCACCTTAAGTCAATGGTGTCTCACGCTAGCCCTAGTCTTGCTGAGCAAATAAATCATGCTCTCAAACTTCCACTCCGTAAAGCCCTACCAAGGTTAGAGGCAAGATATTTTTTGGATGTCTGTTCAAGAGGTGACATGCATGATAAATCTTTGCTCAAGTTTGCAAAGTTGGACTTTAATTTGTTACAAGCAGCACATCAGAAGGAAGTAAGTGACATGACCAGGTATGATCTTATTCTAACAAAAAAAAAAAAGTTTTTCCTGTCACTACTTTAACGGCAGCATTACAGAGAGTAGGTAAAAATATTGGGAACCTAGCTAAATGGCAAAAGTTTTAAAATAAAACTTAGAAAGTTAAGTGTTATTCTCCCTAAATAGAATGTCCTTATATAAACTCGGGAGGATTAGTTTTATCACCCAATCTTATATATATTAAACGACGAAGCCAAATTATTCGTTTCTTTGTATTTCTTATGCATTGGTCGCAATAGATTCTAATTTCCGTAACTTAGAAGAAAGAGAATCTTTTACACGAAATTTATTTTAGGTGGTGGATAGATTTAGATTTCTCTACCAAGCTGCCTTATGCAAGAGACAGAATAGTTGAATTATATTTTTGGATATTGATGGGAGCATACTATGAGCCCAAATATGCCTTTGGCAGAATTTTTATGTCCAAATTAATAAGCATGATATCCATCATAGACGATACATTCGACGCCTACGGTACTTATGACGAGCTCAAGCTCTTCGTAGAGGCAGTCAAAAGGTTTGAGTTTCTGTTCAAATATTTTGAATTATTTATTTATTTATTACTAGACTTAAAGCATAGTTGCCCCTCCGGCATGGCCCAGTGGCCTTTGGTCTCATTATTTGGCTAGCCACCCAAGTCCGACTTAGGATGCTTATTTGATTTCCAATTCAGATGGGACATTGGCGCCATAGACACATTACCAGAATACATGAAATTCATTTATAAGTCACTTTTAGATGTTCACGACGAAGCTGAGGAAAGCTTGGCCAAGGAAGGAAGATCGCATATGGCGTAAAATATGTAAAACAGACGGTATCATTTCGCTATCAATTTCTCCATCTTTCATCACATCAAAAAAAAAAAAAAGATTTCTCCATCTTTCATTTGTTGTTGGGCATGCCTATACATTGGGGATTGCTACTGACTATTTGGCTTTGGGCTGCTATATATATATATATATATATATATTGATGTTCCTCAGATGGAAGAATCAATTATGATGTACTTTAGCGAAGCCAAGTGGTTACATGAAGGTTTTCTCCCAAAAATAGAGGAATATGAAGGTGTTGCCTTAGGGAGTAGCGGTATTTTGACGCTTGCAACGGCTTCCTTCGTTGACATGGGTGATATTGCAACTAAGGAGGCTTTTGAATGGCTAATCAAAAAGCCTAAGATTGTAGTCGCTGCGCAAACCATTGGCAGACTGATGGATGACATAGCTAGCCATGAGGTACGTTTTAGGGACAATATCCCGCATCGGCTGAGGTTAATAAAAATTTAATATCTTCATATAAATTAATTTATTACAACGAATTTTCATGAATTGATGATGGTGGACGTAGTTTGAGCAAAAGAGAGGACATATTCCCTCAGCTGTTGAATGCTACATGAAGCAACATGGTGTATCGGAGGAAGAGGCAAAAAAGGCTTTGAGGATACAAGTTGATAATGCGTGGAAAGATATAAATGAAGAGCTTCTGAGGCCAACTGCTGTGTCATTGCCTCTGCTTGAGCGAATTCTTAATCTTGCTCGTGTATGCCATTTTATGTATGAGGATGGCGATCGCTACACGCAACCACTTTTGATGAAAGACCAAGTTGCCTTAGTGCTTAAGGACCCCGTTACCCTATGAAGATACTAGTTCTATACATAAAAATATATGGAGGATATTATGTATGAATCATTTCCACACGAATCGCTTTGAGACTAATAACACGAAACAGGGCCGTTGCTCTGTTTATACCTGGTTTGCTAGCTTGAATCTTTATCTCTGGAAGCTCCAGGTTTCATCGCAATAAATTTCTGAAGCTTAAGTACCCAATATACCGAATTTTGCAATTGAAATTGTGGCTTAAGCCAATTAGCCAATGCTATAACCAATTCAATGTTCTGTTGATAGATGCTGAAATTAATTACAGTGGTCTCCTCAGCGGGCAAGAAAAACTAACTTGACCTTGGCCCTTACAACTAAATAGACTAGTTAGATCGTTGCATTAATCTGAATGTATAATTCAAGGAGATAAAGGCTTATATTCTGTCCAAGTCTACAATAAAATTATTTCGGAACCATTACGCAGAAAATGCAGCAACAGATTCATTGCATGAACCTGAGCTTCAAATTTCTTCGGAAGCTTTAACTTTGTGTAAGTTTTGTTGATGCACGATTCTGGTTGCTCGTTCTACGACTAGGATCTCTGCTCGATCAACTATACCGAGACCAGGATTTCTCCTCAAACAATTCCCTTTCTCAGTTTCCCTGCGTTCATAGAAACAGGTCAGAGTGCGTCGGTTGTTTTCTCGGCGTAAACCCTCCGACGCTCAAGTCAGATATGAAGGTTTTGGGGAATGTTGGCCGTAAATCTGATGGCCTTTTTCTTAAATCTCAGTTTGCCTTAGAGCTTTTCTTTTTCTCTCTTAGAATAACAAAAAATCTAACCCTTTTACCTTCGTTGGCTACTTTTTTATAGGTCTCTCGAGGATTCAAACCGCCCCTCCATTCGCGCCCATTACTTCCCCACTATTGCAGTTGTGGGTAGTTGCGTAGCTTTCGTGCCTTGAGTTTCGGGTTGGTAAACACGTCTCGCCAACTGCCGTTGACCGGGTCTCCTCGACGCAAGACTTAGCAGGAAATGGCATATTGCCTTTACCAGCAGATTGGCCTCACGGATAACGTTCTTGAGCAGGGGCAGAGTGTTCCTGCTTCTGCTCCCCAGTTGCCAGCTTCTGCTCCCCAGTTGCCAGGTTCTGCTCTCCTCTGCTGGTTTTTGCCGAAGCACTTCCTGTTGCTAGGTGTCTGTTCGTCATCGCTGGTCTCGTCGCAATATACCCCCAAACATCAGTCCCCCAGTTTCTGGTGTTGGGTAACGTAGTGAGCCGACAATAGAAACTCAATGGTCCTGACTCGCGTTGGGCGGGAAAAGCTGCCAAGAGTCGCGTCGCATTTAATTGCGGATGAGGTGACGTGGCGAAGATCTGACCCTCCATTTGAATTTCAAACCAAGAGTCACAAAAACCTCGGGATCTGGGGCCGTTAAATGCTGGCAGCCCAAGAGTTGTTCTTCATTAGGATAACTCAGAAACCCCTCAAACGAGAAAATTCATCGTTTACTCTGTTTTCTCCGGCGAACGAGTTTTGGTAAAAACACTTACATCCTTGTCTTCCTCCGACTGAGCCACTCTCTCCGACTGAGCCACTCTCTCCGACTGAGCCACTCTCTCCGACTAAGCCTTCCTCTCCGGCAGCCGCTGCTTTAGGTACCGCTTCTCTTTCCTCGGTTTCAGATAGTTGTAGATATCTTTTTCTCTCTATTTTGCTTGGGTGCTAATTGGCGGTGGTGTTTGGGTAATAGTTTAGGAAATGTCGAAGAGCAAAGAGAAAGTTACCATTGATATTGATGATGACGACGAGTTAGACTTCCTACCTAGTCTGCTTGCCGATGCCGCCTTTGACCCTAGGATTCCCTTAGAACCCTTTAGACCTGATATTGGGGCTAGTGCTAGGAGAATGTCTCCGGAAACAACATCTTCGAGCCGAAATAGCGGTGACGTGGGACCATCTGGCTCGTCAAACACCCTGAGTGAGGACCAGGGAGGCAATTCTGGTGAGAGTCCTTTACCAGAAACATCGCGACCAAAAATGAGGAGCACGGTAGGGGGTAGAGCTTTATATCAAAATTACGCCATCGACCTCATCACCTGCTCGACTTCAATAGACGAGCTCACTCCCCTCCGGGATAGATATGGGATTCCTGATGATATAGATCTTAGGGTCCCGGGAAAGAAAGATACTCCTAGTCGGCCTCCTAAGGGGTATGTCACCTTATTCTTGGAGAGCTTTAAGTACGGGCTGAGGTGCCCCCTGCAACCGTACTTTGCCCGAATTATAAACGGGTTGAACTTATCACATGGTCAGTTGAACCCCAATGGGTGGAGAGTGCTGTCTGGTCTGTTCATTATGTGGGACAGATGTTGTCAAAATGAGCCCACAATTGAGGAGGTGCAGCATTTGTATCAGCTAAAGAGCAGCCCCAAAGATGCCGGCTGGTATTACTTCCAATCCAGCGCCAAGAGCAGGAAACCCATAACTGATCTTCCAACCGGGGGTGGTGGGACTTGGAAGAGAAAGTTCTTTTTTGCTGGGGGTCCCTGGGGTCAAATTGCACAAGTTTATGGGAAGGACTATCGCGTCCCATCCCGTTTCGTGATCCCAGGTTGCCTGCTCGCTTTGGATGTCTTGTCTCCATAGTTCTTATTTCAATTAGTTTGATTTTAACCAGGTGTTTGTTCGCTTTGCAGGCTCTTGGGGTGTTCATTTCCCACTTAATCCTGACCAGCTCAAGCAAGTCGAGGGTGTATTGGCCAATTCCTGCTCCCACCGAGAGCTGTTGACGATCCAAAACCTGGTCGAATCTGGTTTGGTGCCTACCGGCCACAAGATGGAAGATGCCGTGATTGGAGCTTTGACCAAGAAACGTGCTCGTCCTCCACCTCCAAGAAGAGCAAGGATAAGGACGCTCCTGCTGCGAAGCGAGCAAACGTCGTGCAGCAGGCTCCTCCCCTGAAGATTTTGCCGCCTCCTCCAGCCAAAGTCGGAGAGACTAGCGGAGCAGCCACTGACCCTACTTCCTCCTCTCCTCCCGTTGGGCTTACTCCCCGCATAGCAGACGATTTGGTCCCCTATATGAACGAGCTCTCCAAACAAATGAGCAAGAAGGATTTGGAGGATTTTAATGGCTGCACCCTGGCTGATCTGGTGACCTCCATGCAGTTCAGCGCTATTCATCTCGGCTGCATGGTCACCTACTACAAGGCTAAGGTTGCCCGTTATGATCGAAAGCTGAAAGAGGACAAAATGTCGGCGGTGACCAGAGCCGAGGCTGCCGAGAAGAAAGCAGGAGATTTGAATCTCGAGAACCTGAAGCTGCAAGAGCAAGAATCCCTTGCTCAAGGCAAGGCCATTACCCTCGAGGAAGAGCTGACCAAAGTGCAGGAAGAACTGCGAAGGCAGAAAGCCATGTATGAGGCTCAGCTCGAATCTCTCCGTGACTTCCATCAGATCCAGGTCGAGAACTTGGAGAAGGAAGCTGAAACCCAATACGACCAGGGGCTTCGACATTCCTATCGCTGCATCATGGCTGTCCTTGGGAAGCAGCACCCAGATCTAAAAATAGATGACCTTGCAGCTGGTGTTGCTCAATATATGGATGAGGAGGAGGCAAAAGAGAACGCTGAGGAGGTGGCAAAAGGGAACGCTGAGGAGGTGGAACCGATTGTGGTTGAGGAAAACTCTCCTCCTCGTGTTGTCCCAGCTGCAGTTGGTGAGGCGAGTACCCCCCCAGACGCAACTGGTGACACTCCTCCTGCACCTGAGGTGGATCAGCCCACTGAGGAGACTGTTCGGCCTACTGACCCGCCCTCTGCTTAAGTTTTAGCTTATGTTGTACTTACTTTTTTAAATACTGTGTCTAGTAACTTTGCAAATTATCATAAGTTTAATAAAATATATTATTGCTTGCTTTCCTGTATTGGAGTTGTGAAATTTTCCATGCCTTAGAAAATTTTTCCACATTGCGGCCGCTTTCGTGAGTATTGTGATTTGTTTTTTGCATGCCTTAGAAAATTTTTCGATGCTTAGGATTCTGCTCGCCATCGCTTGGTCGAGCAGATCCTGGCACGTTTGGCTTCTGGTCTCGCCATAAGACAGGCTTTGAGACTTCGCGAGCTTTTGCGTGCCTTGGGAAATTTTTTCGGTGCCTAGGATTCTGCTCGCCTTCGCTTGGTCGAGCAGATCCTGGCACACTTGGCTTCTGGTCTCGCCATAAGACAGGCTTTGAGACTTCGCGAGCCTTTGCGTGCCTTGGGAAATATTTCGATGCTTAGGATTCTGCTCGCCTTCGCTTGGTCGAGTAGATCCTGGCACGCTTGGCTTCTGGTCTCGCCATAAGACAGGCTTTGAGACTTCGCGAGCCTTTGCGTGCCTTGGGAAATTTTTCGGTGCTTAGGATTCTGCTCGCCTTCGCTTGGTCGAGCAGATCCTGGCACGCTTGACTTCTGGTCTCGCCATAAGACAGGCTTTGAGATTTTGTTAAGCCTTTACATGCCTTAGTAAATTTTTTAAGCTTAGGATTCTGCTCGCCTTCGCTTGGTCGAGCAGATCCTGGCACGCTTGGCTTCTGGTCTCGCCATAAGACAGGCTTTGAGACTTCGTAGAGCCTTTGCATGCCTTAGTAAATTTTTGAAGCTTAGGATTCTGCTCGCCTTCGCTTGGTCGAGCAGATCCTGGCACGCTTGGCTTCTGGTCTCGCCATAAGACAGGCTTTGAGACTTCGTTGAGCCTTTGCATGCCTTAGTAAATTTTTGAAGCTTAGGATTCCGCTCGCCTTCGCTTGGTCGAGCAGATCCTGGCACGCTTGGCTTCTGGTCTCGCCATAAGACAGGCTTTGAGACTTGGCGAGCCTTTGCATGCCTTAGTAAATTTTTTAAGCTTAGGATTCTGCTCGCCTTCGCTTGGTCGAGCAGATCCTGGCACGCTTGGCTTCTGGTCTCGCCATAAGACAGACTTTGAGACTTCGTTGAGCCTTTGCATGCCTTAGTAAATTTTTGAAGCTTAGGATTCTGCTCGCCTTCGCTTGGTCGAGCAGATCCTGGCACGCTTGGCTTCTGGTCTCGCCATAAGACAGGCTTTGAGACTTGGCGAGCCTTTGCATGCCTTCGTAAATTTTGGATAACACAATAGACTGAATTTTCTCATTGGTTTATTGAATTTTGGCTTACATGAAATTGCTTTAATAAAATAAAAAGAAGAAATAAAACAACAAGCACGAACAGAAAATTTACTGGAAATATTTCTTGAGATGAGTCGCGTTCCATGGGCGCTTCACCTCGTGGCCATCTACGCGAACCAGTTTGTAAGCTCCGGGTCCAACCAGCTGTTTGACCCTATATGGTCCCTCCAGTTTGGTCCGAGTGCCCCCTGGGTCGAGTCTTTCATGTTCTGGTTCACTCTCCTCAGCACCCAATCTCCGATCTTGAACTGCCGCACATTCACCTTCTGGTTGTAATACCGAGCAACCCTCTGCTGGTAAATGGCTGACCGCCTCGATGCTTGTTCCCTCCTTTCAGTTAGCAGATCCAGATTCAAGCACATCTGGTCGTTGTTCTCTTGCTCGTCAAAGTACTCTGTCCGATGCGTGGTTGTTCCTATCTCGGCCGGTACAACCGCTTCGTGTCCGAAGGCCAAAGCGAACGGAGTTTCCCCAGTTGCTGTCTTATGGGTTGTTCTATACGCCCATAATACCCCTGGCAGCTCATCAACCCAAGCTCCCTTCTTTGCTCCAAGTCTGGTCTTAATAAGCCTCTTGATTGTCTTGTTGGCTGCTTCTACCTGTCCATTGGACTGTGGGTGAGCAGGCGAACAATACTTCAACTCTATCCCGAGGTTCTGGCAGAAATCCCTGAAGTTGTGATTATCGAACTGCCTGCCATTATCCGTTACCAAGGCATAAGGGATCCCATATCGACAGACCAGATTTCTCCACACGAAGTCGTTTGTCTTTTTCTCTGTGATATTGCTAAGGGCTTCTACTTCTATCCACTTCGTAAAATAGTCAATCGCGACTATTGCATGCGTTGCTGCTCCTCGTCCCTTTGGCAACGGACCGATCAGATCTATTCCCCACTGAGCGAACGGCCAAGGGGATGCCATAGAAGTAAGCTTCTCTGGTGGTTGGTTGGAGAAGCTTGCAAAACTTTGACAACTTACACAGCTCCTGGTCTTCTCCTGTGCATCCTGATGCATTGTGGGCCAGAAATACCCCTGCCTTAGAACCTTATGTGCCAGGGATCTTCCACCAGAATAGTTCCCGCAAATCCCCTCGTGTACTTCTCTCAATACATAGTCCGCGTCGTCCTCGTCCAAACACCGAAGGAACGGGAGTGTATATCCTGGTCGGTATAATACTCCATCAATCATTGTGTACCTTGAGGCCTGGGCTCTAATCTTCTGTGCCCTTTGCTTATCTGGTGGTAATACCCCATCTCCAAGGTATGAAATTATCGGATCCATCCACGAGCCTCTCTGCTCCAGCCTTAACACTTCCAGATTCTGCTCGATGCTTGGGCTGAACTTGACCTCCAGAGGGATCGACTTTGGCATTTTTGGGTCTGCCACCGCTGCTAACCGGGCCAAAATATCTGCTCAACTGTTTTGCTCTCTGGGGATTTGTACCACCTCCACTGCTTCAAATTTCCCCATCATCTGCCTCACTATCTTCAGGTACCGCTCCATCTTATCCTCTCTCGGTTGGAATTTTTCACTGACATGATTCGCAACCAGCTGGGAATCAGTTCTGATCTTCACTCTATCTGCTTTTACGGCCTTAGCCAATTCCAACCCCGCTATCAATGCTTCATACTCTGCCTGATTGTTTGTGGCTGCAAAATCTAACTTCACAGCATAAGAAATCTCCTCCCCCTCTGGTCCTTCTAGGACGATTCCGGCTCCTGATCCCTGCTCCCCCGATGAACCATCAACAGACATCTGCCATACTTGGGCTTCACTGCTATCTGTAGCCTTATCCAGCTGGTCCGGACATATTTCAGGCTCTGCAAACTCTACTACGAAATCAGCCATCGCCTGCGCCTTAATCGCTGCTCGGGGTTTGTAATCAATGTCAAACTCGCTCAGCTCTATAGCCCACTTCACGAGCCGACCAGAGGAATCTGGCTTATGTAGAGTTTGACGCAATGGCTGGTTTGTTACCACCGAGACAGGGAAGGCTTAAAAGTATGGCCTCAGCTTCCGAGCAGCAACCACAAGAGCCAGCGCCCACTTCTCCAATGGGGGATATCGGGTCTCAGCGTCGAGCAGGGCCTTGCTGGTGTAGTATATCGGATACTGAACCCCATCTTCCTCTCTTACAAGAACAGAACTCGTGGCACGGTCTGATACCGTCAAGTACAATAGCAACTTATCCCCATCTCTTGGTGTGGACAGCAAGGGTGCTTGCTGCAAGTATAGCTTCAAGTTCTGGAAGGCCTCTTCGCACTCTGGGGTCCATTCTATTTTCTTTCCCCTCCTTATCACTTGAAAAAATGGCTGACAATTATCTGTAGCCTTGGATATGAATCGGCTCAAGGCCGCCAGCCTCCCCGTAAGGCTCTGCATCTCCTTGAGGTTACGAGGAGACCTCATCTAAACGATCGCTTGGATTTTCTCGGGATTCGCCTTGACCCCCCTATGACTGACCATAAACCCGAGGAATTTCCCTGATTCGACCCCGAAAGCACATTTTTCCGGGTTGAGCTTCATCTTGTACTTCCTCAAAAGTGAGAATGTCTCCTCGAGGTGCTCGACATGTTCTTCTGGGATTTTAGACTTGGTTATCATGTCGTCCACGTATACCTCCATTGTTCTCCCAATTAGCGGCTTGAATACTTTGTTCACCAACCTCTGGTACGTGGCCCCCGCATTCTTCAGACCAAACGGCATTACCTTGTAACAGAACAAACCCTGGTTAGTAATAAATGCCGTGCTCTCCTCATCCTGCTCGAACATGGGGATTTGGTTGTATCCCGAGAAAGCGTCCATGAAGCTGAGCAGGTTATGCCCAGCTGTTGAGTCTACCAGCTGGTCAATCTTCGGCAAAGGAAAGCTATCTCTGGTCTCCTCGTACCACTCCAACAACCCCATTCACCCAGAACTTGAGGGCTAGATAATGATTGGACAGCACTGCTCTGCTCATCCTCAGAAACGGTCGGCCTAGGATCATCTGGTATGGACTTTCCTCATCCACCACCACAAAGTCCAGCATCATTGTCATCTCTGTCGGGGAGCTCCCAATCGTGACAGGCAGCTCGACCACGCCCAGAGGGACCAACTTTCCTCCTCCAAACCCCTTCAAGGAAGTATTGGTGTATTCCAGCTTTAGATCTGCTAATCCCATCTCCTCTAGAGTCGACTTAAATAGCACATCCACTGAGCTCCCTGTGTCAACCAATATCCGATCAAACTTCTTGCTCGCAACAGTGGCTTTGATGACTAGGGCATCCTCGTGGGGGTATAAAATCCCTTTTTCATCCTCATCAGTCCACATGATCGAGACTTGTCTGACTCTTGCCCGTTTAGCTGCCGGGGTGTTGAAGAATACCTCCTTGCTAGTCATGGCATATCTAGCATAGTTCTTCCTCGCTCTATTGGAATCTCCGGTCAATGTTGGGCCTCCAGCTATCACTTTTACTTGAGGCTGCTCGCGCCTCAAACTTCTATCACTCTGCTCCCCTTCATCTGTCGAGGCCAACATCGGGAAAGCCTCATCTATAAACTCATCCAGGTAGCGATTTCTCACCAAATCCTCTACCTGGGTCTTAAGATCTCTGCATTATGCAGTGGTATGGCCATGAGTCTCGTGGAATTTACAGTAGCATCCCCTATCTCTTCTGCTGGCTAGCTTTGTTATTGGGGCAGGGGGGTACAATAATCCACGGCTCCTTATGGCCTCGTACACCTCGTCCAAGGGCATCTTCAAAGAAGTGTATCGCCCATAATTCTGGTTCTGGTCGATCATGTGCACTGCCCTTTCTCTATTCGCGCTGTTCTGGGCTGGAGGTGGTGGCAGTGCTTCTGGTCTGCTCCCCCTACTACCGTGGGAGTGTGGATGATGACCACCATATGTCGGGTCATGCCTTCTCCAAGGCTCCCTCGCTGGTGAGCGAGGGGGTTGCGCCCTACTGCGCTGGTACTGTGGTGGCCTCTGATGGGGCTGGTAAGTGGCTACTCGACCTGCTGCACTACTACCTGAGGCCTGGTGGTCTTTCCTCCTGATCGGTCCACTTCCTGGTAATGCCCTCTTTTCTTTCTTTCCCAGCCCTTCTAGCTGGTCCGTCTTAATTCGTGCAGCCTTTTCTTCTTCAATCTCTATATCCCTCTTGGCCTGCTCGTATGCAGCCGCATATGTCTGAATGACCGGGCTTCTCAAGTTATACCACAGCCTTCATATCTTCACCCCTTCTTTCAGTCCCCTTAACGCTTGAGGGTGGTTGAAGGCTCCCAAATCGAGGACAGCCCGATGGTATCTCTTGATGAATTCCCGCAGGGTTTCCTGCTCCCCCTACTTCATGCTCTTCAACTCCATCATGTCATCTTCTGGTGCCATTGCCCCCTAGAACTGCTCTGCAAATTCCTGGCACATCTGCTCGAAAGTTCTGATGCTCACGCGAGGAAGCTTCCTGTACCACTCGCGTGCACGTCCCTCCAAGGATAATGGAAACACCCTGCACCTTTGGGCTTGAGATAACCCTTGCACCCCCGTTATATCGTTGAAGCGCTCTATGTGCACCAACAGATCAGTTCGCCCCGAGTATCTAAGGTCTGGGAGGCGAAAGTCTCTTGGAATGACTGCCCTCATGATCTCTGCTGCGAGCGGTGACTCCCTATCCAACATTATCCTCCAATCAGGAGCTCTGCTCCTTCCCTGCATGTCGTCAATCACCTGCGCTAGTCTGCGCACTTCTTCCTCCAACTGCACGGCACGACCAGGGTCTCGTGCTGCAACTTGATCCCGTTCTTGCTCGACATCATGCAAATGTTGCTGGAGCTCTGTTTCCTCTGCATTCGCCACTCCGGCGTCCTCATCAAAAATCGGTCTTGCTGGGGATTGTTCTTCCTTTCTATGAACACCTCCCCGTATAGAGCAGTTACCTCCCTCACCACCAAATCTCCTGGTAGTTTCATTCCTCCTCATAACATCATTGTCTGGTGCCACTCCACCATCCCTCACCCTTTCCTCCTGGATCTCCCTTCGTTCACTACGCAGCTCATGTAGGATGGTGGTTAGGGTTTCCATATGCTTTTCCATCCGTTCCATCCGGTCAAACATGGCTTTTTCCCGCGCTTCACTGGCTATCTCCCTTAGCGTCACGGACTCATTAATCCTCATATCTCCCCCTTGTGCACTACTCCCTCCGGTCTCCATCGCTCTTCTACTTGCTCTACTCCTCTTCTTGCTGTCTACGGAAGCTTTTTGATTAATTCCCCACAGACGGCGCCAAAATGTTGATGCACGGTTCTGGTTGCTCGTTCTACGACCAGGATCTCTGCTCGATCAACTATACCGAGACCAGGATTTATCCTCAAACAATTCCCTTTCTCAGTTTCCCTGCGTTCACAGAAACATGTCAGAGTGCGCCGGTTGTTTTCCCGGCGTAAACCCTCCGACACTCAAGTCAGATATGAAGGTTTTGGGGAATGTTGGCCGTAAATCTGATGGCCTTTTTCTTAAATCTCAGTTTGTCTTAGAGCTTTTCTTTTTCTCTCTTAGAATAACAAAAAATCTAACCATTTTACCTTCGTTGGCTACCTTTTTATAGGTCTCTTGAGGATTCAAACTGCCCCTCCATTCGCGCCCATTACTTCCCCACTATTGCAGTTGTGGGTAGTTGCGTAGCTTTCGTGCCTTGAGTTTCGAGTTGGTGAACACGTCTCGCCAACTGCCGTTGACCGGGTCTCCTCGACGCAAGACTTAGCAGGAAATGGCATATTGCCTTTACCAGCAGATTGGCCTCGCGGATAACGTTCTTAAGCAGGGGCATAGTGTTCCTGCTTCTGCTCCCCAGCTGCCAGGTTCTGCTCTCTTCTGCTGGTTTTTGCCGAAGCACTTCCTGCTGCTAGGTGTCTGTTCGTCATCGCTGGTCTCATCGCAATATACCCCCAAACAAGTTTTATCCAACTTCAACATTCTCAACTAAAATCTAATTTCTCTTTGGGGAGTTGCTACCAAGATAAGATTGCAATAAGGGAAAGAAATTGACGTCTTTATCTTCTATTTCCTCTTTTAAGTTTATTTCACATAACATAACTAAACGTAATGTGGTGTATGTAAAACCTTAAATTCTCCACGCTATCAAACACCGCCCATGATTCTTTGAAAGATCAAACAAGAATACAAGATTACGAACAAATGATTATTCATTGATTGTTTAAGAACTTAGCAACAACAATACTAAGACCAGAAGCACACGAATTTGATAAAAAATAACAATCAAACTAATTCTCTCTAAAATGCTCTCTAATTCTTGCTGAAACTGCCTCAACAATCAGCTTATATAACAGCTGATAACAAACCCGGATTGCCCAGGATTCAGTCGTATGGATAACGGCTTTACACCTAACTTGATTCTCTTTTAAACATGTACTCTCAAGTGCGTCTCCTAAGCGTTGCTTAAAACGTCATCCCGTGTTGCCGTTTTAATGTTTAAGTAAGCCGCATGACCAGCCCGTGACAAATCGAAAACATAATTAATAAGCAAAACGATCCCGTATAAATGCTTCAAGTTTTGAATTCATCATTTTAGTCCACATGTACAATTCACTTTCTTCTTAATTTCTCAAATTCTTTCCTGCCTAGGATCCAAGGTTTACTTGGTCAAGATTCAAGTTTGCTTTCGCTGTTTGCTTTCGTCACCTTCTTTTCTTTTCAAGATTAAAATATTTGTATTGACCTCTTTAAATTCATATTATTTAATAAGAAATCTTCTATTATGAACTTTCAATTTATTATTTTAAGTATAATTTATTATGTGTTAATTTACTAAATATCTCTTTTACTTTAGTATTAAGATTTGTGCATTAATAGTTAATTTGTTAATTATAATTATTAATTTTAGGTATAAGTTCATTTTTTATATATAATTGAATTAGATGGTGTAATACATATTATAATGTATTTTCGTTAGTTTAAGACTTGAAAAGCATTTATTTTATTTTACTGCAATAATTTTTATATGCATTATGGCAACCCCAAACCAAAATCCTAATTCAGTCCTTGTTTGTGCGTATGTGAGTTCTTGATACATATATGACTAATTCGTAAAGAGACTATTAGAAATCATGAGGATCTCATGAGGATATGATCAAGGATCATGTGAATTACCAGCCAAGATGAAGAAGTTTCTCAATTAAGTCAATTAAGAGCCAAGATCTTCTCCATTATTTCATATTACACCTCATGGAATTGCTTGAATTGTATCATAACGCATCATGTGGAAATTTTGTTGCAGGATAGTGGTTATTTATAACGTATTATTACAAAAGATGTGTGGAAATTTCCTTAATTTTCACTTAATTTTTTTTAAGCAATGATTTTTACTTAATTTTTTTTTTCAAAGCAATGATTTAACTTTTTTAGGGGGCCAGTTTGGTGTCCGGTTTCAGGGTATTTATAATTACTCTTTGGACCTTTGTCCTTGGCTTAGGCATCATGTTCCTCCTTATTGTAATTTCCTTCTCTCTTACATTTAGAAATTAATTGTATGATTGTAAGAAAGAAAGTTATAAGGAAAGGAAATCATATTTTACATTATTTAAAAGAATAATCGATGTTATCGTGTCTTTAGTTAGAATAAAAAAAAAGGATAGTCGAATCAGAGAATGACATATATATGTATTTTAATATGAGTGATGATACAACCACAAATTTTTGTATAAATTGATGTGATATTAATTCACTGGTTGAATGAAAATATAAAATAATATAAATAAATTATGTGAGCCAAAAGATATTTAATTCAACAAATGAATTAATGTCATATCAGTTTGTACAAAAATTTATAGTTATATCGTTACTCTTTTAATACATTAAATGACTCTATATATTGTATTGGACTGTGTGCTTTATTATTTTTTAAGTTGTCCCTTACTTTATTAAAAAATTATTAGACAAAACACACTATATTAGAGGTTATGCTTTTTTCCCTTACTCATGATTTTAATATGGTTAGACATCTCTAATTGAAAAAGAAAGTTTTAGCATCTTTTAATTATTACAAATTTAACTATTTCTCAAAATTTTAAGATTGTAAAAGTCTCTTTTCCTGTATAGAATTATTGCCAGATGTGCATGTCTGCATAAGTTGAGTACAAATTTTCACAAATGTCTCTTAGATAATGTGAAAAATATGCCTTGAGACAACTTTTATTAATTTTCAAAGGCGGCTTACTTAGAATGATTTACGTGCATGTCTGTGTGTGTATAATCATTCTAGAATGTGGATGCCCCACAAATATCTCACAAATTTTTAGAATAAGTACCAAGTTCTCACAAGTATCTCTTAGTTAACGTGAAAAATATGCCCCAGACAACTTTTCTTTAACTTCAAAGGAGGCTGACTAAGAATGAATAGGCTGCTTCTTAACTTGGTAGAAGTGTCTTGATGTTTCTGCAACCTATTATGTACTAACATTTTTTCAATGTCGTCCCCACCGAGGAATTGCCAAACAAAGAAAAAAACAGAATTCCTTTTCTAATCTTTTAAAATCATCCTCCCTCTTGATTCAGTACAGATTCAATTAATTAAGGCAGTTGTCTACTCCAGTTCCAGTTGAAGAAACTGTTCATGGCATTGCAGTTTTCAATCAAAATAAAATAAAATCTATCATATCGGTAAAATAATTATCCACGCACAAAATTTTCTACAGTGAAATTTAATATTATCAAAGAAAAATTCATTCTTCGGAATTTATTTTATTTTTAATTCAAATACACTAACTACCTAATTGCTCGCCACAAAAAAAAAAAAGTTCGTTTAGGAACTCTGTTGAAGTTAAATCTGCTTATGATTTCATTGTCCATGAAGGCACCTCATTACTCTTTCGACATTAAACTTAAAAAAGAAAAAAAGAATGTTATTTAATTATTGCAATAAGTTTTTTGTGAAAGTCTTAACGTCTTTAGAATAAAAGAGTATTATGAAAACTGTAAAAGAGTCCCACTTTAATTCCATTTTACAACTCACTTTTCTGCCAATAGAGCACAAGTGGACTGACCTGCCGCTGGTCTCACACAAGTCCTCTATTAACGTATAGAATTCGTATAGCATTCGGTTTTGTATATAGAAGTCGTATAGAATTCAGTTTCATATTTAAGGCAATTAGATTTGTATATATATTATGAATCTGTAATGCTTTTCTACTTAGGATTCTATTCTTTAGGGCTGTACATCTATATATATATGTAGCAACGTTAATACAAAATACAACAAGAGTTTTATTCATAAACTCCGTTCTTTATTTTACATGGTATCAGAGCTTTACTCACTTATCAAATTATTATCTTCGTTCTTTTGCTTTTGTTTGAATACTCATGGCAGATGGTCAATCATCAAAACAAGCTGCCATCCTTAATAAACAGGAGGATGATGTCTTCCTTGTCCACCCATCAGATAGTCCAACTGCTGTATTGGTTTCTCCTTTACTCACTGGTGATAACTATGGTACATGGGTAAGGGCAATGACTATGGCTTTACGAGCAAAAAACGAGCTCGGTTTTGTTGATGGAACTATATCAAAACCAGATGAAGATGAAGATGATGGTGGTAGATGGCAACGTTGTAATGATCTTGTTGGATCTTGGGTGTTGAACTCCATATCAAGTGAACTTGCGGGAAGTGTGTTGTATGCACAGTCTGCTAGAGAAGTATGGGAGGATTTGCAAGAGCGTTTTCAGCAGACCAATGCGCCAAAAATCTATGAACTCAAACAGGCCATCTCTAATTTACGACAAGGAGATGCATCTGTTTCACTTTATTATACTCGCATAAAGGTGCTTTGGGATGAGTTGAATTCTCTACAACAAGTAGGACCATGTACTTGTACGAATGCAAAAACTGTCAGTCAATTGCAGCAACTAGATCGAGCTATGGATTTTCTTCAAGGCTTACATGATAGATATGCAGCAACGAGGAGTCAGATTTTGTTGATGGATCCTTTTCCTAATGCAAATAAAATTTATTCCCTTGTAAGGCAAGAAGAAAAACAACAAGATCTTCACGCTATAGTGGGATCTCCAGAAGCTGCAGCATTGACAACACAAAGCCGAAATTCATTTGGAAATAGGAATTGGAATAACAATTCTGCAGTAGATAACAAAGGAGGAAACTTGAATGCAAATGGTGGCAGACCATCGTGTGAACACTGTGGAAAATTAGGCCACACAAAACAAAAATGTTTTGAGTTAAATGGATATCCACCAAATTGGAGAAGACGTGGACAAGGTAATAAAAATGAGATTAAAGCTGCGATGTCAACAAATAACAATCAAGACATCCAAGCACCAATATTTACTCAAGAGCAATATCAAAAACTCCTAGCTATGTTGTCCTCTTCAGGTAGTCTACATACTGTGAATCTTGCAGGTATAGCACTTAATTCCGCTTTATCACATACTTGGATCATAGATACAGGCGCTACAAATCATATGTGTAGTTCGCTTGATTTTTTTCACTCCTATGAACTATGTCATGTTCCTCTTCACGTTCAATTACCAGATGGTACTGTAGCACAAGTTACTCACATAGGGAAAGTCTCCTTTTCACCAGATTTTTTATTAGACAAAGTATTTTACATTCCGAGTTTTAAGTTTAATTTACTGTCTGTTAGTCAGTTAACCAAATCAAATAAATATAAAGTATTTTTTTCTTCCAATTTTTGTGAGTTTCAGGACCTATACACGAAGAAGCAGATTGGCAAGGGTAGACTTCGTGAAGGTCTTTTCTACATCCAACTTCCAGCTGCATTTTCTTTCACCTCCCAAATCACCTCTACACATGAGATTGATCTTTGGCATTGGAGACTTGGCCACCCTTCTCTTGGACGTTTAGAGCATTTTTCAAAAACTTGTCCTATGGTTAGTTTTAATAAAGAATATGTTTGTGATATTTGTCCTAAAGCAAAACAAACTAGAAAGCCATTTTCCATTAGTAGCATCAAAAGTAAAATACCTTTTGAATTAATCCATTGTGATGTTTGGGGTCCTTTTTCAACTTCAAGTTTTTCAGGGGCTCATTATTTTTTAACCATTGTTGATGATTATACTCGATGCACTTGGTTATATTTAATGAAAACCAAATCCGAAACCCAATTGCATTTATGTTCTTTTCATGCTTTGATAAAAACTCAATTTAATGCTAACATTAAAATTGTGCGTTCTGACAATGGGACTGAATTTCTTGTTAAAGAATTACATAAATTTTTTTTAGACCAAGGGATTATTCATCAAAGAAGTTGCGTTCGAACACCGCAACAAAATGGTGTGGTTGAGCGTAAACATCGCCATCTTCTCGAAGTTGCGCGAAGTCTACGTTTTCAAGCCAATTTGCCAATCAAATTCTGGGGAGAGTGTGTTCTTACTGCAGCATATTTAATCAATAAATTGCCTAGTGATGTTCTTAATGGAAAAACCCCACATGAAATGCTTTTTGGTATAGCACCAGATTTATCACGCCTAAAAGTTTTTGGTTGCTTGTGCTTTGCCAAAAATTTACAAGTTAAACATAAATTTGATCAACGGGCGAATATGGGAATTTTTATTAGTTATCCTTTTAGTCAAAAAGGATATCGGATTTATGATATTGAATCTAAGACAATCTATGTGTCACGTGATGTTCTCTTTTATGAACATATTTTTCCTTTTAAGGATGTTAAATCACCGATTTTTTCTACACATGTCACTAATGAGTTTTTATTTGATGCAAATTTTTTTGAGTCCAATACTCTTTTATCACCTTCTCCAAATAAAAACATAAGTTCATCACATGGTCTTCATGAACATAACCCACCTTTGCAAGACACAGACCCATCAGTGACCAATTCTTCTTCTCCTGACACCACTCATGAACACATCATAATTGAAACATCATCTACCCAACAGCCTGGCTCACCAGCAGATACAACCTTAGATTCACCACTTTCTTTAGGCAACCAAAATATCCAAACTCCCACACGACCCCAACGAGATAGACGCCCACCAGCTTACCTTCAAGATTATTGTACCTTGGCTTCTCACAATTCTACCCATGCTGATCTTGTTTCTTCGTCTCCAGGTAAGAAATACCCTCTTCACAATTTTATTTCCTACCATCGTTTTTCTCCAGCACATAAGTCTTTTTTGTCTGCTATTACCTCTACAACCGAACAAAGTTCTTTTCATGAGGCAGTCAAGTTACCTGAGTGGCGCAAACCCATGGAGGATGAGATAACAGCTCTTGAGAAAAATAATACCTGGACTCTGACACGTTTGCCGGATGGTAAAAAGGTTATTGGCAGCAAATGGGTTTACAAAATTAAATATCAGTCCGATGGCACCATTGAGCGTTACGAAGCTCGTTTAGTTGCTAAGGGATATACTCAAACAGAAGGCATTGATTATCATGCTACTTTTTCACCGGTTGCTAAGCTTGTCACTATGAGAGCTTTACTTTCTCTTGCGGCTGTTAAGGGTTGGATTTTAGATCAATTAGATGTAAGCAATGCTTTTTTACAAGGAGATTTAGAAGAAGAAGTTTATATGCAAGTACCACAAGGTTTTTCTAAGCAGGGGGAGCATCTAGTCTGCAAACTCAACAAATCTATCTACGGATTAAAACAAGTATCCAGAAATTGGTTTTCCAAGTTTTCTGCTACCATTCAACAAGCTGGTTTTCGCCAATCTAAGGCTGACTATTCATTATTTGTAAAAACTAATGCCAAATCTTCAACCTTTGTGTTAGTTTACGTTGATGATATTATCGTAGCAGGGAATGATGCTGCCGAGGTTAGCAGAATTAAAGATTTTCTTGCACATAAATTTTACATCAAGGCATTAGGGAAGTTGAAGTATTTTTTGGGAATAGAAGTGGCACGGTCAGCACGTGGCATTTTCTTGAGTCAGCGAAAATATGCCCTGGACATTTTAAAGGATGCTGGTTTACTTGCTGGACGAGTTTCTCATTTTCCAATGGAACAACAACTTCGGCTTTCATCTACAGATGGCGACCTTTTATCAAACCCCTCAAGTTATCGACATCTTGTAGGTCGGTTGATATATCTCACAGTTACCAGGCCTGATATTGTCTTTACAGTACATGTTTTAAGTCGATTTATGCATGAACCACGAACTACTCATATGAATGCTGCCATTCGAGTGCTTCGGTATTTAAAAGGCTCACCAGGCAAGGGTATCTTATTATCTTCAACAAGTGACTTGCATATCCAAGGTTACTGTGATGCGGATTGGGGTAGTTGTCCTACTACACGTCGGTCTGTTACTGGTTGTTGTACTTTCCTTGGTGACAGCCCTATATCTTGGAAAACAAAGAAGCAAAATGTGGTCTCTCGCTCTACAGCAGAAGCTGAGTATCGCTCCTTGGCTGATCTTTCATGTGAATTACAGTGGCTCAAAGCACTTTTTGCTGATTTGGGGCACCTTCAACATGACCCTATGACTGTTTATTGTGATAATCAATCAGCCTTATATATCGCCACGAATCCTGTCTATCATGAGCGAACAAAGCACATTGAATTAGACTGTCATTTCGTGCGAGAGCGTGTGCAATCCAATTGTTATTACCACTGCATATTCCTACTTCCATGCAAGTAGCTGATGTGTTTACAAAACCTCTCGGACATGCTCTTTTCCATCATCATATGCGCAAGTTGGGCGTTGTGGATCTCCACGCTCCAACTTGAGGGGGAGTATTAACGTATAGAATTCTTATAGCATTCGGTTTTGTATATAGAAGTCGTATAGAATTCAGTTTCATATTTAAGGCAATTAGATTTGTATATATATTATGAATCTGTAATGCTTTTCTACTTAGGATTCTATTCTTTAGGGTTGTACATCTATATATATATGTAGCAACGTTAATACAAAGTACAACTAGAGTTTTATTCATAAACTCCGTTCTTTATTTTACATCCTCCTTATGCAGAAATGTTGTGAGATTTCAACGATAACAAACTTTTTCTTTCGTTGCTGGAAGATCTCACAAGTTCATGTATACTCAAAACTTTGTATTTCCTTGTTCCTTTTTCATTAATTTTCTGCACAAAGCACAATTGGATGTATGTTCAAAATAATTCTCCCATGTTCCGTTTTATTCATGGAACCAGCATCTTCAATATTTTCCTTATCACCTTATACACTTTAAAAGTTGAAAGCAAAAGATGCACATAAATTAACATATTTAAAAAAATGAAAAATAACGAAAAGGATTATAAATTAAGGTTAGCATAAATAATGGCATGATTAATGGATGTGTGGATAGGTGTCCAACGTAATAATAGTTTAACTATCTATATATATATATAAAGCTAGGACTTGAGAAGGTGATGTGGCATCACAATTTCTCATCTTTGTATATTCTCTATTATCTAATAAATAGATAAATTTTCTTTTAGATTTAGATTTTCATCTTCTCACAATTAATTTGATTGTTATTACACAATAACAATTATGTAAAGGTTTTAATGAGGCATATTCTTTGTAATAAACATCCAATGGGAAGTGTTATGAATTTATTAAAATAAATGTAGATGTTCATAACATATATCTCTTAGTCTCCCCACTATCTCCCATTAGCAACCTTTAGCTTCCCTATAACTCCTACTATCTCACAAGGAATTATGATCCATAATTTTTCATTAATTTCATTGAGTGATTATGTAACTATAAAAGGAGAGCTCATATTTTTGTTTTGTACACACACAATTGGAATGAATAAAATCACTTTATAATATATTCTCTCATTTTATTCTTTATCTTGCGTTTCTTCTTTATTTATATTGTTGGCTATTTTTTTTATTTTTTATAACGCTACCTCATCTTAAAAAAAATCAATTCATATTTTTTATCAGTTTCATCAAGTATAAAGTAAAAAAAATAATAATACTAATTTTTTTTCTCAAAGCCGCGTGAAGCGCGGTTCTATTTTCTAGTTTTTATTATAATTGAAACAAAATTTCTGAATAATCGGGTTTATTAAATAATAATGAATTGACAAATCTAGGGTTTTGACCCCCATTATATAATAACCCTAAATATTGTGAATTTATCAAAATATGTAAATCTGAAATATTATGTTATAATAAAATTCTCCTAATCTAAATAAGAAAAGAAAAATAGTGTTCAAATCCAAATTCTAGAAAAAAAAGATAAAAATCCTACAAGAAATAAGAAAAACAAAAAATATTTTAAAATTGAAAAGTGACGAGGAAAGAAGTAGAATTTTTAGCTCGACCATGAGATAGAACTAAGCAAGTTGTTCTGGGTTGGTTCATCTTATCGCAAGTTTTGAAACAATAAATTATACGTTAAAAACGGACATCTGTAGTACAAGTCATGGCCTCCAGAAAATACTCTGCTTTTAATACACAACAATCCTACGTCACCTCTTCCCTTCCCTTACTCATAAGGCAAAAGATTCGAATATCCCATAATTATGGATGTATAATTAAAAAAAATAAACCGGTTATTTTTTATAAAAAAAATAAGAAGATAAAAGAGAACAAAATATGATGAAATAATGATAAAAATATTTGTCCTTTTTGTGAATTTTTAATTAATACATGTACAAATGATCATTTTTAATTAACTCGCATATAGACTCATAAATATGAATTAATACTTTTGTACATGCGTGGATTGCAGATAAGTGATACTTCAAATCAAGAGGAATACAAGTCAGGAGCCTGATAAGCCTGCCCAGAAGTTGCAATTGAAGGATGCAGTCCAACGATTGGATGTGGCCTATCACTTCGAACAGGAGATAGAAGACGCATTAAAAAATATTTATCATGATAACTTTGACAATTGTTGATGCCAAAATCCATTGAGTCGGTTAGTGACTCGATCTAAGATCCCTACATCAGTATTAAATTTGTTTGATGGGAAGCTGCTGGTTGATCTCCAAGAAGATCCTCCAACTATGAGCAGAATATTCATGAGCAGATAATCTTCAAGCTGTGAATCAACAAGTACCTGAAATTATAGAGAATGGTAAGGGGTGCCAGAAGTTTTTCCGGCAAAAACCCTTCGACGCTCAAGTCAGTTTATAGGTTTACGGGAAAAACAAAATATTTAATTTATAGTTTTTGTGAAGAAAATAATCTTAAGTAAATGTAATAGAAAAATCAAAATTGAGAAAGAAAGTTCAACCTCCCTTGGCATGATTTTCTTTGAGTTTTTATAAACACCCCACACCCACGACCTTAGATCGTGGCAATTAATGAATTAAATTCATACTCTGACTGCTCATGGTCACAAGATTTACCCCTTGGTCGAGGTGATTGCTCATGGTCTCAAGATTACCACCTGATCGAGGTGGTTTGCTCGTAGTCTCAAGATTACCACCTGGTCGAGTTAGTCTACTCATAATCTCAAGATTACCACTTGGTCGAGGTAGTATGCTCATGGTCTTAAAAATTACCACCTGATCGAAATGATCTTCTCATGGTTTCAAGATTACCACCTGGTCGAGGTGGTCTGCTCGTAGTCTCAAGATTACCACCTAGTCGATATGGTCTACTCAAGGTCACAAGAATTACCTTCTATTAGCCTATCAACCATTTGCTCACTTTTTATTTTAAGAGATCGTGGTTACCCTATTTTATTCTCCAAACAACTATCTTTAAGTGTTGTAATTCATGACGGCATGCTTCCTCAACAATTCTTTCCTTTTGAAAGTCTTTCCTTGCCTCTATTTCCGCCTTTTCCATCACTCTTGAGTGTTTAAGCTTTTTTGACAGGGCACATTCTATAAAAATGTCCTGAAATGGGATTATAATTTGAGTCACACATGTATATGTTGATGTAATTTATGAAATTCTTTTGGAAACTAAAGCAAAGAAAGGTTGAAATGGCTCATAAACAGTATATTTTGTGGATCCTTGCTTTGAGTATAATGAAATGGCAAGAATTGACATCCCCGAATTTTTTAATACCGTTAGATAAAAGCCAGAAGCACTTGGGGTTGGGTTTTAGAGCCATGACAAGCAGCAAAACCAACCCAATCTAAATCTCGGCTTTAATCCTAGGCCCTTTCCGGTCCAATCAAATTTTAAACTGATTCCACACCTAAAAAGTGTCCCAATTTGGTTGGATTTAGGGATGGCAGATTGGTCTATCCAAATTAGATATTTATATATCCAATTTAATTAGATTGGATAATATTTATTTAAAATATTTTTGGATGTGGATATGGGTAATTTTAAAAATATCCAATTAGATATTAGATGGGTATGAATATTTAATGGATATCCAAAATCCAATTAATTTATATGAAAAAAACAAAAACAAATGTACTAAATTATTGTTGTTAGTTTTAGCAAGCGAAGGAGGCACAAACTCTTCAGCCATCGGATTCAGCTTCGAGAACAGCTCCTGTAACTCCCTCATGTCACGCTTGAAATCCCCTCCGCCGTTGGATCGTTGATTGTTCTGGTTGTACAATCGCTGATCGAGCGACATCACCATCGTTCCTCCGTTTTGCTTCGGATGATCCTGACCGTTTGATGCCGATATCGATCCCGCTGACGATACAACTGAATCTTGACTCGCTGATTCAACAACAACCATGGTTTCTTTTATCCTTTATTTTTTTCCTTCTTGTCCCTGGTTGACTCTCTCAAAAATCTTGACTTCGGACTGATCAATAAACGAAAATAGTCGTAAGCTAAGCTGAAACTGAAATTCTATCCATTGATGTAGAACAAAACGCAACTGGAGATGAATACGGAGAAAACGAAATGAAATTAATTAATTAAAAACTGAAAACAAAGTGGTGAAATTAAAGAAAGTAAATTAATCAATTTCTTACAGCGAGTGCGTTGTTTTTGCCTTTAGTATTAGTCAATCTAATATGGTTTTAACTATTCTATATTATTATTTTTATTTTATTTTTTATTATTTTTTATATAGCAAAAATTAAATATCTATGGATATCCATATCTATATGGATAAAATTCATATTCATGTCCATTATTAAATATTGGATATAAATATAAATATGTCCATCATGAATAATTATAAATTTATATTTAGATGGATATTATCCATTTATAATTAGATATTTGTCATCCCTAATCGGATTCCCAAGTCCCGTAACAGACAGAGGCGGACCTGCACGTGGGCTAGACCGGGCTGTAGCCCGGTCTAGTTTAGGAAAAATCATTTACACCCCTTACTTTTTTAATAATTTAGTAAAATAATAGAGTTTTCATTTTATTTTCATATATTTCCCTAACTCAACTACCCTTATATTTTCATCAATTTAGTATAACAATAGAGTTTTCATTTTATATTTAAATATGTCCCTAACTCATTTACCCATATGTTTTCATTAATTTTATATATAATAGAGTTTTTATTTTATTTATAAATATGTCCCTAAGTCAATTATATTATTTTCAATTGAAATTAGTGACTTATTTTATAAAATAATTAAATTATATATTTATTGAATAGATTGAAAACATTAGGGTGTTAAAATTTTATTACTGCTTTAATTTATTTTTAAAAGCTTCTAAATTAAAAAATATATATGTCAATGTAATATAACATCATCACTAGACTTAAAAGTATTTACAGAAATAACATATAGTAACAATTATCAATATTTTCATAAAATTTTAATGTGAATTTTTAGATTTTATTTATTAGTTATATTAACTAAGAGGACAAGTTAGAAAATAAAATTTGAGTATTTTAAGAGCTTTTAATAGAAGAATCATCAACTTCTAGTTCTTTAAAGAGAGATAGAGCATCTGACAAAGAAACAGCTGCACCCAAATATCTTTTTGCTGAATTGAGTTTAGTTTATTATTGAAACGTTTGACTAAAAATACTTTTACAATTTGAAAGGATGAATAAATTTTAATTATTTAATTTATTAAGTCGGGTAATTTAGTACTTCACTTCAAGTATAAAAGTTTTACTTGCAATTTTAATTGATTGTAATTACATGTATTGATCTATATTTTAATTTAAAATTCTTAATTGATTTTTTAATCCTTATATAATTACAAGTTATTATAGGTTGCAATGTCAAATTTTATAATTAAAAAATAATATTTTCATATTTGAGTTGTTTTTTGTTTTTTACTCTTTTTTTATAATTATTTTTGTTTATAATACATATTTAGAGAGATAAAGTTCTTGATATTCCTCCTTATTTAATATACTTATTTCTACTTATAAATTTTTATGTTCGCTTCAAAATACAAATTTTAAAATTTAACCCGGTGTAATATTAAATCCTGGATCCGCCCCTGGTAACAGATAGGATTTTTCGGCCATCATGACTACATGAGCAAGTCATATACCTCCTTTTTTTTTTTTTGTTTGGCCAGCATGGTTTGAGATCATCTTAACTTAATTTACGTAGAATAAAGTTGCAACGCTAGTTTTACGCCCCACGTGAGAAGAAAAATAATTTTAAAATTTTAAAATTTTAAAATATTTTAAAATCTATTATACCTATTTTATTATAATAAAGTAATTTAATAATAAATAGAAACATGATATTAAAGTAAATAAATTTAAAACTAAAATTATTTTGAATATTATGTAAAATATAATTTTAATATTCTGTTAATTGTACAGCCTATTTAAATAGAAACATGACTCGGGTTGTGCTATATAAGATTTGTAAATTAGTCCCCAGTACCCAGATTATGCCATATAAAATTTGTAAATTAGTCCCAATAATTATTTAATTAAAAATATTAGTATACTAATCTCATTAAATATGAGTTGTAAAATGAGATGTGCTATCTATAATCATGATTTGTAGAACAGAATTTGCATATGTTAGCGTGCTAAATAAGGTCATAAATCATTTCAGTCACTTCAGTAGTGTTTTATTACATGATTCATTGTATTTTAAGATCCATTAAATTCAATTAGGTCATATGTCAGTTTAGTCACTGATTGTTTTCTTTTTTTATGGTAAACTTAATTCGGGTAATTTTTAGGGACCTCCCCTGAGGTTTACCGTATCGACACATAGAGAGAATGTATCCACGTAATTACAACCACCTCCCCTCCCGTTAGTATCCGGTTAGTTTGACTGTTAGTTGACTATTGAAATGGCTAAATTACCCTTCCCGTCAAAAGTAAAGTGAAATGAAAAAAAAAAAGAGCGGTACCCATGTTTACAAGTTACAACAACCAAAATGAATCATTTACTCACTTTATCATCATCAATGAGTTGAGATTTTAAATCTCTTCTTTACTTTACTGTAAAGCACCACGACCATTGTCGTGACTACAAATTCAGTCATTTCCATTACAGTCACCGGATTCCTGAAAATCAGAACCAAAACAACTGCGGCAAGAGCTGCCTTTGCATTGCCAAGCACCTACAAAGTCAATGTACATGTATGCTTTTTGACCAAAAAATTGGTCAAATTAACCAAATAAGCAATGGTGGCATTCCCAAGTAACAAGTACACAATGAATCTGTCTTCTCAAGCTTTCTCAATTGTAATTGCGGCCACATACCTTCAATGTAGAGGGTAAATGGAAGAAAGATCGATGCAGCCATGGGTGCCATATAAACCAACAAATTCATAGAATTTATTTTTTCAGCCTTTGACGTTAATAGGATTTGTTGAATAGCAGATTTCGAAGCACACTTAGTTGTGGATCCAATACAAACTAAGAACCCAAGTAAATAAAACAGGGGCTTGCTGTTGCTAGCCAACACAATAACAAGCACAATTGGCATCAATGCACAGTAAACCTCGGCAAATTCTTTCTTGCAAGTAAGCAGAAAAGTGGAAATTGCGTTGAAGAACGGGGTCGCAGCTCCAATGGCATACCTCAGCGAAGTGTTGCCGCAAACAACTGAGAAACAGAAGATGGCACTCAAAGCAAAGATTTTCAGAAATTGCTTTTGTGATAAAATCATTTTTAATCTTGATAAAGCTTCAGGCAAAAGGAGCTGCTTCTTCATAGCTTTAAAAATATGAAATTAGTGCTGTTGTTACGTGGAAGAGAAAGCGAAAGTTAAGTGGATGTTTTCTTTTGTCTACTGGTTAATGCAAAGTATTGGTTAACAAAGTGTAACAATTAATATTTCTCGAATATCAATAAAATATCAACTTGAATTTTGAATTATTTTAAATTTTAAATACATTTTTACACATTTATCCTTATATACTGACAGCATACGTATTTTCATACTAACAGGAGGGGAGGTGGTTGTAATTATGTGGATACATTCTCTCTATGTGTCAATACAATAAACCTCAGGGGAGGTCCCTAAAAATTACCCAACTTAATTCATTGAGTACGACTTTTGTTTCATTTTCGGACCTACTATTCTACAAAAGACAAACCATCGGTGGACTAACCTGCCACCTCACACAAGTCCTTCTTGTACAGAATTGTTATGGGATTTCAACAATAACAAACTTTTCTTTGGTTGCTGGGGCATCCTACAAGATCATGTATACTCAAAACTTTTTCTTTCTTATTCCTTTTTCATTAATTTTCTGCACAAAGCACAATTAATTGGATATATGTTCAAAATAATTCTTCCATATTCCATCTTTTTCGTCGAGCCAGCATCTTCAACATTTTTCTTCTTCGTCGCCTTATACACTTTAAAGCTAATGACCACATAAATTAACATATTAACAAAATTAAAAATAACAAAAAAAGATTAATAGAAACATCTTAATATATTTTTGGAACTTGCCCACAAATCTTTTATGATCTCTAAGTACAATATAAATTCAATTCGGCACCGAATAAAAGAGATGAAGTTAAGGTTAGCACAAATAATTGTATGATTAATGGATGTGTTAGATGGGTGCCCAAAGTTGTTATTAGATGGGTGCCCAAAGTTGTTATAGTTTAAACTATTTTTCTAAATTATTCTTAATATTAAATTATATGAAGGTTATTTTAGTATCATAATTTTTTAGTCAATATGGTGTTCAATGTACATTTTAGAGTACAAATGATCTCACTCGTAAATAAAATACACCAAAGTTTAATAGTAAACTAACCAAAGGAACTCCTTAATTGAGTTATTTGGCAACTCTTCTCTCCCATATTCACTAGGGGGAGGATTCGAATCTTCCAATCTTCCAAAATTATAACAGTACAATTAAAAAAAATAGTAAAATGATTATTTTTATTAAAAAAATTGCTTGTTATTGTTGTAACAGTACAATTAAAAAAAATAGTAAAATGATTATTTTTATTAAAAAAAATTGCTTGTTACTGTTGATACCTACTGCCACTCCTTATCATCGGCAGACCCACGAAGGGAACACTAGCGATTAGAAATATATTATATTACTATTATGGGAAAATATCTACCGTCCATCCGTTTTTTCAACTTTTTTAAAAATACACAAATCTTTTTTTTTTTGCTGGAATCCAATTAAAGTTACATTTTATTTCACTTTTTCACTTCCGTTTGGAATCCATTAAGGAAACTAACGAAAACTTAAAAAAATAACCATTTTACCCCCAAACGAAAATTACAATTTCACTCTAAAAAATACCAAAAATAATCAGATTTAATAAGGAATATCATTGGTACGCTAATGAAGTATTAAAAATTCTTAACTACTAGAGATTATATGAAACGACTTGCCCCGCACCCCAGGGCGAGTCTATCTAAACTCGTAAAATCGAATCGATAATAATAATAATATCCAAGAATTTGTCGGAAATCCGGCAGAACCTCCCCTATAAATACAACATTCCCAAATTTACAATTTACAAAACAACACTCCCAATAATATCTCAATAATCATCCAACCTTCATAACAAACTTCTCAAGTCAACATATCAAATATCACCCAAAACGCTCCAATATAAAAACAAATACAATGGTTATCCTTAATTACAAAATATAATAATAAATACAACTCACAAATCCCAAATATCAATATATTAAATCTACGACTCCTAGCACCATCACGTGGCCACAATTTCAAATCTAACTACCGATACTGGGTCGACTGATGTACCTGCAAATCTCCTGTGGGGGGAAAATAATATGATAAAAACGTGGTGAGTATAAAACTCAATGAGTGGATAATAGTTTCCGAAAAATAAATTTATTTAAAATGATTTGCTCTTCCTCAAATCAATTTCACCAAACTATCATAAGAACTTATATAAACATATTTAATTCAAATCAGTCACTGAAATACCACATTACAAAAATCTGCATAAAATCATAATACTTGTCATATCAAATACTGCATATCAAAAGCTATCATCAAACAAGTACCCAGGGGAATGATCTCATCATATCCGGACCTCAACGGATAGGCAATGACGTACTATCTGGGTACCGCCACGCCCCGGAGCTACACGGATAGACAGGAAAAATCTCATCTCATAACTCATATACCTCATTATCTGTATCTCTGTAATTCTCATACTGCATGCATAAGACCCCAAAAGGCAAAAGCGCCCAAACACACGGCCCAAAGCCTCTATGTGTGTTCAGACGGGCCCCAAAGGCCTCTATCTCATCTCATATGTATCTCTGTATTCATCTCATATTATCTGTTTCTCTGTATCTGGAGGGAAGGGTACTATTTAATGATTTCTCAAATAATATTTTGTACACATGTACATAAACATATAATCTCATCTGAAATCTCATTTTCTTTTTCTTCAACATATCTCAAATCCATTCAATTTCATATCAAGCATTTACTCAAAAACGACAATAAAGTTATTATTCAAACTCATTCTCAGTGACGTACAATTGTATTCGAAAACATCGTAAAAAAAATCATCGAAATCTCATTCTGTCTTTCTCAAACTTTCACATATCTTTCAAAATCACTTACTTGAGCTACCTTTATTCGATTACCGCTTAGTAGGACACTTCCTTAACTTTCATAACTTTCTCTTTCATACTCTTTGGGTTTCTCGCCAATGCGTCCTTCACCCACTTATCTCATAATTATATAAACATCTAGAGTGTCCTCCACTAAGCCAATAACGAATTCAAGCATCCAAGCTAAAACTGTAAAACAATCTTTCTTTCTTTTCAAATCTCATTTGCTAAAATCAATTTTCTAGAAATCATTAAATCGAAGCATCAAATACTTATTTATCAAAACATAATGCACTGTATCATAAAATCATCATATATTATGAAAATAAGCTTTGTATATTCCACTCACAGTGACAATGTCCAGACTCGGTATCAACAACGTCCGCAGGTTGATTCTCGTTTGCGGATCCTCCTAATCAAGGAAACGACATAATCATTTCCGTAAAATTTGAAATACAACTAATCTTACATAATACTTTTCGAAACGAATATCTATCAACAATAACTATTCCCGCATGTACAAAATTACCAAAATACTCCTACATGCCAAATTACCAAAATGCCCCCAACAACATTATTTTACCAAAATAATCGTAGAATCTTCAATTACCAAATTGTTCTCAATTCAGATCACGGAATATAACCACAATGCTAGAAATTATGAAATTACCCTAGGAGCATAAAATTACCAAAATGTCCTTAACAACTTAAATTACCGAATTATTCTCGAAATCTCAAGTTACCTTACTGCCCTAACCTCAAATTACCAAATTATCCACTGATTTCACAAATTACGAAATTACCCCAAAATTTTATGAAATTACCGAATCCATATATATTTTGGACGGGGGGACTATTCTTATTTTTGGGAGAGAGAGAGAGAGAGAGAGAGAGAGAGGACCCGTTTGACCCGTTGACCCGAAAACCCGACCCGGATCCGCGACCTTGACCCGATCGGATCTCGAGTTTCCGGCCACCTCACCGGCCGTGCTTGGTACCGATCTGAAGCTTGGAAGCTGGCCGTTGTATCCCAGCCGCCCTCGTTGCCGGAAAACGCCTGGAACGCCGCCGGTTGAAGGTCGAAACCCGCGGCCAAAACCCGTTTTGGTCGCCGTCAATTTCGCCGGATTTTTGATACACCACCACTTGGATCTTGTTCCTCAGCTCACCAGCATCATTTTCCGACCGACCCCGTCACCTGAATCGGCCGGATTGCCGCCGATTAGCTCTTGGAAAGTCACGGTTTTGGGAAGCTTGATCCGGAGCCATCGCCGCGCGTGGAAGGTCACGGCCACCACCATTGGACTCACGACGGTCGAAACTATCAGACCTAAGCTCCCCGTCGTCGTTGACTGAAGTCCGGTCACCGTTGACCGGCAGGGACATTTTGCGAGTAAATTCCAATCGTCTAAAGAAAATTTGATTGCAAAGACCTTAATTATTGTATCAGCATGCACATTCAGTGAATCAATTGCCCCGTGAGAAAGAGTTGATTCAGATCTGACGCCATAGTGATTTGAAATTATTATGAAAAACTTTAAATTTATTTGTTTTTCTGGTAAACAAACGTGAGTTATAGGGGTCCATATACACTAAGGAGCCTTCTGCGATTCAAACACAGGAAACTATCTTTAGGAAAAAAATATTTTTCCTCTTTCTGATCTCTAGCTCTTTCTTTAGCCCTTGTTACTATGGGATCCTAAAAATGGCATGCATTGCCCTTCTTCTTCTTCTCTTGAATTTAATTTTATAGTCAAATATTTGCAACAAAATTCAACAAAAGACGGCGCCGACCTCAAATTGTTTTTAACACCGACCCCTGCACGTCCCATTCAAAAGTGGATATGCATGAATAGAATGAACAGTCTTCTTGAGTTTTCTATAAATAGAGCAGAGGTGTTTCAAGGTTTCTGCAACCTATTATTTAATACAAACCTTTTTCTTTTTTCAATGATCCTGGCTAACGATTCAGTACAACATTAATCAATTTAGATTTGGCTTCACCTTGGTTTGCTTAAAAAAAAAAAGTAGATTTGATTTTTCTGTAAGGAAGATGTCTACTCCAGTTCCAACAGTAGTTGAAGAAACTGTTCGTCCGATTGCAGGTTTTAGTCCTACTGTATGGGGAAACCATTTCCTGAAATTTGCTTCTGATTTCAAGGTGATATATACAGGCAGAGTTCTGTATAAATTATAAATATTGCATTACCAGACTTGTCCGATATGTATAGTCAGCCATACGTATGTAGGTGTGCGCTCGTGCGCACATGCTGTAATTTGTAAGGAACATGTATCATATGAATATTAAGACAAACTAAAATCATGGGATTCGTAAAAATTATTTTCATTTCGAACAGTAGTAATTATTCTTAATTTGTGCACGCAGGCAATTGATGCTACGACCTAGGAACAATACGAAGCGCTGAAACAAGAGGTCAGGATGATGATAACGGCTACCGCGGATAAAATTGCCGATAAACTACACTTGATTGATGCAGTACAACGGTTAGGTGTAGCTTATCACTTTGAAAAAGAGATTGAAGATGAATTGGAAAAAATACTTGACCACCTTGACAATGACAGTATCGGTGATGATGATTTTTACACTCTTTCTCTTAGTTTTCGACTTCTTAGGCAGCAAGGAGTTAAGATTTCATGTGGTATGTAATTAATATTTGTGACTTAAGCTTTTGAGTAATAATCTAGTGGGCAACAGTGTTCACATCGTGGTGACCAATAGTTTCACTTGATGTCTGATAAGGAGCCAAGGAGGTGCTCATGCAACTTCATGCAGACCATGTTTCACGTGCGGGATGAATTTGTTGAGTGTCGAAGCAATAGCGGGAGAATCATGACGTCAAACTATTTGTTGCGGGTTTGGAAGAGAATCAAATTGTGGTTGTCATGTTTGATTTGGACTCGGTCACTAGGTTATCTTTAGATATTTTTTCTTGTTTTATTTTACTATATTCTAGTGATATTGTTGGCTAGGAACCAAAGACTTGTGATGTTAGCTACTATAAATAAGTTTCTCGTTGTGAATAAAGGGGGAGCAATTATCAAACTAAATTACCTCTGGTCGTTCTCGCCAAAAGCATAACAATATTATCATCTTCTTAATCATCGTTAGCAAGCATCTGACTGGGACCTATCAATGTCGTCTGATTAATCTACAGCTTAAATAATATTCATAAAATGTTATGAAATTTTGCAATGTCTGCACATGCTCACCATATGGTAGGCACTGGCGCTCACTAGGCTATTTTGATTAAGCTTATATAATTGTTAGATTATTTTCTAATCGAGAGTCACATTTATTTTATATTTTCGGATGTGATCTTAGCAGATGTGTTTGAGAAGTTTAAAAATAATGAAGGTAAATTCAAGGCATCAATGATCGACGACGTTCAAGTCATGCTAAGTTTGTATGAGGCAGCACACCTAGCCATTAACGGAGAAGATATTTTAGATGAAGCCATAGTTTTCACTACCACTCACCTTAAGTCAATGGTGTCTCACGCTAGCCCTAGTCTTGCTGAGCAAATAAATCATGCTCTCAAACTTCCACTCCGTAAAGCCCTACCAAGGTTAGAGGCAAGATATTTTTTGGATGTCTGTTCAAGAGGTGACATGCATGATAAATCTTTGCTCAAGTTTGCAAAGTTGGACTTTAATTTGCAGCACATCAGAAGGAAGTAAGTGACATGACCAGGTATGATTAGGCTTGGCAATTTAAGGGCCTGGGCCGGGCTTTGTCAAGCCCAGGCCCAGGCCCAGGCCCATATCTTATTCTAAAAGTCCAGGCCCTCTTAAAGCCCATCCAAATTGGGCGGGCTTTTGGCGGGCCTGGGCCGGGCTTGGGCCGGGCCTGGGCTTTTACGAATTTTCAATAAAAATTATTTTAATAAAATTATAAATTTTCAAAACATAATTATCCAATACATAATACTATAATAGGCTAAAAACTTAAAGGTAATTCTCTAATACATGATTAGCTAACACAAAATATAAAAATACTAACATCACAAGTACCATACACAACATACAAATCAAGCAATTAACCACTAATTATAAAAAAAAAAAACTAATTCAATATTTGTGGGCCATCTTTGAATTTTTTATTGTCACGGGAACGAGGCTCACGGTAAGGGGAATGAGTTTTTTTACTTTTTTTATTTTAATTTTATGATATATTATTATTATATAATTTATATTATACAATTTTTTTTAAAAAATATATATATATTATTTATTAAAAAGCCCGGGCTTAAATCCGGGCTTTTCATTCAAGCCCTTGACTGGGCCCATATACTACGGGCTTTGTTAATTGGAAGCCCTTGTCCATAAATTAAAGCCACGGGCCGGGCTTAAAGCCCGCGGGCCTGGGCCGGGCCGGAACGGGCCTGGGCCGGCCCGGGCTTTTCTGCCAATCCTAGGTATGATCTTATTCTAACAAAAAAAAAAAGTTTTTCCTGTCACTACTTTTAACGTCAGCATTACAGAGAGTAGGTAAAAATATTGGGAACCTAGCTAAATGGCAAAAGTTTTAAAATAAAACTTAGAAAGTTAAGTGTTATTCTCCCTAAATAGAATGTCCTTATATAAACTCGGGAGGATTAATTTTATCACCCAATCTTATATATATTAAACGACGAAGCCAAATTATTCGTTTCTTTGTATTTCTTATGCATTGGTCGCAATAGATTCTAATTTCCGTAACTTAGAAGAAAGAGAATCTTTTACACGAAATTTATTTCAGGTGGTGGATAGATTTAGATTTCTCTACCAAGCTGCCTTATGCAAGAGACAGAATAGTTGAATTATATTTTTGGATATTGATGGGAGCATACTATGAGCCCAAATATGCCTTTGGCAGAATTTTTATGTCCAAATTAATAAGCATGATATCCATCATAGACGATACATTCGACGCCTACGGTACTTATGACGAGCTCAAGCTCTTCGTAGAGGCAGTCAAAAGGTTTGAGTTTCTGTTCAAATATTTTGAATTATTTATTTATTTATTACTAGACTTAAAGCATAGTTGCCCCTCCGGCATGGCCCAGTGGCCTTTGGTCTCATTATTTGGCTAGCCACCCAAGTCCGACTTAGGATGCTTATTTGATTTCCAATTCAGATGGGACATTGGCGCCATAGACACACTACCAGAATACATGAAATTCATTTATAAGTCACTTTTAGATGTTCACGACGAAGCTGAGGAAAGCTTGGCCAAGGAAGGAAGATCGTCATATGGCGTAAAATATGTAAAACAGACGGTATCCTTTCGCTATCAATTTCTCCATCTTTCATCACATCAAAAAAGAAAAAAAAATTTCTCCATCTTTCATTTGTTGTTGGGCATGCCTATACATTGGGGATTGCTATTGACTATTTGGCTTGGGCTATATATATATATATATATATATATATATATATATATATATATATATATATATATATATATTGATGTTCCTCAGATGGAAGAATCAATTATGATGTACTTTAGCGAAGCCAAGTGGTTACATGAAGGTTTTCTCCCAAAAATAGAGGAATATGAAGGTGTTGCCTTAGGGAGTAGCGGTATTTTGACGCTTGCAACAGCTTCCTTCGTTGACATGGGTGATATTGCAACTAAGGAGGCTTTTGAATGGCTAATCAAAAAGCCTAAGATTGTAGTCGCTGCGCAAACCATTGGCAGACTGATGGATGACATAGCTAGCCATGAGGTACGTTTTAGGGACAATATCCCGCATCGGCTGAGGTTAATAAAAATTTAATATCTTCATATAAATTAATTTATTACAACGAATTTTCATGAATTGATGATGGTGGACGCAGTTTGAGCAAAAGAGAGGACATATTCCTTCAGCTGTTGAATGCTACATGAGGCAACATGGTGTATCGGAGGAAGAGGCAAAAAAGGCTTTGAGGATACAAGTTGATAATGCGTGGAAAGATAAAAATGAAGAGCTTCTGAGGCCAACTGCTGTGTCATTGCCTCTGCTTGAGCGAATTCTTAATCTTGCTCGTGTATGCCACTTTATGTATGAGGATGGCGATCGGTACACGCAACCACTTTTGATGAAAGACCAAGTTGCCTTAGTGCTTAAGGACCCTGTTACTCTATGAAGATACTAGTTCTATACATAAAAATATATGGAGGATATTATGTATGAATCATTTCCACACGAATCGCTTTGAGACTAATAACAGGAAACAGGGCCATTGCTCTGTTTATACCTGGTTTGCTAGCTTGAATCTTTGTCTCTGGAAGCTCCAGGTTTCATCGCAATAAATTTCTGAAGCTTAAGTACCCAATATACCGAATTTTGCAATTGAAATTGTGGCTTAAGCCAATTAGCCAATGCTATAACCAATTCAATGTTCTGTTGATAGATGCTGAAATTAATTACGCTGGTCTCCTCAGCGGGCAAGAAAAACTAACTTGACCTTGGCCCTTACAACTAAATAGACTAGTTAGATCGTTGCATTAATCTGAATGTAAAATTCAAGGAGATAAAGGCTTATATTCTGTCCAAGTCTACAATAAAATTATTTCGGAACCATTACGCAGAAAATGCAGCAACAGATTCATTGTATGAACCTGAGCTTCAAATTTCTTAGGAAGCTTTAACTTTGTGTAAGTTTTATCCAACTTCAGCATTCTCAACTAAAATCTAATTTCTCTTTGGTGAGTTGCTACCAAGATAAGATTGCAATAAGGGAAAGAAACTCACGTCTTCATCTTCTATTTCCTCTATTAAGTTTATTTCACATAACATAACTAAACGTAATGTGGTGTCTGTACAGCCTTAAATTCTCCATGCTATCAAACACCGCCCATGATTATTCATTGATTGTTTAAGAACTTAGCAACAACAATACTAAGACCAGAAACACAGGAGTTTGATAAAAAATAACAATCAAACTAATTCTCTCTAGAAAGCTCTCTAATTCTTGCTGAAACTGCCTCAACAATCAGCTTATATAACAGCTGATAACAAACCCGGATTGCCCAGGGTTCAGTCGTATGGATAACGGCTTTACACCTAACTTGATTCTCTTTTAAACATGTATTCTCAAGTGCGTCTCCTAAGCGTTGCTTAAAACGTCATCCCGTGTTGCCGTTTTAATGTTTAAGTAAGCCGCATGACCAGCCCGTGACAAATCGAAAACATAATTAATAAGCAAAACGATCCCGTATAAATGCTTCAAGTTTTGAATTCATCATTTTAGTCCACATGTACAATTCAACTTTCTTCTTAATTTCTCAAATTCTTTCCTGCCTAGGATCCAAGGTTTACTTGGTCAAGATTCAAGTTTGCTTTCGCTGTTTGCTTTCGTCACCTTCTTTTCTTTTCAAGTTTAAAATACTTGTATTGACCTCTTTAAATTCATATTATTTAATAAGAAATCTTCTATTGTGAACTTTCAATTTATTATTTTAAGTATAATTTATTATGTGTTAATTTACGTAATATCTCTTTTACTTTAGTATTAAGATTTGTGCATTAATAGTTAATTTGTTAATTATAATTATTAATTTTAGGTATAAGTTCATTTTTTATATATAATTGAATTAGATGGTGTAATACATATTATAATGTATTTTCGTTAGTTTAAGACTTGAAAAGCATTTATTTTATTTCACTGCAATAATTTTTATATGCATTATGGCAACCCCAAACCAAAATCCCATTTCAGTCCTTGTTTGTGCGTATGTGAGTTCTTGATGCATATATGACTAATTCGTAAAGAGACTATTAGAAATCATGAGGATCTCATGAGGATATGATCAAGGATCATGTGAATTACCAGCCAAGATGAAGAAGCTTCTCAATTAAGTCAATTAAGAGCCAAGATCTTCTCCATTATTTCATATTACACCTCATGGAATTGCTTGAATTGTATCATAACGCATCATGTGGAAATTTTGTTGCAGGATAGTGGTTATTTATAACGTATTATTACAAAAGATGTGTGGAAATTTCCTTAATTTTCACTTAATTTTTTTTAAGCAATGATTTTTACTTAATTTTTTTTTTCAAAGCAATGATTTAACTTTTTTAGGGGGCCAGTTTGGTGTCCGGTTTCAGGGTATTTATAATTACTCTTTGGACCTTTGTCCTTGGCTTCGGCATCATGTTCCTCCTTATTGTAATCTCCTTCTCTTTTACATTTAGAAATTAATTGTATGATTGTGAGAAAGAAAGTTATAAGGAAAGGAAATCATATTTTACATTATTTAAAAGAATAATTGATGTTATCGTGTCTTTAGTTAGAATAAAAAAAAAAGGATAGTCGAATCAGAGAATGACATATATATGTATTTTAATATGAGTGATGATACAACTACAAATTTTTGTATAAATTGATGTGGCATTAATTTACTAGTTGAATGAAAATATAAAATAATAAAAATAAATCACGTGGGCCAAAAGATATTTAATTCAACAAATAAATTAATGTCATATCAGTTTGTACGAAATAAATTTGTACAAAAATTTGTGGTTATATCATTACTCTTTTAATATATTAAATGACTCTATATATTGTATTGGACTGTGTGCTTTATTATTTTTTAATTTGTCCCTTACTTTATTAAAAAATTATATGACAAAACACACTATATTAGAGATTATGTTTTTTTCCCTTACTCATTATGTCAATATAATAAAAAATCGTCACTAGTATTAAGCTACTTAAGAAAACAACATATAGTAACAATTATCAACATTTTTATAGATTTTTTACGTGAATTTTGAGATTTAATTTATTAGATACATTAATTAAGATGATAAGTTATAAAATAATTTGAGTATTTTGAGGAGTTTTAATTTGATGAAGAATCATCAACATTTGGTTATTTAAAGGGAGTCAAGCACTAGTACAGGAACAAGGACACCTAAATACATTTTTATTGAGTTGAGTTGAGTTTATTATTGAAACTTTTGACTAATAATATTTTTATAATTTAAAAAGATGAATAAATTTAATTGTTTAATTTATTTAAGCCAGGTAATTAAGTACTCGAATTCAAACATTAAAATTTTACTTACAATTTTTAATTAATTGTAATTGCACGTAATTATTTATTCCAACTTAAAATTCTTAATTGATTAATTAATCCTTATATAACTCTATGTTATTAGAGTTAGATTCCATAATTAAAAAATGGTGTTTTTATATTTGAATTGCCTTTGTTTTGTATTCTTTTTATAACTATTTTTATTAGAGTACATAATTACAAGGATAAAGTTCTTCGTATCTCTCCTAATTGATGTATTTTTTTCGACTTATGAATTTTTATGTTCATTTCAAAATGTAAATTTTTTAATTTAGCTTCAAATAGTATAAATTCTTGCTCTTATCAATAGTTATATGTTGTAAATATTAGTAGTTTTTTAATTAAATTACCATAGTGGCTTATGTCCTACCAAAATTATTGAATATCAAATTGAACGATGGAAATTAAAAGTAATTACATAAAATGTTGATGAAGTCCTACCTAAATAATTGAATATCAAATTGGAGTTGTTGGGACGTGGAAAGGGGGAGGTTGAAGTGATATGACCGGTGTTTCAAAACGTGAGGGGGAGTTTTCAAATGCAATTTACCGGGCTAGGCTTATACAGTATATTAGTCTTTCACTATCTATAATCATGACTTGCAGCAAATAATTTGCTTGATACACAGTACACTGAGCACACTATATTAGTGTTTCACTATAACCATGATTTGGAGAAAAGAATTTGCGTGATACAGTATACTAGCGTTCCAATATTATGATGATTTGTAGGAAAGAATTTGTATGAGACAAGCTTAATTTCCACCTCAACATGCTCAGTTAGGTGGTACCAAAGATTTTTTTTTCTTAGCCACTTGAGCTTTAGTCCAGTAGTGAATCATTACCCTTAAAATTAAGCATGACTTTGAGGGTAATGGTTTGAGTCCTCATAAATTCAAAAAATCTCCCTCAATTAAGTTTGATTGTGTGGAAATATTTGTAAAGTTTTTGTCCCTTGTGGAATGCGAGTGGAGTAGAGGCACTCCTCCTCAGTGATAGTTATTTGTCTGAGCATGTACTTCATATAATTAAATGTAATAATGTAAGTTCCAGTTATATATCTGATTATAAATATCAGTGTATTAATCAATATAATAATGTAAGTTTCAGTTATATATCTAATTGTAAATATCAGTGTATTAATCTGCTGTCATAGCAATTGTAAATATCTGTGTAATACAATAACCTTATCCTTAATCAGTTAAAAAAAATTGCATAGTGGGGTACTTTCTACTTTGGGATATATTAAATTTAATATTAAAAAAATTTAAACCTAGTCTTATGTTACGTGGCAGAACATCACACTAGCATTTCTCTGCTTTACAATATTTAGACCCACCGATTTTTTAACGTTAAATTTAGCGAGTTCCACTTTAATTCCATTTTACAACTCACTTTTCTGGCAATAGAGCACGAGTGGACTGACCAGCCGCTGGCCTCACACAAGTCCTCCTTATGCAGAAATGTTGTGAGATGTGAGCGATTATTCGTTATTATAAAAATAATAAATGGGTAAATGGTATACATAAATTATGGTAGAGAGGAAAAATTGGCAATCTTCCCTATCTCTTATATTAACTTATCATTAAAATTACACAATATATCATCAATAAAATTATCTTTATCAATCTTCATAATCTTATAAAAAAATCAATTATTTTTATATGTATTATGAAATTAATATAGATTACTCAAATCAAAATATATTTTAATGAAAGATTTAACTCTTTCAGTTTTCACCAAGAAGATCTGTTTACAAACAATATTTTCCATTGTTAGAACTTTTTAGCTTCTTTTTTTAAAGATGATCTTCTTTACCCACAACGCGACTGAAGAAAAATGGTAGGAAAAATTGTGAAGGCATTTAATATTTGGACTTTTTTAGAAAGTAATACTCCTCAAAGTTTAATTCCTACAAATTAAATAACGAAAAAAGTTAATTAACTTTTATAAGCTCAATAAAAACTGAGGATAATACTTTATAAAGAGGAACTGAGATATTATTTTTAAAATTGAACATGTCAAGAAGGAAAGTGCCAATCTCTCTTAAATCCACTAAAATGACTTTGGAAGAAAAGACTTTTTCTTTAAATGAAAATAAATCGAAAACCAATGATCATTTCCTATTGTAATAATGGCGTACCTGTTGGAAAAAAATACAGGTTTTTAAATTTTTATAAAACATTTTAAGATCGCTCTCATACAATATATAAGAATTTGTAATCTAGAAATCGTACCTTGAAAATCTAATTTGGTTTTTTCCGCTGAAATGATTTAGGTTCCCAAATCACGATCCGTCACCACCACTCCTGTTAGATCACGATCCGTCACCACCACTCCTGTTAGATCACGATCCGTCACCACCACGCTTGTTAAAACACGAACTAGCACCAATGATCTTCTAGGTTATGACTCAGGTTTGATCTGCACTTGACGTGCGGGCGCCTTTATCACTACCAAAGCAACTAGCACTAGAAAATTTTTCTCTCAACAATAGAGAGAAAAATCTTTTTCTCTGATATGTATAAAGTGGCTGCTCTTTTTTTTCTTTAGAGAAAATAAGCTTTTTTATATCTCCCTTTAGTGAAAACCCTAGGCTCCAAATAATAAAAATCAAAACTCACGTCACTTGCTTTTTCTATAGGGGACCCACCTTGTAAAATAACATAGGGCTTTTATACACAAGCTAATTAAATGGAGCCTCCCACTAAATGATATATTTAGGCTTTTGACCAAAATAACTAGTTATCTTGCATATTAATCCAGTAGTGGTGCAGTCAATTAAATGAGATAACTCGAGGATCATTTGGGAACATACAATAGTGGTTTTAACAATTAGGTCTGTAATTAAACTAGCCTAATTATTTAATTCCAGATCTACTCCACTAAAAGATTGGAATTGACCTCCATAATTGTATGCTCAAATAATAATTCGTCCCAAGCCACATTGATTTCTTTACTGCACAATCCTTTGTACCACATCATTAATTAAATCGATATCTTAACTGTCCAATCGATTTAATTACATCTTATTCCTTGATACTTACTAGTTTTCTCTAATGATCATTTTCAACATACTAAATATGTTGACACACTCTGGTCAGAGAATTCTATGATCAAGTGCCGAAAACCCATCAAGAGACGTGTTGTACAAATTCTATATTGTTAACCTATAACTCCAATACTCATAAATGCTCCTACCAAAATACTGGATAATCTAGACTACAAGTATGTGTCATGCGCATTGGTAACTCAAATGGAATAACAATTACAATAATGAAATCATAATTAACTCAAGATTAAGATTACAGTAAAATCAATTCCTATGAGATTTAATAAGTCTGACAGTTATTACAAAGTTAATTAAATCTCATATGTGATCATGTTCAATGTAGTTGTACTACATCAATAAATTCATACATGATTAAAATAAATTATTCAATGAATTCGTTACAGTCTATATCTAAATAAAGTGCCCAACTTTATTTATCAACTGCGAACTAAATTTATTTAATCATAAGATAACTTACATTTATATCTTCTGTGAATCCACATGGTGATCATATAAATACATATAATATGATTAAATGGACTTTGATCAAATATTAATGCAATAAGATATTTAAATAAAATACCTCATTAATTTTATTAATAAGAAAAAATGTTTATTACAATTAAATAAACACATATGCTTTTAAAGAGCATATTTTCCCAACAGTACCATCCTTAATAAACAAATAAACAAACAAATGACATAATGGCACATTAGTTCCTGTTAAAACTTATTTTTACCACTTTAGTTCTTGAAAATTTTTAATAACTCATTTCAACCAGTTTTTTAATAAAATATTAGTAAAAAAAATACATTGTTGAAGGATAAATGTAATCTTTTCATTAAATTTTATAGATCTGCGTAAATTAATTAAAACTAGTTAATTTAGCTAATTAAGATGGAACTTTTATCCTTCAACCATGTGTTACCGAACCATCGTAGAAGAAATGAGGTACTAAAAAATTTATTTGGCCTAAATTGTTGAAACATGTTCAGTAAGCGACTGAAGTGTCACTTTTCCTAAACAAAATAACTTGCCACAGTAAAACTGAAATGAGAAGAACCAAGCCAGCTGTGGGATGAGCTTGCATAGGAGGCATTATTGGAGTTATAAGCTACTCAAGTTATGCAGCCCTGCAATTTATCTATTTTATTTCAGAATGGGGTACGATCCCACGAGATTTGAGTGCCAGGCGAAATAATTTGACTCAAATTTTATTACGTGTAAAGGGTACGTTGTGTTGTCATCAAGTGTATAAAACCCTATTACTACATAATTTCACCAACAAAGTAAAAAAAGAAAATATGCAAAAAAAAAATAATAAATCAATTTCCAGAAAATGAATGAATTGGTGTGAAAAATAAATTAATTTTACGAACTTCTCTCTCGCGTGGTGTTTGGAAATTGCATTTAAGGTTTGGGTCTTTCAATATATGCCTTTTCTATTTATATATCAACCATCCATATTATTTTTCCCAATTTATAAAGGGTGCATTTAGAAATTTTCAATAGTACACTTCAAGTAAATAAATTCATGGCTAAAATTACGTCATTTCAAGCCATGATAATGTTTGTCATGACCTCATTGGATTGCAGTACAAAATGACGCATCGTTTTATAAGATTTGAACTTAAAAAGAACATAATTTCAATTCTTAAAACGAGAAAAAAAAAGTACATGACATATACCTGCTATTCATCGTTAATTCTCGTTTTTTTTTAAAAAAAAAAACCAATGTGTTGTAAAATCATGCTTTCGTGATACATTCTTTACACAAAAATATTCAATATACATCATAAAATTCAACCATTAATTCTCGTTTTTTTTATAATATATTTCTTCACCCCCCCCCCCCCCCCTTTTATATTTTTGTCTGTACAAATTGCAAATGTTATGTGCAGTTTGACAAAAGAGAGGACACATTCCCTCTACTATTTGTTAAGGAAGCTCACACTTGTAGTGTAGTCAGCAGAGCAGAGGATGATAATAGTAATATCAATCAGTTACATGTTGATGATGAGGCATGCCATGTCATGCCTAGCGATTATGAAATTATGTGTACACGTGATTAATTAGTTGTAATTGTTATATTTGCTTACTATATTTTGTTAATAGCCTTAGTTATAACAGAAATTTAGCTGAGATTCAGCACTTGTATATAAGGAGCATTTCACCACACATTATGTGTGTATTGTGATTAATGAAATACTAGAAGTTTCTCAGATCTGTTTCTTAATTCTTCTTCATTTTCTCTCGTTTTCTAAGTAATCAAACACCTTTTTCAATCTTCAACTCTATTGAATGCCTAGCTACATGAAGAAACATCAAGTATCAGAGGAAGAGGCTGCAAAGGCGTTGTGTTTAGAAATTGCAAATGCGTGAAAATTTCATTTAAAAATTTACAAGAGTGGGCAACAAGAGTAAAAATTAGTCTTCATTTTTAAATTTGAAGGTAATAAAATTTTCTATGAAATTTTCACCCACGCTCTTCATGTAGAGAGTGTTACATGGCAGCTGCAAAACTTTTTTGTCGCTGTTCACGACCAATCAATTCGCTAGGCGCTGCTGAGAAGATCGAACACATCGTCATCATTAACCATTACTGGAGCCACCACGAAAATTTTGAAGTGAAAGAATTGGTTCAATTTTGAGCTACAAGCAATAGTAAAAAACCACTACGAGAATTGGTTCAAATTTTGAGATATAAGCATAGCAAAAAAACACTACGAGAATTATGGTCCATTGCGACCAATAAATTCGTCACAAATAATATATAATTTGTTGCTAAAAAATATGACAAAAAAATACTGTTGCAAGTTCATGAAAAATTATTAGCGACCACTATATAATTTGGTCGCAAAATACACTTTTAACAACGAATATAGTGATCGCTAAATATCATTTTGTTTATGTTGAACTGTGAGCTTGAAACTGAATTTTAGAAGGTGGTGATATGTCGATTTGTGGCCTCGACCATGTATGACTTGTCAATCGCTGAGTAAAATAGGAGAATATGACATCCACATAATAACAGTCATTTCTAGTAAGTAAATCACACTTGATTTCACTTACTCTATATTGGCAGTCGTTTTGATCACTAATTTGAAGGGCGAGTTAAGCATGTGATTGAAGGTTGTTAACTGATAGTTACAAGGCAGGAAAATGCTGGGTTTGTTATAACAAACCTAGAACGCAGCTAGCAAGTGGGGGACTTTTCTAGAGTCTTCAAGATTTGTGTATATAGTCTTAGAGGCTATAGTTACAATTAATTTGAAAAGCTTGTATCTTCTTCTTGAGACTTGTAGCTTGTTCTCTGTGATTGAAATAAGATTGCTACTCATGTTTTTTAGTGGATGTAAGCTATTTCCAAACCGAACCACTTTAAGTTGTGTCTCCAGTTTACTTGTTTCTGTCTTCAGTTCTTGCTTGTGATTTGTTTGTTATTTCTAAATCGTCAATTAAAGAGTTTAGTCAGATCTTGGTGATTTTAGATTGAACTTTTATCGGTCTAGAATCAACAATTTTGGTCTTAGTTATTTATTTTATGACCATTTAATTATCGCAATTTTATATTTTTTGTGTACTTATATTGGTTGCAAATTATAATTTCTTTTTAAAAAATAATATTATGTTTTCATGTAATGTGTTGGAATTCATTTTATTTAAAAAAATTAAAATTTCCTTTAAGAATTTAAAACAATAATAACTAACATTATGAAAGTAGAAGAATTAATTTAAATTAACTTATTATTAATTGATAATACACAAAAACTATCACAAATGAGATTTTAGTATTTAGAACAATTACATAATAATCTTTAATAACAATGTAATATTACAATTACATGATATTCATAATTTTCTTCATTTTCTTCATCTTATTGCATAATGATCCTCAATGTTTAATTCCTACAAAACAAATAAAGCAAAAAAGTAAAATAACTTTTATAAACACAATAATTAAATAAAATGTATAACATGAATAAGATGAATCAAGGGGAAAAAAAGATTAAAAATATTATAAGAATAGAGAAAGAGTGAGAGTGAGATTTAAGAAGATAAGAGGACTATATATATATATTAGAAATGTTTTAATATAGAATTTTAAAGTGCAGAAAAGTCCAAGAAAGTTTTAAAATCTCACATGTTTAAAACTGTAAGCCATTAAAACCGTGCGATTTTAAAGCTTTCCCGCACTTTAAAATTTCGGACCAGAAAACTACTTTATTCTTATATATATATATATATATATAAGTAGAGTTTTGTGATGAAATCTATAATTTCGTCGCAAAATTTTTTTAAATAATTAATTTCAGTTACGTAATTCGGTAAACTTTTTGCCAAAATTTTGATCTTTTGCGACCACATTTTAAAGTAGTTGACACCGAACTAAAGATAAAATAATTTTTTATTATTAAAATAAACCATAATACAGGAATAAAATCTCAGTATTTTAGAGGATTACAATAGGATACAGAAAATTCGCCACTCAAAGATAACTTGCAAGAGATAACTAGACTCTTTGACTCAACAAAGCTCACCATTCAAGAGGATTACAAAGAGATATGGATATTCACCACTCAAAGATATCATGTGAGAGATATAAAGCCCTTTGACTTACCAAATCTCATTATTCAAGAGTATTTATAAAGAGATATAGATAGTCACCACCCAATATGATTTCCTACAAGAGATATCGGGCTTTTTAATCTATCACTCTAAGAAATTCACCCAAGAAATAAAGAGTTACATAAAAAGAACTCTAAACACAAAAGCACCCTTTTAAGTTACATCTAAAAATCACGCACTCATCTTAAAATTACTACCTATTACCTTTATATAGACAACTTGAAATATTCCTCCAAGCTTAAGATATGATTGTCATTAGAAATCAAATCAAACTTAAATTGAAGGTCTTAGCTATAAAAAATCAGAAGAGAGCAAAGCAAAACTTAATTTATTTTCAAAGTCGGTTTCAACGGCAAATTTAAGTTGCCACCACTCATTTAATTATATTATGATGTAGAAAACATCAAATCAAACACCATAAAGTTTATTAAACTCTTGACTTGCAGAGATTTCCAGTGATATACATGCACTTTCATGATTCTAGATGAACTGATACCAGTTAATTCACAACTTTCAACCTTATGCAAAATTCTTATAGTTTTGACCTTTACTAACTATATCTTGAATATGTTTAAGAAGAGAAGTTCAAATTTGATTCCATAATGTTCTTTAAAACCTAAACATATGTTACTTTGATAATATATAATTCATAATTATTAACTCTACAACGAAATAGTAAATGTGAAAAATTGGAGTGATAATCTTGTGCTTTGCTTCTTTTTGATTAAATCTGAAAACACTTATGTCACTAAATATGCCAATTTTTTTTTTTATCTTTTACGGTCACATTTTCACCTTGGTTTGCTTAAAAAAAAAAAAGTAGATTTGATTTGTCTGTAAGGAAGATGTCTACTTCAGTTCCAACAGTAGTTGAAGAAACTGTTCGTCCGATTGCAGGTTTTAGTCCTACTGTATGGGGAAACCATTTCCTGAAATCTGCTTCTGATTTCAAGGTGATATATACAGGCAGAGTTCTGTATAAATTATAAATATTGCATTACCAGACTTGTCCGATATGTATAGTCAGCCATACGTATGTAGGTGTGCGCTCGTGCGCACATGCTGTAATTTGTAAGGAACATGTATCATATGAATATTAAGACAAACTAAAATCACGGGATTCGTAAAAATTATTTTCATTTCGAACAGTAGTAATTATTCTTAATTTGTGCACGCAGGCAATTGATGCTACGACCCAGGAACAATATGAAGCGCTGAAACAAGAGGTCAGGATGATGATAACGGCTACCGCGGATAAAATTACCGATAAACTACACTTGATTGATGCAGTACAACGGTTAGGTGTAGCTTATCACTTTGAAAAAGAGATTGAAGATGAATTGGAAAAAACACTTGACCACCTTGACAATGACAGTAGCGGTGATGATGATTTTTACACTCTTTCTCTTAGTTTTCGACTTCTTAGGCAGCAAGGAGTTAAGATTTCATGTGGTATGTAATTAATATTTGTGACTTAAGCCTTTGAGCAATAATCTAGTGGGCAACAGTGTTCACATCATGGTGACCAATAGTTTCACTTGATGTCGTCTGATTAATCTACAGTTTAAATAATATTCATAAAATGTTATGAAATTTTGCAATGTCTGCACATGCTCACCATATGGTAGGCACTGGCGCTCACTAGGCTATTTTGATTAAGCTTATATAATTGTTAGATTATTTTCTAATCGAGAGTCACATTTATATTATATTTTCGGATGCGATCTTAGCAGATGTGTTTGAGAAGTTTAAAAATAATGAAGGTAAATTCAAGGCATCAATGATCGACGACGTTCAAGTCATGCTAAGTTTGTATGAGGCAGCACACCTAGCCATTAACGGAGAAGATATTTTAGATGAAGCCATAGTTTTCACTACCACTCACCTTAAGTCAATGGTGTCTCACGCTAGCCCTAATCTTGCTGAGCAAATAAATCATGCTCTCAAACTTCCACTCCGTAAAGCCCTACCAAGGTTAGAGGCAAGATATTTTTTGGATGTCTGTTCAAGAGGTGACATGCATGATAAATCTTTGCTCAGGTTTGCAAAGTTGGACTTTAATTTGTTACAAGCAGCACATCAGAAGGAAGTAAGTGACATGACCAGGTATGATCTTATTCTAACAAAATAAAAAAGTTTTTCCTGTAACTACTTTAACGTCAGCATTACAAAGAGTAGGTAAAAATATTGGGAACCTTGCTAAATGGCAAAAGTTTTAAAATGAAACTTAGAAAGTTAAGTGTTATTCTCCCTAAATAGAATGTCCTTATATAAACTCGGGAGGATTAATTTTATCACCCAATCTTATATATATTAAACGACGAAGCTAAATTATTCGTTTCTTTGTATTTCTTATGCATTGGTCGCAATAGATTCTAATTTCCGTAACTTAGAAGAAAGAGAATCTTTTACACGAAATTTATTTCAGGTGGTGGATAGATTTAGATTTCTCTACCAAGCTGCCTTATGCAAGAGACAGAATAGTTGAATTATATTTTTGGATATTGATGGGAGCATATTATGAGCCCAAATATGCCTTTGGCAGAATTTTTATGTCCAAATTAATAAGCATGATATCCATCCTAGACGATACATTCGATGCCTACGGTACTTATGACGAGCTCAAGCTCTTCGTAGAGGCAGTCAAAAGGTTTGAGTTTCTGTTCAAATATTTTGAATTATTTATTTATTTATTACTAGACTTAAAGCATAGTTGCCCCTCCGGCATGGCCAAGTGGCCTTTGGTCTCATTATTTGGCTAGCCACCCAAGTCCGACTTAGGATGCTTATTTGATTTCCAATTCAGATGGGACATTGGCGCCATAGACACACTACCAGAATACATGAAATTCATTTATAAGTCACTTTTAGATGTTCACGACGAAGCTGAGGAAAGCTTGGCCAAGGAAGGAAGAGCATTTGTATTAAGTGCTAAGCATATATATGATGACAAGTATAAACATCTGAATTTTTTAAAAATATGTATCAGCTTCTGAAACTAACATTATTTCTCTTATTAATATTTGTTCATATATTAGATTCAAGATGTTTTATTAATTAATTATTAAATTGTATACTTTATGTCTTTATTTCTATATTACTTGTATTAAAAATAAATAAGTTAAAATAATATTTTTTATAATTATATACTCTATTAAATTATAATCTCTTTATAGTAATAAAATTATTTTGATTCTAATAATATGATTATAATTATAGGTAGATTTTACAATATTCTATATGATGCTAAAGGAAAGAGGATGAAATATTAATTAATATTGTAATATCACATAATATTATATAAATGCTTATTTTATTAATTCTCCGTTAGTTTTTATTTTTTATTAGTTTTTTAATAAGAAAGTATGTGTGTATATAAATAATTTTAAGTTATTTGAAGAATTCGGAATATTTATAATTTTGCAATATGAATCATGATATAAGGTAGTGGCTGTCTGTACCTTCTAAGGTAAGAACTAAGAAGGGAATGAGGGGAAAAAGAAAAATTAGAGAAAAAAAAAAGAGAAAAAGTAAAGAAGGATGAACATTAAGTGAAGAGAGTAGGCATCTAATTCTAATTCTAACAGTAGAATGCCAGGTGAAACTTTTGGATATACTTTTAACGCCTGCTTCCAAGTTCCAATACTCTTGTCTGCAAGGAACCTGAGTTAGTTCTAGCCGCCTATTGTCTTTTGCCATATAAAGAAACAGTAAATTTGTGAAACTTGGTTTCAATTTTTATGTGTGTGTTTTTTTTCCCCCGAGAGTCGTTGCTTTTTTGCGTGAGATTGATAACTTATTAAATTAAAAAGGAGCATGACATGATTCAACCAAATTTGTAACTTCCCTAAAAAATTAATCCCTAGAAAAAAATTCACGGTTCATCCATATTTTCAACATTTGCTATTCAAATAGAGTAAATTAGACAAAGAAAAGAAAAGAAAAAACAGCACATGTAGGCCACCCACAATCAAACAATCCATCATTTTCTTTCTCAAACATGATTAAACAAAAGAAAAGAAAGTACCTTTATGTGGGGACCGAAACTTTTAAAATCCAATATACAAGGTAGCCGAATGCTTCAACAATTTCCTTGATAGTGATGTGGTCCCAAGCTTTACAATCTTCTTCCCAACATGTGCGGTCCAGAGCTTCCAGATTTCTTCCCAATTTGTCTTCACTTCCACTATGTGTGAACAGTTAGGGTTTACGATTTTGGGTCTATATAAATAATGGGTGAAATTTAGAGTTTGGAACTTGGAAATAGAAGATAGGAAGATGTTTTGTACCGGCAAAGGGGAATTTTACAGAGAAACAAAGTCATAGAAGAATGGAGGCTGAAACAAAGAGAATGATATTTCACGGTAGACAAAGAAAGTAAAGAGAGAAAGCGTTTTTATACTACAAACTAAATGACATATTTTAAAAAGAAGAGTCACCTTTTAATTAATTAAAGATGACTTCTTGTTTAGTGGTGAGTCATTTTTATGTGATAAATAAAAATAATTTTATAATATATGACTTCCAAAAGTAAATAAAAGTCATCTAAACTAATAGATGACAATTAATAGTATGTTTGTCATGTATTACATGTCATCTTTGTCCTATTTTGTAGTAGTGAACAGACGGTATCATTTCGCTATCAATTTCTCCATCTTTCATTTGTTGTTGGGCATGCCTATACATTGGGGATTGCTATTGACTATTTGGCTTGGGCAATATATATATATATATATATTGATGTTCCTCAGATGGAAGAATCAATTATGATGTACTTTAGCGAAGCCAAGTGGTTACATGAAGGTTTTCTCCCAAAAATAGAGGAATATGAAGGTGTTGCCTTAGGGAGTAGCGGTGTTTTAACGCTTGCAACGGCTTCCTTCGTTGACATGGGTGATATTGCAACTAAGGAGGCTTTTGAATGGCTAATCAAAAAGCCTATGATTGTAGTCGCTGCGCAAACCATTGGCAGACTGATGGATGACATAGCTAGCCATGAGGTACGTGTTAGGGACAATATCCCGCATCGGCTGAGGTTAATAAAAATTTAATATCTTCATATAAATTAATTTATTACAACGAATTTTCATGAATTGATGATGGTGGACGTAGTTTGAGCAAAAGAGAGGACATATTCCCTCAGCTGTTGAATGCTACATGAAGCAACATGGTGTATCGGAGGAAGAGGCAAAAAAGGCTTTGAGGATACAAGTTTTTTTTTTTTTTGAAAAGAAAGTAAGCCTTTCATTAATCACAACACCTTGAGTACATCATATAATTCAGCTGGAATATTTCCTAGCCACATACAGGGAGAGTTTTTCCCTAAAGCTATCTTAGCTAGGCAATGGGCATAAACATTACAATGTCTTGCAATGTGCTTAACAACAACTTTCTGGAAGTTCTTTATCTGGTTTTGGATTGCCATAATTGTCCAAAAAATTTCTAATCTACTGCCCTTTGTGTTGTTCACTAGCTGGACCACCTCTAAGCAATCTGATTCAATGATCAAGGAGGTTACATCCGCACTTCTTGCCAGCTGAAGTCCCCAAAGCACAGCCTCTGCTTCAGCCAAGCTAACTGATCCCTTGAAGAGCTTCTGATTAATGCCAGCCGCAACTATGTTACCATTAGAGTCTCTAATCACGGCTCCCACTCCTTCACTCAGATTCTTTGAGTTAATAGCCGCATCCACGTTAACTTTGAAAACATTCTCAGGGGGGGGGAGCCACTCCTGCTGCTTTTCTTCTCTGTGGAGAGAAATATGAACTTGCTCGGGCTTCCTAACTCTCTGAAATGTTGTCAACACAGACTCCGCTGTAGCAGCTGAGATAATAGGATTAATCTCCCTGCCATCAAAAATACATTGGTTCCTACCAAACCAAGCAGACCAACACAAAGCAACCATTAGTTCCAAATCTGATTTCCTCAGCTCCTAAGCCATTCTTTGCAGAGTGCTGAATATGTCCTGAGCATTAGCTTCTGAGCTAGGGACTGAATAAGGGGACTGGAGCCAAATCTTTCTCGCAGCCTTGCACTCCAAGAGAGCATGGCTGATAGTCTCTACACTTCTTTTGCATCGCTTACAAGTTGGCTCCTCCACAATCTTCCTTTTCCACAAATTTTCCGCCGATGGAAGCAAATTATGTGAGGCCCTCCACATGAAGATTTTAATTTTCTCAGGCAGCTCCAAAGACCAAAGAGCATTCCAGTACTGGTGGGAAGCCTCTGAGCAGCTGGTGGAGTCTGGAAATTTTGTTCTTAATGCTAACTGGTACCCACTCTTGACTGAGTAGTTCCCTCTTTTGTCGTAATGCCAAAGCACTTCATCTTCCGCTTGCTTAACTGGGAGGGGAATCTTGAGGATCTCTGTTGTGTCTACATCCATGAAATGTTGCCGTAGCTTGATTTCATCCCATTGGTTGTTATCCTTGATTAATTCTGCAACCGTTGAGTTTACTGGCAAAGATGGAGGGAAGATAGGTCTGAAGGACTCCGGCCTTGGCAGCCAATTATTCGAGAAAATTGCTATCTCCTTTCGATTACCTACCCGCCATCTCAGGCCCTTTTTAATCACTTGCCTACCCCAAAGGATACTTCTCCAAATGTACGAGGCATTGGCTCCTGCTTCTGCACATAAAAAGCTGGATTTCCTGAAGTATCTTGCTTGAAGGACTCTTGATACTAGGGAGTTTGGGTACTGCAACAGCCTCCGTGCTTGCTTAGCTACCATTGCTTGATTGAAACAAGTAAACTCTCGAAATCCCAGCCCCCCTCTAATCTTTGCCTGGCTGAGCTTCTCCCATTTTCGCCAATGGATTCCACGCTTATCCCCTTTCGAGCCCCACCAGAACTTCGCTATAGCTCGTTGAATATCTTCACAAAGGCCTCTTGGGAGCTTGAAGACACTCATTGCATACGCTGGTATTGCTTGGGCCGCCGCTTTAATCAGAATTTCCTTCCCCCCACTAGACAACATTTTCTGCTGCCATCCTGCAATCTTGTTCAACACTTTTAACTTGATATCCTTAAAAAACCCCATCTTCTTCCTCTCAATCATTTATGGAAGACCGAGGTATTTCTCGTGTTTTGAGACCACATTTAGATTGAAGATACCCCTTATAGCAGCCCTTTGATGCTCTGGAATTTTGCCACTGAAGAACAGTGATGATTTCTGGAAATTAAAGATTTGCCCTGATGCTGCAGCATATTTATCAAAAATCCCTTTTAAATGCCTGCATTTAGCCACTGATGCACGAGTGAATACCAAGCTGTCATCCGCAAACAACAAGTGAGTAATGGAAACTTCCCGCGTAAATTTAAGGCCTCGGATTAGCTGGTTCTGTTATGCCAATATCAGCAAATTGGAGAGGGCCTCTACACAAAGAATAAAAAGGTACGGGGATAGCGGGCAGCCCTGTCGCAAGCCCCTTTCCGGTTGTATCATTCCTTTAGGCACACCATTAATAAGCACCGAAAATGAAACGGAAGTAACACATCTCATTATCAAAGCTACCCAAATACTAGAAAACCCCAACTTTAATATAGTTTGTTCCAAAAAGGACCATTCAACTCTATCATAAGCCTTACTTATGTCCAATTTTAGAGCCACAAGACCATTCTTCTTCCCTTTGCTATGCCTTATTTTATGAAGGCATTCATAACCAATAATGACATTGTCGGTAATGAGCCTATTGGGGATGAATGCACTTTGCATTGGGGAGATTATTTGGGAAAGGATCGGCTTCATTTTATTTGTAATGGCCTTAGCTACAACTCTATAGATAACATTACAAAGGCTGATAGGTCTATAATCACTCACTTTCCTAGGGTTTGCAATCTTTGGAATCAAAGCGATAAAAGTGTGGTTGAGGGTAGATGGGTTACCTCGCTCATTAAGAACATTAAGACACGTTGAAAGCACTCCTTGACGGACAGATTTCCAATGCTTCTGGAAGAATGCAGCTGGAAGACCATCAGGCCCAGGGGCCTTTGTGGGGCACATGCTGGCAAGGGCTTCCTCAACATCTTCAGCGGTAAACGGCTTCTCCAGCTGGGCATTCATCTCTGAAGTTACTTTTGCAGTCATTTCTTAAAGGGTTGCTTGGATTTGGTTTGGAGTCGGGCTGGAGGTAGTGAATAGATCTTGGAAATGGCTACAAAACTCCTCCTCTATTTCATCTCTTTCCTTCAGCCAAGTGCCCTGGTCATTTTCAATCCCCCACACCTAGTTCTTCCTTTTGCGGGCAGAAGCTTTGGCGTGAAAAAACTTCGTGTTCTTATCTCCTTCTCTAAGCCAATCAGCCCTCAAACGTTGCTTCTAGTAGATTTCCTCGTCAACTAGCATAGAGTTAATCTGACTTTCCAACCTCCTAATTTCCTTGCCATCATTCAGCTTTGAATTCCCTCTCTTAGCATCCTGAAGACTCTGCATAAGCTTTTCTTGCTTTCTTTGCCTACCATGGAATTCGGCTTTGCTCCAGAGTTTTAACTGAGCCAAGGAAGCTTTGGCTACTCTCTGAAATTGTTGAACAGGGGATTCCCAATCTTTAGCCCCATAACGACTCCACTCTTCCTGGACAATACTCCTGCAACCTTCGTGAGAACTCCACATATCCTCATAATGATCTCGAGGGAATGATTTGCCCACAATTCTCAAATTCTTGCTTCGCTCATTGAATTCTAGAATGATTGGGCAGTGGTCCGAAGTCCAGTTCACTAGGTTTGTGGCTACAGATTCTTGGAATTTAATCCCTCAATCCTTGCTACACAGAAACTGGTCCAATCTCTCTTCAATGTAATGAGCTCCGTATCTTTTGTTTGACCACGTATAGGGATATCCCTTACTATCCATATCCTGTAAATTGAAGCTTTGCACAGCTTCCCTAAACTCGGCAACCATATTCAAATTTCTTTCATTGCCCCTATTTTTCTCATGCATATGCATTAACTCATTGAAATCCCCAAAACAACACCAAGGATAGGAGAAGAGACTGGCTAACCTTTTCATGAGAGTCCAAGTATTATGCTTCTGGCTGAACTCAGGGTGGCCGTAGATCCCTGTGCATCTCCACCTCAAACCACTTTCACTACTCACGATTGCATCTATATGATAAGGGCTGTAAGAGGTAATGCTTACATTAACATCTGCACTCCAAGGCAAGGCTAGACCTCCCCCCATGCCCGTTCTATCTACTCCAAAACAATTCTCGAAATTAAAATCTCTACAACTGGATTCAACATGCCTAGCCAACATCTTGGTTTCAAAACAGAAAAGAATTTGAGGCCGGTGCAGGTGGAGAATTTTTTTGAGAGCTGGGCGCGTTCGAGGCTTCCCCAGACCTCGAACGTTCCAGCTTAAGATTTTCATGGTTGTCGGCGGGCCTGAAATTCAGCACCCGCCGATACTTTTTATTCCATTGCTGCCGCATTTTCCCTGTCATCTGATATCTCTTCTGTTATTTGTAGCTACCGGGCTGTTCTATTGGAACGAATGTGGTTGCAGTGGTCTGAGTTTATTGCTAAACTTGTGTGGTTTCCCACGTGTGATTGTTTCGGTGGACTGAGCACTCTTTTTTTTTTGTGTGGTGACCTGAGCTGATTGTCATCGCTGCTCGGTCTTTTTGCCCCTGTTAACCCGTGAATCTTCGCTTCTTTTGCTATGGGAATTCTTGCCTTAAGTTTCCATTTTCTTGCTTTGGGCCTCACGTTAGTCTTTGTTGGCCCACTATCCATTTCTTCCACATCTGATCTGGCCCTCTCTTTAATCTGCTTCTTTTTATCTTTTATTACTTCCAATCTTGCTTTATCCACAGGGTTTTTGCTTTCCTTCAATATTTTTTCTCCCGCCTTTGTACTTTCATAGCTATAGTGTCTATCATTACTTGCCACCTTATTCTGCACCTCGTCGATGTCACAGCCCATACTCTGACTCCCCACTTGCTGGTTTTGCGTCTCTGAAGGGGTCAACATTAAATTTGTTGTGTCAGGATTCAGCTTGTTTCTTGCATCCTCTAGTTTAACTCCATTTTTTCCCCACCTGATTTGTTCAACTCTGACCCGTCTCGGTCAATCGGGTTGTTTGAGCTTGGCCCGGTTGTTGCTTGCACATTTGCTTTGAGATTGGATGGTTCTCGATTGCTTTTCTCTCAGCTTCGATTTTGCTTTAATATGTCAGCTTGTGTAACAGCTCTCATCCATCCACCATAAGGCAAGTCCTCATTTTGTTGCCCTTTGTATCTCAGGCATTCTCTGTACTGGTGGCCGATATGCGCACAACAAAAGCAAAAATCCAGAAGTTTTTCATACAAAATTGGCATTGGAGTTTTGCCATCCACTTGTTGTAGGAACACAATCTTTTTTAGAGGCTGTATGGATATCCTGACTCTCGCAAACTGCCCAATACATTCCCCAGCTTCGTCTGTCTCCACTTCCTTGACTGTACCAATTTTTTCTCCCAGCTTTTGAATGGCCTCCTTGTTCAATATTGGTATGTTATGGATCTGAACCCATAATGTGGTATGTGTAAATGATTGATTTTTGATATCTCCAATCCCTGTTGGTTCGGTCAAGACTATCAGTGCTCTGTCGAAATGCCACAGCCCTCCCATGAGCACCCTTTTCTTTTCTTCTTCAGCAGCAAACTTGAATAGGAAAATGTTATCCCCCATGCTTTCTGTCCTAACCTCTTTGACAGTTCTCCAAGCCATTTGCATAGCAGTTTTCAATCCCTCCTTGTTTATACTTCTTGATGTTAGCACTTTGCCTACTAAGCAGTTCGCAGCTAATTCCTCTCCCTTTATCTTCATCCGCCCCATAAATGTTACTATGTCTGTCTCCTCTTCTTTTGAAACACTCGCCTGACACTTACGCAATAATTCCTCAGTATCCATTAGTGGCTGCGATTCTAGAAGTAATTCTTCTCACGAATTTTCTAACCACCGTAACTAAATGTGTTGCATAAATGATATTGGAAAGGACACCTAACTAGTGAGTGATTGAGAAAGCCACGGGGGCTTCAGTAATCTTTCATTCCTATACTTTTTCAGAGAAAAAGTACTGTGGAAGAGAGACAGAAAAATGCTAATTAAATCACTTACAGATATAAATGAAGAGCTTCTGAGTCCAACTGCTGTGTCATTGCCTCTGCTTGAGCGAATTCTTAATCTTGCTCGTGTATGCCACTTTATGTATGAGGATGGCGATCGCTACACGCAACCACTTTTGATGAAAGACCAAGTTGCCTTAGTGCTTAAGGACCCCGTTACTCTATGAAGATACTAGTTCTATACATAAAAATATATGGAGGATATTATGTATGAATCATTTCCACACGAATCGCTTTGAGACTAATAACAGGAAACATGGCCGTTGCTCTGTTTATACCTGGTTTGCTAGCGTGAATCTTTGTCTCTGGAAGCTCCAGGTTTCATCGCAATAAATTTCTGAAGCTTAAGTACCCAATATACCGAATTTTGCAATTGAAATTGTGGCTTAAGCCAATTAGCCAATGCTATAACCAATTCAATGTTCTGTTGATAGATGCTGAAATTAATTACAATGGTCTCCTCAGCGGGCAAGAAAAACTAACTTGACCTTGGCCCTTACAACTAAATAGACTAGTTAGATCGTTGCATTAATCTGAATGTATAATTCAAGGAGATAAAGGCTTATATTCTGTCCAAGTCTACAATAAAATTATTTCGGAACCATTACGCAGAAAATGCAGCAACAGATTCATTGTATGAACCTGAGCTTCAAATTTCTTAGGAAGTTTTAACTTTGTGTAAGTTTTATCCAACTTCAGCATTCTCAACTAAAATCTAATTTCTCTTTGGTGAGTTGCTACCAAGATAAGATTGCAATAAGGGAAAGAAATTGACGTCTTCATCTTATATTTCCTCTTTTAAGTTTATTTCACATAACATAACTAAACGTAATGTGGTGTCTGTACAGCCTTAAATTCTCCATGCTATCAAACACCGCCCATGATTATTCATTTGATAAAAAATAACAATCAAACTAATTCTCTCTAGAAAGCTCTCTAATTCTTGCTGAAACTGCCTCAACAATCAGCTTATATAACAGCTGATAACAAACCCGGATTGCCCAGGATTCAGTCGTATGGATAACGGCTTTACACCTAACTTGATTCTCTTTTAAACATGTATTCTCAAGTTAGGGATGGCAATGGATTGGATCTGATCCAAGATCCACGTGATCCAAATCCAATCGGATCGGATTTGGGTCGGTTTAAAATGAATTTGGATCGGATTTGGATATTGAAGTGCGGATCTAAGACATATCTGGAGCAGGTCTGGATCTATCCTAATATCCAAATCCATATCCACATCCACCCATCTTTTAATTTAATTTTATTTTAAAAGTCTCTTAACAATTATAGAATTATAATGATAATAAATTTTATTCATAGCATATTAGTGGTATTTACCATGCATTTAAACTCTTAAAACTTAAAGATTAGTTTTGTAAATTTAAAGGCCAACCAGCCCCAAAACATGTACATGCAATATTCAAATTGCAAGTCAAGTAATACAACTTGGTAATTTATTTTACTATATTGGCCAAATAATTTTTAAGGAATATAGTTATTCATATATTTAGTCAAATATGACCATAATAAAAATAATAAAACACTCAATATAAATCATATTTAATTTATATATCATTATCTAATGTTGTACGAATGAGGGTGGGTGTGTGTGAATATTAGAATGATGAAGGAGACAATAGAATATTATATTGATCTTACTCCTGCAATTACTTTTGAAGAATATTTTATTATCTTTCTTATTTATTGTTTTGGTGTAAAAGTATAAACTACAATATTTATTATATTTTGAGATAAATTATATAATTTATTTGTTATCAAAACATTTTAGCCTTCAATTTTCATTCTAAAAAATTATTACTTTTTTATTGCTGAGTTTTAGAAATCATGACGGATCTAGAGTATATTTGGATTTTAATTTTTTTTCGGATTTGGAGTATATATAGATATTTATTTCTTTTTTGGATATGGACATGGAGTGAAAAATATGAATTCATGACGGATCTGGAGCAGATACGGATCTTGCTTTTTATTATGGATTTGGATCTGGAGCAGAGTAGATCCAACCCATATATGCCACATTGCCATCCCTATCTCAAGTGCGTCTCCTAAGCGTTGCTTAAAACGTCATCCCGTGTTGCCGTTTTAATGTTTAAGTAAGCCGCATGACCAGCCCGTGACAAATCGAAAACATAATTAATAAGCAAAACGGTCCCGTATAAATGCTTCAAGTTTTGAATTCATCATTTTAGTCCACATGTACAATTCAACTTTCTTCTTAATTTCTCAAATTCTTTCCTGCCTAGGATCCGAGGTTTACTTGGTCAAGATTCAAGTTTGCTTTCGCTGTTTGCTTTCGTCACCTTCTTTTCTTTTCAAGTTTAAAATATTTGTATTGACCTCTTTAAATTCATATTATTTAATAAGAAATCTTCTATTATGAACTTTCAATTTATTATTTTAAGTATAATTTATTATGTGTTAATTTACGAAATATCTCTTTTACTTTAGTATTTAGATTTGTGCATTAATAGTTAATTTGTTAATTATAATTATTAATTTTAGGTATAAGTTCATTTTTTATATATAATTGAATTAGATGGTGTAATACATATTATAATGTATTTTCGTTGGTTTAAGACTTGAAAAGCATTTATTTTATTTTACTGCAATAATTTTTATATGCATTATGGCAACCCCAAACCAAAATCCTAATTCAGTCCTTGTTTGCGCGTATGTGAGTTCTTGATACATATATGACTAATTCGTAAAGAGACTATTAGAAATCATGAGGATCTCATGAGGATATGATCAAGGATCATGTGAATTACCAGCCAAGATGAAGACGCTTCTCAATTAAGTCAATTAAGAGCCAAGATCTTCTCCATTATTTCATATTACACCTCATGGAATTGCTTGAATTGTATCATAACGCATCATGTGGAAATTTTGTTGCAGGATAGTGGTTATTTATAACGTATTATTACAAAAGATGTGTGGAAATTTCCTTAATTTTCACTTAATTTTTTTTAAGCAATGATTTTTACTTAATTTTTTTTTTAAAGCAATGATTTAACTTTTTTAGGGGGCCAGTTTGGTGTCCGGTTTCAGGGTATTTATAATTACTCTTTGGACCTTTGTCCTTGGCTTAGGCATCATGTTCCTCCTTATTGTAATTTCCTTCTCTTTTACATTTAGAAAGTAATTGTATGACTGTAAGAAAGAAAGTTATAAGGAAAGGAAATCATATTTTACATTATTTAAAAGAATAATTGATGTTATTGTGTCTTTAGTTAGAATAAAAAAAAGGATAGTCGAATCAGAGAATGACATATATATGTATTTTAATATGAGTGATGATAAAACCACAAATTTTTGTATAAATTAATGTGGCATTAATTCACTGGTTGAATGAAAATATAAAATAATAGAAATAAATCATGTGGGCCAAAAGATATTTAATTCAACAAATGAATTAATGTCATATCAGTTTGTACAAAATAAATTTGTACAAAAATTTGTGATTATGTCGTTACTCTTTTAATATATTAAATGACTCTATATATTGTATTGGACTGTGTCCCTTATTATTATAATAAATTATAAGACAAAACACACTATATTAGAGGTTATGTTTTTTTTTCCTTACTCATGATTTTAATATGGTTAGACATCTCTAATTGAAAAAGAAAATTTTAATATCTTTTAATTATTAAAAATTTAACTATTTCTCAAAAATTTAAGATCGTAAAAAGTTCCTTTTCCTGTATATAATTATTGCCAGATGTGGATGTCCGCATAAGTTCCAGTTGAAGAAAATGTTCATGGCATTGCAGTTTTCAATCAAAATAAAATAAAATCTATCATATCGGTAAAATAATTATCCACGCAAAAAATTTTCTACAGTGAAATTTAATATTATCAAAGAAAAATTCATTCTTCGGAATTTATTTTATTTTTAATTCAAATACACTAACTACCTAATTGCTCGCCACAAAAAAAAAAAGTTCGTTTAGGAACTCTGTTGAAGTTAAATCTGCTTATGATTTCATTGTCCCCGAAGGCACCTCATTACTCTTTCGACATTAAACTTAAAAAAGAAAAAAAGAATGTTATTTAATTATTGCAATGAGTTTTTTGTGAAAGTCTTAACGTCGTAAGAGTAAAAGAGTATTATGAAAACTGTAAAAAGAGTCCCACTTTAATTCCATTTTACAACTCACTTTTCTGCCAATAGAGCACGAGTGGACTGACCTGCCGCTGGTCTCACACAAGTCCTCCTTATGCAGAAATGTTGTGAGATTTCAACGATAACAAACTTTTTCTTTCGTTGCTGGAAGATCTCACAAGTTCATGTATACTCAAAACTTTTTATTTCCTCGTTCCTTTTTCATTAAGTTTCTGCACAAAGCACAATTGGATGTATGTTCAAAATAATTCTCCCATGTTCCGTTTTATTCATGGAACCAGCATCTTCAATATTTTCCTTATCACCTTATACACTTTAAAAGTTGAAAGAAAAAGATGCACATAAATTAACATATTTTAAAAAAGGAAAAATAACGAAAAGGATTATAAATTAAGGTTAGCATAAATAATGGCATGATTAATGGATGTGTGGATAGGTGTCCAACGTAATAATAGTTTAACTATTTTTATTATAATTGAAACAAAATTTCTGAATAATCGGGTTTATTAAATAATAATGAATTGACAAATCTAGGGTTTTGACCCCATTATATAATAACCCTAAATATTGTGAATTTATCAAAATATGTAAATTTGAAATATTATGTTATAATAAAATTCTCCTAATCTAAATAAGAAAAGAAAAACAGTGTTCAAATCCAAATTCTAGAAAAAAAAAAAGATAAAAATCCTACAAGAAATAAGAAAAATAAAAAATATTTTAAAATTAAAAAGTGACGAGGAAAGAAGTAGAATTTTTAGCTCGACCATGAGATAGAACTAAGCGAGTTGTTATGGGTTGGTTCATCTTATCGCAAGTTTTAAAACAGTATATTATACGCTAAAAACGGACATCTGTAGTACAAGTCATGGCCTCCAGAAAATACTCTGCTTTTAATACACAACAATCCTACATCACCTCTTCCCTTCCCTTACTCATAAGGCAAAAGATTCGAATATCCCATAATTATGGATGTATAATTAAAAAAAAAAATAAACCGATTATTTTTATTAAAAAAAAGAAGATAAAAGAGAACAAAATATGATGAAATAATTATAAAAATATTTGTCCTTTTTGTGAATTTTTAATTAATACATGTACAAATGATCATTTTTAATTAACTAGCATATAGACTCATAAATATGAATTAATACTTTTGTACATGCGTGGATTGCAGATAAGTGATACTTCAAATTAAGAGGAATACAAGTCAGGAGCCTGATAACAGCTACGGTAGATAAGCCTGCCCAGAAGTTGCAATTGAATGATGTAGTCCAACGATTGGGTGTGGCCTATCACTTCGAACAGGAGATAGAAGATGCATTAGAAAATATTTATCATGATAACTTTGACAATTGTTGATGCCAAAATCCATTGAGTCGGCTAGTGACTCGATCTCAGATCCCTGCATCATTTAGACTAATTAACTGATGTGTTTGCTTCCGGTGATTGACCAAATTATTTATCTAATAGACACGCCGTTCGTTGTTTGAAGGAAGAACCGATTAAGTATTTGTTTTGGGGCGCTTTAGAAATTTTTAGAATATCTAATGATGTATGTGTGTAAAACTAAATAACTAAATGAATTATTATAACTGTAAATAAAGGTATTTATAACGAGAAACTAGTCGGGAAAAAAAAAACCAATTTTACCTTTTCAGTTAATAATCTTTAAGAGCTAAAATGATCAATTTGACGGCTGCTGTATAAATTTTTGTTTTAAGTGAGTCGCGTACTTGTCAAACCCGCGCATGTAACACCTTTTGTACATTCCTCTTGTATTTTTCTGTAAGAGCCGAAAAAGAAGAAGAAGAAGAAGAAAAGTTTGATAGATTATGAACAGGTGAGGGGATGTGGTTGGTGGGTAGAAAACTAACACTCGTAGCTTGAAACCCATTAATCTAATTGCGTAATAATGTTGTATTATGTAGACATTTTATTTATTACAAACCAACGAATTTGACAATTTTAAAAGTAACTTGTTGGTATTGATATTTGTATTGAATTGTTATAAACATACCTTTAGCTTTTTCCCCTAAAGTCACATTTATCACAGATTTTAAGTAAATGTAATAGAAAAATCAAAATTGAGAAAGAAAGTTCAACCTCTCTTGGCTTGATTTTCTTTGGGTTTTTATAAACACCCCACACCCACGACCTTATATCGTGGCAATTATTGAATTAAATTCATATCCTAACTTTTTGGAGGTGATTTGTAGCGGTTATTTTGATTGAGTCATGCTTCCTGGTGACTTGGCCCAATGTCTCCTTAAACCCGTCTGCTTGAGGTCACCAAAATTGTCACATGGTCAAGATAGCTTGCTCAAGGTCACAAGATTTACCTCCTGGTCGAAATGATCTGCTCATGGTCTCAAGATTACCACCTGGTTGAGGTGGTCTACTCATAATCTCAAGATTACCACATGGTCGAGGTGGTATGCTCATGGTCTTAAGAATTACCACCTAATCGAAATGATCTGCTCATGGTCTCAAGATTACCATCTGATCGAGGTGGTCTGCTCGTCGTCTGAATATTACCACCTAGTCGATATGGTCTACTCAAGGTCACAAAAATTACCTTTTATTAGCCTATCAACCATTTGCTCACTTTTTATTTTTAGAGATCATGGTTACCCTATTTTATTCCCCAAACAACTCTCTTTAAGTGTTGTAATTCATGACGGCATGCTTCCTCAACAATTCTTTCCTTTTGAAAGTCTTTCCTTGCCTCTACTTCCACCTGTTCCATCACTCTTGGGTGTTTAAGCTTTTTTGACAGGGCGCATTCTATAAAAATGTCCTGAAATGGGATTATAATTTGAGTCATACATGTATATGTTGATGTAATTTATGAAAGTTTTTTAGAAACTAAAGCAAAGAAAGGTTGAAATGGCTCATAAACAGTATATTTTGTGGATCCTTGCTTTGAGTAATAATGAAATGGCAAGAATTGACATCCCCGAATTTTTTATCACCGTTAGATATAAGCCAGAAGCACTTTGGGTTGGGTTTTAGAGCCATGACAAGCAGCAAAACCAACCCAATCTAAATCTCGGCTTTAATCCTAGGCCCTTTCCGGTCCAATCAAATTTTAAACTGATTCCACACCTAAAAAGTGTCCCAATTTGGTTGGATTTAGGGATGACAAATTGATTTATATATTTATATATCCAATCTAATTGAATTAAATAATATCCATTCAAAATATTTTTGGATGTGAATATGGGTAATTTTAAAAAAATCTAATTAGATATTGGATAAATATAAATATTTAATAGATATCCAAAATCCAATTAATTTATATGAAAAAAACAAAAACAAATGTACTAAATTATTGTTGTTAGTTTTAGCAAGCGAAGGAGGCACAAACTCTTCAGCCATCGGATTCAGCTTCGAGAACAGCTCCTGTAACTCCCTCATGTCACGCTTGAAATCCCCTCCGCCGTTGGATCGTTGATTGTTCTGGTTGTACAATCCCTAATCGAGCAACATCACCATCGTTCCTCCGTTTTGCTTCGGATGATCCTGACCGTTTGATGCCGATATCGATCCCGCTGACGATACAACTGAATCTTGACTCGCTGATTCAACAACAACCATGGTTTCTTTTTTCCTTTCTTTTTTTCCTTCTTGTCCCTGGCTGACTCTCTCAAAAATCTTGAGTTTGGACTGATCAATAAACGAAATTAGTCGTAAGCTAAGCTGAAACTGAAATTCTTTCCATTGATGTAGAACAAAACGCAACTGGAGATGAATACGGAGAAAACAAAATGAAATTAATTAATTAAAAACTGAAAACAAAGTGGTGAAAGTAAAGAAAGTAAATTAATCAATTTCTTACAGCGAGTGAGTTGATAAAAATAAAATATTCATAGATATTTATATTTATATGAATAAAATTCATATTCATGTCCACTATTAAATACTGAATATAAATATATTCATCATGAATAATTATAAATTTATATTTAAATAAATATTATAATCCATCTATAATTAGATATTTGTCGTCCCTAGTCGGATTCCCATGCCCTATAACAGATGGGATTTTTCTGCCATCATGACTAAATGAGCAGGTAGTATACCTCCACTTTTTTTTTTTTTTTTTGCCAGCATGGTTTGAGATCATCTTAACTTAATTTACGTAGAATAAAGTTGCAACGCTAGTTTTATGCCCCACGTGCGTGCGCACGCAAATATAAAGTAATTTTATATTTTATTAAAGTAATAGATAAATTAAAAGAATAAAGATATCTACACTTTCAAGATTTGGAGAAATGGTTATAAAAACTCCTAAATTTTTAATATGAGACATTAAGACTCTTTTTTTTATCATAATACCTTTTAACTCTATGAACTTAAAAAAATGACCTCAAAATTTTATAATAAATAAAAATATGACATTAAAATAAATGTAATAATATATACATTTTAAAATAATTTTTTGAGAAGAAAAATAATTTTAATATTTTAATATTTTAAAATTTTAAAATATTTTACAATCTATTATACCTATTTTATTATAATAAAGTAATTTTAATAATAAATAGAAACATGATATTAAAGTAAATAAATTTAAAACTAAAATTATTTTGAATATTATGTAAAATATAATTTTAATATTCTGTTAACTGTAAAGCCTATTTAACTCAAAGATTTATTTAAAATCTTTATAATAAATACAATTATATTATTAAAATAAATATAATAATTTAAAATTTCAATTTTTTAAATGTAAAAAATAATTTAATATTATTAGTTTACTAGATTGATTATATTATTTATATTAAATTTGTATGAATTAAAAAATTTAAAGTCAATTTTCTAATTACTATATTGAAAGGGTATTATCATCAAAGAAAAGATGTTGGTGTGCATTTTTGAAAATTTGAGAGTTTTTGTAACCATTTTCTCAAATATTGGGGGTGTGGGTGTCTTTTTTTCTAAATTAAAAGATAAAAAATTTAAAGTATAAGATAATTTCATATTTTATTAAAGTAATAGATTAAAAGATAAAAAAAATATAAATTTTAATACATTGGAGTGTATGTTTATCATTTTCAGCTTGTCTCTTATTTTATTCAAGTAAGAGATTTTCTTATTATAAATTACTATATAAATAGAGTGAGCAACAAGTGAAAAGATAAAGGGCAAAGCACACTGCATTAAAATCTGAATTTTTTTTAACTTATTTCTGTCTATGATATAGTCACATTTTCTAATTAAAAAAATTATTTCACACACACAAATATAAATTTGTAATCATTATTTTTGGATGCACAAGTACGCACAAATTTTTAGAATGAGTACAAATTTTCGCAAATATCTCCTAGATAACGTGAAAAATATGCCCGCGACAATTTTTTTTAAATTTCTTAATTTTTAAAGGCGGCTGATTAAAGCCACTAGGCTTTAACTTAGTGGTTAGAACCCAAGCCTCACAATTATGAGGTCATGGGTTCGAGTTCTCACAACGTATTGTGGGGGTTAATTTCCTTCTTTAATTTGAGTGAAGGCAGTCCTCAATGGAGTGGACGTCCCTCGAATATTAGAGATGATTAAAATCTGGGTTGTGCTATATAAAATTTGTAAATTAGTTCCAATAATTATTTGATTGTTAATTAGTCTCAGTACCCGGGTTGTGCTATATAAGATTTGTAAATTATAGATTTGTAAATTAGTCCCCAGTATCTAGACTGTGCTATATAAAATTTATAAATTAGTCCCAATAATTATCTGATTAGAAATATTAATATAATAATCTCATTAAATATGAATTGTAATATGGGTTGAGCTATCTATAATCATGATTTGTAGAACAGAATTTGCATATGTCAGCGTGCTAAATAAGGTCATAAATCATTTCAGTCACTTCAGTAGTGTTTTATTACGTGATTCATTGTATTTTAAGATCCATTAAATTCAATTAGGTCATATGTCAGTTTAGTCACTGATTGTTTTCTTTTTTGAGGCTAAACTTAATTCAGTGAGTACGACTTTTGTTTCATTTTCGGACCTACTATTCTACAAATGACAAACCATCGGTGGACTAACCTGCCACCTCACACAAGTCCTTCTTGTACAGAAGTGTTATGGGATTTCAACAATAACAAACTTTTCTTTGGTTGCCGGGGCATCCTACGAGATCATGTATACTCAAAACTTTTTCTTTCTTATTCATTTTTCATTAATTTTATGCACAAAGCACAATTAATTGGATATATGTTCAAAATAATTCTTCCATATTCCATCTTATTCATCGAGCCAGCATCTTCAACATTTTTCTTCTTCGTCGCCTTATACGCTTTAAACTTTAAAGCAAAAGACCACATAAATTAACATATTAACAAAATTAAAAATAACAAAAAGGATTAATAGAAACATCTTCATATATTTTTGGAACTTGCCCACAAATCTTTTATGATCTCTAAGTACAAAATAAATTCAATTCGGCACCCAATAAAAGAGATGAAATTAAGGTTAGCATAAATAATGGTATGATTAATGGATGTGTTAGATAGTTGTCCAAATTCATAATGTTTAACTATTTTTCTAAATTATCCTTAATATTAAATTATATGAATGTTATTTTAGTACCATAATTTTTTAGTTAATATAGTGTTCAAAGTACATTTTAGAGTGCAGATAATCTCACTCGTAAATAAAATACACCAAAATTTAATAGTAAACTAACCAACGGAGCTCCTTAATTGAGTTAGTTGACAACTCTTCTCTCCCTTATTCATTAGATAGAGGATTCAAACCTTCCAATCTCTCAAAATTATAGAAGTACATTTAAAAAGAATAGTAAAATGATTATTTTTATTAAAAATTGCTTGTTATTGTTGATAGCATCGGCAGACCCACGAAGGGAACACTACGGATTAGAAAATATATTATATTACTGTTGTTGATAATAGCTAAAAATGTGGTTCACATACTATTTTTCTAAGATCCCTGGTGGTCCAAGTATTTTAAGGATTAGAATCGTGAAATTTGTTAAATGCACTTATAATGATGTTAATTTATTTGAAATAGAATTTTTGAAAAATTGGTTAAGAGAAGAAATTCTAATAAAAATCATATTCCCTTAAATATCATTGGAACTCTAAGTAAAATATTTTAATTAAGCCTCAATGATTCGTTTTTTTTTTTGTTTCATCTTCAAAATGAATTAGAGAATTTATTTGAGATAAGTCCTGCAGAAAGAAAATTTTTATATTTATGATATCATTGGAGTTATTAGAAACAACCCCCAATAAAATGTTTGGATAATTTGCTAACCAGAAATAGACTTTGGCTTTAAGAATAACTAAAATATATTTATTTAGTTAAAATAACTGAAATATTTTGCTTGGTACGGGTAATTAAAATAAGAGTAATGATACAACCACAAACTCTTGTACAAACTGACGTGACATTAATTCATTGGTTGAATGAAAATATAAAATAATAAAAACAAATCATGTGGGCCAAGTGATATTTAATTCAACAAATCTTATCATGTCACATCAGTTTGTACAAAATAAGTTTGTACAAGAGTTTGTGGCTATATCATTACTCTTAAAATAAATGTAAGTTAAATAATTATGGCCTTCTTGGAATATTATTATTGTGAAATTAAAAGAGAAATAGGTTTTCAAAATAATTTACGGTCGTTACGCTAAGTAGTTAGTTAATGTACGCACAATATCACAATATGCAAGTTGCATACGAAAGCTGAAAAATGATATGTATCCCTATCATCAATGAACCCCACCTCAATCTGATCAAGATAAATTTTTGTGGCCAATTTGTGATTAAGATAAAATTTAATATAACTTTATTACTATTTCAACTTTTATATATTTATTTTTGTATAGTTAGAGATACGGTTAGAGTTAACTCTCTATCATTACCTAAAAAAAAATTCTAAATTTAAAAATTTATGTAAAATGATCGCAGTCTCTTAGGTTACGTTTGGGATTGAGGTGCTGTACTTTTTAAACTACAGCTGCAGTGGAAAAAAAGCTATAAATATGAAACAAAAAATGAATAATATGTAGTAAATATAAATTTTAAATATTAATTTTGATAAAATTATTAAAGATACAATAGATTCTCCATTATACAAGTGAAAAATCATATCAACATAACTTTCAAGTTACAGCAGCTAGTGTTTACCAAATACTTTACTATTTGAAATATGTAGATTTTTAGCCTATCAGCCTAAAAATTTTGTAAATATTTTGTACTTTTGTGGATTTTTGAGTGTACTAATTAAATAATTGCACTAATTAAAAAGTGTGGTAAAATAATAATTTTTTACGATACCATAAAGAATGCGACTGTTTGGTCACTTTTTAATTATTTTACCACACTTTGCAATTCTTGAGTGAAAGTGTGGTACATTATTAACAATTGCACAGCTCCCATTCTTATATTTACCCCGATAATGAAAAAGTGCGGTACATTGAAGAAAAAATAATGAAATAGTCATAAATTATTGTAAATATTACTTTTATTCGTGATATAATATAGATAGTTGAACAATAAAATTATATATTTTTATTCGACTAATCATATTATGTTGATTAATTTATATAAAATAATTTATTCAAAATTTAAGTGTTTACGTAATATTACTAATGAAGAAATAAGAAAATGCAAATTAACAAACAAATCTGACAGTACTTGAACCGAATCCCGAATAAGAAATGTGTGTGTGACAAATTAACAACAAATCTAACACTTGAAGCACCACATGTCGTAAATTGGTTGTAGGACGCAGCATCAACTGGTACAGTTAATTAATTAAGGTGCCTGTTGATGCAAGATTCTGGTTGTTCGTTATGCGACCAGGACCTCTGCTCGATCAACTCTATCACGACCAGAATTTCTCCTCGTATGGCTCCTTTTCTCACTTCCCTGCGTTCACAGAAATAGGTCAGAGTGCGCCGGTTGTTTTCCCAGCGTAAACCCTCCGACGCTCAAGTCAGATAAGAAGGTTTTTTGGGAAGCTTTGGCCGTAAATCTAATGACCTTTATCTTTTAATCTCAGTATTAGAGCTCTCTTTTTTCTCTCTTTGAATAACAAAAAATCTAACCCTTTTACCTTCGCCGGCTACCTTTTTATAGGCCTCCTGAGGATTCAAACTGTCCCTCCATTTGCGCCCATTATTTCCCCACTATTGCAGTTGTGGGCGGTTGTGTGGCTTGCGTGGCTTTCGTGCCTTGAGTCTCGGGTTGGTGAACACGTCATTCCAACTGCCGTTGACCGGGTCTCCTCGGTTCGAGTTTTAACAGGAACGAGCACATTGCCTTCATCAGTAGGTTAGACTCGCGGATAGTGTGCTTGAACAGGAGCAGAGAGTTTCTGCTCCTGCTCCCCCGCTGCCGGGGTCTGCTCGTCTCTGCTGATCTTTGCCGAAGCACATCCCACTACCAGGTTCCTGCTAGTCATGTCTAGTCTCGTCGAAATACCCCCAAACACCGGTCCCCCAGTTTCTGGTGTTGGATAACGAAGTGAACCGACAGTAGAAACTCAACAGTTCTGGCTTGCGCTGGGTGGGAAAAGCTGCTAAGAGTCGTGTCGCATTTAATTGCGGATGAGGTGACGTGGGCGGAGATCTGACCCTCCGCTTGAATTTCAAACCAAGAGTCACAAACCCTCGGGATCTGGTGTCATTTAAATACTAGCAGCCCAAGAGTTTCTCCTCATTAGGATAACTCAAAAATTTTCTCACTCACAACATTCACCGTTTTCTCTGTTTCCCGGCGAACGAGTTTCGGCTTATATACCTCCACCCTTGATTCCCTCCGATTGAACCACTCTCTCCCACTAGGCCCTCCTCTCCGACGGCCGATTCCTCAGGTACTACCTCTATTTCTTCGGTCTTCAATAGTTGTAGATATCTCTCTTTTCTTTTTACTTGGTCTGGGTATTAGTCGGTGGTGGTGCTGGGGTTGTATATTAAGAAATGCCGAAGGGTAAAGAGAAGATCATTGAGATAGACGACGACGACGAGTTAGACTTCTTACCTAGTCTGCTCGCCGACGCTACCTTTGACCCTAGGATCCCTTTAGAACCTAGTAGCTCTGATATCGGAACTAGGGCTAGGAGAATGTCCCCAGAAACAACCTCCTCGAGCCGAAATAGCGGTGAAGTGGGACCATCCGGCTCGTCAGATACCCTAAGTGAGGAACAGAGAGGTGATTCGGGTGGGGAGCCCTTACCAGAAACACCACGACCAGAAATGAAAAGCATGGCAGGGGGTAGGGCTTTATCACAAAACTATGCCATTGACTTGGTCACTTGTACGACCACAGTAGATGAGCTCGCTGTCCTTAGGGATAGGTATGGGATTCCTGATGACATACCTCTTAGGATCCCGGGAAAGAAAGATACCCCTAGTCGGCCTCCTAAGGGTTATGTTACCTTATTTCTGGAGAGCTTTAAATATGGATTGAGGTACCCCCTACAGCCATACTTTGCTCGGATATTTAGCGGGTTAAACTTATCCCCTGGTCAGTTGAATCCCAATGGGTGGAGAGTGCTTTCTGGTCTGTTCGTTCTGTGGGATAGGTGTTGTCAAAGTGAGCCCACAGTTGACGATGTGAAGCACCTATATCAACTAAAGAGCAGCCCCAAAGATGCTGGCTGGTATTACTTCCAATCCAGCAGTAAGAGTAGGAAACCCGTAACTGAGCTTCCCACAGGAGGTGGTGGGACTTGGAAGAGGAAGTTCTTTTTTGCTGGGGGTCCCTGGGGTCAAATTGCACAGATTGATGGGAAAGACTATCGCGTCCCATCCTGATTCGTGGTCCCAGGTTGCCTGCTCGCTTTAGATGTCTTGACTCCATAGTAGCTCTTATTTTTATTGCTTTGATTCTAATCAATTGTCTGCTCGCGCTGCAGGTTCTTGGGGTGTTCATTTCCCACTTAAACCCGAGCCGCTCAAGCTAGTGGAATCTGTACTAGCCAATTCCTATTCCCACCGAGAGCTGCCGACTCTCGAGAACCTGGTCGCATCTGGTTTAGTAGCTACCGGCCACAAGATGGAAGATGCCGTGATTGCAGCTTTGACCAGGAAACGTACTCGTCCTCAGGTTTCCAAGAAGGGCAAGGATAAGGACGCTCCTACTGCGAAGCGAGCAAACGTCGTGGAGCAGGCTTCTCCCCTGAAGACCTTGCCGCCTCCTGCTGCTGCAGCCGGGGAGACTAGTGGAGCAACCGCTGATCCTGCTTCCTCTTCTGCTCCCAATAAGCCTACACCCCGCATTCCAAGCCATTTGGTCGCTTATATGAACGACCTCTCCAAACTTGTAAGCAAGAAGGATTTGGAGGAGTTTTCCAGCTTGGCCCTGCCCGACCTGATGGGTGCCATGCAGTTCAGCGCCATCCATCTTAGCTGCATGGCCACCTACTACAAGGCCAAGGCTAACCTCCATGACAAAAAGATGAAGGAAGATAATAAATGACAAAAAGATGAAGGAAGATAATAAGGCAGCGGTCACTAGAGCCGAAAAGGCCGAGAAGAAGGCGGAAGACTTGAATCTGAAGCTGCAAGAGAAAGAAACTCTTGCTTATGCTAATGCCGTCACTCTCGAGGAGGAGCTGACCAAGGTACAAGAGGAACTGCGAAGGCAGAAGGCTATGTATAAGGCTCAGCTCGAATCTCTCCAGGAGTCCCATCAGATCCAGATCGAGAACATGGAGAATGAAGCTGAACTCCGGTACAACCAGGGGCTTCGACACTCCTACCGCAGTATCATGGCTGTCCTTGGGAAGCAGCACCCAGATCTCAAAATGGATGACCTTGCAGCTGTTATTGCTCAGCACATGGATGAGGAGGAGGCGAAAGAGGATGCCGAGGAGGTGGAACCAATCGTGGTCGAGGAAAATTCCCCTCCTCGTGCTGACCCTGCTGTGGTTGATGAGGCGACTACCCCTCCTCTTACTGACCCTGCTGTGGTTGGTGAGGGGAGTACCCTTCCAGATGCAACTGGTGATACTCCTCCTGCACCTGACGTGGCCCAGCCCCCTGAAGAGACTGCTCGGCCTACTGACCTGCCCTCTGCTTAAATTTTGACTTGTGTTGTAATAATTCTTCTTTTTGGATGTTATATATAGCAGCTCCGCAACTTATTTTGAGCTTAATAAAATATGCTATTGCTTGCTTTCTCATATCAGAGTTGTGTGCTGTGAAATTTTCGTGCCTTATAAAATTTTTTTAACACTGTGACTGCTCTTTGAACATTGTAATTTACTTTGTTCATGCCTTAGTAAGATCTTGGATGCTTAGGATCCTGCTCGCCTTCGCTTGGTCGAGCAGATCCTGGCACGCTTGACTTCGGGTCTCGCCATAGACAGGCTTTGAGACTTGGTGAGCCTTTGCATGCCTTAGTAAAATCTTGGATGCTTAGGATCCTGCTCGCCTTCGCTTGGTCGAGCAGATCCTGGCACGCTCGGCTTCTGGTCTCGCCATAGACAGGCTTTGAGACTTGGTGAGCCTTTGCACTCCTTAAATAACTCTTGAAGCTTAGGACTCTGCTCGCCTTTGCTTGGTCGAGCAGATCCTGGCGTGCTTGGCTTCGGTCTCGCCATAAAATAGGCTTTGAGACTTGAGCCTTTACACGCCTTAGAGAAATCTTGGATGTTGAGGACTCTGCTCGCCTTCGCTTGGTCGAGCAGATCCTGGCATGCTTGGCTTCGGTCTCGCCATAAAACAGGCTTTGAGACTTGAGCCTTTACACGCCTTAGAGAAATCTTGGATGTTGAGGACTCTGCTCGCCTTCGCTTGGTCGAGCAGATCCTGGCATGCTTGGCTTCGGTCTCGCCATAAAACAGGCTTGGAGACTTGAGCCTTTACACGCCTTAGAGAAATCTTGGATGTTGAGGACTCTGCTCGCCTTCGCTTGGTCGAGCAGATCCTGGCATGCTTGGCTTCGGTCTCGCCATAAAACAGGCTTTGAGACTTGAGCCTTTACACGCCTTAGAGAAATCTTGGACAGTATAATAGACTGAATTTCCTCGTTCATTCATGTTTTATTACACTTGACTTACATGAAATCGCTTGACGTAAAGTAAATAAAACATAAAAGATAAAACCGTAATTGCGAACAGAAACAACTTTTGATATGCTTACAAGCCTTACTCGAACCAGCTTGTAAGCTCCAGGTCCAACTAGCTGCTTGACCCTATACGGCCCTTCCCAGTTTGGTCCGAGTACTCCTTGGGCCGAATCTTTCGTGTTCTGGTTCACTCTCCTCAGCACCCAATCTCCGACCTTGAACTGCCGTACATTCACCTTCTGGTTGTAATAGCGAGCAACCCTCTACTGGTAAATGTCTGTCCGCCTCAATGCCTGCTCCCTCTTCTCAGCTAGCAGATCCAGATTTAAGCATATCTGGTCATCGTTCTCTTGCTCGCTGAAGTGTTCTGTTCTATGCGTGGTTGTTCCTATCTCGGCTGGCACAACCGCTTCGTGTCCAAAGGCCAAGGCGAACGGAGTTTCCCCAGTTGCTGTCTTATGGGTTGTTCTGTATGCCCATAACACCCCTGGTAATTCATCCACCCAAGCTCCCTTCTTTGCTCTAAGCCTGGTTTTAATGAGCCTCTTGATCGTCTTGTTGGCTGCTTCTACTTGCCCATTGGACTGTGGGTGAGCAGGCGAGCAATACTTCAACTCTATCCCGAGGTTCTGGCAGAAATATCTGAAGCTGTGATTATCGAACTGCCTGCCATTATCCGTTACCAGGGCATACGGGATCCCATATCGGCAGACCAGATTTCTCCACACGAAGTCAGTAGTCTTTTTTTCCGTGATGCTGCTGAGGGCTTCTACCTCTATCCATTTTGTAAAATAGTCAATCGCGACTATTGCATGCGTTGCTGCTTCTCTTCCCTTCGGTAACGGGCCGATCAGATCTATCCCCCACTTCGCGAACGGCCAAGGGGATGCCATGGAAGTGAGCTTCTTTGCTAGTTGGTGGGAGAAGCTTGCAAAATTTTGGCAACTCACACAGCTCCTGGTCTTCTCCTGTGCATCCTGATGCATCGTCAGCCAGAAATACCCCTGCCTTAAGACCTTATGGGCCAGGGATCTCCCCCCTGAGTGGTTCCCGCAAATCCCCTCGTGTACTTCACTCATCACATAATCCGCGTCATCCTCATCCAGACATCGAAGGAACGGGAGTGTATATCCTCGTCGGTACAACACCCCCTCAATCATTGTGTACCTTGAGGCCTGGGCTCTGATCTTCCGAGCTCGCAGCTTGTCTGGTGGTAATATCCCATCTCTAAGATATGATATCAAGGGGTCCATCCACGAGCTTTTTTGCTCTAACCTCAACACTTCCAAATTCTGCTCGATGCTCGGGCTGGAATTAACCTCCAGAGGGATCGACTTTGGCATTTTTGGGTCTGCTACTGCTGCCATCCGGGCCAAGATGTCTGCTCGGCTGTTTTGCTCCCTCGGAATCTGTATCACCTCTACTGCTTTAAATTTTCTCATCATCCGCCTGACAACCCTCAGATACTGCTCCATCTTCTCCTCTCTAGGCTGAAACCTTTCACTGACATGGTTTGCCACCAGCTGGGAATCAGTCTTGATCTTCACTTTCTCTGCCTTCACGGCCTTGGCCAACTCCAACCCGGCTATCAAGGCCTCATACTCTGCCTGGTTGTTCGTAGCTGCAAATTCAAACTTCACAACGTAAGAAATCTCCTCCCCTTCTGGTCCTTCCATGACAATTCCAGCTCCTGATCCCTGCTCCCCTGATGACCCATCTACAGATATTTGCCATACTTGAGTTTTATCAGTGTCTGTAGCATTATCCGGTTGGTCCAAAGACACTTCCGACTCTGTAAATTCTGCTACGAAATCAGCCATTGCTTGTGCCTTAATCGCTGCTCGGGGCTTGTAGTCAATGTCAAACTCACTCAGCTCAATAGCCCACTTCACGAGTCGACCAGAGGAATCTGGCTTATGTAGAGTTTGACGCAACGGCTGATTTGTTACCACAGAGACAGAGAATGCTTGAAAATACGGTCTCAACTTGCGAGCAGCGACTACAAGAGCAAGCGCCCACTTCTCCAACAGTAGATACCGGGTCTCTGCGTCGAGCAGGGCCTTGCTGGTGTAGTATATCGGGTACTGGACTCCATCTTCTACTCTTACAAGAACAGAACTTGTGGCATGGTCTGATACTGCCAAGTACAACGACAACTTGTCCCCATCTCTTGGTGTGGACAGCAAGGGTGCTTGCTGCAAGTATAGCTTCAGGTTCTGGAATGCCTCTTCGCACTCTGGGGTCCACTCTGTCTTCTTTCCCCTCCTTATAACTTGAAAAAATGGCTGGCACTTATCTGTAGCCTTGGATATAAATCGACTCAAAGCCGCCAACCTTCCCGTGAGGCTCTACATCTCCTTGAGGTTACGAGGAGACTTCATCTGGATGATCGCTTGGATTTTCTCGGGATTTGTCTCGATCCCCCTATGACTGACCATAAACCCGAGGAATTTCCCTGACTCGACCCCAAAAGCGCATTTCTCCGGGTTGAGCTTCATCCTGTACTTCCTCAAAAGCGAGAATGTTTCCTCGAGGTGCTCTACATGCTCTTTAGGGATCTTGGACTTGGTAATCATATCGTCCACGTACACCTCCATTGTCCTCCCAATTAGCGGCTTGAAGATCCTGTTTACCAGCCTCTGGTATGTAGCACCCGCATTTTTCAAACCGAATGGCATCACCTTGTAGCAGAACAGACCCTGGCTAGTGATAAATGCCGTGCTTTCCTCGTCCTGCTCAAACATGGGGATTTGGTTATACCCCGAGAAAGCATCCATGAAGCTGAGCAGGCTATATCCAGTTGTTGAGTCTACAAGCTGGTCGATATTCGGCAAAGGAAAACTGTCTTTTGGGCATGCTTTGTTCAGGTCCGTGAAGTCCACACACATCCTCCATTTGCCATTAGCCTTCTTTACCAACACCACGTTGGATATCCACTCGGGATAGTTGACTTCCCGAATGAACCCTGCTTTCAAGAGCTTGTCTACTTCGCCATTTATCGCCTCGTATCTTTCCTGATTGAAGCACCTTCTCTTCTGCCTAACTGCCCGAGCCCCTTTCTTTATTGCCAATTTATGACAAGCCACCTCAGGATTGATCCCCGCATGTCTTCATGTGTCCATGCAAAGACATCTGCATGAGCCCGTAGGCACTGCACCAACTCCTTTTTCTGCTCCCCCTTTAACCTCGACCCAATTCTGATCGTTTTGCCCGAATTCTCTGGTCCCAAAGTTACTGTCTCCAATTCCTCGACAGGCTCTTGTCTGCCTTTCTTACTCTCCACTCGGTTATCAAGGGACGTTATCTGCATGGCTTCCCTTGCCGCTGAGGAGTAACAGCTCCGTGCGATTCTCTAGTCTCCTCGTACCACTCCCACAAGCCCATTTACCCGGTACTTCAGGGCCAGGTAATGGTTGGACAACACCGCCTTACTCATCCTCAGAAACGGCCGGCCTAAGATCATCTGGTAAGGACCTTCCTCATCCACCACCACAAAGTCCAGCATCGTTGTCATCTCTGTCGGGGAGTTCCCAATCGTGACCGGCAGCTCGACCATGCCCAGAGGGACCAGCTTTCCTCCTCCAAACCCCTTTAGGGAAGTATTGGTGTATTCCAGCTTTAGATATGCTAATCCCATCTCCTCCAGAGTCGACTTGAATAGCACATCCACTGAGCTCCCTGTGTCCACCAATATCCGATCAAACCTCTTGCTCGCAACAGTGGCTTTGATGACCAGAGCATCCTCGTGGGGGTATAAAATCCCTTCTTCATCCTCATCAGTCCACATGATCGGGACCTGCCTGACTCTTGCCCGTTTAGCTGCCGGGGTGTTGAAGAATACTTCCTTACTAGTCATGGCGTATCTAGCATAGTTTTTCCTTGCCCTGTTGGAATCTCCGGCCAATGTCGGGCCCCCAGCAATCACCCTTACATGAGGCTGCTCGCGCCTCAAACTTCCACCACTTTGCTCCCCTTCATCTGTCGAAGTCAACATCGGAAAAGCCCCATCTATAAATTCATCCAGGTAGCGATTTCTCACCAAATCCTCAACCTGGGTCTTAAGATCTCTGCATTCTGCAGTGGTATGGCCATGAGTCTCATGGAATTTGCAATAGCACCCCCTATCTCTTCTACTGGCTAGCCTTGTTATTGGGGCAGGGGGGTACAACAACCCGCGGTTCCTTATGGCCTCGTATACCTCGTCCAAGGGCATCTTCAAAGAAGTGTATCGCCCATAATCCTGGTTCTGGTCGACCATATGCACTGCCCTTTCTCTATGTACGCTGTTCTGGGCTGAAGGTGGTGGCAACGCTTCTGGTCTGCTCCCCCTACTATCGTGGGAATGTGGGTGATGACCACCATATGCCGGGTCGTGTCTTTTCCAAGGCTCCCTAGTTGGTGAGCGAGGAGGTGGTGCCCTGCTGCACTGGTACTGTGGTGGCCTCTGATGAGGCTGGTAAGTAGCTATCCGACCTGCTGCACTACTACCTGAGGCCTGGTGGTCCCTTCTTCTGATCGGCCCACTTCCGGGTAATGCCTTCTTCTCTTTTCTCCCCAGCCCTTCTAGCTGGTCCGTTTTAATTCTTGCGGCCTTTTCCTCCTCGATCTCTATATCCCGCTTTGTCTGCTCGTATGCGGCCGCATATGTCTGAATGATTGGGCTTCTCAAGTTATACCACAGCCTTCCTATTCTCACCCCCTCTTTCAGTCCCCTTAACGCCTGAGGGTGGTTGAAGGCGCCCAAATCGAGGACAGCCCGGTGATACCTCTTGATGAAGCCCCGCAGGGTTTCTTGCTCCCCCTGCTTCATACTCTTCAACTCCATCATGTCATCCTCTGGTGTCATTGCCCCTCGGAACTGCTTTGCGAATTCCTGGCACATCTGCTCAAAGGTTCTAATGCTCCCTCGAGGAAGCTTCCTGTACCACTCGCGTGCACGTCCCTCCAAGGATAACGGGAACACCCTGCACCTTTGGGCTTGAGATAACCCTTGCACCCCTGTTATGTCGTTGAAGCGCTCAATGTGCACCAACGGGTCAGTTCGCCCCGAGTATCTAAGGTCTGGGAGGCGGAAGTCTCTCGGGATGACTGCCCTCATGATCTCTACTGCGAGTGGTGATTCCCCATCTAACATTATTCTCCAACCAGGAGCCCTGCTCCTTCCTTGCATGTCATCGATCACCTGCGCTAGTCTGCGCACCTCCTCCTCTAGCTGCACTGCTCGACCAGGATCTGGAGCTGCAACCTCATTCCGCTCCTGGTCGACATCATGCAGATGTTGTCGGAGCTCTGTCTCCTCTGCATCCGCCATCCCAGCTCCCTCACCACAATTCGGTCTCGCTGGAGAGTACTCTTCCCCTCTATGAGCATCTCCCCGCCGAGGGACGTTACCTCCCTCATTATCAAATCTCCTGGTAGCTTCACTCCGCCTTGTACCATCATGACCTGGTGTCACTCTACCAGCTCCCACCCTTTCTTCCTGGATCTCCCTTCGCTCACCACGCAACTCATGCAGGATGGTTGTTAGGGTCTCCATCTGTCTCTCCATCCTTTCCATCCTATCGAACATGGCCCTTTCCCGCGCTTCGCTGGCTATCTCTCTCAGCGTCACGGAATCATTCAACCTCTCGTCACCCCCTTGTGCACTACCCCCACCGGTCTCCATTGTTTCTTCACAGACTTTTCGTTCAAGTCCCCACAGACGGCGCCAAAATGTTGATGCAAGATTCTGGTTGTTCGTTATGCGACCAGGACCTCTGCTCGATCAACTCTATCACGACTATAATTTCTCCTCGTATGGCTCCTTTTCTCAGTTCCCTGCGTTCATAGAAACAGGTCAGAGTGCACCGGTTGTTTTCCCGGCGTAAACCCTCCGACGCTCAAGTCAGATAAGAAGGTTTTTTGGGAAGCTTTGGCCGTAAATCTAATGACCTTTATCTTTTAATCTCGGTATTAGAGCTCTCTTTTTTCTCTCTTTGAATAACAAAAAATCTAACCCTTTTACCTTCGCCGGCTACCTTTTTATAGGCCTCCTGAGGATTCAAACTGTCCCTCCATTTGCGCCCATTATTTCCCCACTACTGCAGTTGTGGGCGGTTGTGTGGCTTGCGTGGCTTTCGTGCCTTGAGTCTCGGGTTGGTGAACACGTCATTCCAACTGCCGTTGACCGGGTCTCCTCGGTTCGAGTTTTAACAGGAACGAGCACATTGCCTTCATCAGCAGGTTAGACTCGCGGATAGTGTGCTTGAGCAGGAGCAGAGAGTTTCTGCTCCTGCTCCCCCGCTGCCGGGGTCTGCTCGTCTCTGCTGATCTTTGCCGAAGCACATCCCACTACCAGGTTCCTGCTAGTCATGTCTAGTCTCGTCGAAATACCCCCAAACAGTGCCAATTAATTGAAAGGCTACGCGGCAGTGGGTTCTGATGGGGGGTGGGACTGGGGTGTCGTCAATTAAGTACAAGTTCGATTTTGGGGTTGGGATATTCCTTGGAGTCCCATCATGATTAATTATGGGATTACGCTTTGATATATTTGTTTATATGCAAAGTTAAGTTTATGCACGCTTTCATGGTTATAAAAATAATTATGTAGATTTTAATTGCAGGCAAGGTAAGTGAGAGTGAGATAAAGAAATAAAAGTTTTGTTTGGAATTAAGGTGCTGTAATTTTTAAAGTATAGCTGCTGTGAAAAAAAACGCACTTTGGATGATATTGGGCATAGCCTCAACAACTTTATATGTATTTTCAATACATATAATTTTTTTTTTAACATTTGAGATCTTTAACCCATTCAATTCCTTCGTCTTTCTTCTTCTTCTTCTTCTTCTTGATGTCACGTTCACTTTTTTTTTTTTCTTTTTTTGGAAAAAAAATCAATACCGATTGCAAGTTGTTTCAGTATTGAACATCTTTATTAAATTAAACGAAAGCAGATTATCTTAAAATTGTGTTAAAAATTTTATTTACAACATGATTTGACCATTATTTTAAGTATTTCTTTGGGCGTGTTGAGATGGTATTTTGAATAAATAAAGATAGTTAATTTAAATAATTTTTTTAAGAGTGTATAAAGTAGAACTTAATTGTTTAAATTTAATAAATGAATATATAGAATAATAGGGTGTTCAAAATATACTTTTAATATATAACCCCAACCGTTAGGTAATCAAACAGAAACAAATAAAATGAATACAATATTTGAATTAAAAATTTTATTGAATCTTTGACTGTTCAAATTGATGAATTAAAAATTGTATCCATCATTTCACTTACCAAACTTTAACTTACAATAATCAAAACTCGTTTTGTAAATTTAAATGGATTGGACATCGTTTTCAGTAGCTATCCCTTCGTTCGATGCATTTGTTCTGTATTCTCACAATATTATCTCAATTTTTATGCAAAAAAATTATTAAATATAAAATTATCCATCGTATGAAAAATATATCTATTGTGACCAATATAATATAATTACTCTGAATACCTAAATAATACACCCATTATTTTAAATGTAATTCTCTTACTTTAAACTTTTATTTTCACATCTGAAACAAATTTAAAAGATTTTAACTATAATCATTTGATGCTTTTGATTTTTCAAAAACTAAATTAATAAAAGTACCATAAACATGGTCTGTTTTGCTTCACGATAAAAAATAATTAAAGAATTAAAAGAATATTTTTGGCCTTTTGAATTAAAAATAAAAAAATAAAAGATCTTAAACCCATTTATGTTTTTCGTCTTTCTTGTTCTTCTTGGAGTCACATTCACTTTTTTTCTTTTTTCTTTTTCTTTTGGGGAAAAAATAAATATTGATTGCAAGTTCTTTCAATATTGAACATATTTATTAAATTAAACAAAAGCAAATTATCTTAAAACTGTGTTAAAAAATTTGTCTACAACTTGATTTGACCATTACTAAGTATCTTTAAGAATTTTTTTGGATGTGTTAGAGTAAATTTATTGGTGTTTTAAGTAAATAAAGAAAATTAATTCAAATGATTTGAATAAGTTTTTTTTTTAATTTTTTAAGAGTCTATAAAGTAAAGCTTCATTGTTTAAATTTAGTAGATGGGTATACATAATAATAGAGTGTTCAAAATAATTTTTATAGTGTAATAACCTAACCATTAAATAATAATAAAAACAAATAAAATGAATAAAATATTTGAATTAAAAATTTTGTTGATTCTTTGACTTTCCAAAATTGATGAAATAAAAACTATATCCAATTATCTGACTTGCCAAATTGATTAATTAGAAATTGTACCCATCATTTGACTTGCCAAATTTTAACTTGCAATAATTAAAACTCATTTTGTAAATTTAAATGAATTGCGCATGTTATTATTCAGTGGAAGTTGGACATTGTTTTCAGTAACTATCACTTTGATAAGATTTGTTCTATATTCTCACAAAATTCTCTCAATTTCCATGCAAATTTTCTTGGTGCACAGTCGTTCAACACTTCAAATTTCCACAGCTGACAGTGAGTCTTTTACTACTAGAACAATTGCACTGATTGACAATTTCGTTAATTTAATTTTTTCGATCATTTCCTTACAAATATGAGCATTCAAATTATGAGCATTTCCTTACAAATAAAACCAATTAAAAAGTGGTGTTGTTTCATGTTGTAATATATATTGCCAAAATTATTAATAAGTAGGCTACTTATTATAGGGTTGCGCTTGGCATGTCATAATTGCACCTTGCACCACACTTTCACATGCCACAAAAAAACAATATTATTTTTTCTTCAATGTACCACACTTTTTAATTAGAGGAAATTATTATCGGGGTACACGGTACAGCTATGGAGTCATTAAACGATACTTAGAGTGTTTCATGATCATGGTAAATTTATGTAAAATGATCGCAGTCTCTTAGGTTGCGTTTGGGATTGAGGTGCTGTACTTTTTAAACTATAGCTGTAGTGGAAAAAAAGCTATAAATATGAAACAAAAAATGAATAATATGTAGTAAATATAAATTTTAAATAATAATTTTGATAAAATTATTAAAGATACAATAGATTCTCCATTATACAAGTGAAAAATCATATCAACATAACTTTCAAGTTACAGCAGCTAGTGTTTACTAAATACTTTATTATTGTATCTTTTAAACTGCAGCTGTCTAACTTAATCTCAAACACACCCATAATATGTTGAGATAACGGTCAAAGAGTATTTTATCATATGGTTTAATAATGCATCCCCCAATCAGATCCATTGACTTTTTTAATATTAAATTTAATGATCCCAACGAAGGATCACTACTGAGCACATGACAAAGTACCAGCGAAAGTGTTCCACTGCCTCATCATTTCTCTCTATATATAGAGCATTTGTGTCTTGAGGTTTTTGGGACTCCTACTCTTAAAAACAAACTATATAGTTGTATTTGGTTTGTCTGAAACGGAATGAAAGATATGTCTATTCCACTTCTAGCAGCAGTTTCCAGTTCAACTGAAGAAACTGTTCGTCCCATTGCAGATTTTCATCCTACTTTATGGGGAAACCATTTCCTGAAATCCGCTGCCGATGTCGAGGTAATTAAAATATTGCAATATCAAAATATCTCATTAATTATCAGAGAAGCAAGCCCAATCGATGTACAATCATATGTCATATGTAATCGTTTGTTAGACATACGTAATGCATTAATATTAAGTAATTTCTTGCGTTTGCAGACAATTGACGCTGCAACTCAAGAACAGCACGCAGCACTGAAGCAAGAGGTCAGGAGGATGATAACCACTACTTCCAATAAGCTTGCCCATAAACTACACATGATTGATGCAGTACAACGATTAGGTGTCGCTTATCATTTTGAAAAAGAGATTGAAGATGAATTGGGAAAGGTATCTCATGATCTTGACAGTGATGATCTATACGTTGTTTCTCTTCGCTTTCGACTTTTTAGGCAGCAAGGAGTTAAGATTTCATGTGGTATGTAATAGTTTTTCATTTTGTTGATTAAACTATTTATGTTAATTACTAGATTATTGTTAATTATCAAACTAAATTTAAGCGTGTACACTAATCGAGACTAGCTCGCCTTTAATTCTTTTGAATATGGTCATCAGATGTGTTTGAGAAGTTCAAAGATGATGAAGGTAAATTCAAGGAATCATTGATCAACGATATACGAGGCGTGTTGAGTTTGTACGAGGCAGCATACCTAGCAATTCGGGGAGAAGACATTTTAGATGAAGCCATTGTTTTCACTACCACTCACCTTAAGTCAATAATATCTATATCTGATCATTCTCATGTAAACTCTAATCTTGCTGAAAAAATACGTCATTCTCTGCAAATTCCTCTCCGTAAAGCAGCAGCAAGGTTAGAGGCAAGGTATTTTTTGGATATCTATTCAAGAGATGATTTGCATGATGAAACTTTGCTCAAGTTTGCAAAGTTAGACTTTAATATATTACAAGCAGCACACCAGAAGGAAGCAAGTATCATGACCAGGTAACTTCAGATATATATTCTTTCAACGTGGAAAAGCCTATTATTGGTGTTGTTTTGAAATGGGAGATTGTCACTTTCCCTAAAAAAGAGAAATCATATTTACCAGTTGCCCCCTTGTATAATCAAAGACTCAACGCAAAATATCTTATAATAGTTAATTATTTATTTATTAACACCCAAACCAAGATCTTTAGTTTGCAGTAAAATTTTTATGTATTCTAGATTTTTCAACAGTGGTAGTGGTTGTAGTTTTTGTATATTATGTGCTTGTTGCTAATAATAATAATAAGTTATAGTGTTTGGAGGATAATGTGTATAATGAAAGAGTAATGATACAATTAAAATTTTTTTAAGAACGGATGTGATATAAATTTATAAATTAGATGAAAATACAAAATAATAAAAATTAATCAAGTAAATTTCTCTCTCTCTCTCCTTTAATGAAACAAATTTTCAAAATATAATATGGTAGATTTTCAACTTCTCTTAACTCTTTAAAACTTTTAACTTTTGTCATTTATCCCTCGAGTTTTCATAATTCCTTGCTACCTCCTTAAAAGATGAAACCAAATTGTGTTCTTCTTTGTATTTCTTATATACTACAGAAATAACGATTGTTATAGTGACAACTTTATAATGTAGCAAAATATCTATATAATTAGATTTAAAATTGAATTTCAGGTGGTGGAGCGATTTAGGCTTCCCTAAAAAGGTGCCTTATGCAAGAGATAGAATAGTAGAGGCATATATCTGGATGTTGCTGGGAGTGTCCTATGAGCCCAATTTGGCATTTGGTAGAATTTTTGCATCTAAAGTGATATGCATGATAACCATAATAGACGACACATTTGATGCTTACGGTACTTTTGAAGAGCTCACACTTTTTACTGAAGCAGTCACAAGGTTATAAAACCATATACATCCTTATATAGCTGTTGTAAAGTTGCATTATCTGTATTCTATAGGTTACAATAACCTAAATAATGGGGACATCATGAGTGACTATTAGGGTTGCTGCATATTATACATGATGCAACTTAGCAAGACCCCGTGCCTATAGAATAAAAGATTATTATCCTTTCATTACTTCAAGAATTATAAAATATCAAATAAGTACAATAAGTATTGTTCCCCATCATTTTACTACTATAACTTTGTAAAACCTTTTATTTTACTACTTTTCTGTTAGAATCGTTAGCTTACTAATAAAATATTAATTTTGCCCCTTAAGATAAAACGCACAAAAGAGGTATCCAATAGTATACATAAAATTATGAATAGTAGATTTAAACATGAATTGTTAAATAATAGTTTTAACTTTTAACCATAATTTTTTTAATAACCCTTGATTTATTGCGACCATAAAAGTAGTGAATTGACAAAAATAGCATTGGAAATTTTTGCCCAAAAAAACTGACAATCTATTCTAGAAGAAAAAAAATTAAATATGGAAGTGTTGATTATGTAAATAAGCTTTAAGTGTTTTTTTAAAGAATAAATTGTGTTTTTTTTAAGAAAAATATCCAGGAGTATTTTGTTAATGACCATTTTTATGGTTACGATAAATTTAGGGTTATTCATAAAGTCATGGTTAAAACCATTATTTTATAGTTAAAGGACATGCCAATAATTTTTGTCTATTATTTAATACCCCTATTTGTGTATTTTATCATAAAAGGAAAAATTGATATTTTACTAATCAACTAATGATTTTAACGGAAATTAAAAGTAGTAAAATGATAGAAGATAATACTTCTTATAGTCATATGATATTTTACAACTCTTGAAGTAGTGAAACAATAATAACCCTATAATGTAATTCTTTGATTGGATATTTAATTCATAATATACTTTTATTAGAAACAAATTAATTGTATCGCTTATATATTTTCTTAAGAACGAGCAAATATAACGATTATATTTGATTTTTTCAGATGGGACATTGACCTCATAGATACACTGCCAGAATACATGAAATTTATTTTCAAGGCACTCTTAGATATTTATAGAGAAGCTGAGGAAGAATTGGCAAAGGAAGGAAGATCGTACGGCATACCATATGCAAAACAGATAGTAAGCAGTTACTTTATTAATAATCAATTTCATGTTATATGATTTTGCAAGGTGATTATTTTTGACTTGGGTTATGTTGCTCAGATGCAAGAATTAATTATATTGTACTTTACCCAAGCCAAGTGGTTATATAAAGGTTATGTTCCAAGCTTCGATGAATACAAATCAGTTGCATTAAGAAGTATCGGTTTTTTTCCGATAGCGGTCGCTTCCTTCGTTGATTTGGGTGATTTTATTGCAACGAAGGACAATTTTGAATGCATTCTTAAAAATGCTAAGAGTGTTAAAGCGACAGAAACCATTGTCAGGTTCATGGATGACATAGCAGGTTATAAGGTAAATAATACTCTTCATTCTACATTATAATTCAATGTAATAAGACTATTTTCACCAGTAATCTCGAAGCGAAATATTGTAACGTATCTTAAGACGTGTCACCATAGTATACAATTTCTTTATCTATTTTAAAGGTAGAGATGTGGGTGAAGCCCACATCAATTTTTCTAACACCTAGCTTCTCCAGATTCAAACTTAGAAATTGTCAATAAAATAAAGATTGTTGAAAACCATTCGGCCTTTGCGGCTGCATTTCTTTTCAATTCTCTTTAGCACATAACAACACATAACATAACATATATGTCCAAGGAAAAAAACAAAATTAGCTAGCTGATGATTTTTTTTTTTTTGGGTTCTCTTATAACCAATTCATATGCATCCGTGATGTAGTTTGAGCAAAAGAGAGCACATATTCCCTCAGCAGTTCAGTGCTACAAGAATCAACATGGTGCCTCCGAGGAAGAGGCGGTTAAAGAGTTGTTGTTAGAAGTTGCTGACAGTTGGAAAGATATAAATGAGGAGCTTCTCAACCCAACGACTGTCCCGTTACCTATGCTTCAGCGCATTCTTTATTTCGCACGCTCAGGCCATTTGATGTACGACGATGGTCATGATCGCTTCACCCATTCGTTGATGATGAAACGCCAAGTTGCCTTGTTGCTGACGGAACCCCTTGCGATCTGAAGATTAACGTCATGCTATTGATTTTCCATCGGGTATATTTGAGCAGTTGTAATAAATGAAGGTCGCGCTGGCTATTTAGCTATCTACTCATGCCTAGCTAGAAAATGTATCGCCAAAGAACTGTAGTCCCTCTAGTTTAAAAGTTAATAATAAAGCATTTTTTTTTATTATTTTATAATTATTTTCTTATAATAAATATACAGTAAAACTTATATACAGTCGTATTATTAGGACTAAAGAAATTTATTCTTATAAAGAACTTATAACTCAATAAAAGTACAATACAAAAATTTTATTTTTGCACTACTAAAAGAATACGTTTTTATCACACAAATGTTTTTAATATATCATTATGTCATGAAAATATCATTAAAATATGACACTTTCCTAATGTATAATGTTTTTGTCATTATTTAGTGATAGATTTTTTACTGATACATATACGATATGAAATTATGATGGCTATATGTCATGTAATATTTTTTTAAATAAATTTAATTACAAAAATACTACTCTCAAATGACAACGTTTTAGATTTTGTTTTATTAAATATAATTTATTTTGAATTACTAACAACACGTGAAATAGTGCCATTTATTGATAATTTAAATTATTTGATTACTTTAATTACAAAATTGCCATTGTTAATATTTAAATTATTCTTAAAAATTAAAAATAACAAAAACGATGTCGTCTGGTTGCTGTAAATATATTAAACTAACAAATCAACACCTAGCAAATTTCCAGAAGTGATAAACGAATTGAACCTTAATGTTACGGACCGCCCAAATCACTAGCCCAATTGCCCACAATTTCGGGCTAGAGAGCCAACACAAGGCCAAGAGTGCTAGCTTGGCCTAATTCCGGAAAGTTCTAGGCAACTCTAGCACATGTGAGCTTGTAAATACTCTAGAATTCTCCATAGAATTCCAGCACATGTAAATATCTAGAATTCTAGGCACATTGTAGAATTCTCTAGAATCTCTAGAGCTTGGCAAGCCTCCCCTATAAATATGGGATGGCATTAGGCATTTGAATCCAACAAATACTACAACAAGCTTTGTAAGCAACTCAAGTATTGTAATTCTCTCTTTGTGCAAAACAAGTTTCTTATTCGGCTCCATTGCTCTCTTCTCTAGTTCGAGAAGCTCTAGGCTTACTTAGCAACATTCGGCAAAGTTGTCTAAGTGCCGCACGGGTTAGCTGCGCAAAATACTCATCCCGTGACAAGTGGTATCAGAGCTAAGGTTTGCACGCACGCAAGTTAGCTCACAAGCAATGGCCAACCCTTCGAACGTAGCACAGGAGGGTGTTGTTGGTGTGGATGTTCCACCGGAACCAAGTCGCGGCCGAGAGGGAGAACGTGCCCAAGGCAAGACTCGTGGCAAGTCCAAGGCCCCATCCGTGGATGCGTTGGAGCCTCGTGTGACTACTCTCGAAATCGCTTTGTCAGCCGCTCAAGATAGCCTCGAGGGATTGGAGGAAAGAGTGGACGGTCTCGAGGGAGAATACGCTGAGTTCACGGTAGCAACAAAGGCTCTCATCCAAGAGCAAGCGAACACTCTCCGAGGTGAGTTTCGTTCTTTTCATGATGAGTTGCTCAAACTTCATAGTTTTGTTCAGGACGAACTATGCGCTGTCCGTGCGGAAGTGGATGAAGTCCGCTCGGATTGGGCATGGCACAAGCGCACACTCTCCACAAGTCCAGCTTCCGCAAACTCGAGTGATGCGCGCCGCATTGACGTGCCAAAGCCCGACACATACGATGGCACACGAAATGCCACCATCGTGGACAATTTCCTCTTTGGGCTTGATCAATACTTCGATGCCGTGGGTGTACGAGACGAGGCATCGAAAGTGGGCACTGCACCCACCTATCTTAGAGGCGCTGCACAACTATGGTGGCGTCGCAAGCATGGCGAGATGGGCAAGGGCATTTGCACCATCGACACTTGGGCCGAATTCAAGCAAGAACTCCGAAAGCAATTCGCCCCAAGCAATGCGGAGAAGGAAGCGCGAGCGCGCTTACGTCGCCTCAAGCAAACGGGTAGCATGCGAGACTACATCAACGAGTTCACTACCCTTATGTTGGAGATAAGCGACATGTCCGACAAGGATTCGCTCTTCTACTTCCAAGATGGCCTCAAGGATTGGGCCAAGACCGAGCTTGATAGGCGTGGTCTTCAAACACTTGACGACGCCATTGCCGTTGCGGAGTCGCTAACCGAATACTCCGCCCAGCTCAAGGACAAGAGGTCTAGCTACGACCAAGGTGGGGGAGAGAGCCATGAGGACAACGACCGCAATTGTAAGGAGTGGAGCAAGAAAAAGCCTCCAAGCGGCAAGGGCAGGCAAAGTAAGTCCGAGAAGCCACCAAAGCCGCGGAGCCCATGCTTCATTTGCAATGGCCCTCATTGGGTGCGCGACTGTCCGGAGAAAAAGTCGCTGAATGCCCTCGTGGCACAACTCAAGGGCCACCGCACACCGACTGCGGAGGAACCTCAACACAACTTGGGTTCGCTCCAACGCCTTAGTACATTCGTGAGCCAACCGCCAGAACCTACAAGAAAAGGGCTCATGTTCGTAAGTGTGCTCATCAACGGCCAAACCGTTCGTGCGCTCCTTGATACCGGAGCAACGCACAACTTTATCTCCGAAGAAGAGGCTAAGTGTCTAGGCCTCAAGGTTACGCAACACGGAGGCACCATCAAGGTTGTAAACTCACCCGCCAAGCCATTTGCGGGAACTACACGAGGCGTACACGTTACGCTTGGGACATGGAATGGGAAGCTCAACTTCTCGATTGTGCCGATGGATGACTTCGCAATGATCCTTGGCATGGAATTCTTCGACAAGGTACATGCCTTCCCACTTCCAGCAATAAACTCCCTTAGCATCGTTGATGGGAGTAAGGCATGCGTGGTACCGGTCGAGCGCGCACAACCAGCAGAAAAGGCGCTCTCGGTCATGCAGTGCAGACGAGGATTCAAGAAGAATTCGGACCACTTGGTCTCCATCCGGCAACACCGCAAGGGAGAGGATTCCGAAAGTCCTCCAAGCCAAGTCCCACAACAAGTACGAGCCGTCCATGACAAAGATAATGACGCTATGCCTCTGAAGCTCCCACCAAGACGAGTGGTGGAGCAACGCACAAAGCCATCCGAGCATGTGGAGTTTCGGAAACACAAGAGGAGACGCCGCAACACCAACCAAAAGAAGGAAACGACCACATGTGGAGCAAGTGGCACAACCTCCCCAAGAGTGAAGCACAAGAAGACTAAAGACAAATCACGAAACAAGTTCCTAAAGGAGCAATGACGAGATCGCGACGAGGACGCCGCGAGTTTAGGTGGGGGAGGATGTTACGGACCGCCCAAATCGCTAGCCCAATTGCCCATAATTTCGGGCTAGAGAGCCAACACAAGGCCAAGAGTGCTAGCTTGGCCCAATTCCGGAAAGTTCTAGGCAACTCTAGCACATGTGAGCTTGTAAATACTTTAGAATTCTCCATAGAATTCCAGCACATGTAAATATCTAGAATTCTAGGCACATTGTAGAATTCTCTAGAATCTCTAGAGCTTGGCAAGCCTCCCCTATAAATATGGGATGACATTAGGCATTTGAATCCAACAAATACTACAACAAGCTTTGTAAGCAACTCAAGCATTGTAATTCTCTCTTTGTGCAATACAAGTTTCTTATTCGGCTCCATTGCTCTCTTCTCTAGTTTGAGAAGCTCTAGGCTTACTTAGCAACATTCGGCAAAGTTGTCTAAGTGCGCACGGGTTAGCTGCGCAAAATACTCATCCCGTGACATTAAACTTTGCTTCCTCACTCTCTTCACTGCTCATTCTCTCACCTGTAATAGTTGAAGGAATTGAACCCTAACCCTAAGCCTCACTGTAGTCACTCACACTCTACATTACAAATCAGCCTAAGCCTCACAAAATTTCTTAATTGAAAAAAATCCAGAGCCCTTACAGCATCACAACTGATGGAAACCCTACGTCAACAAACTCGACAGTCATCAATCAACTGTCGTTGCCAGCTACTGGTTGCTCAACAAGCCCCAATTTCTCACTCAATAGCCGTCACTCCAACGCTGCCATTTCCTATTCATTATTTGCTTTATCTAAATTAAAAAATCAAAATCACTTGAAAGATGTTGGGCTACGAGAACATGAGGAGCAAATGTGTCGACAAATTCGAGGTAGATTTGGAAGGCGGAGAGGGGGAAACGCTTTACCCCAGTCTCAGCTACGGAGAGAACCTGCTCTGATGGGGTTTCATTCGCAAGGTGTGCGAAATCTTGACGGCCCAGATCGTTTTGACCACTTTGGTCTCCTCAATTACTGTTCTTTACACTCCCGTCAATGATCTTCTCAAGGGCAATTCTAGCCTTCTCCTCTTCCTCCCTGTCCTCCGCTTCATCCGTACGTTTCATTTCGCTTAATTCATTATGCGAATTGGTTATCTTAGTAATTTTGTTAGTTTAATATTTTGCTGAATTTTATGTGTGCTTATACTGAAATTAGGTAGGTATATACTTGGGAATGCTATTAATTGATGATTAGCACAAACGGTTTCTTTTGTTTGCTTTGTGTTGTCCTTATTGATTCTATCGTGCTGAGTTTGCTTGGTTGGGATTTTGATGGAATTTTCAAGTGATGCTTGAATCCTTAGTACATGTTTACTTGAATATGATTCGTTGCCTTCACATTATATGCGTTTTTTCATTCTGCTAACATAATGGGATTATGTTAAAGGGGGTCTTAGAGTTTTAGTGAATACATAAGAAACTGCCCTGCATCTGAGATCTTGATTAAGTCAATTTGTTGCTTTGAGTATTTGTACATCATTTGCTTGCATTTGTGCATGCTTTACAAGGAGTTGAAGACTTTATACACCAAACTCCATATCTTGATTTATGAGGCCAATTGGGCAAGGCCCAATTATGGCCTGGAAATTATCTATGTTGTAATTGTATAACCACATCCTTGGCGGAGCTAGTTGTCAGGAAACTATTACAGAAAGATGTGAACATGTTTATAATGGCTTAACATTTTTTTCTACAATTTTCCAAGCTTCCTTCCTTTTTATTTTAGTTGACATGTTCCTATTATTGTTGTTCCAGTTGAAATCCACAATTAAGTTGAGTTATTTTAAAGGAGGCTTAAAGAGCTCCCTTCCAAAACTGCTATAACTAAGGTTTGGGGATTTGGGTACGTTTACAAGTGTTTATTCTGGCATCTTATACATATATATTGTGCCTTTTAAAAATCATGTGTTAATGAATTTGGTTTAATGTAAGCTAAAAAGGGAATCTCAAACTCAAGCTCGTGAAGCCATAAAGGTTATCAAGGGTGCTTTGGAAAGATTATTCTACCTGGTAATACTTGTTATTTTTACTGCAGAATTTCATTTGGTCTATCTTGTTGGGTTAATAAATCACTTTTCTTTTTAGTATATCAATGAGTTTTGCAGACGCAGGGGTTGCACTTCTAAATGCTTCAAAGGAGCTAGACAAATTGCTGCTAACGGGAAGATTGCTATTCAACTATTTCAAAATGCTCTCAGCAAGGTTTTAATTTCTTTTTTTTCAACTTTCTTTTTTTAATAGTTGTTCACTGCTTTATATATATTGGCATCAATCTAAATATTTTTCTCCAACTAACTTTTTTATTGGTAGATTCTTTACTTAATGTTTTCAAGTGCTAGATTTGGAGATATGAATGTTCCCTATTTTTTCTATCTCGTATACAATACTGTAATATAATCCTTTATACAGCTAGTGCAAAATAGTTCTTTAACTCCTTATTCTTGGCTGGAATGGTTTGGAGATATGATAAAGAAGCTTTATCATCAATTGATGTGGAACAAGAAATAGGAGAAAAATGGGATTAGAAAAGAAAGAAACATAACCAAAATAAAAATCTAGCCTACCTCATTTAAGCAACTTGAATAAGTGTATCTCTTACTTAAAGAATATTATAATTTAACTTTGATTTCTAGAAATTATGGAATAATATAATATTCTTTAAATAAGACCATAAGCTTATTAGGTTTATATTGAATAGTCTTTTGGGTTGAATATGTTTCTTATTCCATATGCTTCCATCTCTTAATAGTTGAATTAGCAATGAAAATTTGGAAGTGGAAAAACTCACCCTACTGCACTTGTTTTGGGTGCTTGTCATAGATTAGAATTTTACTACTTACACTTTATTGTCTGTTAACTTAATTTAGTTAGTATGAACCTGCTTTAGCTCTGTGCTCTCGAAGATTCATGAGTGCTACTTGGCTGAGATGTAAGAAAATTAAGGTATTATGATTCTTTTTAGTTTATGATGCTCATGGAATTTGCATTAGAGATGGTTGAAATTGTTTGTTGCATTAACTTTTATGATGGTGGGCCATGGAATTTCTAGTGTAAAGAATGCTTACATTATCTTTTAGGAATATCATCTACAATAACAGGGGAGTAACAAAAGGTAAAAATTGAAAATTTGACTTCTCTTTAAATTTTTTCCCAAATTAAGGTAAATAATTTCATTATCTTTTTATCTTTCTTGCAGTGTTAGTCCAGACAATATGAACATTGCTCGAGTTAATGTGTAATCTCTTTTGTATGCATTTTTCTTCACTGAATTGCCAATAGTGAAATGCTTGCACTCAAAGACTACTTAAGGATCGAAATTGCTTTAATTGATCGTTCAGCAGCTAGAATCCAAACAAAAGCGTGCCGATGGATGTGTAGTTTGATGGTTGCTTGGTCGATGTTGAAGACTTGAAAATTCATTTGAAAGTCGTTGGAATATTTTTTTAAATTGATTATGGTGTTTATTTTTTTACGGGAGACTGTATGCTAAACTGGAAAAAAATTTGTTTAGTTGAATTGTTTGTTTGTAATGAATAAATTGTGGGTATTGATTTAGATGTCAATTATGGAAGCTTGGATTTTTTAATTTTTAATTTATATTTTTTTAGAATTAGTTATATATATATATATATATATTGGCGCCAATTTCAATAAATCCCTTCAAATAATTAAAATTTATTTTATTTACGGCTAAAATATATTTTAAAAAAGTTTCAGTTATTCCCACTAGATCTAATTAAAATAATTAAATAATTTTATTATTTCAATTAAATATGTCATGTTTTATATGACAGATGAAAATCACGAATGGGAAGCGAGTATGAAAGATATTAATCATGCGTGAAAACTTTTCATCAAAGCAACAATGACAAAATCGTGATAGGTATTATGTCATGCATAACATGACATAAAAACTATCATTGTTTTTTCTTGACACCGGAATCAATGACGGTCGCTCAACTGTCATGCCATAGGGTAGATGACAGGTAATAATCGTCATAAAAGTCTTTTTTTCTAGTAGTTTTGCTTATCCCTAATGCAAGTGATATAGAGGTAAATTATGTCATGTATTAATAATTAATAAGTGAGTCAAATTCAATGTATAAACATTAATAAATTAATTATTTTGTTGACCAATTATTAAGTGCCTATGCTAACCAATTAATACATACCCGCATGTTGAAAGATATGGTTGCAACTTTAAAGAACAAATCATTGTCACAAGCAACTTTAGAAAGATATTTTGTTCCATCTTAATTATTTAATATAACATGCATAGATTTTTGAAATATTATTATTATGTGGAGGTAAGTTTATTAAGATGGGGCCTAAAAAAAATATAACTCATTACAATGTGGAGTTTACTCCTAATTATAATGGGTTCCAAGTTGGGAATACAATTTTTTATTATTATGAATAGGTTATTCATATATAGAGTATTTTTATTTGAAAGTTCTATTGTATAAAATGAAAAAAAAAGCACAAGAAAAAATATCTTATTATTAATTTTTTATTCACATCAAAACATATATGTGTATATATATCTTATTTTTAATATTTAAATTTCTATTTCTATTATTTATTTAATTTATAATAAATATAAATAAAAGTATATTTGAAAAAAATGATAATATTGTAAAATTATAATGCCGGCGGGTTATTGACTATTGTGATGACAATAACGGGTGAGCGGTATATATTAATTTCAATAGGGGGAAATTGGTAATCTCCCTATTGAAATTTAGTCATATAACCATAGAATTAGCAATCTCAATTTAAAGGATTAAATTAAAAATTATCAATTTATGACATTTATTATATTTTTTTATTTATTAATTAAAATTATTTACGTAGTTATTTATTTTAGTTATTCTTATTTTTTTTATTTTATCACTAAATTAACAATAATTTCATATCAATGTATCAAGAAGTGTATAATAGTAATTGAAAAAATATTAGGTTTCTTATTACCCTTTGTCTATAGGGAGGAAACAAGTAATTGCAAATCTAGTTGGAATGTAAATAATTAAAAATGGATCTTTCAAAGATGAAACTTTTCCCTCAATCTAAATAATATTCATTATTTTTTATAGGGTAAAAGCTCATTTAGTCCATATATTTTAATATGAGTAATGATACAGCCACAAACTCTTGTACAAATTTATTTTGTACAAACTGATGTGGCATGATAAGATTGGTTGAATTAAAATATAAAATAATAAAAATAAATCATGTGGGCCAAGTGATATTTAATTCAACCAATCTTATCATGCCACATCGGTTTGTACAAAATAAATTTGTACAAGAGTTTGTGGCTGTATCATTACTCTTTTAATATTAGTGTCCATTTAGTCACTGTATTTTTTAAAATGTCTCGAAACATCTCTACCATTAAAGTATTGATACCCCTACTGTTACTTTTTATTTCTTTTGGTTTACTTTTACAATACTACCCTTTTATAATATCTTTTTTGTTTGGACATTAATAAAGAGAAAATAATTAAATTACCAATTTAACCCTAAAAAAATTATATTAATTTGTTTGCAAGCACCATTTGCACACTTGATAGTTTGCATACAATTTTTGACAATTTAAAATTAATATAAAATTTTTATTTTTATTTTTTAGGGTTAAATTGGTAATTTAATTATTTTCTTTTTATTAATGTCCAAACAAAAAAAACATTATAAAAGGATAATATTGTAAAAGTAAGCCAAAATAAATAAAAAGTAACGGTAGGGGTATCAATACTTTAATGACAGGGATGTTTCGAGACATTTTAAAAAATATAGGGATTAAATGGACACTAATCTTAAAATACATGGACTAAATGAGTTTTTACCCTTTGTTTATATATTAATTTATTGGTGAGAGTTTGCCTCCTGCAAAGTATTTTATTTTCACATTTAGTGGAGGTCGTTTTTTGACCTCATTAATATACATTAACGGTAGGGGTATCAATATTTTAATGACAGGGATGTTTCGAGACATTTTAAAAAAATATAGGGATTAAATGGATACTAATCTTAAAATACATGGACTAAATGAATTTTTACCCTTTGTTTATATATTAATTTATTGGTGCGAGTTTGCCACCTGCAAAGTATTTTATTTTCACATTTAGTGGAGGTCGTTTTTTAACCTCATTAATATACATTAACTAGAAAATAGAATCGCATTTTACGCGGTTTTAAAAAAAGAATTTAGTATTATCCTTTTTTTTTTACTTTATATTTGATGAAACTGATAAAAAATATGAATTAAGTTTTTTTAAAAATGAGGCAGCCTTATAAAAAATAAAAAAAGCTATTAGCCAGTAATACAAATAAAGAAGTAACGCAAGATAAAACATAAAATGAGTGAATGTATTATAGAATGATTTTATTCATTCCAATTGTGTGTGTATAAAACAAAAAGATGAACTCTCTTTTTATAGTTACATAATCACTCCATTAAATTAATGAAAAATTATGGATCATAATTCCTTGTGAGATAGTGGGAGTTATAAGGAAGCTAAAGGTTGCTAATAGGAGTTAGTGGGGAGACTAAGAGATATATATTATGAACATCTACATTTATTTTAATAAATTCACAACAGTCTCCCTTGGATGTTCATTATAAAGAATATGCCTCATTAAAATCTTTACATAATTGTTATTGTGTAATAACAATCAAATTAATTATGAGAAAATAAAAAGCCAAATCTAAAAGAAAATTTCTCTATTTATTAGATAATAGAGAATATACAAAGATGAGAAATGGTGATACCACATCACCTCCTCAAGTCCCAACTTTATATATATATATATATATATATATATATAGATTTGTTGGTGCATGATTAAAAGAAATTTACAGATAATAATTCTTGCTTTTTTCACGTTCTTATGCGTTTGTGTTTATTTGACTTATTAAGCTTCCTACTACTGAGCTATCATGCTTTCATACATTCACGTAGTCGTGCTTATTGGATTTATAAGTTTCCTGCAACTAAGCTCTCATGCTCTCATGAAGTTGTGCTTATTTGACTTATTACGCTTGCTGCTACTGCGTTCTCATGCTTTCGTACTCTCATGCTTATCATGCTCTCTTGTAGTTATTTCACTTTTCACATTTCTCATGTAGTTGTGCTTATTTGATTTATTACGCATCCGGCTGCTGAGTTCTCATGCTTTCATACTCTCATTCTACCAATGCTCCCATGTTTTCATGATCTTAGTACTGAGCTTTCATGCTCCCATGTTTTCACGATGTTATGCATTTGTGCTATTTGACTTATTAAACTTCCTACTACTGAGCTATCATACTTTTATACATTCACGTAGTTGTGCTTATTGGATTTATAAGCTTCCTGCAACTATGCTCTCATGCTCTCATGTAATTGTGCTTATTTGACTAATTACACTTCTTGCTACTAAGTTCTCATGCTTTCCTATTCTCATTCTCTCATACTCTCATGCTTATCATGCTCTCTTGTAGTTATTTCACTTTTCACATTTCTCATGTAGTTGTGCTTATTTGATTTATTACGCATCCGGCTGCTGAGTTCTCATACTTTCGTACTCTCATTCTCTTATGCTTTCATGCGTATCATACTCTCTTGTGCTTGTAATTATTTGACTTTTCACCTTTCTTATTAAAACATGTATAATAATCACACAAGCTTAAGAAAATTTATTCCATGACCCCCCATGGGATTAACTTGTTGGAATAATTTGGTAGCTCAAGTCTGTTTGCTAATTTATCAATATTATTATTATTATTATTATTATTACGCAATGTTTATAAAAACATAAAATGCTGTAACTAAAAATATAATTAACTAATAATACAAAAAAATAAAATTATCAATTGATTATTAAAAGAAAATATTCAACAAATTTCTCTTCATTTAAAATTTTCATTTATCACTGTAATTATTTTAATTTTAATTTATCATCGCACCTGTAACTAACATTTATATGTGTCAGCATTACTGCATTAGCTTACAATTAATAGTCCAAAAGCTATATATATGGCTACTTTCAACAAACACTCTTAGTGTTATCCACATTTTTCACGCTTCTTGGGCCTTCTTAAAAGATGAAGTGAAATAGATTGAAGGCGAGGGTAAATACTTGTTTTGTCCTTAGATTTTGTGTTAATACTTGCTTAGTATCTATATTTTGAAAAATATCTCATCTATTTTGTTTATTATGTGGCATTCATGTCCTTATTTTTCTCTCTTTTTTTTAATATAACTCTCACTATAATTTTAAAATAATACTTAATATCTTTCCAATAACTAATCTTGCTAATAATAATTTATAAAATAATAATAAAAAATTTATATTTATTTTAATTTTATATTTTATTATATGACTGGCATAATACCTTAGAGTTATTATAGAATTTCTCTATCTATGGATTGGGAAACTCTATATAAGGAGCAGAAGTCCTACCGAGTTCAAACTAAGTAATTGGTTCCTTTGGTTTGAGTGTGAAAAAGAAAAAAAAAAATGTCCACTCAAGTTCTAGCAACGGTCTCCAGTTCAACGGAAAAAACTGTTCGTCCCATTGCTGGTTTCCATCCTAACTTATGGGGAGACTATTTCCTGACCCTCGCTTCTGATTGCAAGGTAATTAAAGACGGATCTAAATAACTCATTAACTACCAGCTAGCTAGCTAGCCATGTGTGTGATTAATTCGCATAGAGACTAATAAGTATTAATTAATTGTATTGTACATGCATGCATTGCAGACAAATGATACTACGCGCCAAGAGGAATACGAAGCGCTGAAGCAAGAAATCAGAAGCATGATAACGGCTACGGCAGATAGACCCGCCCAGAAGTTGCAATTGGTTGATGCAGTCCAACGATTGGGTGTGGCCTATCACTTCGAACAGGAGATAGAAGATGCAATGGAAAAGATTTATCACGATGACTTTGATAATAACGATGATGTCGATCTCTACACTGTTTCTCTTCGTTTTCGACTGCTTAGGCAGCAAGGATTTAAGGTTCCGTGTGGTAAGTAACCTTATTACTTATAGCTAGTCTGGGTCTCTATAGTTTCTGCCAATGACGTACGTAGTTTTTTTTTTTTTTTTAATTAAGGCCACTTACGTACTTAGTTCTTGCAACTTTTAAAAAAAATACTCAAAAAGACTTGTTATAACATTTGTCAGTGTTGGATTTGAGCAGTAAAAAGAAAATAATCATATAATTAAGTAGATTTTAACGAAAATATTTGCACAACAGCGACATCTTCGGGTATGTTTGAAAATACAGGAACTGACTGAGTAGTTAGCAGAAACTATCCCTAGCCATTTATACATGTATAATACAAGCTGATGTCAATGTAACTGAGCATAATAAATGTTTTACTAAAAATATCAGATGTGTTCGAGAAGTTCAAAGATGATGAAGGTAAATTCGAGGCATCATTGGTGCAGGATGTTCATGGCATTCTAAGTTTGTATGAGGCAGGACACTTGGCCATTCGCGGAGAAGGGATATTAGATGAAGCCATTGCTTTCACTAGAACTCACCTTCAGTCAATGGTATCTCAGGATGTATGCCCTAATAATCTTGCTGAACAAATTAATCATGCTCTCGACTGTCCTCTCCGCAGAGCCCTTCCAAGAGTGGAGACAAGATTTTTCTTGTCTGTCTATCCAAGAGATGGTAAACACGATAAAACTTTGTTAAAGTTTTCAAAGTTAGACTTTAACCTTGTGCAAAGAATACATCAGAAGGAATTAAGTGCCATCACACGGTAAGCTCTTAATCCGCGCCTGCGTTATTTTTTACTTTAAATTTAACAGATACATTGATTTGCTCTTTTAATTAAGGAAAAGATTTTGAAAACATACAAATCTCTTTTCTGTTCATTTAAAATTCGAGGAAAAGATATTTTCATTGTCTTCGTTCTTGTTCAATTATTTTGGGAAATTGTCACTTTCATTCTATAATTCTTAGTTTTTACTACTTACATCTTTACGGTTTTCATATGTAACAGCCCATTACCTGTTTAACGTAAACTACTCTTTTGGGGCTTTGCCCTCCCCTTTTCTTTTAGAAATAAATATAAAAACAAAGAAAAAAATCGATTTTGAAGAGATAAATGCAACAGCAAGAAAATTTTGAGTAAATTTTAAAATTATGAGGACAAACCAGACGTTCAGCCGAACCCAAGGACTATAAGGACATTTAGCCAAATGGTTTTCTAAACGTTTAACAAAGGGAATACGGATCGATTCTCTCCTAGCCTTTGCTAGTTTAATGAGTGATCAAGATTGAGTTTTGAATTTTTATATTGATCATCAACCAGATTTTTTCACTTTATTTATAATTAAGTCAACTTTTGTCCCTAATTTGGAAAACTAATAGTAGCTAGGAAGTGGAGAAAAGAAAAAACTAGTAGAGGATCCTAATAAAAGTAGGCAATTTAATTTCTCATTTATTTTTCCCTATCTAATTTTAACAATCTTACAAAATTTCACACAATGGCCAAAAAATTCTCTTCTCTTATTTATGATATGGATCATACGTGTATAATTCTAGTGAGCAATAACCTAGTTTTTGTCTCTCCTTTTTTATCTTTTAAATTGCTTAATGCAAGCGAATTTATTAATTAGTTTTAGCTACCAATTAGATAATTTTAATATGAAATATTTGAATTTCAGGTGGTGGAAAGATTTAGACTTCACTACAAAGCTGCCTTATGCAAGAGACAGAATCGTAGAGTTGTATTTTTGGGTTGTAGGGACGTATTTTGAACCAAAGTACACTTTAGCAAGAAAAATAATGACCAAAACAATTTACATGGCATCTATCATAGATGACACTTTCGACGCTTATGGTTTCTTTGAAGAGCTCAAACTCTTTGCAGAAGCAGTCCATAGGTTTAAAATATTTTGCGATCTATATAAATATAATAAATGATTATTATTATTATTTTAAATTTTCATTCACACGATATATTGCTTCGTATTCAGGTGGGACATTGGAGCCATGAATATACTTCCAGAATACATGAAAGTGCTTTATAAGGCCCTTTTAGATACTTTCAATGAAATTGAGCAAGACTTGGCCAAGGAAGGAAGATCGTCCTACTTACCTTATGGCAAAGAAAAGGTAGACAATTAAGGGGTAAATCCTCAATTAGTCTATGTAGTTTAAAAAGGGTAAATGCTTGAATAGTCCCCATATATATATATATATATATCCGGTTAAATACCCATTTAGCCGTCATATTTTGAAAAATTCTCAAGATACCCTTGTTATTGGATATGTGACACTCTCATATACCCTCATTTTTTGTTGTCTTTTTTTTGTCTAAACCATGAGGTGGTCTTGAGTGAGCCCCAACTGTGAGAGGCACCTTTAAGCCCGTACCACAACGCAAACTAATTTCTGCTCGCACCGGGTAGGCCTGTAAGGGGTAAAGTGCTAGCCAAAGTGGTGACTTCATAAGAAAGCGGAGCTTAAACCCCTGACCTCTCTTAAGGAATGAGAGTGTCGAATCACTCTTATATACCCTCATTTTTTGTTGTCTTTAATGATAATACCCGTACTACCATTTTGGAGATTGATTAAAAAATTAATCCATTATTGTTTCTCAGCAAATTAACCAATAATTATTCTTGTCTTTTGTAAAAATTATTAGACCGATAGTGTTGAATATTTCATTGAATTGGTTTGTGGTGCTCAGATGCAAGAGCTTGTTCAAATGTACTTTGTTCAAGCCAAGTGGTTCAGTGAAGGTTATGTTCCGACATGGGACGAATATTATCCGGTTGGACTTGTAAGTTGCGGCTACTTCATGCTTGCGACAAATTCCTTCCTTGGCATGTGTGATGTTGCAAACAAGGAAGCTTTTGAATGGATATCCAAGGACCCTAAGATTTCAACAGCGTCATCAGTTATCAACAGACTTAGGAATGACATTGTTTCCCGCCAGGTAGCACACTATAAATTAGTTAAATTATCAATTCTTCCTTAGATCATGACTATTTATATTTGGATTTGAATCTAAAGTTGAATTGAGCTGTGTTGAGCTTTTTATGATCTTCTGTCATGCTTGTATTTACACATAACAATGTGGTTTTATGTATTGTCAATATTAGATGAGACTGATGTCATGGACTTTTAATAATAATATAATTATCTAATAAAATTTCTCTATTATCTATGTGTGTAGTTTGAACAGAAGAGAGGACATATTGCCTCAGGAGTTGAATGCTACATTAAGCAGTATGGTGTTTCAGAAGAAGAGGTAGTTACAGTTTTTACTAAAGAAGTTGAGAATGCATGGAAAGATATGAATGAGGAATTCCTGAAACCAACTGCTTTTCCTGTGGCTTTGATTGAGAGACCTTTCAATATCGCATGTGTGATTGAATTTCTAAACAAGAAAGGTGATTGGTACACTCATTCTCATGCGATTAAAGACCAAATTGCCGCAGTGCTCAGAGACCCTGTTACCATCTGAAGAGTTATAAGTATTTCTGTCAGTTACATTTCATGGTGTTTTCAAAATAAATGGTGTTTTTATCAAGGGATTGAGTTACTCTTCATCTCCCACTGTTTGGGATAAAATGTAAAAGAGATTGGGTTATCGTTGATCTCTGATGTGCCGTGTGCGGAATAAATTGTATTTTGATCCACTACTACAAAAATGCAAAACAATGACCCATACATTATGACGGTTTCTTTTAAAAATCATCATTAAAAATATTTAATGACGGTTATTATATGAATGGTCATAATATATAATATTTATAATGACGGTTCTATTATAAAACCATCATTAAATGTCATGCTAAAATATAATTTTACTTTTAATGACGGTTACTTATAAAAACGGTCATTATAAATTTCAAATCTATTATATAACCGTCATTAAATATCAAGTTATTATTTTTAATGACGGTTTATAAAAAAACCATCATTACATATTAAAATATTACTTTTCATGACAGTTTTATTATATAACTGTCATTAAATATCAGGTTATTTTTTTAATGACGGTTTATAAATAAAACCGTCATTAAAAGTCATTACATATTAAGATATTACTTTTTATGACGGTTCTACTATATAACCGTCATTAAATATCAAGTTATTATTTTTAATGACAGTTTATAAAAAAAATATGCAGAGTTATTGTGGTGACATTGCCTTCGCTATCACGTCAGTTTAAATTTTTAGGGTGCTATCTTGAAAATGTTGGTGAGATTGTTGCTAATGATATTCTAAAATTTTGAATTCAGGGTTATTGTTTCACCACTGTGAGTTGCTTTCTCAATTTTTGCAATTCTTTCCTCTTAATTTGCTTTGAAATATTTGCTCGTTGGATTTATTTCCTCTTCATTTAAAATCTATTTGGTGATTTTGTGTTGTTTAGCTTGTACCTCAGTCTCTCCTTTTCCTTTCATAATATTATAAAATATGTCGTGCACTTTGGCCTTTCGTTTCTTGATTTTCTTGGTTAATGAATTTGCAGAAAGAGTGAATTATGGGTAAGGGGTAGAAAATCACATTGACAGATAAAGAGAATTGATCAGCAAGTCACATTTAATGTACTAAAGGCTATGAGAAACCCTGATGAAGTAGAAGACTGCAATTTCCTGAGTTTAATGGATTTTGTTGTAGCAGACAGAATGGATAGATGCTGCAGTAAGTCATTTGAAAAAGTCAATACCTTTGATGATGTAGAAGAGGAAGATGTTGCAGCAAATCAGATAGATTGGATGGAAGAAAAGCAATCTGATCGGCACACCAGGTTTATTGAACATCTGAATCTTTCAGACAGGGAAGTACAAACAACTTTACCATCTATTGAATCACCTCATAGTCTTGAATTAAAACTGTTACCTTCACATTTAAAATATGCTTATCTTGTTCAAAATAACACACTCCCTGTAATCATCTCTTCTACTTTGGATGCAGGCCAAGAACAGAGCTTAGTAGATTTGCTTGGAAAATACAAAAGAGCAATTGGATGGACCATAGCAAATATAAAGGGGATAAGCCCATCAATTTGCATGCATAAAATCCTGCTAGAAAATTGCTCCGGCAATTCAGTTGAGTACTGTTGAGTGTTAGAAAATGCATATTTATAAAGGAGAAAACCGTCATTTTACATTTCAAGTCTTACTAACAACCCTTACTTTTATGTGTTTTAGCTTTTTGTAATTTAATTATGTGTGTTTTATTTTAATTAAATATTTTATGTATTTTAGGGGAATCATAGTCATTTCACAATAAACGAGAGATCAAACGGAAAAACGGGCATCACTTTTGAACTCAGGACGGTCGAAAACCTCAGGAGGAGCATAAAAGGAAAAATGGCACTGTTCACATGTACGGTACTATTCACATGTACGGTACTATCTACGTTACTGTACATGACACTGTTCACATAGACGAATCGATGACGTGGCATTGACTGACGATGTGGCATTGACTGATGATGTGGCATTGACTTGTTGGACTAAAATCCTTATGCACTGTTGATCGATGATGTGGCAGCATATTAGTGGACCAAAAAAATGCGCGTACGATACATGCAACACATGAGATTATTTTCAACCAAACCGTGTTACTGTTCAAACCGTGTCACTGTTTAAACCGCGTGGTCGAACCGTGTTACTGCTCAGGCCGTATAGTCAAACCGCGTACTGTTCATGCGTACTGTTGACGTGTACTAGTGATTGTTGACGTGGCGCAATCCTGAGCGTCCAAACTGTTTTTAATCCGATGACCATAATTTACTCGATGTATCTATAAAAAGGGGGCCTCCCCCCCTAATTTGATACCTCTGAATCTATTTTTGGACTCTATTTTCTGTAATTCCTTCTCTATCTTGTATTTTCTACGTATTTTAATAAATTTCCATTTTTCCCCTAGTTCAATTATAAGTGGCTAATTTTCTTTCAAGCTTGGGTTGAAGGTGAAGTCTCAACATGTGTCATGGGCTTTATTTGGTAAATTTATTTTCTCTTCCCCTCTAGTTTTTGTGGATGTTTTGACTTTTCATTGACAAATAATAATAATCTTGTCTAGTACCGCCCTGGTTTCACCGGCTCGCTAGTATAAGGTTATTATTATTTGGCACGATAAGCCCTTAGCACCATATTTATTAGAGCGTGGTTCATGAGGTGTGGATTCCCCCCTCATGATTTAATTGGTATTAATAAGGAATATTTAGCCCATGATGCATGTTGATACGGATCCAGATACCAAAGTATGTCATTTCAATAGAATTCTCTTCAATTTATTCTTGCCATTTCAATTCCAATTTTAGAATTTATTCTCACCATTTTAATGTAACTTTTAGCATATTCCAAATCATTTTCACCACAAATCCAATCACCCATTTAAAAAATTAATTCTACACATTAAAATCCACCTCCTCGTGGGATCGACATTCGTCACCATTGATCTATATTACAATAGATTCGTGCACTTGCGAGTTCAATAAAATTTGCACAACAAGCACCAGAGAAGGTTGAACCCTATCATGAAAGAAGTGGTGAAGAAGGAAATCATCAAATGGTTGAATGCTGGAATCATATACCCAATATCAGACAGTTCATGGGTAAACCCAGTACAATGTGTTCCAAAGAAGGGAGGAATAACAGTAATAGCTAATGAGAAGAATGAACTTATTCCTACAAGGACAGTAACTGGATGGAGATTATGTATAGATTATAAAATGCTCAACAAAGCCATAAGGAAGGACCATTTCGCACTTCCATTCATAGATAAGATGTTGGGCAGACTTGCTGAAAAACAGTACTATTATTTCTTAGATGGGTATTCAAGCTACAACCAGATTGTTATAGCTCCAGAAGATCAGGAGAAGACAACATTTACTTGTCCTTATGGAACATTTGCATTCAAAAGAATGCCCTTTGGGCTATGCAATGCTCTAGCAACTTTTCAGAGATGTATGATGTCTATATTTTCTGACATGGTAGAGCAGACTTTAGAAGTTTTCATGGATGACTTCTCAGTTTTTGGAGAAACATACAATGATGGTTTGCACAACCTGGAAAAAGTTCTTAAAAGATGTGAGATGACCAACTTAGTACTCAATTGAGAAAAATGCCATTTCATGGTGCAAGAAGGAATAATGTTGGGTCACAAGGTATCCAAGGATGACATTGAGGTAGACAAAGCCAAGATAGGGGTAATAGATAAACTGCCACCTCCAACTTCAGTAAAGAGTATCAGGATTTTTTTGGGTCATGCTGGATTTTATAAAATATTCATTAAGGATTTTTCCAAAGTGGCTAAACCATTATGCTTATTGCTGGAACATAATAAACCCTTTTACTTTGACAAAGATTGTCATCAAGCATTTGAAGAATTAAAGAAAGCTCCGATCACTGCCCCAATAATCATATCTCCAGACTGAACTTTACCATTTGAATTGATGTGTGATGCTAGTGACCATTTTGTGGGAGCAGTATTAGGGCAAATAAAGGATAAGGTTTTTCACTCCATATATTATGCAAATAAAACTCTTATTCAAACTCAAATCAATTACACCACTACAGAGAAAGAATTGATAGCAGTAATATTTACTTTTGACAAATTCAAAGCCTACTTGGTGGGCACTAGAGTGACTGTATATACAGACCATGCAGCCATCAAATACTTAATTTCAAAGAAAGATGCCAAGCCAAGAATTAATCAGATGGATCTTATTGCTACAAGAATTTGATATGAAAATTAAAGATAGAAAGGGGACTGAGAATCAAGTAGCAGATCACCTGTCAAGGTTGGAAGCAGACACAAGTACATTGACAAGGAAAGACATCACTGAAACTTTTCCTGATGAACAGCTGTTGGTGGTACAGCAAGCACAGATGCTGCAGCAGTCAGAATCTCCATGGTATGCAGATTTTGCTAACTATTTAGTAAGTGGATTGTTACCACCCGAGCTGAAGTTTCAAGAGAAAAAGAAATTTCTTCATAATGTTAGAAGCTACCAGTGGGATGACCCACATTTATATAATTTGTGCCCAGGCCAAGTAATACGAAGATTTGCTGCAGAAGGAGAAATTCCCCATATACTGGAGTCATATCATGCTGCAACATATGGAGGACATTTTGGTGGTCACAGAACAACTGCTAAGTATTGCAATCAAGTTATTACTGGCCAACTATTTTTAAATATGCTTATGAGTTTATTAAATGTTGTGACAGGTGTCAAAGGACAGGGAACATAACTAGCAGACATGAAATGCCATTGACCAACATACTGGAAGTGGAAGTTTTTGATGTTTGGGGAATAGATTTCATGGGACCTTTCCCCCACATCCTTTAGGAATTTATATATCCTTGTTGTTGTGGATTATGTCTCCACGTGGGTAGAAGCTGCAACATTACCTACCAATGATGCTAAAACAGTGGTGGTTTTTCTTCAGAAAAATATTTTTTCCAGATTTGGCACTCCTAGAGCAATTATTAGTGACAAGGGTACACATTTTTGCAACAAAGTCTTTACTACAACAATGATAAAATATAGAGTCAGACACAAGGTAGCTACAACATATCACCCTCAATCTAATGGTCAGACTGAAGTGTACAACAGAGAAATTAAAAAGATTTTAGAAAAAGTGGTGAACCCAACAAGGAAGGATTGGTCTTTGCACTTAGATGATTCTCTATGAGCCTACAGAACAGCATACAAAACTCCACTCGGCATGTCTCCTTACAGAATTGTTTATGGAAAGGCTTGTCATTTTCCACTAGAGCTAGAGCATAAAGCACATTGGGCACTGAAGAAATTAAATTAGGATATTTATGCTGCAGCAGAGCAAAGAAAGCTTCACCTTTGTGAGCTTAATGAATTACGGCTATTTTTATATGAAAATGCAAGAATTTATAAAAAGATGACAAAACACTGGCACGACAAGCATATTCAACACATGCAATTTAGCCCTGGACAATTAGTATTGCTCCACAACACAAGACTAAGATTATTTCCGGGAAAGCTCAAGTCACGATGGTCTGGCCCGTTTAATCTGCTCAAAGTTTATCCTCATGGAGTTTTTGATCTTTTAGATGAACAAACAGGTCAAGAATTCAAGGTTAATGGACACAGGGTTAAGCACTACATACATCCAGTAGCAGATTATTCAAAGGAGGTGTTACTCCTTAAAGAACCCAGCTATTGAGCAATGAAAGAAAGTCAGACTGAAGGACCTTAAATCAAGCGCTCCATGGGAGGCAACCCATTGGGGAGACAACCACTTCAAACCAAGTTTGATATCCTTTGATTTTGTAGACAGCTCTCCCTTTTTACCATCTTATTTAATTTTCTTTTATGTTAGCCATTTACTTTTATCCTTTTACATATTGCATTTTTTATTTTTTACTTTAATTTGATCTATTTATTTCTTTTAATAATTTTAGAATTAATTTTAGTTTGAAGTAAGTGTGACAATTGAATTCCATATTGACAAGTGAGAGTGTATGATGGCAGAATGCAGAGGTGAGCCACGTGTCAGAAGTTTTTAGTGTGGAGTATTTATCCGTTATTTGAGCAAGCGAATGGGTGCTGCAACAACTAATTTTACCGTTACAGTAAATTAAAATCTGGAGCTTTTCACTTATCGTTGGAGATAAAATGGTGACAGATGGGTGATGCAACAACTCCAATTCCTCATCAGCCAACTCTTAGCCAGCCTGTTCGCACCAGCCCGTGTTAGTCCAACAAAAGAAAAGGCAGTACTTCTAAAGGCCCTGCTACAGCAACCCCATCCACAACTCCTCTCACCAGCCCCGCGACGAAAAAGACAGACATTGCCAGCTACTTCCCCACAAGCTTTTCCAAAAGATAAGCTGCGCAGTGCATCCAAGAAGCGTTGATAGCATCCCGTCATGTGCTGCAATCACCACCACAGGGGAGTATTCTTTCCTTACTAGTTTTGTTCTTATAAAAAAAAAATTTGTTTGTCACTCTGTGTGGTATTTTCCAAAGTCTTCCATATTCTTGTCCAGTTGTGTGCATTTGTTCTGTATGCTTGTGAGGACACAACATCTCTTAAGTTTAAGGGGTTGTTTCCAAATACATGTATTTATATATGTGTTGTGTAAAGCTCTGTTATCTGTTATTTGTGTATGGATTTGAATACCTAATGAAGATAAATCGAGTGTTATTTAGTATTTATGAGAATGCCAAGTATAGATAAGTTATAGATGAAAGTGAAATTCTGTCCTGACATTTAGACTTTGGTTGAATTGTATAAGACTGCTAGAGCAAAGCCAAAAGAATAGAAAAGATCCTAAGTTTGAGGGGAGAAGCAAGTTTGATTAACTATGATTTTTATGAAATACAATCTATTCCAATTGCTGAAGTTGCTGAGTTACCAGATTTAAGTATGTATCCTATATGGAGAATTGTGTTCAAAGGTAGCAAGAGTTATGAGCAATGCTGCAGCACAGTGAATATATATATATATATATATATATTTGTGTGTGTGTGTGTGTGTCTAAGACATTGAGTAGCCAGGTCTATTCATAAGCCCGTTCAGCCTTGAGTAAAAGATACATCTAGATAAAATTACATTATAGTTACTACTGCAGTAACTCTGAGCTGGCATGGTTTGAGTAATTGGGTGTCATCATTATAATTAATTGACATTCACATGAAAGATAAATGTTACAGTGAAGAGGTTGAATATTCCCTAGTTTGTCAAATCCTAAAATTGTCACAGTTGAGTATGTGAAAGTATTGTTACCCCATTTATGAATGAAGTATTCTTACTGCTAAAATTCATGCAGTCCCTTGGTGATGTTATAGCATATCTGGAATTCAACCGAAAGAGCACACACACACTATGGATAGAAAGAAGCTTAAGTCTAGAACTGATTTACTATGAGCATTTTGTATGATTGGGATTGTGATTTGAAGGTGGAAGAATCCTTGCAAGTTTGATAAAAGAGCTAAAGTTGTGTGCATGTTTGTTTACGGGAAATGTTAGTATGTGTCATTGCTTGAGGGCAAACAATGATTTAAGTTTGGGGGTGTGATAACTTTAGGAAATGAGAGTTATTACATCAATTCTAAACTTGAATCAAGGTCACTTAGAGAATAAATAAGGTGTTTTTATTACATTTTGGTTACCTTTTGCATAAGCATTCATTTTAGTTGAGTCTTAATAAGTTTTGCTTGAATCATAGTAATTTGTGCTAAAAATAAGTTTTAAATTGTAGGTTTTAAATTCATGAGAGGATATTGAGGCATTAGAAGAGCAAGAAGAAGAAGGAAGATGACCACAAAAGAAGTAAAGCACAATCAGAAATAAGGCAGTGTTGCAGCAACTGTTAGAGCAACTAGTGCAATAGCAATCTGGGAGCAATGCAGGAGAAACCTTAGGCACGGATTAGCCATAAAATCATTATCTGCATGTTTCCTAATTTAAACACATGCACACTCATGGGCTTTGGTTTAACCTAATTTGCAATATAAAAAGGAGAGGTTCACCACAAAGAGGAGGAGGTGAGGAACTATCATTAAAATAATTAGAAAGAACGAAGAAGAATAGGAGAATTGAAGAGTGTTGTTTTAGCAACAGTGGAGAATCGTGTAGAATTGCTTGGCTTTGACTTTCACCGTGCTCAACTTATATTTATCTTCTTCTCTTAATTGATTTGATGTATTACGGGACCGATATGTTTATGTTTATTTTTCTCATCCAGATTATGAACTAAATTTACTTGTAGTTGAGTGAAAAATAATCCAATGGGTTCTTGACTGTTCTTATATACTGTTATGATATTGCTGTAGCATTTTACTCTAATAGATTTTATGAATATAACTGTTATTTTGGTTGACCACCCATTTAATAGTTTCAGTTAAGATAGAGCAGCAAAAAGGCATGTCTTAACGGACATTATTAGAGTATTACTTGTTCCTAAGTCAAGTTTCCTGGATTAGGTTATCTTGAATCCCATAAGGGCAATACTTGAAGTTAAGATTTGTGACACTCTAGACATATGTGTTCACCTTGTAGGGTAGAAAGATTAAAGGTTATAATACCGTACTATAAATATATGAGCAACTGGTTATTGTTAGTAAATTTAAAGGTATGAGATTTCCATCATGCGATGGCTGAGAATGCCGGTTTATTCTGCCCGGTGCTGCAGTACTTATTTTAACCACTGGTGCTAATTTAGTAAACAACAGTCACCCAAATGGAGAGTTTGATCATTCAACTACTTTATTCTCAATCGAATCTTAGACACAGTTAATCTAGTTTATTTCATTACAGTATTGTCTAATTTAGTTCTTATTTCAATTATTGATTACGATAGAAATTATTTAACAATTGTTTGTTTTAGTTTCAAGTTGAGTTGCGTTATTGTGAGTACTATAGCATTTTGAATAACACCAATCCCTGTGGAGACGATCTTGAATACTTATCACTTTATTACTTGTTGTTTATATTTACACATTGGCATTGATAATTATTGCTTATAAAATTTACCAACAAAGGCCCATGGAGATAATTGATGATAAATGGAACGAGATAGATGGCAACGCCATTTCTGATCTATACTTGGCACTTACAGACGAAGTATTATTCAGTGTGGCAGAGAAAAATATAGCGAAGAAAATATGGGATACTCTCACAAAATTGTACGAGGCCAAGTCACTACACAACAAAATCTTCTTAAAGAGGAAACTTTATACTCTTCGAATGACGGAATCCACAATAGTGACCGACCACATCAACACGTTAAAGACTCTATTTTCACAACTCACAATGTTGAGTCATAATATAGAGGAAAATGAACGTGTAGAACTTCTACTTCAAAGTCTATCAGATTCGTATGATCAACTCATCATCAACCTGACGAACAACAATCCGGTGGACAGTCTAGTTTTCGACGATGTTGCAGTGTTCGTATTAAATGAGGAGAGCAGGCAGAAAAATAAGGAAAACATACAAGCAAGTTCGCAGCAAGCGGAGGCGCTATCGGTGACGAGAGGGAGATTAACGAAACGTGGCCCCAGTGGGATTCAAAATCATGGTAGATCAAAATCCAGAAGTAAAAAGAATGTTAAATGCTACAACTGTGGCAAGAAAGGACATGTCAAGAAAGAATGTTGGAGTAACCAGAAGAGAAAAGAGGGCAAAGAACCTGAGTCATCAAATGCTCAAGGGTGTGTAGCAAGTACTTCGGATGATGGAGAAATTCTCTACAGCGAGGCAATAATTGTTTCAGAAGGCAGAAAATGACTATCTGATGTCTGGCTTATAGACTCAGGAGCTACCTGGAACATGACCTCTCGGAGAGAATGATTCCACACATATGAACCTATCTTAGGAGGATCTGTATATATGGGTAATGATCATGGCTTGGAGATTGCTGGTATTGGTACTATCAAAATAAAAATGTTTGATGGTATAATTCGCATAATTGGGGAGGTACGACATGTCAACGGCCTGAAAAAAAATCTATTATTTTTGGGACAAATGGATAGTCATGGGTACAAAACTCATGTGGATAATGAAATTATGAAGATTGTTAAAGGCGCGCTTATATTAATGAAGGTAGAAAAGATCGGTGCTAATCTATTCATGCTTAAAGGAGAAACATTACATGAGGCTGATGTGTGTGTCGCATCAAATGGAGAAGAATCAACGATGATGTGGCATCTTAAACTTGGCCACATGTCAGAACAAGGTTTGAAGATTTTCTCTAAGCGAAAATTATTTCCGGGGCTCAAATCGGTAAGTTTACCATTTTGCGAGCATTGCTTTACAAGTAAGCAGCATAGATTAAAATTTAGTAGATCTGTTGCTAGAAGTAAATGCATTTTAGGCTTGATTCATTCTGATGTTTGGGAGTCACCGGATATATCCATGGGAGGTGCAAAGTACATGGTGACTTTCATTGATGATTATTCTAGAAGATGTTGGGTGTATCCAATTAAGAAAAAGTCAGATGTATTTTCAGTGTTTAAAGAATACAAAGCGTGGGTGGAACTTGAATCTGGTAAAAAGATCAAGTGCTAAAGGACAGATAATGATGGAGAGTATACAGACGGCGAGTTTCTTACTTTTTGTAAGTAAGAAGATATTTAGAGGCAGTTCACGGTGGTATACACTCCTCAACAAAATGGAGTGGCAAAATGGATGAATAGAACTCCTACAGAATGGATAAGAGCTATGTTTGGGACTGCTGGTCTACCCAATTCATTCTGGGCAGAAGCAGCCAAAACTGGCTGTTATATAGTAAATCGGTCGCCATCTACAGCAATTGGGCTGAAGACAGCGAGAGATGTGGACTGGAAAGCCAGCTGATTACTTCTACTTACATGCATTTGTATGTCCTGTGTACGTGATGTACAATGCCCAATAAAGTACAAAGCTGGATGCAAAATCTAGAAGATGTATCTTTTTGGGAGATGCTGATGGAGTAAAGGGGTATCGTCTGTGGGACCCCACTGCCCATAAGATCGTTATCAGTAGAGATGTTATTTTTGTAGAAGATCAACTACAAAGGAAAGATAAAGATATTAGCACTGCAAAAGAAAAGTCAGAGACTATGCCGGTATATGTGGAAAAATAATCCAGAAGATTCAGATTCTTTTGAAGCAGCACCAGAATACGAAGAATAAGAACCAGTCAAGTCCGAGGCTCGAGAAGTTTGTTGGTCAACTCGTGAGAGATGACCGCCAACGTGGCACTCAGAGTATGTCACAGAGATCAACGTTGCATACTGTCTTCTAACAGAGGATTGAGAGCCTTCAACTTTCCATGTAGCTTTAAACTGGATGACAGCAATGCAGGAAGAAATTGAAGCTCTACAAAAGAACAAGACATGGGAACTTGTACCACTACCACATGGAAGAAAAGCTATTGGTAACAAATGGGTCTGTAAGATCAAACGTGATGGCAATGACCAAATGGAGTGGTATCGTGCAAGACTAGTAGTGAAAGGATATGCTCAGAAAGAAGGTATTGACTTTAACGAGATATTTTCTCCGATGGTTCGACTCACAACAGTCAGAGTCGTCTTGGTGATGTGTGCTACACTTGACTTACATCTTGAGCAGTTAGATGTGAAAACTGCATTTCTTCATGGAGAACTTGAAGAAGAAATATATATACTCCAACTAGAAGGTTTTACAGAAAGAGGCAAGGAGAACTTGGTTTGCATGTTGAACAAATCTCTATACGGTCTCAAACAGGCGCCGAGGTGTTGGTATAAGAGATTTGATTCCTTCATTATGAGCATTGGATACAACAGACTCAGTTCAAACCATTAAGCATATTACAAAAGGTTTTAAGATAATGATTCCATTATTTTGCTGTTGTATGTAGATAACATGTTGGTAGCAAGTCCCAACAAAGATCGAATCTAAGAATTGAAGGCACAGTTGGCTAGGGAATTTGAAATGGAGTACTTAGGACCAGCAAACAAGATTCTAGGGATGCAAATTCACCGAGACAAAAATAACAGGAAGATTTGGCTTTCACAGAAGAATTACTTGAAGAAAATCTTGTGGCACTTCAACATGCAAGATTGTAAGTCAATTTCTACCCCACTTCCTATTAATTTCAAATTATCCTCAAGTATGTGTCCTAGAAATGAAACAGAGAGGAAGGAGATATCTAGAGTACCGTATACATCAGCAGTGGGAAGTTTGTTGTTCGTTATGATATGTACTAGACCAGACATTGCACAAGCAGTGGAAGCAGTTAGTCGATACGTGGTGAATCCTGGTGGAGAGCATTGGATAGCTGTGAAAAGGATTCTGAGATATATTAGAGGAACCTCAGATGTTGCATTATGTTATAGAGGATCAGAGTTTACTGTCAGGGGCTATATGGATTCGGATTTTGCAGGAGATCTTGATAAAAGAAAATCCACTACTGGCTATGTGTTTACACTTGCGGGAGCAGCTGTAAGCTGGATTTCAAAACTGCAGATCGTTGTGGCCTTATCTACAACAGAAGCAAAGTACATGGCAGCTACACAAGCTTGCAAGGAAACTATTTGGATACAAAGGTTATTAGAGGAGTTCGGGCACAAACAACATAAAATTCTTGTGTTTTGAGACAGTTAGAGTGCCTTGCATATTGCAAGGAATCCAGCCTTTCAATCCAGGACAAAGCACATAGGAGTTCAGTATCACTTCGTTCGTGAAGTAATGGAAAATGGAAGTGTGGATTTGCAGAAAAGCCATACCAAAGAGAACCTAGCAGATGTTTTGACCAAGCCGATCAATGATGACAAGTTTATCTGGAGTAGATCCTCTTGTAGCCTAGCAGAAATGTAGGTAACATGACAATGGCGAAACAGAAAGAATGGTATGGAGATTGATTGATTCTCAATCTAATCTCCAAGTAGGAGAAATGTCAAACAAAGTGGCCATCTGGATGGTATAAAGTAGCCATCTAGATGGTCGGCAATAACTTTGTTTGAAGAAGAATTTGGCAGCAAGTTTGAAAGAAAAAGAAGCACACGGCTTTGACAAGAAAAAAAAGGAAGAAGAATGAAGAAAAATTAAAGGCGGTTTAAAAATATAATAATATTTTAATAGCCAATTTTGGCTATATAAATGGAGCTCTTCATTTGGTTTTAATCATCCAATTTTGTAGAGAGAGCTGAGAGTTTTGTAGAGCTTAAATAATAAAAGCTCTTGAGTTTAGTAAGTGAGAGATTGGGTGCATTGGGATACTGGGTAGTGAGCTAAAATATTACAATACTTGTAATCCTCATATCACTAGTGAAATATTTTCCTTCTGTTTTCGCCCGTGGACGTAGGCTAAAAGCCGAACCACGTAATTTCTGATGTCCATTTTTTGTGCTTGTTCTTTATTTTCTTCCAATTTCATTTAGCTATGTGCCTGCTTCACCTATCAATTTCCTAACACATTCAACAGCGTTTTGCGCAACCCGTAGGAGTTTGGCCAATAACTTTTCGAGCTGCATAATTTATTTGGCTAGACTCGGGTATAAATTCCAGGAAGATAGGAGAAAAAAAATCAATTTTGACTTTGCCAATTCTATCTACTTTTCTTTTCCTTATTAAAATCGATTTGTAGAAGCCTACGAACATAATTCATACTTAAAAATTAACTCAATAATAAAATGTTACCCAAATTTTATACACTTGGCCTAAAATTTATCTTTAACCAATGTGAGATATAATTTTAAACACAATTTATAATTACTTAGTTGTGGGTTTGTGGGCTGAGCTTCTAATGTAAGGATTACTAATGCACATTGTATTTTTATCTTGATGGTATTTTTTTGGTTTTTAAATATCTGTGCAAAATTAGAGTATGATTAAGGTGAGACAACTCTATTGCAGTGGTTTTTTGTTTTTATTGTCGGTAAAAATACTTTTCTTATTGACAATAATTTTTTTTAATAATAAATTCAACTTATGTTTTCATGGATTATATATATGTTATGAAATGTTGTTACAACTAACGATATTATTGTTACCATTAATGAACAATTTGTTGGAGAATTTTAATCCCACCCAAGATCTTGCAAGCAAAAATATCAAACAAATAATAAACAGAAATAGATAGAGAATAAAATTATGACATTAAAATTAGACCCTAGTGGCATTGGTGAGGGAAGATGAAAGAGCATTCCTTCCTTTATTAGTTAGTTGATGTATTTTAAACCATTAAAATTTAGTTATTGGCTTAATAAAATAAATGAATGTTTCAAAAATTACATTAATTATTATTAATGGTTACATATTGTTAAATTTAAATAGAAAGAGGAAGAGACATGTAATCTTTTGTAATCTAAAAATTATTTTCTATTTATTTTCTATTTTTAATATTTTGTGATGTAATTATTTTTTAATCTCAACCAATATATTAGATAATAGAGAATATAAAAAGATGAGAAATAATGATGTCACAAATCTTAATTACTTAATATTTATAGAGTTTGAAGAAGCCAAAAGACACTAAACAAAAGGTTGTATAATTAAATATGAGATTATGACATTAAAATTAGGCCCTACCCTAATGACATTGTTGAGGGAATTAAGATGAAGAAACCTTCCTTCTTATATTAATTAATTGATGTATTTAAGCCACTAAAGTTTAATTATTGGCAAAATAAAATAAATGAATGTTTCAAGACTTATAATTAATTATTATTAATGGTTACATATTATTAAATTTAAATAGAGAATAGAGAATATAAAAAGATGAGAAATAATAATGCCATAAATCTTAACTACTTAATATTTATAGAGTTTGAAGAAGCCAAAAGGCACTAAACAAAAAGTTGCATAATTAAATATGAGATTATGACATTAAAATTAGGTCATAATGACATTGTTGAGGGAAGATGAAGAAACCTTCATTTCTATATTAATTAATTGATGTATTGAAGCCACTAAAGTTTAATTATTGGCATAATAAAATAAATGAATGTTTCAAAACTTATAATTAATTATTATTAATGGTTACATATTATTGAATTTAAATAGAAATAGGAAGAGACATGTAATCTTTTGTAATCTAATAATTATTTTTTATTTTTAATATTTTGTAATGTAATTATTTTTTTAATCTCAACCAATTTACTAAATAATAGAGAATACAAGAAGATGAGAAACGATGATGTCACATCACCTCCTCTAGTCCCAACTTTATATATATATTAGAAAATAGAACCGCCCTTCACGCAGTTTTGAAAAAAGAATTTAGTATTATCTTTTTTTCTTACTTTACACTTGATGAAACTGATAAAAAATATAAATTGATTTTTTTTAAGATGAGGCAGCCTTATAAAAAACAAAAAAAGCTATTAGCCAACAATACAAATAAAGAAGCAACACAAGATAAAGAATAAAATGAGAGAATATATTATAGAGTGATTTTATTCATTCCAATTGTGTGTGTACAAAACAAAAAGATGAGCTCTCCTTTTATAGTTACATAATCACTCCATGAAATTAATGAAAAATTATGAATCATAATTCCTTGTGAGATAGTGGGAGTTATAGGAAAGCTAAAGGTTGCTAATGGGAGATAGTGGGGAGACTAATAGATATATGTTATGAACATCTACATTTATTTTAATAAATTCATAACACTCCCCCTTAGATGTTCATTACAAAGAATATGCCTCATTAAAATCTTTACATAATTGTTATTGTGTAATAACAATCAAATTAATTATGAGAAGATGAAAAGCCAAATCTAAAAGAAAATTTCTCTATTTATTAAATAATAGAGAATATACAAAGATGAGAAATGGCGATACCACATCACCTCCTCAAGTCCCAACTTTATATAGATTTATGAAACTGATAAAAAAATATGAATTGATTTTTTTTAAAGATGAGACAACTTTATAAAAAATAAAAAAGCTATTAACCGGTAATACAAATAAAGAAGTAATGCATGATAAAGAATAAAATTAGAGAATATATTATAGAGTGATTTTATTCATTCCAATTGTGTGTGTACAAAACAAAAAGATGAGCTCTCATTTTATAGTTATATAATCACTCCATGAAATTAATGAAAAATTATGGATTATAATTCCTTGTGAGATAATGAAAAATTATGGATCATAATTCCTTGTGAGATAGTGGGAGTTATAGGAAAGGTAAAGGTTGCTAATGAGAGATAGTGAGGAGAATAAGAGATATATGTTATGAACATCTACATTTATTTTAATAAATTCATAACACTCCCCCTTGAATATTCATTACAAAGAATATACCTCATTAAAACCTTTACATAATTGTTATTGTGTAATAACAATCAAATTAATTATGAGAAGATGAAAAGTCAAATCTAAAAGAAAATTTCTATATTTATTAGATAATAGAGAATATACAAAGATGAGAAATAGTGATGCCACATCACCTCCTCAAGTCTCAGGTTTATATATATACTAGAAAATAGAACCGCATTTCACGCGGCTTTGAAAAAAGAATTTAGTATTATCCTTTTTTCTTACTTTACACTTGATGAAACTGATAAAAAAATATGAATTGATTTTTTTTTTAAGATGAGACAACCTTATAAAAAATAAAAAAAACTATTATAGAGTGATTTTATAGAGTGATTTTATAAAATCAATGCAAGATAAAAATAAAGAAGCAATGCAAGATAAAAAATAAAATGAGAGAATATATTATAGAGTGATTTTATTCATTCCAATTGTGTGTGTACAAAACAAAAAGACGAGCTCTCCTTTTATAGTTACATAATCACTCCATGAAATTAATGAAAAATTATGGATCATAATTCCTTGTGAGATAATGAAAAATTATGGATCATAATTCCTTGTGAGATAGTGGGAGTTATAGGGAAGCTAAAGGTTGCTAATGGGAGATAGTGGGGAAAATAAGAGATATATGTTATGAACATCTACATTTATTTTAATAAATTCATAGCACTCCCCCTTGAATGTTCATTACAAAGAATATTCTTCATTAAAACCTTTACATAATTGTTATTGTGTAATAACAATCAAATTAATTATGAGAAGATGAAAAGTCAAATCTAAAAGAAAATTCTCTATTTATTAGATAATAGAGAATATACAAAGATGAGAAATGGTGATGCCACATCACTTTCTCAAGTCCCAACTTTATCAAGTCCCAACTTTATATATATATATATATATATATAGATAGATTTATGATTTATGATATGTATAATTCTAGTGAACAATAACCTAGTTTTTGTCTCTCCTTTTTTATCTTTTAAATTGCACAATGCAAGTGAATTTATTAATTAGTTTTAGCTATCAATTAGATAATTTTAATATGAAATATTTGAGTTTCAGGTGGTGGAAAGATTTAGACTTCACTACAAAGCTGCCTTATGCAAGAGACAGAATCGTAGAGTTGTATTTTTGGATTGTAGGGAGGTATTTTGAGCCAAAGTACACTTTAGCCAGAAAATAATGACCAAAACAATTTACGTGGCATCTATCATAGATGATTATTATTATTATAAATTTTCATTCATACGATATATTGTTACCTGCTATTGGTGATCTAACGGTTGGTATTATTGACACGTTCGCTATCTAGGTGAATATTTGTGTTATATATTCAGGTGGGACATTGGAACCATGGATATACTTGCAGAATACATGAAAGTGCTTTACAAGGCCCTTTTAGATACTTACAAGAAAATTGAGCAAGACTTGGCCAAGGAAGGAAGATCATCCTACTTACGTTATGACAAAGAAAAGGTAGAAAATTAAGGGGTAAATCCTCAATTATTGTATGTATTTTAAAATGGGTAAATGCTTGAATAGGCTTCAAATATATTTTCGGTTAAATACTCATTTAGCCCTCATATTTTGAAAAATTCTCGAGACACCCTTGTTATTGAATATGTAACACTCTTACCCTCATTTTTTCTTGTCTTTAATAATAATACCCATACTACCATTTTGGAGATTGATTAAAAAGTTAATCCATTATTGTTTATCAGCAAATCAACCAACAATTATTCTTGTCTTTTATAAAAATTATTAGACCGATAGTGTTGAATGTTTCATTGAATTGGTTTGTGGGGCTCAGATGCAAGAGCTTGTTCAAATGTACTTTGTTCAAGCCAAGTGGTTCAGTGAAGGTTATGTTCCGACATGGGAGGAATATTATCCGGTTGGACTTGTAAGTGGCGGCTACTTCTTCCTCGCGGCAAATTCCTTCCTTGACATGTGTGGTGTTGCAAACAAGGAAGCTTTTGAATGGATATCCAAGAACCCTAAATTTTCTAGAGCGTCGTCAGTTATCTGCAGACTCACGAATGACATTGCTTCCCACCAGGTACGTGCCACACTATAAATTAGTTAATTTATCTATTGCTGAATTGATTTCTCCTCAGCATTTTATAATCTTCTGCCATGCGTACATTTATATAGAACAGTGTGGTTTTATGTACAGTCAAGATTAGATGAGACTGATGTCGTGAAATTTTAATAATAATGTAATTATCTAATAAACTTTCTTTATTATATATGTGTATAGTTTGAACAGAAGAGAGGACATGTTGCCACAGGAGTTGAATGCTACGGTAAGCAGCATGGAGTTTCAGAAGAAGAGGTAGTTAAAGTTTTTACCGAAGAAGTTGAGAATGCGTGGAAAGATATGAATGAGGAATTCCTGAAACCAACTGCTTTTCCTGTGGCTTTGATTGAGAGACCGCACGTGCGATTAAATTTCTAAACAAGAAGGGTGATTGGTACACTCATTCTCATGCGATTAAAGACAAGATTGCCGCTGTGCTCAGAGACCCTGTTACTATCTGAAGAGTTATAAGTATTTCTGTCAGTTACATTTCATGGTATTTTTGGAATAAATGGTGTTTGTATCAAGGGATTGAGTTACTCTTCATCTCTTGCTGTTTGGGATAAAATGTTATTTATAATATGGTGCTTTGAGTCTAAGATCCATATTGGTTAATGCCACATGCTTTGCCATTAAAAGAATAATACTACACTTCGTAATCTTTAAAGATTTCATTAATCAGTAATTATAGAAATCATAAAAATCTATAGTCCGTTAGTTGAACGACTCAGTTGGAATAAAATCTTTTCACGTGATCTTTAAAAGTGTAGAATTAATGTAACTTGAGATTGGTGTCTCAACCCCATCTTATTCTTGTTTAGCTCGCTTGATTGAGCCCCATTTAATCAAAAAAAAATATATAACTTGAGATGAGTGACGGAACCATATTGTGACCACAGTGGCCTAAAGTCCTCATTTAAACGAATTTGCTCATGAATTCTTAGTTACATGCTTTACACAAATAGTTAATTTTTTACTAAATATATGGGTACAACTATTTACATTCTAAAAGTTATATTGAACACTCTTATTTTAATAAATTTATTTATTACAAGAATATCTTAAATATGATTTACTATTACAATAATATTAGGAATCTCAATATTTGAGTTTCAATTTGAGTCTCAATGCCATTTGTCACTCACCTATTAGATAATATATTTAATAGCTCGTAAAATTATTTAACCATCATCCAATGGATGAATGCTCACATCATTTAGGACTCAAATTTGGACTTAAATATTATGATGCTTAGCATTGTTCTTGCTATAAAGAACAATCAATATGAATTAATGTAATTGCATCAAACTCATCCAATAGCTTGAACCAAACTATACCTATCCCCATTGTGCGACAAGGTTGATCATTCCCCATCACAACTGCACCAGATTCGAATTCGCTGAAATCTGTAAACCATTCCCTAACTAGACACAAATGGTAGGTTACTCCGGTATCAAGTATCTATTCGCTTGAACTTGCAACATACGCCGTAGACGTAATAGATAGTGAGTAGTCTGAGTCTTCATCCTCACATGTCATGTTTGCTGCTACTGGTTTCTTCTCATCTCTCTTTTGAGCCTTCTGACAATCTTTCCTCCAATGTCCTTTTTCATGACAAAAGGCACACTTAACTCGAGCTATATTTCTACTTCTTGATTTGGACCGAGAATTCTTTCTATCTCGCTTCTTCTTTTTCTCCATCGTCATTTCTCTGGTTAACAAAGCTTCAGACGATGCTCTTTCGGAATGTTTATTATTATTCCGAATTTCCAAATTGGTCAATATTGTGCAGGCATCTTTGAAGATGATCACACTTTTCCCAAATATCAAGGTAGTCACAAAATAGCTATATTCCTCTGGTAGTGAGTGTAACAAAATCATAGCCTTCACTTCATCCTTAATATCTTCATTAAGATTCTTCAAATCAACAAGTAACTTTTCAAATCTTGAGACATGATCGTGCATTGACACATCTGGCTTCATTTGAAAGCCATATACTTGGCTCATTGCATGAAGGCGATTTTTAGCAAGTACTTCTCCTCCAATGTACGCCACAAAGTCATCGCACACTCTTAATCTTTCACCAAGTATTTCACCACCTTCGTCAAACAAGATCTGATCTGATCATAGGCTTTCTTGATCATACGATCCCAAGTTTCTTCATCATACAAGTGTTTTTTTAATTTTTCAGAACAATATCGAGATCGATTTGAATAAGTGCATTCATAACTCCACGCCTCCACATATCAAAGTTGATTTTCCCAGCAAACTTTTCAACATCGATCTTCTGGCCTCCTATAACAGGTGTTGAATAGCGATTTGACAAATCTCGCCTCCCACCTGAAGTGTCTCCTGAAATAGTTTAGGTAGATCTCTCTCAAATTCTAGAAGTTTCATCTTCTGCTATTTTCTCAATGAACTATTCCACTTAAAAAATAGTCTCTGTGATGTTAATTTCACGTGAATAAATGTACCAGGAAAGTGTTGTGCAAATTTTATTGAACTCGCAAGCGCACGAATCTGTTGTAGTATAGATTAATGGTGACGAGTGTCGATCCCACGAGGAGGTGGATTTTAATTATTTATAGAATTAATTCTGTAAATGGTTGGTTGGATTGATGAAAATGATTTTGATTATCCTAAACTTGGAATTGAAATGGCGAGAATAAATTCTAAAATTGGAATTTAAATGGCAAGAACAAATTGAAGATAAATCTATTGAGATGACGTACCTGGGTATCTGGATCCGTATCAACATGCATCATGGGCTAAATATTCCATATTAATACCAATTAAATCATGAGAGGGGAATCAACACCTCATGAACCACGCTCTAATAAATATGGTGCTAAGGGCTTATCGTGCCAAATAATAATAATCTTATACTAGGGTGCCGGTGAAACCAGGGCAGTACTAGACAAGATTAATATTATTTGTCGACGAGAAGTCAAAACATCCATAAAAACTAGAGGGGAAAAGAAAGTAAATTTACCAAATTAAGCCCATGACACATGTTGAGACTTCACCTTCAACCCAAGCTTGAAAGAAAATTAGCCACTCATAATTGAACTAGGGGCAAAATGGGAATTTATTAAAATACGTAGAAAATACAAGATAGAGAGAGAATTACAGAAAATGGATCCCAAAAATGGATTCAGAGGTCCAAATTAGGGGGGGAGGCCCCCTTTTTATAGTTACATCGAGTAAATCATGGCCATCGGATTAAAAACAGTTTGGACGCTCAGGATTTCGCCACGTCATCAGTCAACAGTAAAGTCAACAGCCATTATTTGCACAGTAACGCGGTTCAGCCACTATTTGCACAGTAAATAATCCCCTGTGTTGCATGTACCATACGCGCAGTTGTTGGTCCACTAATATGCTGCCACGTCACCATCAACAGTACATGAGAATTTTAGTCCAACCGGATCTTGACACGTCATCAGTCAATGCCACGTCATCGGTCAATGCCACGTCATCGATCCGTCTATGTGAACAGTGCCGTGAACAGTAACGTTGACGGTACCCGTACATGTGAATAGTACCGTATATGTGAACAGTACCATTTTTCCTTTTATGCTCCTCGTAAGGTTTTCGACCGTCCTGAGTTCAAAAATGATGTCCGTTTTGCCATTTGATCTCTCGTTTATTGTGAAATGACAATGATGCCCCTAAAATACATAAAATACTTAATTAAAATAAAATACACATAATTAAAGTACAAGAAACTTAAACACATAAAAGTAAGGGTTGTTAGTAAGACTTGAAATGTAAAATGACGATTTTCTCCTTTATAAATATGCATTTTCTAACACACAACAGAAAGTTTCCAGGATAATGGAGTGGTCACAACGATCCCACTTGAAACCTAAACTCCTTAGGCTCTTATCGCATTCTTGACAGAACTTTCCTAGACATGCAAAAATACACACCACTTACAATAGACTATCTCCCAAGTATAAATGGACGTCTCCACCATATTCGTGAACAATACTGTATACGAGAATAGTACCATATACGTGAAGAGTACTGTATCCCTCCAAGTACGAACCGTCGGCTTTGATACCACTTGTTGTGCACAGAATGCAGAATCAAGCGCACCAAATAATTACAGAAAAATAAATGACACAAAATTTATGTGGTTCGGCAATATGCTTACGTCCACGGGAGTAAGAGAAAAATAATTGTATTATGAATAATTATTAGAGTACAAATTTGAGTAACGAATCTCATTTTTCAGAAACCAAATATACCCAGTACTCTCATACTCTGCACGAACGATAAATTCCCCAGACATATTTCTCTCACTTCTTTCAAAAGCTTAGAAACTTATTAGCTTAACAAATTTTTGGGATGATTCACAAATGAAAAACTTCCTCTATTTATAGGAAGTGTTTTGCACTATTACGCATTCAATGCCCACCTACAATTTGGCCAATTATGCCAAATTGTCAAAGTTATTGTGAAATTATCAAATTGTCATATGCTTCACCAACTCTTTTGGCTTCAATTTCCACGATTCCAACCACATGCTTCATCCAAATTTGTAATATTGCAGCTAGAAGATCATGCATGTTGACTTTTCAACAACAATATCCCGCCTCGGCCGAGGTTAATAAAAATTTAATATCTTCATATAAATTAATTTATTACAGCAAATTTCCATGAATTGATGATGGTGGACGTAGTTTGAGCAAAAGAGAGGACATATTCCCTCAACTGTTGAATGATACATGAAGCAACACGGTGTATCGGAGGAAGAGGCAAAAAAGGCTTTGAAGATACAAGTTGATAATGCGTGGAAAGATATAAATGAAGAGCTTCTGAGTCCAACTGCTGTGTCATTGCCTCTGCTTGAGCGGATTCTTAATCTTGCTCGTGTATGCCACTTTATGTATGAGGATGGCGATCGCTAAACGCAACCACTTTTGATGAAAGACCAAGTTTCCTTCGTGCTTAAGGACCCCCTTACTCTATGAAGATATATAAATATACGGAGCATTATGTATGAATCATTTCCACATGAATCGCTCTGAGACTAATAAGAGGAAACGGGGCCGTTGCTCTGTTTATACCTGGTTTGCTAGCTCTTAGCTTGAATCTTTGTCTCTGGAAGCTCCATGTTTCATTGCATTAAATTTCTGAGGCTTAAGTACCCAATATACCGAATTTTTGCAATTGAAGTTGTGGCTTAAGCCAATTAGCCAATGCTATGACCAATTCAATGTTCTGTTGATAGATGCTGAAATTACTTACTGTGGTCTCCTCAGCAGGCAAGAAAAACTAACTTGACCTTTGCCTTACAACTAAATACACTAGTTAGATCGTTGCATTAACCTGAATTTATAATTCAAGGAGATAAAGCCTTATAGTCTGTTCAAGTCTATAATAAAATTATTTCGGAACCATTACGCAGAAAATGCAGCAAAAGATTCATTGCATGAACCTGAGCTTCAAATTTCTTAGGAAGCTTTAACTTTGTGTAAGTTTTATCCAACTTCAGCATTCTCAACTAAAATCTAATTTCTCTTTGGGGAGTTGCTACCAAGATAAGATTGCAATAAGGGAAAGAAATTGACGTCTTCATCTTCTATTTCCTCTTTTAAGTTTATTTCACATAACATAACTAAACGTAATGTGGTGTCTGTACAACCTTAAATTCTCCACCCTATCAAACACCGCCCATGATTCTTTGAAAGATCAAACAAGAATACAAGATTATGAACAAATGATTATTCATTGATTGTTTAAGAACTTAGCAACAACAATACTAAGACCAAAAGCACAAGAATTTGATAAAAAATAACAATCAAACTAATTCTCTCTAAAATGCTCTCTAATTCTTGCTGAAACTGCCTCAACAATCAGCTTATATAACAGCTGATAACAAACCCGGATTGCACAGGATTCAGTCGTATGGATAACGGCTTTACACCTAACTTGATTCTCTCCTAAACATGCATTCTCAAGTGCGTCACTTAAACGTTGCTTAAAACGTCATCCCCTGTTGCCGTTTTAATGTTTAAGTAAGCCACATGACCAGCCCGTGACAAATCGAAAACATAATTAATAAGCAAAACGATCCCGTATAAATGCTTCAAGTTTTGAATTCATCATTTTAGTCCGCATGTACAATTCAACTTTCTTCTTAATTTCCCAAATTCTTTCTTGCCTATGATCCGAGGTTTACTTGGTCAAGATTCAAGTTTGCTTTTGCTGTTTGCTTTCGTCACCTTCTTTTCTTTTCAAGTTTAAATTATTTGTATTGACCTCTTTAAATTCATATTATTTAATAAGAAATCTTCTATTATGAACTTTCAATTTATATTTTTAAGTATAATTTATTATGTGTTAATTTACGAAATATCTCTTTTACTTTAGTATTAAGATTTGTGCATTAATAGTTAATTTATTAATTATAATTATTAATTTTAGGTATAAGTTCATTTTTTATATATAATTAAATTAGATGGTGTAATACATATTATAATGTATTTTCGTTAGTTTAAGACTTGAAAAGCGTTTATTTTATTTTACTGCAATAATTGTTATATGCATTACGGCAACCCCAAACCAAAATCCTAATTCAGTCCTTGTTTATTAAAAATAGAAAATAATTATTAGATTACAAAATATTACATGTTTCTTCCCCTTTCTATTTAAATTCAACAATATGTAACCATTAATAATAATTAATTATAAGTCTTGAAACATTCATTTATTTTATTATGCCAACAATTAAACTTTAGTGGCTTAAAATACATCAATTAATTAATACAGGAAGAAAGGTTCCTTCATCTTCCCTCAACAATGTCATTAGGGCCTAATTTTAATGCCATAATCTCATATTTAATTATGCAACTTTTATTTAGTACCTTTTGGCTTCTTCAAACTCTATAAGCATTAAGTATTTAAGATTTGTGGCATCATTATTTCTCATCTTTTTATATTCTCTATTATCTAATATATTGGTTGAGATTAAAAAATAATTACATTACAAAATATTAAAAATAGAAAATAATTATTAGATTACAAAAGATTACATGTTTCTTCCTCTTTCTGTTTAAATTCAACAATATGTAACCATTAATAATAATTAATTATAAGTGTTGAAACATTCATTTGTTTTATTAAGCCAACAATACATCAACTAATTAATATAGGAAGGAAGATTCATTCATCTTCCCTCACCAATGCCACTAGGGCCTACTTTTAATGTCATAATCTCATATTTAATTATGCAACCTTTTGTTTAGTGTCTTTTGGCTTCTTCAAACTCTATAAACATTAAGTATTTAAGATTTGTTATGTTTGAGTTTTTTATTATTTTTTAACCAACATCCTCTTTAGAAATATTCTTGTGTTTTTATTTTTTGACTTGTTTGAATTTTTAGTATTGTATGCTTCATGGAGTACTCTTTTCTTCATAAGTTGAACAATGATAAAGATAGTTGGATGATAAGGGTTAGGATTTGTAGGATGTGGGAGTCTGTTAATACCAAGAAGAACGGAGAATTGATTAGTGTGAACATGATTTTTATTGATGAAAAGATTGTACAAAAAATTTCTTCTCCCATTGTTTTCTCTATTTTTTTCCCAATTGTTTTACACTTAATGTAGCATTTTTTTTCGTAAGAAAATCTAATGCATGGAACAATCAGGAAAAATTTAGTGACAAGATTTAGGCACATGTTGAGTGAGTATTCTTTGTACAGTATCAAGAATTTGAAAGTTGTTTCAACTACAAGCGAGTACAGACCACTTTCAAATCAGTATAAGGTTATTTTCTTGGTTATAACTTCGCTTAAGAGGTTAGAAGAAAGAACTGTTAAGATTCCGATCAATGGATTCTAATTCATATCTCCGAATTTGATTGATATACGTGTGAATGATGATTAATATAAGTGTTAATGATAACACAATCCTCTCAGATATTTTTTTATTATTAATATTTGTTAATCTTTAAGTGTATATTAGAAATTATTGATCCTCATGTTTTAACATGTTTATGATATTTTTTCATAATATTACAGATGTTGGCGGAAGTTTATGTGGTGTGGATGATATTAAGATCATTGGAGCTGGTTGGAAAAAAAAAGATATAAAAGTTCTAACAGATTAGCAAGTTGAATATAATTTAGAACTTATCAACAACTACAAAAGGTATAAGGTTTGTACACTTACACTATACACATTAATATATATTTTTAAAGTTAACAAAAAAAATTAACTTTCATAAATAACATTAGTTTTATAAGGCCGCCTCATCTTAACAAAAAAAATCAATTTATATTTTTTATCAGCTTCATCAAGTGCAAAGTAAGAAAAATGATAATAATAATTTTTTTTTTCAAAGTCGCGTGAAGCGCGGTTCTATTTCTTAGTTTATAATATAAGAGATGAATTAATCAACTAATGGTGTCTCTTAAATTTGATAATAGAGAATATAAAAAGATGAGGAATAATGATGCCACATTAGCTCTTTTAGATAAAAGAAATGAATGATTCAAGGCTTAAAATTAATTATTTTAACACAACAAATCTTAAATACTTAGTGTTTAGAGAGTTTGAAAAAGCCAAAAGGCACTAAACAAAATATTGCATAATTAAATATGAGATTATGACATTAAAATTAGGCCCTGGTAGTGGCATTGTTGAGGGAAGATGAATGAGTCTTTCTTCTTATATTAATTAGTCTCTAGTAGTATTATTGAGGGAAGATGAAGGAGTCTTCATTCCTATATTGATTAGTTGATTGATATATTTTAAGTCACGAAAGTTTAATTACTAGCATAATAAAATAAATGAATGATTTAAGGCTTACAATTAATTATTTTAATAGTTACATATTGTTGAAAATATTAGATAATAGAGAATACAAAAATATAAGGAATAGTGATGCCACATCAGCTCTTTTAGTCCCAACTTTATATGAATATATAGATTCGTAAAGAGACTATTAGAAATCATGAGGATCTCATTAGGATATGATCAAGGATCATGTGAATTACCAGCCAAGATGAAGAAGCTTCTCAATTAATTCAATTAAGAGCCAAGATCTTCTCCATTATTTCATATTACACCTCATGGAATTGCTTGAATTGTATCATAACGCATCATGTGGAAATTTTGTTGCAGGATAGTGGTTATTTATAACGTATTATTACAAAAGATGGGTAGAAATGTAGTTTACACTTCATACAAACAAGTTCAGTTTTTGGAAGACCCCAACAAGAAGCCGACGTTGTCTTTCCGTTGCATCTAACTATGAATTGCATGTTCATTAAACTTTTTTGCAAGTGCTTAAATGTTACCTTGGAAAGTGATTCCTACAATAGTTGTGAATGGATCCCAGAAAGGCTAAATATTTTCACTTAATTTTTTTTAAGCAATGATTTTTACTTAATTTGTTTTTCTTCAAAGCAATGATTTAACTTTTTTAGGGGGCCAGTTTGGTGTCCGGTTCTAGGGTATTTATAATTACTCTTTGGACCTTTGTTCTTGGGTTAGGCATGGCTAAGGTCATTATTTATAGAGTTGGTATTTTATGCCAAGTCTAGTTAAATTGAAAGTTTATTTATTGCATATCTTGTAATAGAGATTAATTTATTAATTCCCTAATTTAGTGAGATTCCAATTTATTAGGAATATCTGTTTCCTAATTTAATTAGATGTCTATTTTAGCAATTCAATTAATGGTGGGATTCTAGAATTGGCACATGAGATCTATTTAGAGCAAGAAGTTGGTTCAAACAGGAAGTCATTAAATACTCTAGATATTTCTTAAGAAACAAGTAAGGCAAGAAGATCATATTTAATCCTATTCAGATTCATGGGAATTATAAGAGGAAAGAAACTCTTATTTGGAAAGAATCCAAGTCTTTTAAGACTTGCTATTTTGGTAAAACCCTAGTGCCTTTATAAAGAGAGGTATTTCACAATTGAAGTGGGCATGCACAACACAGAGCATAATGCAGAGAAGCAAAATTCGGCCTCCTCCCTAGAGAATCCGGATTTGGCGCACCATGTTTAGTAAATCCATAGGTTGTAACATCTCAACTTAGTGAATTACTTTTCATATGGGTGTGGCTGTTAGAATTATATCTAATATTTGATTCATGTACTTATAGTTTTTATAATTTCAATTATTGTTACGCATGGTGATGATTAGTGCTGTATTATGTTTGAAATTATCGGGTGAAATTCCCTCCCTCTTGTCCTGTTGAAATTAAAGTCTTAAGGGGTTAAAAGTTTTTTAAGGAAAAGTTCAAGGGCCTTTTAGAAACTTGTACAATGAAAGTGCACACATATAAAATGAGAAAACCTAATCAGTTTTCATTAACGGCAATCAAAAACAAAACCCTATTACAGAGAAAATCTCCTATATCATCAAGGAGTATATTAAAGGCTATAGGATCAAAGAGGTGAAACACTATGGATTTGTGGAATCAAAAATCACTAGCATGGATCCAAGTAAGTTTTCCTAATTTTCTCTTTAGGTTTAAATTCTCATATTCATATTTGGTTGAATTGATTTATTTGTATGTGGTTCTGGTTATAAGAAATTGCTTCCGCATTAAAGTAAAGTGCTAATTTTCTTTCAATTGGTATCAGAGCCTCCTTACAAATAATTAATTCACCAAATTAGGGTTTATGAAATTTGGGGATTTTAAAATTAGGGTTTAATTGATTGTGTGTTTAATGTTTAAAAACATAATATAATATTCAATTATGTTTTTATTTGAGTTGATAATACTCTTTAGATTATTTATCATGGATCCAAATCACATATATTGAATCTTGTGATTTATTATGGTCATGATTGGGTGATTTTTTGTTTGAATAAGGCTTTTCAACCATAAAAAAAAAAAAATCGTTTTTCCCGTAACTGCAGATAGGTCGTATTACAACGGCCATAACATTTTACTCTGAATGAGTTACAGAAACCATAATATGTTTTTAGAAAGGGTTTTGAGTCTACTGTATTGGGATTAACCCAGTTTTGCTTTTCGAAGCAGTTTTACAGTCGAAATAACTGTTTGTTTTTCAGTGTTCTGAACTGAAATTTTCTGCTCATTCATAAGAGTAAAATTAATTAAACTAAATAGTTAAATTAAATTATAGTCACATGAATTAAATGTTTATATTATAGAAAGTGAGTTAGTCACCAAAGTGGCCCGCTTGTATGGTAGTTAAATATTTAATCATGTGTATGCAAATATTTATTTTAAATTGCGCTATTAATGACATTGTAAGGTTAGTAAATATTTGTGATCATTTAAATACAAAGTTATAAGGTCACCCAAAGGTGGATCATTACTTGTATTTGATGGCAATTAAAGTGATTGTACATCACATTCTAATTAATATATTGAGTGCATCCAAAGATGTCTCATGTATTGATTGGATTTGATTAATGATCAATAAAAGTTGAATTTATATAGCGTGTTATATGTTGATGATGTTTGCATTTTAATTTGACCCAAAGGTGAATTTGAATGCATGTTATTACTATTTAATTGTCTGAATCGTTATATGGTTGAACTCAAAGTATTAAGTGTGAGATATTAATTGTTTGCAGCTTTGGCATCTTTAATGAATTTAACTGCCATTGGAATCAAGTTCAATGGGCTTAATTATGATGAGTGGATCGAATACATTAAGTATCATGCTGGCATAACTGCTATCGATACAGCTCTAGTTATGGAAAATAAGCCTACTGAACCTACTGATTCTAGTACTGAGGCAGAAAAGGATTTGTGGGAGGCATGGGAAAGGTCGAATCAGTTGCTATTAAGTTTCTTGAAATTGAGCATAGCCGATAATGTGAAACCTTCCATGCCAAGAACAACTAATGTGAGGGAATTTCTAGCTGAGATTAAGAACTTCACCAATACAGATGTTATTGATAAGTCTGTAGTGGCGACTCTCATGACTGATCTATCGACTAAGAAATATGACATTAGTCAATCAATGCATGATCACCTCACTCACATGGTTAATGTGGCAAATAAGCTTAAGGCTATGAACATGGAATTGAATGAAACTTTCCTGGTACAGTTTATTCTCCAATCCCTTCAGGGAGACGAGTTTGAGAGGTTCCGTCAAGGCTATAATACACTTAAAGAAAAGTGGAACCTTCAGGAAACTAAGGCCATGCTATTACAGGAAGAGGCAAGGCAAAGGGCAACACTAAAATTGAACCCTGCTCAAGCCCACTTAATTGTTCATAGCAATGCTAATGTTGCCAGCAGCAGCAAGACCCCAAGTAATAAGGAGAAGAAGAAAGGAAAGCAACCCATGAAAGTTAAGGGTGATGCGCAGAAAGCAAAGAAGTGTCATTTCTGTGGAAAGGTTGGACACTTCAAGAATGAGTGCTTGAAACGTAAGGCATGGTTCGAGAAGAAAAATATGCATTATGTTTCTGTATGCTTTGAGTCGAATTTAATTGAAGTACCTTCTAATACTTGGTGGTTAGATACTGGTGCAACTACTCATGTTTCACATATTTCACAGGGATTTCTTTCGATCCAGCCCATAAAGGAAAGTGAAAAGTTTCTTTTCATAGGAAACAGGATGAAAGCTCAGGTTAAAGGCATTGGAACTTACAGATTGATTTTAGATACAGGCTATCGTCTGGATCTAGAGAAATGTCTTTATGTACCTGAATGTGCTAGAAATCTTGTTTCTGTTTCTAGGTTGGATATTTTGGGATTTGATTTTAGGATTGGAAATAAATGTTTTTCATTGTATCAACAGAAGTGCCTTTTAGGTACTGGTACTTTGTTGGATGCTTTGTATTGTTTCAATCTAAACTCTGAATTTGCTTATTCCTTGTTTAATGTTGAATGTGATGTTGGTGTTAAGCGTAGTGCACTAGATGAATCCTCAGCTCATTTGTGGCATAAAAGACTAGGTCATATATCCAAAGAAAGAATTATGAGACTTGTTAATAGTGAAATTTTGTCTCATTTGGATTTTACTGATTGGAATGATACATGTGTGGATTGCATCAAAGGAAAGCAAACCAAACACATATCAAAGAAATCAGCCACAAGAAGCACATGATTGATTGATTTAATTCATACAGACATTTGTGGTCCTTTTGATGTTCCGTCATGGGGCGGAGAAAAGTATTTCATTACTTTTATTGATGATCATTCAAGGTACTGTTACCTTTATTTACTGCATGAAAAGTCTCAAGCAGTGGATGTTTTACAAACATTCATTACTGAGGTTGAAAGGCAGTTAAATAGAAAAGTTAAGGTAATTAGATCAGATAGAGGTGGTGAATATTATGGCAAAACAACTGAAGTTGGACAAGTACCAGGTCCATTTGCAAAGTATCTTGAATCTAAGGGCATTTATGCACAGTATACAATGCCTGGAACACCACAACAGAATGGTGTGGCAGAAAGGCGAAATCGTACTCTGATGGATATGGTCAGAAGTATGATGAATAATAGTTATGTACCTGTTTCATTGTGGATGTATGCATTAAGAACTGCTGCATATTTACTCAACAGGATTCCTAGTAAGGCAGTTCCTAAGACACCTTATGAACTGTGGACAGGAAGGAAGCCAAGTTTGAGACATCTTCACGTTTGGGGCTGTCAAGCCGAAGTGAGGATTTACAATCCACATGAAAGGAAATTGGACCCAAGAACCATTAGTGGTTTCTTTATAGGGTATCCTGAAAAGTCTAAAGGTTACATATTTTACTGTCCTAACCACAGTATGAGAATTCTTGAGTCTGGCAATGCTCGTTTCATTGAGAATGGCAACATCAGTGGGAGTAGTGAAAGTCGTAATGTAGAGATTAAGGAAACATTAGTGGAAATGTCTACATCTAATGTTCCTTCTCAAGTTTTTGTTCCTATTACTGTAGCACAGACACATGGTAATTATGGGGAACAACAACATGCTGAAGTTCATACTCCACAACATGATATTGTAATCAATGAAGAAAGAGATGATAATGTTCAAGTTGATGAACAAGTGCAACCTCAACAGGAAGTAGCATTAAGGCGATCTACTAGAGTGACAAGATCTGTTATTCTTGATGATTACATTGTGTATGCACTTGAGCATGAAAGTGATTTGAGCATGGATAATGATCCAGTCTCATTTAAAGAAGCTGTGGAAAGTAATAATTCTGAAAAGTGGTACAATGCCATGAAAGAAGAGTTAAAATCTATGACGGATAACAATGTTTGGGTAATGACAAAATTGCCAGAAGGTTCTAAAAGAGTTGGCTGTAAGTGGGTCTTTAAGACCAAGCGAGACTCTATGGGCAATGTTGAAAGGTATAAAGCCAGACTTGTTGCCAAAGGTTACGCTCAGAAAGATGGCATTGACTACAAAGAGACTTTCTCTCCTGTATCAAAGAAAGACTCTTTGAGAATTATTATGGCATTAGTAGCTCATTATGATCTTGAGCTTCACCAAATGGATGTAAAGACCGACTTTCTGAATGGAGATTTAGAGGACGAAGTTTATATGGATCAGCCGCAAGGCTTTGAGACCACAGGAAAGGAAAGTCTAGTATGTAAATTGAAGAAGTCAATTTATGGATTAAAACAGGCTTCCAGACAATGGTATTTAAAGTTCAATAATACCATATTATCTTATGGATTTGTAGAAAACACTGTTGACACATGTATCTACATGAAGGTCAGTGGGAGCCAGTTTGTAATTCTTGTATTGTATGTTGATGATATTCTTCTTGCTGCTAATGATAAGGGCATGTTGCGTGATGTCAAAGAGTTTCTCTCTAAGAATTTTGAGATGAAGGACATGGGTGAGGCATCTTATGTGATAGGGATAGAAATATTCCGTGACAGATCACAGGGAGTATTAGGATTGTCTCAGAAAGCTTACATCAATAAAGTCTTAGAGAGATACAGAATGGATAAAAGCACAGCTAGTCCAGTTCCAATTTAAAGAGGGGACAATTTCAGTCGATCTCAATGTCCTCAGAATGATTTGGAACGTAAAGAAATGGAAAATATTCCCTATGCCTCAGTGGTTGAAAGTTTAATGTATGCCCAAACATGTACACGACCAGACATCAGTTTTGTTGTCGGAATGTTGGGCCGTTATCAAAGTAATCCTGGAGTATACCACTGGAAAGCTGCGAAGAAAGTCTTACGGTACTTACAAGGCACTAAGGAACATATGCTCACATATAGAAAATCGAATAATCTGGAAGTCATAGGTTATTCAGATTTAGACTATGCTGGATGTGTGGATACCAGAAAATCCACATTTGGCTTTTTGTTCCTTTTAGCTGATGGAGCAATTTCATGGAAGAGTGCGAAGCAGTCTGTCATTGCTACTTCCACTATGGAGGCAGAATTTGTAGCGTGCTTTGAGGCTACAATTCAATCATTGTGGCTACGGAATTTTATCTCAGGTTTGGGCATTGTCGACAGTATTGCCAAACCGTTGAGAATTTACTGTGATAATACCGCAGCTGTTTTCTTCTCTAAGAATGATATATATACAAAAGGTACCAAACATATGGATTTAAAATATCTATCTGTCAAAGAAGAAGTGCAAAACCAAAGAGTGTCTATTGTGCATATTGGCACCGATCATATGATCGCGGATCCGTTGACTAAGGGATTGTTGCCCAAAATTTTTATTGGCCATGTTGAGAGAATGGGCATTACAGCTAAGCCCTTGTAGAACGGTCTTAATTATAGACATATATATGTACTTATGTTTGCTAGCACATTATTATTCTGGATGACACTTTAAGAATTCTATGATTGTTATTTGGGTTTTGCAGTTTTCTGTTAATCACGTTATTGGCATGCATTTTGTTATTTTGTGATTACAGGTATGGGTCTTGAAATAAGACATTAACGAATAAGGTTTATGTGTTTTGCCTTATTATTAAAGAATAATTGAGTTGAATTGACTTGTAATACATGGAAGGAATCGGGGCGCTTGCTAGACCCGTGACCGCCATGATTCGGTTGATTTGATTCATGTATGGTATTTGACTTGTTTGTTTTCATATTAAAGTTCGCGATTAAATTATATTTTGAAACTTCAAGTCGCACATGAGTCAAGTGGGAGAATGTTAGAATTATATCTAATATTTGATTCATGTACTTATAGTTTTTATAATTTCAATTATTGTTACGCATGGTGATGATTAGTGCTGTATTATGTTTGAAATTATCGGGTGAAATTCCCTCCCTCTTGTCCTGTTGAAATTAAAGTCTTAAGGGTTAAAAGTTTTTTAAGGAAAAGTTCAAGGGCCTTTTAGAAACTTGTACAATGAAAGTGCACACATATAAAAGGAGAAAACCTAATCAGTTTTCATTAACGGCAATCAAAAACAAAACCCTATTACAGAGAAAATCTCCTATATCATCAAGGAGTATATTAAAGGCTATAGGATCAAAGAGGTGAAACACTATGGATTTGTGGAATCAAAAATCACTAGCATGGATCCAAGTAAGTTTTCCTAATTTTCTCTTTAGGTTTAAATTCTCATATTCATATTTGGTTGAATTGATTTATTTGTATGTGGTTCTGGTTATAAGAAATTGCTTCCGCATTAAAGTAAAGTGCTAATTTTCTTTCAGTGGCCTCGTGGATGTAGAATTGATTAATCTGAACCACGTAAAAATCTCAGTGTCATTTATTTTCTACATTTTATTGTGTTTTTGGAAATTAATATTTTTTATGCGGATGAACAATAACCGTGAACAATAAACATAAACAGTAACTGTGAACAGTTGCGGTAAACAGTAACGGTGAACAGTACTTTTGAAAAAATTAATTAAGTAATTAATTTTTTATTTTTAATTGCCTACATTTATTTTCGATAGATCTAAATTCCTTTCAGGCATCATGTTCCTCCTTATTGTAATTTCCTTCTCTTTTACATTTAGAAACTAATTGTATGATTGTAAGAAAGAAAGTTATAAGGAAAGGAAATCATATTTTACATTATTTAAAAGAATAATTGATGTTATCGTGTCTTTAGTTAGAATATATTAAGTGATCTTGAATCTTTCTGAACTTGATTGTAGTTTTCTTCTATTATCTTCTAAAAATAAAAAATTAATAACAATATTCAATCCCTTTTGAAAATAATCTTCGGAAATCCTATGATTAATTATTAGAAAGAAAGTTACAATAAAATGGAATAATATTGTAGATTATTTGAAAGAATAAATTCTTTCATCATGTCTGTTAATTAAAACAATATTTATCTTTTCATAACTCTCTTTTTAGAGGATTAGTAGTCTTTAATTGGTGAAGCAAATGCACTTTTGATTTGCCTCCCGATCAAATTAAACGGTTCCTAACTCATGATACAAATGACTTTCCGTGCTATCGTTTTGCCTCGTCACATGCAGTGTTGTTCATCTGATATAATATGATTATTAAGACAAGATAAGACTTATTACATTCCCCTACAAAGGTAATTGCCTAATTGGTATACCCAATGAGGAAAATAAAACACAGCAATTAGACAGAACAACAGCAGGACATCAATTATAACAACTGCTAAACTGGGAAAATTAAAATAATTAAAAGTGCTCCTAAATTGTCGTACATCGTTATTTTTCATCAATAGAATTATAAGGAATGGGAAACCAATTCTTAAAAAATAGGTGTAGCGAAAATAGATCTTGGACGGTCCACGAGAATTCGATCAGCGCTTTGATCAACACGAAATAGGTGACCGTGACCTTTTTTTTTTTTTTAATTTTTATGAGATGCCTTTGATGGAGCATTTCATAATCTAGAGTAAGGGCTTAAAAACAGATCGCCTTTCGTTCTTAGAGTGACACCGAAAGCCTCAGTCAGAACAAGATCTTCGTTATTTTTTCCATCATGGAGTTTCCAATCGAAAGTGGTAGAGCATTTAGCAAGAGGAAGATAACCGAAAGACAGACCTGGGCACATCCTCTTCGAGCTCCAAATGGGATCAATTCAAAATGATTTCTATTGTAACCATGACTCTGGAATCAAATTCCTGAATTTTACAAGCATGACCCATCTTTTTAAGGCACAACCAACACTGGAACCGCACAAGGTTTTCCTAGTGACCATGACTCTGGAATCATATTCCTAAATTTTACAAGCCTCTCTACATTCGCTTGGGAGTAGCAATGTAGCAGGAAGATGTAACCTCGGAGTTTCTTTGATGACTAGCTTTAAGTATTGTAATTCATGAAGGCATGCTTCATCAATATTTCTTTCCTTTGTGCCTTTTCTATTACTCTTGGGGATAAGCATTCTTGACATAGCCCATTCTATAAAAATGTCCTGAAATGGGATTATAATTTGAGTCATATATGTATAAATTGATGTAATTTTATGAAAATTTTAAAGAAACTACTGCAAAGAAATGTTGAAATGGCTTAGAAACAGTATATTTTGTGGATATTTGCTTTGAGTAAAATGAAATGGCAAGAATTCGCAACGAATTTTCAACACCAATATTAAAAACCAGAAGCACTTTGGGTTGGGTTCCGGGGCCATGACAATCCCCAAAACCAACCCAATCTAAATATGGGCCTTGATTTTAGGCCCTACCGAGTCCAATCAAATTTTAAGCAGATTTGGCACTGAAACCCGACCCAACTCAGTCAGATCCCCGAGCCCTATAGCAGCTGGTTCACCTTAATTTAAGTGGAATGAAATTTCAAGTGTAGGCGACCTCATTTTTTTTTAAATATAAACTTATTTTTAAATTATATGATTTAAAAAAATTATTTTTAAATGAAATATAAAATTATATAATTTAAAAGAGTTAAAAACTAATTTTCTTAAACACCATGATTTATGAGCATGTTTGTATAAAAAAAAAAGGATAGTCGAATAAGAGAATGACATATATATGTATTTTAATATGAGTGATGATATAGCCACAAATTTTTGTACAAATTAATATGGAATTAATTCACTGGTTGAATGAAAATATAAAATAATAGAAATAAATAATGTGGCTCAAGAGATATTTAATTCAACAAATGAATTAATGTCATATCAGTTTGAACAAAATAAATTTATACAAAAATTTATGGTTATATCGTTACTCTTTTAATATATTAAATGACTCTATATATTGTATTGGACTGTGTGCTTTATTATTTTTTAAATTGTCCCTTACTTTATTAAAAAATTATAAGACAAAACACACTATATTAGAGGTTATGTTTTTTTTTCCCTTACTCATGATTTTAATATGGTTAGACATCTCTAATTGAAAAAGAAAGTTTTAGCATCTTTTAATTATTACAAATTTAACTATTTCTCAAAATTTTAAGATCGTAAAAGTCTCTTTTCCTGTATATAACTATTGCCAGATGTGGATGTCTGCATAAGTTGAGTACAAATTTTCACAAACGTCTCTTAGATAATGTGAAAAATATGCCTTGAGACAACTTTTTATTAATTTTCAAAGGCGGCTTACTTAGAATGATTTACGTGCGTGTCTGTGTGTGTATAATTATTCTAGAATGTGGATGGCCCACAAATATCTCACAAATTTTTAGAATAAGTACAAGTTCTCACAAGTATCTCTTAGTTAACGTGAAAAATATGCCCCCGACAACTTTTCTTTAATTTTCAAAGGAGGCTGACTAAGAATGAATAGGCTGCTTCTTAACTTGGTAGAAGCGTCTTGATGTTTCTGCAACCTATTATGTACTAACATTTTTTCAATGTCCCCACCGAGGAATTGCCAAACAAAGAAAAAACAGAATTCCTTTTCTAATCTTTTAAAATCATCCTCCCTCTTGATTCAGTACAGATTCAATTAATTAAGGAAGTTGTCTACTCCAGTTCCAGTTGAAGAAACTGTTCATGGCATTGCAGTTTTCAATCAAAATAAAATAAAATCTATCACATCGGTAAAATAATTATCCACGCAAAAAAATTTCTACATTGAAATTTAATATTATCAAAGAAAAATTCATTCTTCGGAATTTATTTTATTTTTAATTCAAATAAACTAACTACCTAATTGCTCTCCACAAAAAAAAAAGGTTCGTTTAGGAACTCTGTTGAAGTTAAATCTGCTTATGATTTCATTGTCCCTGAAGGCACCTCATTACTCTTTCGACATTAAACTTAAAAAAGAAAAAAAGAAAAAAAAAGAATGTTATTTAATTATTGCAATGAGTTTGTTGTGAAAGTCTTAACGTCGTAAGAGTAAGAGAGGATTATGAAAACTGTAAAAAGAGTCCCACTGACCTGCCGCTGGTCTCACACAAGTCCTCCTTATGCAGAAATGAGTTTTTTTTTTATTTCCTTGTTCATTTTTCATTAATTTTATGCGCAAAGCACAATTGGATGTATGTTAAAAATAATTCTCCCATGTTCCGTTTTATTCATCGAACCAACATCTTCAATATTTTCCTTATCACCTTATACACTTTAAAAGTTGAAAGCAAAAGATGCACATAAATTAACATATTTAAAAAAATGAAAAATAGCGAAAAGGATTAATAGAAACATCTTAATATGTTTTTGGAACTTGCCCACACGTCGTTCGTTGTTTGAAGGAAGAACCGATTAAGTATTTGTTTCGGGACGCTTTAGAAATTTTTAGAATATCTAATGATGTATGTGTGTAAAACTAAATAACTAAATGAATGATTATAACTGTAAATAAAGGTATTTATAACGAGAAACTAGTCGGGAAAAAAAAAACCAATTTTACCTTTTCAGTTAATAATCTTTATGAGCTAAAATGATCAATTTGACGGCTGCTGTATAAATTTTTGTTTTAAGTGAGTCGCGTACGTGTCAAACCCGCGCATGTAACACCTTTTGTACATTCCTCTTGTATTGTTCTGTAAGAGCCGAAAAAGAAGAAGAAGAAAAAGAAAAGTTTGATAGATTATGAACAGATGAGGGGATGTGGTTGGTGGGTAGAAAACTAACACTCGTAGCTTGAAACCCATTAATCTAATTGCGTAATAATGTTGTATTATGTAGACATTTTATTTATTACAAACCAACGAATTTAACAATTTTAAAAGTAACGTGTTGGTATTGATATTTGTATTGAATTGTTATAAACATACCTTTAGCTTTTTCCCCTAAAGTCACATTTATCACAGATTTTAAGTAAATGTAATGGAAAAATCAAAATTGAGAAAGAAAGTTCAACCTCTCTTGGCTTGATTTTCTTTGGGTTTTTATAAACACCCCACACCCATGACCTTATAGCGTGGCAATTATTGAATTAAATTCATATCCAGACTTTTTGGAGGTGAATTGTGGCGGTTATTTTGATTGAGTCATGCTTCCTGGTGACTTGGTCCAATGTCTCCTTAAACCTGTCTGCTTGAGGTCACCAAAATTGCCACATGGTCAAGATAGCTTGCCCAAGGTCACAAGATTTACCCTCTGATCGAAATGATCTACTCATGGCCTCAAGATTACCACTTGGTCGAGGTAGTCTGCTCGTAATCTCAAGATTACCACCTGGTTGAGGTGGTCTACTCATAATCTCAAGATTACCACATGGTCGAGGTGGTATGCTCATGGTCTTAAGAATTACCACCTAGTCGAAATGATCTGCTCATTGTCTCAAGATTACCATCTGGTCGAGGTGGTTTGCTCGTAGTCTGAAGATTACCACCTAGTTGATATGGTCTACTCAAGGTCACAAAAATTACCTTTTATTAGCCTATCAATCATTTGCTCACTTTTTATTTTAGGAGATCATGGTTACCCTATTTTATTCCCCAAACAATTATCTTTAAGTGTTGTAATTCATGACGGCATGCTTCCTCAACAATTCTTTCCTTTTGAAAGTCTTTCCTTGCCTCTACTTCCACCTTTTCCATCACTCTTGGGTGTTTAAGCTTTTTTGACAGGGCGCATTCTATAAAAATGTCCTGAAATGGGATTATAATTTGAGTCATACATGTATATGTTGATGTAATTTATGAAAGTTTTTTAGAAACTAAAGCAAAGAAAGGTTGAAATGGCTCATAAACAGTATATTTTGTGGATCCTTGCTTTGAGTAATAATGAAATGGCAAGAATTGACATCCCCGAATTTTTTATCACCGTTAGATATAAGCCAGAAGCACTTTGGGTTGGGTTTTAGAGCCATGACAAGCAGCAAAACCAACCCAATCTAAATCTCGGCTTTAATCCGAGGCCCTTTCCGGTCCAATCAAATTTTAAACTGATTCCACACCTAAAAAGTGTCCCAATTTAGTTGGATTTAGGGATGACAAATTGATCTATATATCTGTATATCCAATCTAATTGAATTAAATAATATCCATTCAAAATATTTTTGGATGTGAATATGGGTAATTTAAAAAAAATTAATTAGATATTGGATAAATATAAATATTTAATAGATATCCAAAATTCAATTAATTTATATGAAAAAAACAAAAACAAATGCACTAATTATTATTCATCTATAATTAGATATTTATCGTCCCTAGTCGGATTCCCATGCCCTATAACAGATGGGATTTTTCTGCCATCATAACTGCATGAGCATGTCGTATACCTCCACTTTTTTTTTTTTGGCCAGCATGGTTTGAGATCATCTTAACTTAATTTACGTAGAATAAAGTTGCAACGCTAGTTTTATGCCCCACGTGCGTGCGCACGCAAATATAAAGTAATTTTATAATAGAAGAATTTTATATTTTATTAAAGTAATAGATAAATTAAAAGAATAAAGATATCTACACTTTCAAGATTTGGAGAAATGGTTATAAAAACTCCTAAATTTTTAATATGAGACATTTATAATTTTTTTTTTATCATAATACCTTTTAACTCTATGAACTTAAAAAAAATGACCTCAAAATTTTATAATAAATAAAAATATGACATTAAAATAAATGTAATAATATATACATTTTAAAATAATTTTTTGAGAAGAAAAATAATTTTAATATTTTAAAATTTTAAAATATTTTACAATCTATTATACCTATTTTATTATAATAAAGTAATTTTAATAATAAATAGAAACATGATATTAAAGTAAATAAATTTAAAACTAAAATTATTTTGAATATTATGTAAAATATAATTTTAATATTCTGTTAACTGTAAAGCCTATTTAACTCAAAGATTTATTTAAAATCTTTATAATAAATACAATTATATTATTAAAATAAATATTTTAATTTAAAATTTTAATTTTTTAAATGTAAAAAATAATTTAATATTATTAGTTTACTAGATTGATTATATTATTTATATTAATTTGTATGAATTAAAAAATTTAAAGTCAATTTTCTAATTACTATATTGAAAGGGTATTATCATCAAAGAAAAGATGTTGGTGTGCCTTTTTGAAAATTTGAGAGTTTGTGTGACCATTTTCTCAAATATTGGGGGTGTGGGTGTCTTTTTTTCTAAATTAAAAGATAAAAAATTTAAAGTATAAGATAATTTCATATTTTATTAAAGTAATAGATTAAAAGATAAAAAATATAAATTTTAATACATTGGAGTGTATGTTTATCATTTTCAGCTTGTCTCTTATTTTATTCAAGTAAGAGATTTTCTTATTATAAATTACTATATAAATAGAGTGAGCTACAAGTGAAAAGATAAAGGGCAAAGCACACTGCATTAAAATCTGAATTTTTTTAAATTTATTTCTGTCTATGATATAGTCACATTTTCTAATTAAAAAAATTATTTCACACACACAAATATAAATATGTAATCATTATTTTTGGATGCACAAGTACGCACAAATTTTTAGAATGAGTACAAATTTTCGCCAATATCTCCTAGATAACGTGAAAAATATGCCCAGCGATAATTTTTCTTAAATTTCTTAATTTTTAAAGGCGGGTGATTATAGCCACTAGACTTTAACTTAGTGGTTAGAACCCAAGCCTCACAATTGTGAGGTCATAGTTCCTGAACTCGGAGGCACCTTATTACTCTTTTGACATTAAACTTATAAAAAAGATATATGTTATTTAAATATTGTAATGAATTTTTTTCTTTTTTATGAAAGTGTGAACATCATAAGAATAATAGAGTATTATGAAAACTGTAAAATAATAAATTATAAACGTTTAAAGCTGCTGGGAGAAAATTAAATTAAATTGAATGGTAAATAGCGACAGAATAGTAAATCCGACCTAAATAATTGAATATCAAATTGAATGGTCGAAAATAAAAGTAATAAGATAAAACATTGATATAAGGAGAGAGGTTGAAGTGGTAAGACAGGTGTTTCAATTATTGTATCATACATAAACGTGAGAGGGAGAATTTCAATGCAGCTTACGTTCAATGCGCTACCTTATACAGTATATTAGTTTTTGGAGTTTTTCACTATCTATAATCATGATTTGTAGAACAGAATTTGCATGTGTCAGCATGCTTAATAAGGTCATACATCATTTCAGTCACTTGAGTGGTGTTTTATTACGTGATTCATTGTATTTTAAGGTCATACGTCAGTTTAGTCACTGATTTTTTACCTTTCTGATGCTAAACTTAAAATTATTAATTTACAGTGAGTACGACTTTTGTTTCATTTTCGCACCTACTATTCTACAGTGAATACGACTTTTGTTTCATTCTTGGACATACTATTCTACAGTGAGTACGACTTTTGTTTCATTTTTGGACCTACTATTCTACAGTGAGCACGACTTTTGTTTCATTTTCGGATCTACTATTCTACAAATGACAAACCATCGGTGGACTAACCTGCCACCGGTCTCACAAAAGTCCTCCTTATACAGTAACAAACTTTTTCTTTGGTTGCTGGAGGATCTCAAGATCATGTATACTCAAAACTTTTTCTTTCTTATTCCTTTTTCATTAATTTTCAGCACAAAGCACAATTAACTGAATATATGTTCAAAATAATTCTTCCATATTCCATCTTTTTCATTGAGCCAGCATCTTCAACATTTTTCTTCTTCGTCGCCTTATACACTTTAAAGCAAAAGACCACATAAATTAACATATTAACAAAATTAAAAATAACAAAAAGGATTAATAGAAACATCTTAATAAATTTTTGAACTAGCCCACAAATCTTTTATGATCTCTAAGTACAATATAAATTCAATTCGGCACCGAATAAAAGAGATGAAATTAAGGTTAGATAAATAATTGTATGATTAATGGATGTGTTAGATAGGTGTCCAATGTCGTTATAGTTTAAATTATTTTTCTAAATTATCCTTAGTATTAAATTATATGAAAGTTATTTTAGTATCATAATTTTTTAGCTAATATAGTGTTCAAAGTATATTTTAGAGTACAAATAATCTTACTCGTAAATAAAATACACCAAAGTTTAATAGTAAACTAACCAACATAGCTTCTTAATTGAGTTAGTTGACAACTCTTCTCTCCCTTGTTCATTAGGTGGAGGATTCGAATCTTGGAATCTCCCAAAATTATAGAAGTACAATTAAAAAAAATAGTACAATGATTATTTTTATTAAAAAAAATTACTTGTTATTGTTGATAGCTGCTGCCACTCCTTACCATCGGCAGACCCACAAAGGGAACACTATGGGACTAGAAATATATTATAATATTGTTGTTATAAAAGCTAAAAATGTGGTTCACATACTATTTTTCTAAGATCCCTAATGGTCCAAGTATTTTACGGATTAGAATCGTGAAATTTGTTAAATGCACTTATAATGATGTTAATTTATTTGAAATAGAATTTTTTAAAAATTGGTTAATAGAAGAAATTCTGATAAAAATCATATTCCCTTAAATATCATTGGAACTCTTAAGTAAAATATTTTAAGTGAGCCCCCAATGATTCTTTTTTTTTTTAAATTTCATCTTCGAAATGAATTAAAAAATTTATTTGCGATAAGTCTTGCAGGAACTAAATTTTTATATTTATGATATCATTGGAGTTATCAGAAACAGCCCCCAATAAAATGTTTGGATCATTTACTAACCAGAAATAAACTTTAGCTTTTACTTTGGCTTTAAGAATAACTAAAATATAGGAAAATTATATAATACCATAATAAAAATTTTTGTATTAATACCGTGATAGACATAAATATTATAAATTACACATAAAATTAGTAAATGTAAAGTATAACCAGTAAATTTATACAAGATTATTAATTATTTAAAATACTAACATTGTTTCTACATAATTTTAGTGAAAAATATTTTGTTCATTTACAAAAAAAAATTTCTTTAACTAAACAAAAAATTACTCATTAATTAAACAAAAAAATTATATTAAAATAAGTGGAATAAATTTTATTGAATTGGTTACTGTAAATTGTATATTTATTCTAGGACATTTGTATACTTTTTTTTCCATGTTCTATAATGATATCTATTTATTACACATGTTAGTTAAACGCAGTTATTTATCTTGATGCAGATCAAGTAAAAATAAAATAAAATAATTCTTATATTACTAGACACATATATGATATATCAATAAAATTAGATATAATTTTGAGTATTATGCATTCTTTATGTAGTTTCAAACTTTTTACTAGTATTTGGAGACCATTTAGGGTTAGTGTTGAGGAAGTGCAGAAATATGCAAAATAACCTCATCTTACAACAACTATGAAAGATATTAAATTATTTGTTTTTCAAAATTTGATTTTGACCATAAATTTCATCCTTAATAAAACATCACATGTATTACACAAAAACTAATGTTATTCAATTTAAATAAATAAAAAAATAATAAATATATAAGGTAATACACATTATAACGAGTCTTTATTTTACAATTGTGAACTTTTTTTTTGACAATAACTCTTATATTAATTGACTTATTTTACCTTTTATTCGTAAGTTTTAGGCATAATGTACAAACTTCATGTTTTATTTTGTATTTAATATTGATTTACTTATTTTGTGTTATATTTATAAGTTATCATTTTATATTTTTTATACAAGTAATTCATTAATTTACCAGTTTTATAGTAATTTACTTATTTTACCTTCCTTTTACAAGTCTTATGTTTCATTTCCAAATTTTATATTTTATTTTACAGTTAGTGTTGATTTACTAGCTTTATGTTTTATTTGCAAGTTTTTGTTTTGTTTACCAATAATACATTAATTTACTAGTTTATATTAATTTACTTGTTTTACATTACATTTACAAGTCTTATGTTCTATTTCCAAAATTTATGTTTTATTTTGCACTTAATGTTGATTTACTTATTTTATGTTATATTTATAAGTTTTTATTTTATTTACCAATAATACATCAATTTACCAGTTTTATAGTAAGTTACTTATTTTATCTTCCTTTTACAAGTCTTATATTTTATTTCCAAAATTTATATTTTAATTTACAGTTAGTGTTGATTTACTAATTTTATGTTATATTTGCAAGTTTTTGTTATTTACCAATAATACATTAATTTACTAGTTTATATTAATTTACTTGTTTTACCTTCCATTTACAAGTCCTATATTCTACTTCCAAAATTTATGTTTTAATTTGCGCTTGATGTTAATTTATTAGTTTTATTTTATATTTGTAAATTTTTATTTTATTTACTAGTAATACATCAATTTATCAGTTTTGTAATAATTTACTTGTTTTATCTTCTATTTACAATTCTTTTGTTTCATTTTCAAAATTTATGTTTTATTTTATAGTTAATGTTAATTTACTAATTTTAAGTTATATTTGCAAGTTTTAGTTTTGTTTACTAGTAATACATCAATTTACTATTTTTATATTGATTTACTTTTTTTATTTTCCATTTACAAATCTTTTGTTTAATTTCTAAAATTTATGTTTTATTATGCACTTAATGTTGATTTATGAGTTTTATGTTATATTTGTAAGTTTTTTTTATTTACTAATGAGACATTAATTTACTAGTTTTATATTAATTTACTGAATTTACCTTACATTTACAAGTCTTATGTTTAATTTCTAAGATTTATGTTATATTTTACAGTTAATGTTAATTTTTGAGTTTTATATTAAATTTACAAGTTTTTTTTCAATTACACAATTTATGTTTAATTACGGTATTGATGCCGTAACTTTAATTATGGCATCGTAGAATGACCCATAAAATATATTTATTTAGTTAAAATAACTGAAATATTTTGCTTCGTAGGGGTAATTAAAATAAATGTAAGTTAAATAATTATGGGCTTCTTGGAATATTATTATTGTGAAATTGAAAGATAGATAGGTTTTCAAAATAATTTATGGTCGTTACGCTGAGTAGTTAATTAATGTACGCACAATATCACAATGTGCAAGTTGCATAAGAAGGATGAAAAATGATATGTATCCCATCATCAATGAACCCCACCTGAATCTTATCAAGATAAATTTTTGTGGCCAGTTTGTGATTAAGATAAAATTTAATACAACTTTATTACTATTTCAACTTTTATATATTTATTTTTTATAGAGTTAGAGATAGGGTTAGAGTGAACTCTCTATCGTTACCTAAAAAAAAAATCCTAAATTTAAAAATTTATGTAAAATGATCGCAGCTTCGTAATATGTTGAGATAACGGTCCAAGAGTATTTTATCATATGATTTAATAATGGATCCCGCAATCAGATCCATTGACTTTTTTAATATTAAATTTAATGATCCCAACGTAGGATCACTACTGAGCACATGACAAAGTACCAACGAAAGTGTTCCACTGCCTCATCGTTTCTCTCTATATATAGAGCATTTGTGTCTTGAGGTTTTTGCAACTCCTACTCTTAAAAACAAACTATAAAGTTGTATTTGGTTTGTCTGAAACGGAATGAAAGATATGTCTATTCCATTTCTAGCAGCAGTTTCCAGTTCAACTGAAGAAACTGTTCGTCCCATTGCAGATTTTCATCCTACTTTATGGGGAAACCATTTCCTGAAATCCGCTGCCGATGTCGAGGTAATTAAACAATTGCAATATCAAAATATCTCATTAATTATCAGAGAAGCGAGCCCAAATCGATGTACAATCGTATGTCATATATAATCGTTTGTTAGACACACGTAATGCATTAATATTAAGTAATTTCTTGCGTTTGCAGACAATTGACGCTGCAACTCAAGAACAGCACGCAGCACTGAAGCAAGAGGTCAGGAGGATGATAACCTCTACTGCCAATAAGCTTGCCCATAAACTACACATGATTGATGCAGTACAACGATTAGGTGTCGCTTATCATTTTGAAAAAGAGATTGAAGATGAATTGGGAAAGGTATCTCATGATCTTGACAGTGATGATCTATACGTTGTTTCTCTTCGTTTTCGACTTTTTAGACAGCAAGGAGTTAAGATTTCATGTGGTATGTAATAGTTTCTCATTTTGTTAATTAAATATTTATGTTAATTACAGGATTATTGTTGATTATCAAATTAAATTTAAGCATGTACACTAATCGAGACTAGCTCGCCTTTAATTCTTTTGAATATGGTCATCAGATGTGTTTGAGAAGTTCAAAGATGATGAAGGTAAATTCAAGGAATCATTGATCAACGATATACGACGCATGTTGAGTTTGTACGAGGCAGCATACCTAGCAGTTCGGGGAGAAGACATTTTAGATGAAGCCATTGTTTTCACTACCACTCACCTTAAGTCAATAATATCTATATCTGATCATTTTCAGGAAAACTCTAAACTTCCTGAACAAATACGTCATTCTCTGCAAATTCCTCTCCGTAAAGCAGCAGCAAGGTTAGAGGCAAGGTATTTTTTGGATATCTATTCAAGAGATGATTTGCATGATGAAACTTTGCTCAAGTTTGCAAAGTTGGACTTTAATATATTACAAGCAGCACATCAGAAGGAAGCAAGTATCATGACCAGGTAACTTCAGATATATATTCTTTCAACGTGGAAAAGCCTCTTATTGGTGTTGTTTTGAAATGGGAGATTGTCACTTTCCCTGAAAAGAGAAATCATATTTACCACAGTTGCCCCCTTGTATAATCAAAGACTCAACGCAAAAAATCTTACAATAGTTAATTATTTATTTATTAACACCCAAACCAAGATCTTTAGTTTGCAGTAAAATTTTTATGTATTCTAGATTTGTCAACAGTGAACAGTGGTAGTGGTTGTAGTTTTTGTATATTATGTGCTTGTTGTTAATAATAATAATAAGTTATAGTGTTTGGAGGATAATGTGTATAATGGAAGTGTAATGATACAGTTATTAAAAAATTTTAAGAATGAACGTGATAGAAATTTATAAATTAGATGAAAATACAAAATAATAAAAATAAATCATGTAAATTTCTCTCTCTCTCTCTTTTTAATGAAACAATTTTTCCAAATATAATATGGAAGATTTACAACTTCTCTTTAAAATTTTTAACTTTTTTCACTTATCCCTCGAGTTTTCATATTTCCTTGCTACCTCCTTAAAAGATTAAACCAAATTGTGTTCTTGTTTGTATTTTTTATATACTACAGAAGTAACGATTGTTATAGTGACAACTTTATAACATAGCAAAATATCTATCTAATTAGATTTAAAATTGAATTTCAGGTGGTGGAACGATTTAGGCTTCCCTAAAAAGGTGCCTTATGCAAGAGATAGAGTAGTAGAGACATATATTTGGATGTTGCTGGGAGTGTCCTATGAGCCCAATTTGGCATTTGGTAGAATTTTTGCATCCAAAGTGGTGTGCATAATATCCATAATAGACGACACATTTGATGCTTACGGTACTTTCGAAGAGCTCACACTTTTTACTGAAGCAGTCACAAGGTTATAAAACCATATACATCCCTATACAGCAGTTGTTAAGTTGCATTATCTGTATTCTATAGGTTACAATAACCTAAATAATGGGGACATCATGAGTGACTATTAGGGTTGCTGCAGGTTATACATGATGTAACTTAGCAAGACCCCATGCTTATATAATAAAAGATTATTATCGTTTCATTACCTCAAGAATTATAAAATATTAGATAAGTACAAGAAGTATTATTTTTCATAATTTTACTACTATAACTTTGTAAAACCTTTTATTTTACTACTTTTTTGTTAGAATCGTTAGCTGACTAATAAAATTTTAATTTTACCCTTTAAGATAAAATGCACAAAAGAGGTGTCCAATAGTATACATAAAATTATGAATAATAGTTCTAAACATGAATTGTTAAATAATAGTTTTAACCATAATTTTTTGAATAACCCTTGATTTATTGCGACCATAAAAGTAGTGAATTGACAAAAATACCCCTAGAATCTTTTGCCCAAAAAAAATCACAATCTATTCTAGAAGAAAAAAAATTAAATATGGAAGTGTTGATTCTGTAAATAAGCTTTAAGTGCTTTTTTTAAAGAATAAATTGTGTGCTTTTTTATGAAAAATATCCATGAGTATTTTGTTAATGCACCATTTTTATAGTTACGATAAATTTAGGGTTATTCATAAAGTCATGGTTAAAACCATTATTTTAAAATTAAAGGGCATGCCAATAATTTTTGTCTATTATTTGATACCTCTATTTCTGTATTTTATCATAAAAGGAAAAATTGATATTTTACTAATTAACTAATGGTTTTAACGAAAAAGTAGTAAAATGATAGGAGATAATACTTCTTATAGTCATTTGATATTTTACAACTCTTGAAGTGGTGAAACAATAATAATTAACCCTACAGTGTAATTCTTTGATTGGATATTTAATTCATAATATACTTTTATTAGAAACAAATTAATTGTATCGCTTATATATTTTCTTAAGAACGTGCAAATATATCGATTATATTTGATTTTTTCAGATGGGACATTGGCCTCATAGATACACTGCCAGAATACATGAAATTTATTTTCAAGGCACTCTTAGATATTTATAGAGAAGCTGAGGAAGAATTGGCAAAGGAAGGAAGATCTTACGGCATACCATATGCAAAACAGATGGTAAGCAATTACTTTATTAATAATCAATTTCATGTTATATGACTTTGCAAGGTGATTATTATTGACTTGGGTTATGTTGCTCAGATGCAAGAATTAATTATATTATACTTTACTCAAGCCAAGTGGTTCTATAAAGGTTATGTTCCAAGCTTCGATGAATACAAATCAGTTGCATTAAGAAGTATCGGTTTACGTACGCTAGGGGTCGCTTCCTTCGTTGATTTGGGTGATTTTATTGCAACGAAGGACAATTTTGAAGGCATTCTTAAAAACGCTAAGAGTGTTAAAGCGACAGAAACCATTGTCAGGCTCATGGATGACATAGCAGGTTATAAGGTAAATAATATTCTTCATTCTACATTATAATTCATTTCAATAAGACTATATTCACCACTAATCTCGAAGAGAAATTTTGTAACGTATCTTAAGGCGTGCACCATAGTATACAATTTCTTTATCTATTGTAAAGGTAGAGATGTGGGTGAAGCCCACATCAATTTTTCCAACACCTAGCTTCTCGAGATTCAAACTTAGAAATTGTCAATAAAAAAAAGCTTGTTGAAAACCATTCGGCCTTTGCGGCTGCATTTCTTTTCAACTCTCTTTAACACATAACAACACATAACATAACATAATATATATGCCCAAGGAAAAATAAATAAATAAATAAATTAGCTAACTGATGATCTTTTTTTTTTTTTTTGGGTTCTCTTATAACCAATTCATATGCATCCGTGATGTAGTTTGACCAGAAGAGAGGACATAATCCCTCAGCAGTTGAGTGCTACAAGAATCAACATGGCGTCTCCGAGGAAGAGGCAGTTAAAGAGTTGTTGTTAGAAGTTGCTAACAGTTGGAAAGATATAAATGAGGAGCTTCTCAACCCAACGACTGTGCCGTTAACCATGCTTCAGCGGATTCTTTATTTCGCACGTTCAGGCCATTTTATCTACGACGATGGTCATGATCGCTACACCCATTCATTGATGATGAAACGCCAAGTTGCCTTGTTGCTGACGGAACCCCTTGCGATCTGAAGATTAACGTCATGCTATTGATTTTCCATCGGGTATATTTGAGCAGTTGTAATAAATGAACGCCGTGCTGGCTATTTAGCTAGCTACTCATGCCTAGCTAGAAAATGGATCGCCAAATAATGTAGTTCCAAATTGTGGTCCTTTTAGTTAAAAAATTAATAATAAAATATTTTTCTTCTAATTTCTTTATTATTTTCTAAACATTTTCTTATAATAAATATAGAATATAAAATTAAAAAAACACAAGAAAAATATCTTATTATTAATTTTTTGTTCACATCAAAACATATATATGTGTGTGTGTATTATTTTTAATATTTAAATTTGTTATTTTAATTTCTATTTATTTCATTTATTTAATTTATAATAAATATGAATAAAAGTGTATTTCAAAATAAAGGTAATATTGTAAAATTATAGTGCCAGCGGGTTATTGACTATTATGATGACAAATAACGGGTGAGTAGTATATATTAATTTCAATAGGGAGAAATTGGCAATCTCCCAATTGAAATTTAGTCATATAACCATAGAATTAGCACTCTCAATTTAAAGGATTAAATTAAAAAATTATCAATTTATGACATTTATTATATTTTTTATTTATTAATTAAAATTAATTACTTAATTATTTATTTTAGTTATTCTTGATTTTTTTTATTTTATCGTTAAATTAACAATAATTTCATATCAATGTATCAAGAAGCGTATAATAGTAAATGAAAAAATATTAGGTTTTTTATTACCCTTTATCTATAGGGAGGAAACAAGTAATTGCAAATCTAGTTGGAATGTAAATAATTAAAAATAGATCTTTCAAGGATGAAACTTTTCCCCAATCTAAATAATATTCATTATCTGTTTATATATTAATTTATTGGTGCGAGTTTGCCACACTACTAAAATTATGGTCATCTGCGATTAATAAATTCGTTGCAGAAAATGTCAAATTCATCACAAAAAATAATTTGCGACAAAAAAATTATGGTCGCAAGTTGGTCACATTAAGTCTGTCGATGAAAAGTATCTACGACCACTTCATAAGTTGGTCGCAGAACATAACGTTTCGCGACGAAAAAAATGGTTGCAAAATATAATTTCACTTTGTCTCCGTTACTTTTGTGCAACCAATTATTTCGTCACGGAATTAGAATATTTGTGACCGTACTCAAACTAGTCGCAAAAAATTTAAATATAATATTATGTTTTAATTATAATTTTATAAAATTGTAATTTGTTTAATTTTTCTTTAATAATTAAGACAATTATAACCAATGTCATGAAAGTAGAAAAATTAAATTAAAATTTATTATTGATAAAAAATACACAAAAAATTTAGAAAAATTACATAATTGTAACACTTGGAACAATTACATAATGATCTTCAAATAACATTGTAATATTTGGAACAACTATATTTATTCATAAATTTCTTGATTTTCTTCACCTCCTTGCATCTTGATTTTCTTCACTTCTTTGTATATGATCTTCAATATTTAATTTCTACAAAAATGCACAAAGGTTAGTTAACTCCTACACATGATAATTAAATAAAATTATGTAACAAAAAATAAATAAAAAAGTTTGTAAGGAAAATAAGATAGGAAGATAGAGTGAGAACAAAGGAATAAGAATTATAAGAGTGAGAGAACTTAGAGATAAAAATGAAAGAGAGAAGAATAATACAAATATATATAACATGCTAGTCTTTTGCGACCACGTTTAAATTTGGTCGCAAAAACTTATTCAAATTGAGTTTAATTGTGTAAGGCGGTTCAATTTCCGCCAAAATATTTCATTTTTAGCGACCAAATAATGATTTGTTGCAAAAAGTGTTATAAATATCTTTTTATAATTTAATTGGCGGTTGATTACCCGCCAAAATCTTTTGACTTTTTGTGACAACTTGAAAAGGGTTGCAAAAAGTAGATATTTTGAGACGAAAATTTGGTTTTGTCCCAAAAAAGAAGTCACATATTAATTTTATCACTTTCTTTTTTGCGACGAAATCTTGAAGTGGTCGCTAAAAGTATAGAATTTGTGACGAAAATGTTTTTGGTCACAAATAAATTAAAAATAAATATAATTGGCAAATACTTTTGCGACGAAAATAATTTCAAAGTCGGTTTCAACGGCAAATTTGAGCAATCACTACTCATTTAATCATATTTTGATGTAGAAAACACCAAATCAAACACCATAAAGTTTATTAAACTCTGGACTCAACTATTTCCAGTGATATACAAGTACTTTCATGATTCTAGACGAATTGATGCCAGTTAATTCACAACTTTCAACCTTATGCAAAATTCTTATAGTTTTGACCTTTACTAACTATATCTTGAATATGTTTAAGAAGAGAAGTTCAAATTTGGTTCCATAAAGTTCTTTAAAACCTAAACATATGTTGCTTTGTAATAATATATAATTCATAATTATTACCTCTACAACGAAATAGTAAATTTGAAAAATTGGAGTGATAACCTTGTGCTTTGCTTCTTTTTGATTAAATCTGAAAACACTTATGTCACTAAATATGCCAATTTTTTTTTTTTATCTTTTACGGTCACATTTAAAGTAGTCGTGAAAACACTACAATATAATATTGTTCAAATAGCGTAAGGTTGGAAATATAATATAATCTTGTGCTGTGCTTTCCTTTTTGACTAAATCTGAAAACAATTTTATGTTGGTGGTCACTAAATATGCTAACATTTTTTATCTTTTCCAATCACATTTATAAGTGGTTGTGAAAAAACTACAATATAATATGTTGGAAAAATTCGAATATAGAAGCAAAGAACAAAGAAAATTTCTTAGGATTTGAGACGTGTTTGCACACTTTCCTTTAAGGTTTTATTTGCCCTCACCAATCTTGGTTTGCTATAGAGTTTTAATGACAAATAACCCCCAAGATATATCAAATCCTGAATACAATCTCTAGCAAATAAGATTGTATTTCCAGAACATATGTGAAATCTACAAAATCTGATATTTAATCTAATTGTATCTCTTTCTTTTATAAAGAAGATGTTTATTAGAAAGAATACAACCATTAGAAAAGGTACTTATTCGAAGACACTCTTTTGGTTTGAATTTGCATCGATTGCCAATTGAAATTATTCAATCTTGCTAACCGTTTTTCCAATTGACGCATTTCTGGAAATAAACGGTTAGTCGTTTTCTTCCAGAATGTCAAATAAGTTGCTCTCTGTAAAGAACGGTTATCCGTTTTCTCCAAACAGTGAACCGTCTTCTCCAAACGGTTAGTCGTTTTCCTCTAGAAAGGAAAACGTGCTCTCTGGAATTAAACGGTTAGCCGCTTTCTCAAAACCGGTGAGCCGTCTTAATCCACAACAAAAAACATGCTCTCTGGACTTAAACGGTTAGCCGTTTTCTCCAGAAACGGCTCACCGTTTTCTCCAGAAACGGCTCACCGTTTTCTCCAGAAACGGCTCACCGTTTTCTCCAGAAACGGCTCACCGTTTTCGTCCAGAATATCAAACCAACCAAAACAAAAACTTGAAAAAAGTTACAATCTCTCTTACAATCCCCCACTAGATTGTAATATTTTTCATATTTATTAATGATAAACTTATACATATAAAAAGGTATCTTTCGATTTTAACCTTTAATTAGTGAGTGTATTTCAAAGTATTTACAAGACAATAGTGTGTTAAGCATTAAACTTTGTCTCTTAAGTAAATACCGGAGATACATCACATATAAGCTATCCCAGATTTCAAAGTTGTGTTCCAATATTTAGCATTATTCCGGCCTTGTGCTCTATCTTGGATTCATGAACATTTACAAGATTTAACCATGACCTTGTTAGAAACGGCACCATTTCTTATGTTCACTTAGGTGAAGTTTCAAATCATGTCTTTAGCTACTATAAGAATTGAACTTCATTAAGAGTAAACACTCAACCTCAACCCCGTAGCTATTTGCACCGAAATTCTCAAATGGGATTATTTATTACTCGGTGCCAAACCAGTCACATCACAACAACTTGTTATTACCCATTTAACTATGCAGTAGCGGTACAACTACTACATAGTTGGGTTACTGTCATTGGTGACTTTATTATGCAAAGGCTTCAACCCCATTCCAAAAGATGTATCCTTAACTAAGTCTCTTGAAAGACCTTTTGTTAAAGGATCTGCTAGGTTCTTATTAGTCATAACATAAACAATGCTAATAACACCATCTGCTATTAATTGTTTCACATATTCATGTCTTAAGCTAATACTTCACTGTCGCAGTACAATGAAATAGATGGCATCGGTTGTGGCCACAACATTATATCAAACAACAAATTTCTCAGCCATTCTGCTTCTTTGCCTGCAGCTGCAAGTGCTATAAACTCACTTTCCATTGTTGAATGAGTTATGCATGTTTGTTTCTTTGAAGCCCAAGAAACCGCTCCTCCAGCAATTGTAAAAATCCAACCAGAAGTGGATTTATTATCTCTTGTATTGGTTACCCAACTAGCATCTGAATATCCTTCCAGTACTTCAGGATAATCATTATAAAACAAACCCAAATTAATGGTCCTTTTAAGATAACCAAGTATCCTACCAATTGATTTCCAGTGTTCAACACTAGGGCTACTCGTGAATCTTGACATTTTGCAAACTGCAAATGCTATATCAGGCCTCGTACAATGCATAACATACATTAAGTTACCAATAGCACTAGCATATTCTAGTTGTGCTACTACTCGGCCTGAATTCTCTAGTAATTTAATACTAGAATCATATGGGGGGTATTAGCTTCTTTAAATTTCAAATAATTGAATTTAAGAAGCACTTTCTCTATATAATGAGATTGACACAACGAGTAACCCCCACTATGTTTACTCACTTTGACACCTAAGATAGTATCCATTTCACCAAGATCTTTCATCTTAAATTGTGAAGTTAAATACTTCTTTGTATCATCTACTCCTTGCATATTTGTTCCAAAGATAAGCAAGTCATCAACATACAAGCATATAATCACACTAAAATCATTCGTAAATTTAAAATATATACATTTATCAGCATTATTATGCTTAAAATCATGAGACAAAATTACCGAATCAAACTTCTCATGCCATTGTTTTGGTGCTTGCTTTAAACCATAAAGAGATTTGACTAACTTGCATACCTTATTCTCATTCCCTGGCAAAACAAATCCCTCAGGTTGTTCCATATAGATTTCTTCATCAAGATCACCATTAAGAAAAGCTGTTTTAACATCCATTTGATGCACATACAAATTGTTCAATGAAGCAATTGCAAATAGCACTCTTATAGAAGTTAACCTAGCTACCGAAGCATATGTATCGAAATAATCAATACCATTTCTTTGCTTAAACCCTTTGGCTACTAATCTAGCCTTAAAAGTTTGCAAAGTACCATCACTATTGTACTTTCTTCTAAATACCCATTTGCTGCTAATTGGTTTAGATCCTGGAGGAAGATCTACCAAGATCCATGTTTGATTCGACATAATCAAATCCATTTCATCATTTACCGCCTCTCTCAAAAAAGAAGCATCTCTAGAAGACATAGCCTCGCTAAATGTCTTTGGATCTTTTTCAATATTTAACAACAATGGTATTTTATTAAGTACATTCTTTCTATCCCCTTCAACAAAGAAGAGTAGTGCTTGTGATGAAATAAAATCCGGAGCTAAACTCTTTTCTTTCTTTTCACGTTGACTCCTCCTTGGTTCGAAAGATGTCACATACTCTTTCCTTTTATTATTGTTAGTGGAGGTACCAGGAATGTTAACACAAGGTTAATCAATACTTGATTCTAATTCAATATTATAATCATGTTGAAATTTATTCTCAATAAATTCAACATCTCTAGATTCCACAATCACATTAGAATCTAAATCTAACAACCTATAAGCCTTGGAATTTTCAGCATATCCTACGAAAACACTTTTTATACCTCTAGCACTCAACTTTGATGACTTAGGGTCATGTATTTTATAAAAGGCTAAACAACCCCAGACCCTTAAATACATCAAGTTTGGTTTTCTCCTTTTCCAAATTTCATAAAGAGATATATGTGTTTTCAAGGATGTAATTCTGTTATGAATATGACATGCAGTGAGTAATGCTTCCCCCCATAAATTATTTGGTAGTTTTGCATTAAGGATCATGGAATTTATCATATCCGTGAAAATCCTATTCTTCCTTTCAGCCAAACCATTTTGTTGATGAGTAAATAGAGCTGATTTTTGGTGAATAATTCCAAATTCTTCACAATAATTATTAAAATCAATTGAGAAATATTCACCACCTCTATCACTACGAACCATTTTGATTTTCTTATCTTTTTGGTTCTCAACTTCAGCTTTGAAAATTTTAAATTTATCAAAAGCTTCATTTTTTGTTCTAAGTAATTACACATAAGTGTATCGAGAACAATCATCAATAAAAGTGATAAAGTACCTCTTACCTCCTCTTGTTAACAAGCCATTATACTCACAAATATCGGTATGTATTAAATCCAATATTTGAGTATTTCGTTCAGCTTTAGGAAAAGGTTTCTTAGTTAATTTAGCTTGGATGCAGATTTCACACTTATGACCTTTAACATCATTGCAATTAATCAAACCATGCTTAGACATGTATTTCATAGATCTAAAGTTCAAATGTGCTAATCTAGCATGCCAAACATCACAAGAATCAACAATATAAGCTAAGCTGATATTATTATTGTTAATACTCAGTTTGTACATTCCATCACAAGAATACCCTTTCCATCACAAGAATACCCTTTCCCAACAAACAATCCATTCTTTGAGATAATACAAGTATTACCCTCAAGCACAATCTTAAGCCCATGCTTACACATACAACTAGCAGAAATAAGATTCTTCCTAACGGAAGGTACATGAAAGACATTATACAATGTGACTTTCTTTCCAGAAGTGAAGTTGATCTCAACTACTCTTTTCCCTGCTACTATGACTGCATTATTGTTCCCCATGAGAACCATTTGTCCTTCCGTCTCTTCTTTGTATGATAAGAAAAATTTCTTATCATTACAAACATGAATTGTTGCACCCGAATCGAGCCACCAATCATAGGACTTAGTTTCAGCCATATTGGTTTCAGTAATCATGCCAATTTGTATTTCAAAAACCATAGCACAAATCTCTTTTGATTTGTTTTCAATAACATTAGCTTTATGGGAATTCACTTCTTCTTTTTTCTTCTTGAATCTGCAATCACTTTGGCGATGGCCTTTCTTACCACAAAAGAAACAATTTTCAGAAAACTTTTGTGTGCTGGACTTCTTGAATTTCTTGTCATTCTTGACTTTAAAATTCTTTAAGAATTTACTAGCTTCAACAACATTAACTTTAGTAGAATCATGCCTATCCTTGGATTCACGAGACCTAGTCTCTTCTTCAATTATCAAGTGTTTTTGTAATTCTTCTAAAGTTATGTTCTCTTTACTATGAAGAAGTTTCTTTCTATAATCATTCCAACTTTGAGGCAATTTAGCAATAATAGCCCCAACTTGAAATGATTCAGAAATTTCAACTTTTAACTCTCGAAGCTTAGCAACAATAATTTGTAACTCATGTATTTGATCAAGAATGGATTTTGTATCTACCATAATAAATTCAAAATATTTAGATACAAGGAATTTGTCAGTACCTTCTTTCTCCGTTTTGTATTTGTACTCAAGAGCATTCCAAATTTCCACCGGAGAAGACATAGAATTGTAGAGATCATACAACCTGTCCGAAAGCGTATTGAGTATGTGACCCCGGCACATCAATCCATCATCTTCACGACGTTTTCTTGCAGCCTTAACAACTTCGGTATCATCTTCTCTTGGTATTGGAAATTGTTCCAATTTCGGATCAAGAACATATGCCACTTTAAGAACAGTAAGGAGAAAGAACAATTTTCCCTTCCAACGAGTGAAGTTAGTTCCATCAAAACGATCGAGATGGACACTAGGATTCAGAAATGATGTCAAATTCTTCTCAACCTCCATTTGCATTAAATAAATAAAACCTTAAAGATTGTTGGAAAAATTCGAATATGGAAGCAAAGAGCAAAGAAAATTTCTTAGGATTTGAGACGTGTTTGCACACTTTCCTTTAAGGTTTTATTTGCCCTCACCAATCTTGGTTTGCTATAGAGTTTTAATGGCAAATTACCCCCAAGATATATCAAATCCTGAATATAATCTCTAGCAAATAAGATTGTATTTTCAGAACATATGTGAAATCTACAAAATCTGATATTTAATCTAATTGTATCTCTTTCTTTTATAAAGAAGATGTTTATTAGAAAGAATACAACCATTAGAAAAGGTACTTCTTCGAAGACACTCTTTTGGTTTGAATTTGCATCGATTGCCAATTGAAATTATTCAATCTTGCTAACCGTTTTTCCAATTGACGCATTTATGGAAATAAACGGTTAGCCGTTTTCTCAATAAACGGTTAGCCGTTTTCTTCCAGAATGTCAAATAAGTTGCTCTCTGTAAAGAACGATTATCCGTTTTCTCCAAACGGTGAACCGTCTTCTCCAAACGGTTAGCCGTTTTCCTCTAGAAAGGAAAACGTGCTCTCTGAAATTAAACGGTTAGCCGCTTTCTCAAAACCGGTGAGCCGTTTTAATCCACAACAAAAAACATGCTATCTGGACTTAAACGGTTAGCCTTTTTCTCCAGAAACGGCTCACCGTTTTCGTCCAGAATATCAAACCAACCAAAACAAAAACTTGAAAAAAGTTACAATCTCTCTTACATAATATTGTTAAAATAGTGTAAGTTGGGAAATATACCGCCAAAAAATATAACATTTTGCCATGAGCGTAAAATAGTCGCAAACGGTAGATATTTTGGGACAAAAATTGTATTTGGTCAGAAAAAGAAAATAAATTTCTAATGTTATACAAACATTTTCTACTACGAATAAGAATGTGGTCGCTAAATGCTTAAAAAATTAAAAAGAAAAATAATAAACTCTTTTGCGGCCAATCATAATCTGATCGCAAAAAACATATATATAGCAATAAAAATAAATTTAGTCGCAAAATATACAACATTTCAGACAATCTTATCTTTGGTCGTGGAAAGGGACATTTTGCCAGTAAATTCTAATCGTCTAAAGAAAATTGAGTAATGATATAGCCACAAACTCTTGTACAAACTTATTTTGTACAAACTGATGTAACATGATAAGATTTATTGAATTAAATATCACTTGGCCCACATGATTTGTTTTTATTATTTTATATTTTCATTCAACCAATGAATTAATGTCACGTCGGTTTGTACAAAATAAGTTTGTACAAGAGTTTGTAGTTGTATCATTACTCATATTTATAATTTATACAGAACTCTGCCTGTATATATCACCTTGAAATCATAAGCAGATTTCAGGAAATGGTTTCCCCATACAGTTGAACTAAAACCTGCAATCGGACGAACAGTTTCTTCAACTACTGTTGGAACTGGAGTAGACATCTTCCTTACAGACAAATCAAATCTACTTTTTTTTTTTTTTTGTTAAGCAAACCAAGGTGAAGCCAAATCTAAATTGAGTAATGTTGTACAGAATCGTTAGCCAGGATTATTTTAAAAAGACAAAGGTTTGTATTAAACAATAGGTTGCAGAAACCTTAAAACACCTCTGCTCTATTTATAGAAAACTCAAGAAGCTTGTTCATTCTATTCGTGCATATCCACCTTTGAATGGGACGTGCAGGGGTCGGTTTTAAAAACAATTTGTGGTAAGCGCCGTCTTTTGTTGAATTTTGTTGCAAATATTTGACTATAAATATTAAATTGAAGAGAAGAAGAAGAGCAATGCATAAAATTTTTAGGATCCTATAGTAACAAGGGCTAAAGAACTAGAGATCAGAAAGAGGAAAAATATTTCTTTCCTAAAGATATTTTCCTGTGTTTGAATCGCAGAAGGCTCCTTAGTGTATATGGACCCCTATAACTCATGTTTGTATACAAGAAAAACAAATACATTTAAAGTTTTTCATAATAATTTCAAATCATTATGGCGTCAAATCTGAACCAACTCTTTCTCACGGGGCAATTGATTCACTGAATGTGCATGCTGATACAATAAATAAGGTTTTTACAATCAAATTTTTTTGAGTAATGATACAGCTACCAACTCTTGTACAAACTTATTTTGTACAAACCGACGTGACATTAATTCATTGGTTAAATGCAAATATAAAATAATAAAAACAAATCATGTGGGCCAAGTGATATTTAATTCAACAAATCTTACAAAATAAGTTTATACAAGAGTTTGTGGCTATATCATTACTCTTAAAATAAATGTAAGTTAAATAATTATGGCCTTCTTGGAATATAATTATTGTGAAATTAAAAGAGAGATAGGTTTTCAAAATAATTTACGGTCGTTACACTGAGTAGTTAGTTAATGTACGCACAATATCACAATATGCAAGTTGCATACGAAAGCTGAAAAATGATATGTATCCCTATCATCAATGAACCCCACCTCAATCTGATCAAGATAAATTTTTGTGGTCAGTTTGTGATTAAGATAAAATTTAATATAACTTTATTACTATTTCAACTTTTATATATTTATTTTTGTATAGAGTTAGAGATACGGTTAGAGTTAACTTTCTATCATTACCTAAACAAAAAATTCTAAATTTAAAAATTTATGTAAAATGATCGCAGTCTCTTAGGTTGCGTTTGGGATTGAGGTGCTGTACTTTTTAAACTGCAGCTGCAGTGGAAAAAAAGCTGTAAATATGAAACAAAAGTTAATAATATGTAGTAAATATAAATTTTAATTTGATAAAATTATTAAAGATATAATAGATTCTCCATTATACAAGTGAAAAATTATATCAACATAACTTTCAAGTTACAGCAGTTAGTGTTTACCAAATACTTTTTTACTGTAACTTTGAAGCTGCAGCTGTCTAACCTTAATCTCAAACGCACCCATAATATGTTGAGATAACGGTCCAAGAGTATTTTATCATATGGTTTAATAATGCATCCCCCATCAGATCCATTGACTTTTTTAATATTAAATTTAATGATCCCAACGTAGGATCACTACTGAGCACATGACAAAGTACCAACATGACAAAGTACCAACGAAAGTGTTCCACAGATAACGGTCCAAGAGTATTTTATCATATGGTTTAATAATGCATCCCCCCATCAGATCCATTGACTTTTTTAATATTAAATTTAATGATCCCAACGTAGGATCACTACTGAGCACATGACAAAGTACCAACGAAAGTGTTCCACTGCCTTATCGTTTCTCTCTATATATAGAGCATTTGTGTCTTGAGGTTTTTGCAACTCCTACTCTTAAAAACAAACTATAAAGTTGTATTTGGTTTGTCTGAAACGGAATGAAAGATATGTCTATTCCACTTCTAGCAGCAGTTTCCAGTTCAACTGAAGAAACTGTTCGTCCCATTGCAGATTTTCATCCTACTTTATGGGGAAACCATTTCCTGAAATCCGCTGCCGATGTCGAGGTAATTAAACAATTGCAATATCAAAATATCTCATTAATTATCAGAGAAGCGAGCCCAAATCGATGTACAATCGTATGTCATACATAATCGTTTGTTAGACATACGTAATGCATTAATATTAAGTAATTTCTTGCGTTTGCAGACAATTGACGCTGCAACTCAAGAACAGCACGCAGCACTGAAGCAAGAGGTCAGGAGGATGATAACCTCTACTGCCAATAAGCTTGCCCATAAACTACACATGATTGATGCAGTACAACGATTAGGTGTCGCTTATCATTTTGAAAAAGAGATTGAAGATGAATTGGGAAAGGTATCTCATGATCTTGACAGTGATGATCTATACGTTGTTTCTCTTCGTTTTCGACTTTTTAGACAGCAAGGAGTTAAGATTTCATGTGGTATGTAATAGTTTCTCATTTTGTTAATTAAACTATTTATGTTAATTACAAGATTATTGTTGATTATCAAATTAAATTTAAGCATGTACACTAATCGAGACTAGCTCGCCTTTAATTCTTTTAAATATGGTCATCAGATGTGTTTGAGAAGTTCAAAGATGATGAAGGTAAATTCAAGGAATCATTGACCAACGATATACGAGGCATGTTGAGTTTGTACGAGGCAGCATACCTAGCAGTTCGGGGAGAAGACATTTTAGATGAAGCCATTGTTTTCACTACCACTCACCTTAAGTCAATAATATCTATATCTGATCATTCTCAGGTAAACTCTAAACTTCCTGAACAAATACGTCATTCTCTGCAAATTCCTCTCCGTAAAGCAGCAGCAAGGTTAGAGGCAAGGTATTTTTTGGATATCTATTCAAGAGATGATTTGCATGATGAAACTTTGCTCAAGTTTGCAAAGTTGGACTTTAATATATTACAAGCAGCACATCAGAAGCAAGCAAGTATCATGACCAGGTAACTTCAGATATTTATTCTTTCAACGTGGAAAAGCCTATTATTGGTGTTGTTTTGAAATGGGAGATTGTCACTTTCCCTAGAAAAGAGAAATCATATTTACCAGTTGCCCCCTTGTATAATCAAAGACTCAACACAAAATATCTTATAATAGTTAATTATTTATTTATTAACACCCAAACCAAGATCTTTAGTTTGCAGTAAAATTTTTATGTATTCTAGATTTTTCAACAGTGGTACTGGTTGTAGTTTTTGTATATTATGTGCTTGTTGCTAATAATAATAACAAGTTATAGTGTTTGGAGGATAATGTGTATAATGAAAGAGTAATGATACAATTAAAATTTTTTTAAGAACGGATGTGATATAAATTTATAAATTAGATGAAAATAAAAAATAATAAAAATTAATCATGTAAATTTCTCTCTCTCTCTTTTAATGAAACAAATTTTCCAAATATAATATGGCAGATTTCCAACTTCTCTTAACTCTTTAAAACTTTTAACTTTTGTCACTTACCCTCGAGTTTTCATAATTCCTTGCTACCTCCTTAAAAGATGAAACCAAATTGTGTTCTTCTTTGTATTTCTTATATACTACAGAAATAACGATTGTTATAGTGACAACTTTATAATGTAGCAAAATATCTATATAATTAGATTTAAAATTGAATTTCAGGTGGTGGAACGACTTAGGCTTCCCTAAAAAGGTGCCTTATGCAAGAGATAGAATAGTAGAGGCATATATCTGGATGTTGCTGGGAGTGTCCTATGAGCCCAATTTGGCATTTGGTAGAATTTTTGCATCCAAAGTGATATGCATGATAACCATAATAGACGACACATTTGATGCTTACGGTACTTTTGAAGAGCTCACACTTTTTACTGAAGCAGTCACAAGGTTATAAAACCATATACATCCTTATATAGCTGTTGTAAAGTTGCATTATCTGTATTCTATAGGTTACAATAACCTAAATAATGGGGACATCATGAGTGACTATTAGGGTTGCTGCATATTATACATGATGCAACTTAGCAAGACCCCGTGCCTATAGAATAAAAGATTATTATCGTTTCATTACTTCAAGAATTATAAAATATCAAATAAATACAACAAGTATTGTTCCCCATCATTTTACTACTGTAACTTTGTAAAACCTTTTATTTTACTACTTTTCTGTTAGAAACGTTAGCTGACTAATAAAATATTAATTTTACCCCTTAAGATAAAACGCACAAAAGAGGTATCCAATAGTATACATAAAATTATGAATAGTAGATTTAAACATGAATTGTTAAATAATAGTTTTAACTTTTAACTATAATTTTTTGAATAACCTTGATTTATTGCGACCATAAAAGTAGTGAATTGACAAAAATAGCATTGGAAATTTTTGCCCAAAAAAACTGACAATCTATTCTAGAAGAAAAAAAATTAAATATGGAAGTGTTGATTCTGTAAATAAGCTTTAAGTTTTTTTTTAAAGAATAAATTGTGTTTTTTTAAGAAAAATATCCAGGAGTATTTTGTTAATGACCATTTTTATGGTTACGATAAATTTAGGGTTATTCATAAAGTCATGGTTAAAACCATCTATATATATATATATAAAGTTAGGACTTGAGGAGGTGATGTGGCATCACCATTTTGCTTCTTTGTATATTCTCTATTATCTAATAAATAGACAATTTTTTTTAGATTTGGCTTTTCATCTTCTCATAATTAATTTGATTATATTTAACTCATTTAATAAATAGTAACTTTATTAATATATATCATTCCTCATCTTTTTATATTTTCTATTATCTAAAATATCTAAAATATTGGTGGAAATTCTTTGTAATTTTTTTCTCTTTCTATTTAAATTCAACAATATGTAATCATTAATAATATTAATTATAAGTCTTTTGAAACATTTATTTATTTTATTATGCTCGCAATTAAACTTTAGTGGTATAAAATACATGAATTAATATATATATATATATATATATATATATATATATATATATATATATATATAAAGTTGGGACTACAAGAGGTGATGTGGCATCACCATTTCTCATCATTTCATATTCTCTATTATCTAATAAATTGGTTTAAATTAAAAAATAATTACATTATAAAATATTAAAATAGAAAATAATTATTAGATTATAAATGATTACATATCTTTTCCTCTTTCTATTTAAATTCAACAATATGTAACCATTAATAATAATTAATTAAAAGTCTTGAAACATTCATTTATTTTATTATGCCAACAATTAAATTTTAGTGACTTAAAATACATCAATTAATTAATATAGGAAGGAAGGTTCCTTCATCTTCTCTCAACAATACCATTAGAGCCTAATTTTAATGTCATAATCCCATATTTAATTATTCAATCTTTTGTTTAGTGCCTTTTGGCTTCTTCAAACTCCATAAACTTTAAATATTTAAGATTTGTGTCATCATTATTTCTCATCTTTTTTTATTCTCTATTATCTAATATTTTGGTTGAGATTAAAAAATAATTACATTACAAAATATTAAAAATCTATATATATATATATATATATAAAGTTGGGACTATAGAAGGTGATGTGGCATCACTATTTCTCATCTTCTTGTATTCTCTATTATCTAATAAATTGGTTGATATTAAAAAAATAATTACATTATAAAATATTAAAAATAAAAATAATTATTAGATTATAAAAGATTACATGTCTCTTCCTCTTTCTATTTAAATTCAATAATATGTAACCATTAACAATAATTAATTATAAATCTTGAAATATTTATTTATTTTATTACTCCAATAATTAAACTTTAGTGGCTTAAATATATCAATTAATTAATATAGGAAGGAATGTTCCTTCATCTTCCCTCAACAATGTCATTAGAGTCTAATTTTAATACTATAATCTCATATTTAATTATGCAACCTTTTGTTTAGTGCCTTTTGGCTTTTTCAAACTCTATAAATATTAAGTAGTTAAGATTTGTCGCATTATTATTTCTTATCTTTTTATATTTTCTATTATCTAATCTATTGGTTGAGATTAAAAAATAATTACATGATAAAATATTAAAAATAGAAAATAATTCATTGATTACAAAAATATTACATGTCTCTTCCTCTTTCTATTTAAATTCAACAATATGTAACCATTAATAATAAATTAATTATAAGTTTTGAAACATTCATTTATTTTATTAAGCCAACAACTAAACTTTAGTGGTTTAAATACATCAACTAATTAATATAGGAAGGAAGGTTCCTTAATCTTTCCTCACCAATGCCACTAGGACCTAATTTAAATGTCATAATCCCATATTTAATTATGCAACCTTTTATTTGGTGTCTTTTGGTTTCTTCAAACTCTATAAATATTAAGCATTTAAGATTTGTTATGTTTGAGTTTTTTTTATTATTTAACCAGCATCCTCTTTAGAAATGTTCTTGTGTTTTTATTTTTTGACTTATTTAAATTTTTAGTATTGTGTGCTTCATGGAGTACTCTTTTCTTCATGAGTTAAACAATGATAAAGATAGTTGGATGATAAGGGTTAGACTTTGTAAGATGTGAGAGTCTGTTAATACTAAGAAAAATAGAGAGTTGATTAGTGTGAACATAATTTTTATTGATGAAAAGGTTGTGTACACTTAACTATACACATTAACATATATTTTTAATGTTAACAAAAAAATAATTAACTTTCATAAATAACATTAGTTTTATAAGGTTACGTCATCTTTAAAAAAAAAAATCATATTTTTTATCAGTTTCATCAAGTGCAAAGTAAAAAAAATATATATTACTAATTTTTTTTTAAAGCCGCACGAAGTGCGGTTCCATTTCCTAGTATATATATAAAGTTGGGACTAGAGAATGTGATGTGGCATCACTATTTCTCATCTTCTTGTATTCTTTATTATCTAATAAATTGGTTGATATTAAAAAAATAATTACCTTATAAAATATTAAAAATAAAAAAATAATTATTAGATTATAAAAAATTACATGTCTCTTCCTCTTTCTATTTAAATTCAATAATATGTAACCATTAATAATAATTATTTATAAATCTTGAAATATTTATTTATTTTATTATGCCAATAATTAAACTTTAGTGGCTTAAATATATCAATTAATTAATATAGGAAGGAATGTTCCTTCATCTTCCCTCAATAATGTCATTAGAGTCTAATTTTAATACTATAATCTCATATTTAATTATGCAACCTTTTGTTTAGTACCTTTTGGTTTCTTCAAACTCTATAAATATTAAGTAGTTAAGATTTGTGGCTTTATTATTTCTCATCTTTTTATATTTTCTATTATCTAATCTATTGGTTGAGATTAAAAAATAATTACATTATAAAATATTAAAAATAGAAAATAATTAATTGATTACAAAAAATTACATGTCTCTTCCTCTTTCTATTTAAATTCAACAATATGTAACAATTAATAATAAATTAATTATAAGTTTTGAAACATTCATTTATTTTATTAAGCCAACAACTAAACTTTAGTAGTTTAAAATACATCAACTAATTAATATAGGAAGGAAGGTTCCTTCATCTTTCCTCACCAATGCCACTAGGACCTAATTTTAATGTCATAATTCCATATTTAATTATGCAACCTTTTATTTAGTGTCTTTTAGTTTCTTCAAACTCTATAAATATTAAGCATTTAAGATTTATTATGTTTGAGTTTTTTTTAATTATTTAACCAACATCCTCTTTAGAAATGTTCTTATGTTTTTATTTTTTGACTTATTTAAATTTTTAGTATTGTGTGCTTCATAGAGTACTCTTTAATCTTTTCTTCATGAGTTAAACAATGATAAAGATAGTTGGATGATAAGGGTTAGACTTTGTAAGATGTGGGAGTCTGTTAATACTAAGAAAAATAGAGAGTTGATTAGTGTGAACATAATTTTTATTGATGAAAAGGTTGTGTACACTTAACTATACACATTAACATATAATTTTAATCTTAACAAAAAAATAATTAACTTTCATCAATAACATTAGTTTTATAAGGTTAGTCATCTTTTAAAAAAATAATTCATATTTTTTATCAGTTTCATCAAGTGCAAAGTAAAAAAAAATAATACTAATTTTTTTTTAAAGCTGCACGAAGTGCGGTTCCATTTCCTAGTTATTTTATAGTTAAAGGGCATGCCAATAATTTTTGTCTATTATTTAATACCCCTATTTGTGTATTTTATCATAAAAGGAAAAATTGATATTTTACTAATCAACTAATGATTTTAACGGAAATTAAAATTAGTAAAATGATAGAAGATAATATTTCTTATAGTCATATGATATTTTACAACTCTTGAAGTAGTGAAACAATAATAACCCTATAATGTAATTCTTTGATTGGATATTTAATTCATAATATCCTTTTATTAGAAACAAATTAATTGTATCGCTTATATATTTTCTTAAGAACGAGCAATATAACGATTATATTTGATTTTTTCAGATGGGACATTGACCTCATAGATACACTGCCAGAATACGTGAAATTTATTTTCAAGGCACTCTTAGATATTTATAGAGAAGCCGAGGAAGAATTGGCAAAAGAAGGAAGATCGTACGGCATACCATATGCAAAACAGATAGTAAGCAGTTACTTTATTAATAATCAATTTCATGTTATATGATTTTGCAAGGTGATTATTATTGACTTGGGTTATGTTGCTTAGATGCAAGAATTAATTATATTGTACTTTACCCAAGCCAAGTGGTTATATAAAGGTTATGTTCCAAGCTTCGATGAATACAAATCAGTTGCATTAAGAAGTATCGGTTTTTTTTCCGATAGCGGTCGCTTCCTTCGTTGATTTGGGTGATTTTATTGCAACGAAGGACAATTTTGAATGCATTCTTAAAAATGCTAAGAGTGTTAAAGCGACAGAAACCATTGTCAGGTTCATGGGTGACATAGCAGGTTATAAGGTAAATAATACTCCATTCTACATTATAATTCAATGTAATAAGACTATTTTCACCCGTAATCTCGAAGCGAAATATTGTAACGTATCTTAAGACGTGTCACCATAGTATAAAATTTCTATATCTATTTTAAAGGTAGAGATGTGGGTGAAGCCCACATCAATTTTTCTAACACCTAGCTTCTCCAGATTCAAACTTAGAAATTGTCAATAAAATAAAGATTGTTGAAAACCATTCGGCCTTTGCGGCTGCATTGCTTTTCAATTCTCTTTAACACATAACAACACATAACATAACATATATGCCCAAGGAAAAAAACAAAATTAGCTAGCTGATGATTTTTTTTTTTTTTGGGTTCTCTTATAACCAATTCATATGCATCCGTGATGTAGTTTGAGCAAAAGAGAGCACATATTCCCTCAGCAGTTCAGTGCTACAACAATCAACACGAGGAAGAGGCGGTTAAAGAGTTGTTGTTAGAAGTTGCTGACAGTTGGAAAGATATAAATGAGGAGCTTCTCAACCCAACGGCTGTCCCGTTACCTATGCTTCAACGGATTCTTTATTTCGCACGTTCAGGCCATTTGATGTACGACGATGGTCATGATCGCTTCACCCATTTGTTGATGATGAAACGCCAAGTTGCCTTGTTGCTGACGGAACCCCTTGCGATCTGAAGATTAATGTCATGCTATTGATTTTCCATTGGGTATATTTGAGCAGTTGTAATAAATGAAGGTCGCGCTGGCTATTTAGCTAGCTACTCATGCCTGGCTAGAAAATGTGTCGCCAAAGAACTGTGGTCCCTCTAGTTAAAAAGTTAATAATTAAGTTTTTTTTAATTTTTATTATTTTATAAACATTTTCTTATAATAAATATACAGTAAAACTTATATATAGTCGTATTATTAGGACTAAAGAAAATTATTCTTATAAAGAACTTATAATTCAATAGAAGTACAATACAAAAATTTTATTTTTGCACTACTAAAAAAATACTTTTTTATCACACAAATGTTTTTAATATATCATTGTGTCACGAAAATATCATTAAAATACGACACTTTCCTAATATATAATGTTTTTGTCATTATTTAGTGATAGATTTTTGACTGATACATATACGATAAGAAATTATGATGGCTACATGTCATGTAATATATTTTTTTTTGATAAATGGAAATTTCATTAAACAAGAGAATCAGTCAACAAAGAATATAACCATAGAGGTGGAACATCCCTCCACTCTCCAGGACCTAACATAGAACCCCCCACCCTAGCTACACTATGGGCAGCAGCGTTCGCAGATCGACGCACAAAAGAGGATCTCACTTCTCCAATTACTTGAGCTATAGCTCTACAATCACTACTAGAAAAATGAGCTTTACTGACACTTCGTTACTGACACTTTGCAAAAAGTGTCAGTACTTATGTACATATGCACCATTTTCCGCTTTTGACAAATAGGAATCAGAGATTAATAATACTAGGGTGTCAGTAAACTAAATATCAAAAATCACTAACACTAAAGTATTAATGATAAAAAAAATTCATAAAACTTTTGTTTTAGCTCCAACTCGAACCTGAGAGCTCTAAGATTTAATGCCTTAATGTTTGGAGCACAGACCATCAAATCTCGATGAGTCAAAGTTATAGTAATATTTAAATTATTAAAAAATAAAAATATAAATAACAACAACATATTTTCCCCATCTAGGTTATATCGACTGTGTCTAGTCTCTATCTTGCTTTCATCGTTCACTTTCGCTTTCGTTTTTCTCTTCTCGATCTCTTCTGTTTTGCACTATCCATTTACAAATTAAATTCAATTAATTTAGATAGATAATGAAAAGCTAAAACTCTGTTTCGTTTTTCCATTTTCCCCAAATTGAAACACAAACCAAAACCCTAATCGCTTGTTATCGAAGGGGTTTTTCTCCAACTAAACCATCCAGTGCCTATACTAGGCAAGCAAGTAATAGCCATCGACAAGGGGTGAAGTGGCACCATCGGTTCGGTATTGAGGTAATCTCATTCTCCCTGCAACTCTGGTGGGTTTTGTTTTCCAAATCTTTTTTTTCTCTGATTTATTCGTAACTCGAAATTTTTGTTCTTATTTTTCTATATCTTCACTCACTTGCAGTCCAAAATACAGGCATTTTAAGTGGTGCATTACTTAAACTCAAAACAGTTGCTGCTGCGACTCTGTTTTTTCTGCCACATTTGAGGTCAGTTTCAAACTTTTGTGCATGTGATTTACTGTCATTGTTATTTAAAACTAAGAATGTGCATTTTTTTAGTTTCTGAAATAAACTGTTAGCTTCGTTTCTTAACTTATGAGCAATAAGTTAGTTGATTTTGAATGTGCTAAAATATGAAATTTCATTTTAGCTTTTGCTTTTGTGATTAGGAGATGATTGTTTGGGTGTTATATTGGCCGAATGACTGTGTATTTAGTGGTTACAAACTATTTACATCTTTGTTTCATGTAAAAAGAGGCAAATTTTGTTATATAATCCTACTTGTTTATTCTGTTTTGGTTGGACGATTTGTAATAGAGACAATGACTATGATATGAATTATAAGTTTATTATTACAACTATAATCATAATAACATTGAACTTTAAATTAATCATGCAATTTAATTAAACTTAAACTGACATTACATATATGAACAGGTAAAATATTTGAAATGGAGAGAAGTTGGATAACTTGTGATAGATTGTCTGTAGAGTATCGTTCTGGAGTTGCTGATTTCTTAGATTTTGCCATTTTGAATGCTGAAAATCGAATGTCAATTAGATGTCCTTGCACCTTTTGTTGTAATATGGAGTTTCATACTCCTCAACAGGTGAATGATCATTTATTTGAAAAAGGTTTTCTCCCAAGATATGTTGTTTGGACTTGGCATGGTGAGACTGACTCAAAATCTACATTTACAAACTGTGAAGACCATTCACATAGTCAAAGATTTAGATGTCATGATTATAGTAATATAATTGACATGGTCGAAGATGCTTACGAGCATTGTGATAGAGATCCTAGTTCTTTTAAGGATATGCTTGAAGATGCTGAAAAGCCTTTGTACCCGGGTGCAAAACATTCAAAGTTATCTAGTTTAATGAGACTTTACAATGTCAAAGGGAACTATGGGTGGTCCGATAAAGGGTTTTCTGCTTTGTTAGAAGTCCTTGCTGATATTTTGCCAAATAATAATACTCTACCTATGTCAATGTACGAGGTTAAGAAAAAAATGAAAGTGCTAGGCTTAGAGTATGAAAAAATACATGCATGTCCAAATGACTGCATTTTGTATAGGAATGAATTTGCTGATCTTGTTGAATGCCCAAATTGTGGAGCATCTAGGTATCAAATAAAAAAAGATAGCTCAACAAAATTTAGGAAAGGGGTTTCTAAAAAGGTATTATGGTATTTTCCACCTATTCCTAAGTTGAAAAGATTGTTTCAATCACCACAAATAGCTCAAAATTTAACATGGCATGCTAATAAAAGAATTAGAGATGGCAAACTTCGCCACCTAGCAGACTCACCAGCCTGGCAACTAATTGACAATAAGTGGCCAAAATTTGCACAAGAACCTAGAAATCTCCGTTTAGCTCTCTCAACTGATGGGGTTAACCCACATAGTACACTTAGCACTACTTATAGTTGTTGGCCTGTTATGTTAATAACATATAATCTTCCTCCATGGTTGTGTATGAAGAGAAAGTTTTTGATGTTGTCACTTTTGATATCTGGCCCTAAACAACCTGGAAATGATCTAGATGTATACCTAGCACCTTTGATTGAGGACTTAAAAACTTTATGGGATGTAGGTATTGATGTTTATGATTCTTATAGAAAGGAAACCTTTAATTTACGGGCTGTCTTGATGTGGACAATCAGTGACTTTCCAGCATACGGAAACCTCTCTGGTTGTACTGTTAAGGGCTATTATGCTTGCCCAATTTGTGGGATAGACACTTGTGCATGTTGGCTGCCACATAGTAGGAAAATGTCATATATGGGCCATCGCCGCTTTCTACCACTCGGTCACCTATTTCAGAAACTGAAAAAGGTTTTTAATGGGAAGCAAGAGTGGAATGAGCCTCCTAAAATTTTGTCTGGTGAGGAAATCTTTAATATGGTGGAATATATAGATATTAAGTTCGGGAAAAAGAAGGCCAAAAAGCGGAAACATGATGGCGGTGATGGTGATGAGAACATAACTGAAAAATTGTACAAAAAAAAGTCAATCTTTTTTTAGTTAGATTATTGGAAGCATTTATTAGTTCGCCATCAATTAGATGTGATGCACATTGAAAAAAATGTGTGCGAGAACATATATGGCACATTACTTCATCAACCAGGAAAAACAAAAGATGGGATTAATGCTAGAAAAGATCTTGAGTCTTTGAAGATCAGGGGAAAACTAGTTCCTGATGAAACAAACAAAAAAAACAAAGTCCTACCTCCAGCTCCTTATACTTTGAGTAAAAAAGAAAAAAAACAGTTTTGTGAAACCTTGCTGACTGTGAAAGTCCCTGATGGGTATTCTTCCAATGTCCAAAACCTTGTTTCAATAGATGATTGTCGGCTTCAAGGCCTTAAGTCTCATGACTGTCATACTTTGATGCAACAATTTCTACCACTAGCCATTCGAAGATGTTTGCCTATAAATGTGAGAAGGGCCATAATCAGGATGTGCTTCTTTTTTAATACATTGTGTTGTAAAGTGGTAGATCCCAATACTCTTGACCAATTGCAAGAGGAACTGGTAATCACTTTATGCTTACTGCAGCAGTACTTCCCACCTAGCTTTTTTGACATAATGATCCATTTGACAGTCCACTTAGTTGAACAAGTTAAGTTATGTGGGCCTGTTTATCTTCGATGGATGTATCCTTTTGAGAGACAAATGAAACCTCTGAAGGATTATGTTCGTAATCGCTACCGCCCTGAGGGTTGTATTGTAGAAAGTTATATTGCAGAAGAAGCACTTGCATTTTGTGCTGAGTACCTCTCAAATTGTGATGTTATTGGGCTGCCTACTGGTTGTCCAACTGATTTATCTATCGAAAAGCCTTTGGGAGGTGCAACTATAAAGGTGGTTGATGATCCTTTGTTGGCACAAGCACACCGGTGTGTTCTAATGAACACCCCTGAAATCCAAATATATATCGAGTAAGTTGTTAATTTTTCCAAAAAAATATTACTATTGTATTATTAGATTAATATACTAGTTTTTAAATCTTAATATGTCTTACTGTAGGGAGCATATGCATTATTTGGCATCAAGAAACCCCTATAAGGCAAAAACAAATATGTGGTTGCAAAATGAACACATACGTACATTTTCTGGTTGGTTACAAGCAAAGGTTAGAATTACTTAACTAAATACAATATAGGATATAAACTTAACAAGTTTTTTCTACATATGTCTAATTACTGTACTTGTTAATTTAATTTAATTTATAGGTGGCACATGATAAAGCAAATAATGTGCCGATTGACGAAATAGTGTGCTGGTTGGCAAACAAACCACGCTCAAGCGTGGCGACCTTCTCTGGCTACGAGATAAATGGCTTCAATTTTACAACGAGGGACCGGGACTGTAATCGTGTGACCCAAAATAGTGGTGTTAGGGTTGTTGCTAACACTCTACAGATTTCAAGCTCAAAAGATAAAAATCCTCAGTTTGGAGACATGACGTTTTATGGAGTCATTGATGAGATTTGGCAGCTTGATTATCTAATGGTTAAAAAAACACTTTTCAAGTGTGATTGGGTAGATGATAGAGGGGTTTGCACTGACAATTTAGGTTTCACTATAGTTGATTTAAATCGGATTGGCTATAAATATGATTGCTTTATTCTGGCTTGTCATGCAAAGCAAGTATTTTATGTAAAGGACCAGTTAGATAATAATAAATCAATAGTTTGTTCAGTGACCGACAAAGCTTATAAGTTAAATGGGGAAAGAGGTGAAGACGTGGATGTATTTTCTCCATTATCTAACAAACTTCCAGTATGTGAGTTGGATGAGAAAGATGATGAAGGAATTTATGACAGAAAAAGATTGTGATGCTATTCCAATAGATATTGATTTAGAAAATCAATGAATGCATTATTGTAGTTAGTTTCCAGCACCAATTTTCTCAGTTTTTCAGTAAGTGATTTATTTATTTCAGTAAGTGATTTATTTATTTCATTATTGCTCTTGTATTAATTTATTAATGTAAATGATATACTTATTTATTTTAATCATTTTGAGGATTGTAGGAGATGGCTGACGATGTTGAGTTCACTCTTCCGGAGCTGGACAGAAGACCAAGGAGAAGGAAACAAACAAAAAAAAAAGTTTGCAAAAACAAGAAGTTAGTTATGAAGCTGCAGTTGAGTACAATTCTTATGGTGTTCCAGTTGGAAAGGGAAGAAATGATCTGAGGACTTACATTGGAGTCATTGTACGTGAAACAATTTCAATTTCACTTGATGATTGGAGGCGTGTGCCACTGGAGATGAAGGAAACTTTGTGGGTTCATTTTCAGGTTTTGTTTTCTTGTTTCATAGTATGTTTAAAGATTTTATATAACATCCAGATTTGTTTAAAGTTGTTTGTAATCCATGTTATTAGTTTACAGAAAAAATTCAAATTGAGCTTGAAATGCAAAAGCCAAGTATTAAAGTGGATGGGGGTTGCATCAAGAAACTTTCGATGTGAACTGGCAACTAAATTCGTTCTACCTAACAAGGACGATCGAAAGTCACTAAGGTTGCCTCCTCTTGAGTATCCAAGCATTAAAAAAGAAGATTGGAAACATTTTGTTGACAAAATTTTATCTGAACAATTTCAGGTGCGTTGTTTGTTAATATTACCTGATTTAATTGTTGGTAGTTACTAATAATCAGTGGTAACTTTTGTGCTTCATATAAACTGTTTGTACAGGAAAAAAGTAAGAAGGCAAAAGACAAAAGAGCAAAGAATGTCTACAACCATCGCTTGGGTAGCACAGGATATGGTGGCATGTTGTATAGAAAAATAAGTGTGGTAATTACAGTAACATAAGTAATCTAGTACGTAAAATATAATCGAATCAATTATTTATGTTTTATGTCACCTTGTAACAGAAAAAGGAGAGTGGAGTTTTTGAGTGGGAGATTGATCGCAATGAAGCTTGGTTAATGGCACGAGCAGACCGAGATGGCAAATATGCTTCTGAAGTGACGCCAATTGCTGAGAAAATAGTAAGTCACTTGTATACTGAATTCTTATGAATTTTCTTTATAATATGTGTGTGTGGGGTAAATTTTCAGTAAAACTTGTGTGAGGTGTTGTCTTGTAATATTTTATGTTGTTTCAATTTGAACTGTATATGGATTTACTCTTTGTTAAAGATTCAAGAAGGATATTAGTTTAGTTTAGCTGATGTCTTCTACTCGTAATTGTGGATGTACAATATTTTTTTTTGTAGAATGAACTGAAGAGTCAGGTTGAACAAGGAACATTCCAATCACAAGGGTCACATGACATTCTAAGTGAAGCTCTTCAGAAGCAACCAAATGGAAGTAGGGTGCAAGGAGTGGGGCAATTCGTCACCCTATCTATCTACTTTCATGTCCCTGATGCCACTGAGTTAGCAAGAGAAAGAAAGATGTATCAAGAGAGTTTCCAATTCATGTCTGCCCAATTAGAACGCATGAATGCAAGGTTAAATGCGTACAGCAATACTGAAGTTGGAAGTTCTAACTTTCCGAAGCCCAAAAGTTCCACTGGTGTTCAGATGGATAATGATCAACAATCCCCTGAAACTCTTGGAAAAAGAAAGGTATATGGCCTGTTACATGTCATTATTTTATTTCCATTTGTATATCCATGTATTACTAATAATGGTATGTATTTTGATTATTGCATAGGCTGATTTCCCATCGGCTAAGTCGACTCCAAAATCTGTGAAGAGTAAAATTAAGGATAGTCCCACCACAATTTCCCAAGCAACTCCTCAACAAACCCCCAAAAAAGTAGAGTAAGAAATTACTTCAAAGCCCACACCGAGAAGATCTCCCAGACTAACTCCTAAAGTACTAGATAGGCAGTTCTCCTGTCATGACAAACTACCCAACAAAGAACCACTGGTAGTACCCAAAAAAGAACCCACAGTCATCAGACCAGCAAAAGTAGCCAAAAAAGAACCCCGAGTCATCAGACCAGCAGCAAAAGACCTCAATGTACGTGTGAAGGATACACGGGCAGCGGCACGATCAAGAAAGAATGGCAGGAGTGAATATATGAACATGTTTACCATGTTCATCGAGAATTCTTTACCTCGGTTGATCAGGATTCGGCACGACACAGCAACCTTTGGTGAAATTTGGGAAACACACTTGGACACAATGATTTGTGCTGAAATCATCGAGTTTAAAGAGGTCTCAAACTGCGTCATTAACCTATGGATCAAGTACGGTAAATCATAACTTATGTTTTAGTAAACTTGGCCCTATTATTTTGTTTCCTATATTCAAACTTACTTCGTTATATATATTTATTTCCTCGTAGACACCTATATGAGGAGATTGAGAGCAATGGAAGTACTAAACCAGTTCAGTTTGGGCTTTTTGAGAAGTTATATCCAAGGGTCAGCTTCAAAGACAGGACTCAATACATTTCAAAACTGTTAGGCTTGGCAGAATTGGGACAAGTCATCGTATTCCCGTATAACCCTGGGTATAACCTTTTTCATTTGCTAGTTATATTCTTTAATTTGTAGATTAATCACGAAGTTAAAAACTTTTACTTGAAATTCATGTGTGAGAGCAATTTTTACTTTGTTTAGTGCCCACTGGGTGTTATTGGCAATTGATATGGTGAGACGTACAACCTATTACCTTGATCCTTTGGAAGGTGGTCCTGATGAAGAGCTAATGCAGATTGTCAATCAGTTAAGTTTGTTATTTGTATCTTTAATCATGCTATTTTATTGGTATGTCTTATGCTAATTATTTGCTAACGTTAGCTATGTCTCTTAATTGTAGGGGGATTCGAATACATCAGAGTTTAAATTCTGATACAAAGGTCAATGTTCAATGGGTACCTGTCAAGGTAAAAATCAGACAAACCTAACTAATTATTGTTAACATACAGTAAAAAATTAATGTAATTTTGATCTTGTAGTGTCCGAGGCAGCCGAGCAGCTTTGAATGTGGTTACTATGTGATGAAATACATGCAAGATATCATCACAAATGTGAACGTTCTGAAAAATAATGTAAGTATTGAAAATGATTTTTACAGTACTGCATCATATGAATATCCATATAGACATGAATTAGGATTTGGGATGTACATTTTTTTAAAGCTGAATAGATATAGCTATTGGTGGTATCTTGATCTGTATCATTATGGGTCAGGTCTGGTTTTCATCTTGATAAAAGTTACTAATTTCTTAAATTGCTGAAAATTGTGAAGCTTGAGTTTGACTCATTATTTTACGTGTTATGTTTTCTCTGTGTTGGAAGAGTTGTTCAGATAAACATTCAAGTTAAATTGTAAGATGCATGTTTTTATCCTTCATGTTTACATGCAAAGGGCTTGGTTGAGTTTATTTAGTTTAAGGCATATTTCTATTTGTCCTGCCTTGACCTTTCTCAGTAACTGTTGCGGTGGGACTAATTCCAATAAGTTGTTCGGGTACACTTTAATGTGCAATATACTTATTGGTATAATCTAAATGTATTTCGTTGTATTGGCTAGGAATTTGGATAGAATAAACTGAGTGTCACGCCTTGTTACGGCAAGAATGATAACAGTTTTGACTGCGTCAATATACTTTCGGCCTTCAATGAAAATTAAGAAAATTTTAATTGCTTTCCGTTTCTCGGCAGTTAGGTGAATTTTTCAGAAAATTTTAATTGCTTTCAAACATAGGAATAATATACTACATCTATAGGATTACTCATCTTCCTGCTCTGGTGAGAACAGATAACCTTAAAGGAAAGTAGGCTGGCTCTCCATATTGATTCTTGCCCACCTCTCATTTAGTTAAACAACTATGGTTTCCACATGTTTTAATAGGTTCACAGTTGGGTACACCATATTCGTTTTTTTTTCCTTAAAGTAAGGTAAAATTGGTATTTTGTATATGTGAATAACTTGTTGTTTTAAAATTCAAGTTCAAGGGAGTTGAGGAATACACTGTTAAGGACCTCTCGCGACTTCGTGATCAGTGGGCTACATACGTTGCCAAGTTAATTACAGCCTACAATCGTGAGGTAACATACAAGTAATTTATGATTATTTTTCCTTAAAACAAATCTGTGACTTATTTTTTGTGGTGTCCTAATTGATTTTATATACTTGTAGGTGGAAAAAAAATGAAGGCATATATGCGAACTCCAAAATCAGTGACATTGTTATCTATTTTTTCTTCTTGGGTAAATTTTCCGAAATTAATTTAGTCCTTTATCGTGTATACTACTTGTTCAAAGCTTAATTTAGTACTTGAACTTGTTTTTTACCCCCAAACAATCATGTATTTGAACAATTTTAATTTAATTGATGTATTTGAAATATGTATTATGTGAATTGCATTATAAGATTTGGTATGTTTAATATATTTTGGGTTTATTTTAATTGTAAAATAAACATGAATAATGTGATTAAAAAAATAAAATACAACCGGTATAGCACCGTTAATGCAGACACTAATTATTGAAATGACGATGAGAATTTTTGATGTTACTACGTCAATGGATTCCTGATACTGTAGTCACATAAATCAGTGACATGTAAATGGTATCATTCAATGCTAACACGATTGAGTCACTATCCTTGTGACTCTCTAGTGACACAAAATACTGACATAGAAATAGTATCAATTGATACTAACATCATAGTATCATTATTTTGGTGATACTATAGTGACAAAAAATCACTGACACCAAAGCTTAGTGTCAATGTGTTCTGGCTTGAGCATTACTGACACAATTAACAAGTGTCAGTAAAAGTGATTACTGACACTAATTTAGTGTCAGTAAAGCCCATTTTTCTAGTAGTGAATCCGCAATAATTAAACCAAAACCATTAGAACTTGCTGATTGAGAAATTAAAGCAGAATACACGTTTAAACAATCTATCTCAATAATAATTTTAGATAACTGCAGATGCTTTATCCAATTAAGCACTTCTCGGACAGCCAACGCTTCAGCCTCGCGAGGGTGAAAAGAACCAGGGAAGCTCTAACACTTTGCAGCAATAAAACCACAACCAAAGTCTCTAATCACCCCTCCAAAGCTGACTCTTCCCTGAGATCTAAATGCCCCTGCATCCACATTACATTTCAACCAACCTACAGGAGGCTTGTCCCAACACACCGAGCCGTGACCCAACGGAATATCTTCTGCAATAGTGAAATTTCTCCTTTTAGCTTCTTGCCATTGGAAAAGACAATGACTAGTAGCATTTACTAGACTTTGAGCTCGGCTACAATGATCATTCCACATCTTATCATTTCGATTAAACCAAAGCCTCCAACACAACATCACAGCTAAATTATAATCTTCTTTACAGCAGCGGATAAATATTTGCTCAAACCAATCAATCAAAGAAGAACAACTCCCAAAAGTGCCAATAGAAGACAACAACCAGTAAGAGTGAGCAAATAAACACTCCACTAAAGAATGTAACACAGACTCATTTGCAGCATTACAGATGGGGCAAATAGGGGAAACCTCAACCTTTCGAGGCTGCAAGTTATCCACTGTTGGTAATACATTCATCAATGCACGCCAAAAGAAATGTTTAACCTTACATGGAACCTCCAACCCCCATAAGCATTTCCACACCTTGCTGCTTGACACATTAGCATCAGAATTCAGTAGATTATAGCAACTTCTAACTGTAAATTTCCCTTTAGGATCTGTAAGCCAATACCAGCAATCTTCATTTTGTCTAACACTGAGAGGCACCTGTAAATGAGGGCATCGTCCCTTGAATTGAAGACATCCGCAATCAAATCATAATCCCAACTCTGTTGCCCTGGAACCATAAGACTATCCACCGACGCTTTTGCAAGACTCTCATCCAGCTCCGATGTAATAAAACCATTATTTGCATCAGGAAGCCAAGGGTCCTTGGAAAGCTGAACATGCTGCCCATCCCCAATTCGTATGCGCCTACCATTCACGACTACATTATTGGCAACCATAATTGACCTCCAGGTATAACTTGGATCAAACCCAACAGATGCATTAACAAAAGAAACTCTAGGATAATATTGGGCCTTGAGGACCCTTGCTAAAAGAGAGTGCGGATCAGTCATGAATCTCCAACATCACGTTAAATAGTTCCATTTATTGATAATTTAAATTATTTGATTACTTTAATTACAAAATTGCCATTGTTAATATTTAAATTATTCTTAAAAATTAAAAATAACAAAAACGATGTCGTCTGGTTGCTGTAAATATATTAAATAGGAGATTGTCACTTTCCCCCATACAGTAATTAACATATATCATTTACTCTCCCACTGTTTTTAAAATAGCTAAAAACCCCCATGACAATATAAGTTTACAATATTATCCTTTTTTTTAACTATTCTTTTATTTACATTTATTATAAATTAAATAAATTACATGAATAGAAACTAAATAAAAAAATTAAGTACTAAAAACAAGAAATATATATCTTGATATGAGCAAAAAAATTAATAATAATTTTTTTTCTTATAATTATTTATTATGTGAACATTTTCTTATAGTAAATATTTTGTAATATTTTAAAATTAAATGTAAAAAGTATAGGTAAAATATTTTATTATTTATCTTATAATAAATTTTTTTTGTCATTTAAGTTTTCTTATAATAATTTTTTTTATTATTTTATAATAATTTTCTTATACATTTATTATAAGAAAATTTTTATAAAATAAATAAATATAAGAAAAAAATTTTATTATTAATTTTTTTCTCATATCAGAATATATATTTTTATTTTTAATACTTAATTTTTTATTTAATTTCTATTAATGTAATTTATTTAATTTATAATAAATATAAATAAAAAATAATTAAAAATAAAAAATAATATTATAAACTTATACTATCAATAAAAATTTTTAACCACTATAAAAATAATAAAAAAAATAATATATGTTAATTAAACTCACAATCTACCACCTACCAAATTTCCAGAAGTGATAAACGAATTGAACCTTAAGCTTTGCTTCCTCACTCTCTTCACTGCTCCTTCTCTCACCTGTAATAGTCGAAGGAATTGAACCCTAACCCTAAGCCTCACTGTAGTCACTCACACTCTACATTACAAATCAGCCTAAGCCTTACAAAATTTCTTAATTGAAAAAAATCCAGAGCCCTTACAGCATCACAACTGATGGAAACCATACGTCAACAAACTCGACAGTCGTCAATCAACTGTCGTTGCGAGCTACTGGTTGCTCAACAAGCCCCAATTTCTCACTCAATAGCCGTCACTCAAACGCTGCCATTTCCTATTCATTATTTGCTTTATCTAAATTAAAAAATCAAAATCACTTGAAAGATGTTGGGCTACGAGAACATGAGGAGCAAATGTGTCGACAAATTCGAGGTAGATTTGGAAGGCGGAGAGGGGGAAACGCTTTACCTCAGTCTCAGCTACGGAGAGAACCTGCTCTGATGGGGTTTCATTCGCAAGGTGTGCGAAATCTTGACGGCCCAGATCGTTTTGACCACTTTGGTCTCCTCAATCACTGTTTTTTACACTCCCGTCAATGATCTTCTCAAGGGCAATTCTAGCCTTCTCCTCTTCCTCCCTGTCCTCCTCTTCATCCGTACGTTTCATTTCGCTTAATTCATTATGTGAATTGGTTATCTTAGTAATTTTGTTAATTTAATATTTTGCCGAATTTTATGTGTGCTTAACCTGAAATTAGGTAGGTATATACTTGGGAATGCTGTTAATTGATGATTAGCACAAACGGTTTCTTTTGTTTGCTTTGTGTTGTCCTTATTGATTCTATCGTGCTGAGTTTGCTTGGTTGGGATTTTGATGGAATTTTCAAGTGATGCTTGAATCCTTAGTAAATGTTTACTTGAATATGATTCGTTGCCTTCACATTATATGCGTTTTTTCATTCTGCTAACATAATGGGATTATGATAAAGGGGGTCTTAGAGTTTTAGTGAATACATAAGAAACTGCATTGCATCTGAGATCTTGATTAAGTCAATTTGTTGCTTTGAGTATTTGTACATCATTTGCTTGCATTTGTGCATGCTTTACAAGGAGTTGAAGACTTTATACACCAAATTCCATATCTTGATTTATGAGGGCAATTGGGCAAGGCCCAATTATGGCCTGGAAATTATCTATGTTGTAATTGTATAACCACATCCTTGGTGGAGCTAGTTGTCAGGAAACTATTACAGAAAGATGTGAACAGGTTTATAATGGCTTAACATTTTTTTCTACAATTTTCCAAGCTTCCTTCCTGTTTATTTTAGTTGACATGTTCCTATTATTGTTGTTCCAGTTGAAATCCACAATTAAGTCGAGTTATTTTAAAAGAGGCTTAAAGAGCTCCCTTCCAAAACTGCTATAATTAAGGTTTGGGAATTTGGGTACGTTTACATGTGTTTATTCTGACATCTTATACATATATATTGTGCCTTTTAAAAATCACGTGTTAATGAATTTGGTTTAATGTAAGCTAAAAAGGGAATCTCAAACTCAAGCTCGTGAAGCCATAAAGGTTATCAAGGGTGCTTTGGAAAGATTATTCTACCTGGTAATACTTGTTATTTTTACTGCAGAATTTCATTTGGTCTATCTTGTTGGGTTAATAAATCACTTTTCTTTTTAGTATATCAATGATTTTTGTAGATGCAGGGGTTGCACTTCTAAATGCTTCAAAGGAGCTAGACAAATTGCTGCTAACGGGAAGATTGCTATTCAACTCTTTCAAAATGCTCTCAGCAAGGTTTTAATTTTCTTTTTTTTCAACTTTCTTTTTTTAATAATTGTTTACTGCTTTATATATATTGGCATCAATCTAAATATTTTTCTCCAACTAACTTTTTTATTGGTAGATTCTTTACTTAATGTTTTCAAGTGCTAGATTTGGAGATATGAATGTTGCCTTAACTGATATTTTTACTTTTTCCATCTCGTATACAATACTGTAATATAATCCTTTATATAGCTAGTGCAAAATAGTTCTTTAACTCCTTATTCTTGGCTGGAATGGTTTGGAGATATGATAAAGAAGCTTTATCATCAATTGATGTGGAACAAGAAATAGGAGAAAAATGGGATTAGAAAAGAAAGAAACATAACCAAAATAAAAATCTAGCCTACCTCATTTAAGCAACTCAAATAAGTGTATCTCTTACTTAAAGAATATTATAATTTAACTTTGATTTCTAGAAATTATGGAATAATATAATATTCTTTAAATAAGACCATAAGCTTATTAGGTTTATATTGAATAGTCTTTTGGGTTGAATATGTTTCTTATTCCATATGCTTCCATCTCTTAATAGTTGAATTAGCAATGAAAATTTGGAAGTGGAAAAACTCACCCTACTGCACTTGTTTTGGGTGCTTGTCATTGATTAGAATTTTACTACTTACACTTTATTGTCTGTTAACTTAATTTAGTTAGTATGAACCTGCTTTAGCTCTGTGCTCTCGAAGATTCATGAGTGCTACTTGGCTTAGATGTAAGAAAATTAAGGTTTTATGATTCTTTTTAGTTTATGATGCTCATGGAATTTGCATTAGAGATGGTTGAAATTGTTTGTTGCATTAACTTTTATGATGGTGGGCCATGGAATTTCTAGTGTAAAGAATGCTTACATTATCTTTTAGGAATATCATCTACAATAACAGGGGAGTAACAAAAGGTAAAAATTGAAAATTTGACTTCTCTTCAAATTTTTTCCCATATTAAGGTAAATAATTTCATTATCTTTTTATCTTTCTTGCAGTGTTAGTCCGGACAATATGAACATTGCTCGAGTTAATGTGTAATCTCTTTTGTATGCATTTTTCTTCCCAGAATTGCCAATAGTGAAATGCTTGCACTCAAAGACTACTTAAGGATCGAAATTGCTTTAATTGATCGTTCAGCAGCTAGAATCCAAACAAAAGCGTGCCGATGGATGTGTAGTTTGATGGTTGCTTGGTCGATGTTGAAGACTTGAAAATTCATTTGAAAGTCGGAATATTTTTTGAAATTGATTATGGTGTTTATTTTTTTACGGGAGACTGTATACTAAATTGGAAAAAATTTTGTTTAGTTGAATTGTTTGTTTGTAATGAATAAATTGTGGGTATTGATTTAGATGTCAATTGTGGAAGCTTGGATTTTTTAATTTTTAATTTATATTTTTTTAGAATTAGTTATATATATATATATATATATATATATATATATATATATATATATTGGCGCCAATTTCAATAAATCCCGTCAAATAATTAAAATTTATTTTATTTATGGCTAAAATATAATTTAAAAAAGTTTCAGTTATTCCCACTAGATCTAATTAAAATAATTAAATAATTTTATTATTTCAATTAAATATGTCATGTTTTATATGACAGATGAAAATCACGAATGGGAAGCGAGTATGATAGATATTAATCATGCGTGAAAATTTTTCATCAAAGCAACAATGACAAAATCGTGATAGGTATTATGTCATGCATAACATGACATATAAAAACTATCATTGTTTTTTCTTGACACCGAAATCAATGACGGTCGCTCAACTGTCATACCATAGGGTAGATGACAGGTAATAATCGTCATAAAGGTTTTTTTTTCTAGTAGTTTTGCTTATCCCTAATGCAAGTGATATAGAGATAAATTATGTCATGTATTAATAATTTAATAAGTGAGTCAAATTCAATGTATAGACATTAATAAATTAATTATTTTGTTAACCAATTATTAAGTGCATATGCTAACCAATTAATATATACTCACAAGTTGAAAGATATGGTTGCAACTTTAAAGAACAAATCATTGTGACAAGCAACTTTAGAAAGATATTTTGTTCTATCTTAATTATTTAATGTAACATGAATAGATTTTTTAAATATTATTATTATGTGGAGGTAAGTTTATTAAGATGGGGCCTACAAAAAATATAACTCATTACAATGTGGAGTTTACTCCTAATTATAATTGGTTCCAAGTTGGGAATAGAATTTTTTATTATTATGAATAGGTTATTCATATATAGAGTATTTTTATTTGAAAGTTCTATTGTATAAAATGAAAAAAAAGCACAAGAAAAAATATCTTATTATTAATTTTTTATTCACATCAAAACATACATATGTGTATATATATCTTATTTTTAATATTTAAATTTTTTATTTAAATTTCTATTTATATTATTTATTTAATTTATAATATATATCAATAAAAGTATATTTGAAAAAAAGATAATATTGTAAAATTATAATGCCGATGGGTTATTGACTATTGTGATGATAATACCCAACACATTGTTGACCACAATCATTCTTAAACAATAACCCAACATCAATTGTCCCATACAGATATCGGAGAATCCACTTTACCGCAAGCCGTTGATTTTTACCCGGATTGTGCATGTATCTACTAACTATGCTCATTGCTTGAGATATATTGGGCCTTGTGCATACTATAGCATACATAAGACTACCCATAGCACTAGCATATGGAACACGAGTCATGTAATCGCACTCCTCTTGAGATCTAGGACTTGAAGAAGAGTTTAATTTGAAATGAGGAGCTAGAGGTGTACATACCGATTTAGTTTTGTCATCCATACCGAATCTTTCTAGCACTTTCTTCAAATAAAACTTTTGAGTCAACCATACGCTCCCATTCATCTTGTCTCAACGAATCTCCATCCCAAGTATTCTCTGTGCATCACCCAAGTCTTTCATCTCGAACTCAGAAGCCAGCTGCTTTTTTAATCTTTCGATCTCATCTCTACTCTTCGAAGCTATAAGCATATCGTCGACATAGAGTAACAAATAGATGAAAGCTCCATGTGGTAATCTTCTTAAGTAAACACAATGATCGCGTTCACTTCTGGTGAATTTCTGTCCTTGTATAAATTGATCAAATCTTTTGTACCACTGCCTTGGCGATTGCTTCAGTCCATACAAAGATTTAATCAACCTACACACATGATTCTCCTTTCCAGCAACTCTGAAACCACAAGGTTAAATCATATAGATTTCCTCCTCCAAATCTCCATGTAAGAACGCCGTCTTAACATTCAATTGAGCCAACTCTAACTCATATTCTGCAACTAAGGCAAGTAGGATACGAATGGAAGTATGTTTTACAACTGGAGAGAAAACTTCATTGTAGTCAATACCTTCATTTTGAGCAAAACCTTTTGCCACGAGCCTTGCCTTGTATTAATGAGTTGTTTGATTCAGAGATCCTTACTTTTTGGTGTAGACCCATTTATTGCCAATAACCTTTTTCCCCTATGGTAACTTTACAAGTTCCCAAGTCTGGTTTTGATGGAGAGAATTAATCTCTTCTTCCGTGGCTAACTTCCATGGCTCACTTTCACTGCTGCGTAATGCTTCACTGAAAGTGTTGGGGATGTCATCATCAATAACTAGAAGTGCATAGGCTACTACCATATCTTTAGTAAGTCATCCATGTTTCTTTATCTCTCTTCTTGGCCTCATTGTTGCTATAAAATCATCATTATCTACATCATCAATTGTTTCTTCATTTTGTGGGACATTAGAATAAACAACCTCTTCTTTAACTCTAGGTGTCACCTCCATAGTTGAACCATTCTCTGATGTAGAACTAACTAGTACATATGGAGTTGTATCAAACTCCACCCGCTGCAATACCTCTTTAGTCTTGTTCTATACCTGCTGAGAAATTGAAGCTTTCATCATTAAAATTTCATCAAACGTGACATCTCTACTACACACAAACTTTTTATCTTCGAGATCCCAAAGCTTGAAGTCCTTTACTCCACCTTTGAATCCTACAAAGATAGCTTTTCTTGCACGAGGATCCAATTTATCATCTTTGACATGATAATAAGCTGGACACCCGAATATACAAAGAGAATCATAATCTTGTGCATGCTTTCCAGACCACATTTTCATAGGAGTTTTATCTCCAATTGCAGTAGAAGGCAACTAGTTTACCAAGTGACTTGCGTAGCTCACAGCTTCAGCCCAAAACTTTTTATCTAAACTAGCATTAGATAACATACACCGTACCTTCTCCAGTAAAGTACGATTCATACACTCAGTCATATCGTTCTATTGCGGAGTATGTCTCACCGTGAAATATCTTTTAATACCTTCGTTCTGACATACTTGCAAGAATGGATCAGAAGTATATTCACCCCCATTATCAGATTGTAATACTTTGATCTTTCTGCTAGTTTGAGTCTCCACCAATTTCTTCCATTTCACGAAAATCTCTAGAACTTCATCCTTTGCTCGCATGGTGTACATTCACACACGTCTAGAGAAATCATCAACAAATGTAACAAAATAATGGCTTCCACCAATTGATGCCGTCTTGGTTAGTCCCCATACTTCACTATGAACATATTTAAGGATTTCACGAGTATCGTGATTAGCTGTACCATACTTGACCCTTGTTTTCTTGCATACTACATAATGCTTACAGAAATTTAATTTACAGATTTTGGTACCTTTTAAGAGTTCGTGCCTCATCAGAGTTTGCAAAGACTTCTCGTCAACATGTCCCAGTCATACATGTTATAGCTTGGTGGTGTCACTGTGCGCCTCAACAATATTTGCTTCATCAGTTGTAGCTCTCTTTAAATAGTACAGATTGTGACGCTGAACCCCTTACAGAATCACCATAGCCCCATGTGTAAACTTCATTGTGCCATCTTCAATGGTAACCTTGTAGTCTTTAGCTTCCAAAGCACCCACAGAAATTAGTTTTTTCTTTAAAGTTGGAACAAATCTAACCTCTTTGTGTTCTCTGACCATTCCATTAAACATTTTAAGCCGAATTTTTCTTATCCCAATTGTGTGACAAGGTTGATCATTCCTCATCACAACTGCACCGGATTCCAAATTACGAAAATCTGTAAACCATTTCTTTTATAGGACACAAATGATAGGTTGCTCCAGTATCAAGTATCCGTAATCAGACGATGCTCGTTCAAAAATTTTATCATTTTCTGAATCTCCAAGCTAGTCAATGGTGTGCAAACATCTTTGAAGACGATCACACTCTTCCCATATATCAAAGTAGTCACAAAATGGCTATATTCCTCTCATAGTGAGTGTAATAGAATCACAGCCTTGACTTCATCCTTAATATCTTCATCGAGATTCTTCAAATCAACAAGCAACTTTTCAAATCTTGAGACATGATCGTGCATTGACACCCCAGGCTTCATTCGAAAACCATATACTTGGCTCATTGCATGAAGGCGATTTTCAGGACTTTTTACCAGGTACTTCTCCTCTAATGTATGCCATAAAGTCACCGCACACTCCTCATCTTTCACCAAGTATTTCACCTCCTTGGTCAAACAAGATCTAATCTGACCACAAGCTTTCTCGTTCATATGATCCCAAATTTCTTCATCATATAAGTGTCTTTTATTTTTTAGAACAACATTGAGATCAAATTGAATAAGGGCATCCATAACTTCGTGCCTCCACATGCCGAAGTTGATTTTACCATCAAACTTTTCAACATCAATCTTTTGGTCTCCTATAACAGATGCTAAATAGTAATTTGACAAATCTCGCCTCCCACCTTAAGTGTCTCCTGAAATAGTCTCGGTAGATCTCTCCCAAATTCTGAAAGTTTCACCTTCTACCATTATCTTAACGAACTATTTCCACTTGAAAAACAGCCTCTATAATGTTAATTTCGCGTGAATAAATGCACCAGGAAAGTTTTCAGGAGATTGGACGGGAACTCGGTCCCAATTAAAAACCAGAATCCTTAGACTCTTATCGCCTTTATTGATAGAACTTTCCTAGACATGCAAAAATACACACTACTTACAATAGACTGTCTCTCAAGTTCAAATGTATGTCTCCACTGTATTCGTGAACAATACCGTATACGAGAATAGTACCGTATATGTGAACAGTATTGTATACGTGAACAATACCGTATCCCCCAAGTACGAACCGTCGGCTTTGATACCACTTGTTGTGTGCGGAATGCGGAATCAAGCGCACCAAATAATCACAAAAAAATAAAGGATATAAAATTTACGTAGTTCGGCAATATGCCTATGTCCACGGGAGCAAAAGAAAAAATAATTGTATTATTAACAATTATTTGAATACAAATTTGAGTAAAGAAATCTCACTTTCCTAGAACCCAAATACACCTAGTACTCTCACACACACTCTCCAATTGCTCACACTCTCAGAACTCTCAAAAGATTAGAAACTTATAAGCTTAACAATTTTGGAATGAACTCAAATGAATGAAATCCTTAGTTATTTATAGGAGAAATGAATTACTATGCAAAGAATAAAATAATTAAAAATATAATTTTTAATTATTATTATTTTTCAAATCCCCTTTGTCAATTCTTTCTTTTTGGCTACAAAATCCATTTTGATTTTGCTTCTCTACAATTGTTGGCTGCAACCAATAATTTGTTGATTTCAACAACATACTTCATCCAAATTTCCAAGGTCGGTGCCAACTTTGGCCAATTTGTCACCAAGTTTTGTCAACTTTTCAACATGCCATGCCACCTAAGCTACACCTATCTGCAACCAGCTAATGAGATAAATGAGCTGGATTTAACGAGGTGGCAAAATGGTTATGCTGAGGAATATCAGCACATGAGCATGGAAGGATGGAGATTTTAGAAGCTCTACATCATTGGTTAATGATAGCTCTATTCACGGATCAATTTTTTTTTGCTTATTTCCAAGTGTTGTCCTTTAGCTAGCTATCTTTTTTCATAGCTTGTGTATAAATAAGCCAATGCTTGTAAACTTTCATTCATTCGAGTTATTAATATTAATGGAAGTGCCTCTGGTTATGCTCTGCTTGCATCAATAAGCAATTCTTAATGAATTTAAGTAACTAGAAGAACTCACAGAAAGGGAAATGAAATTGAAGAAGATATCAGATTAGCCGAAAGTGAAGGAAAGTGTCCTAATACACGAGTCAGGGTGTGGCTCAGAAAGGTAGAGGAGACTGCACGAGAAGTGCAACCTATGGTCGAGGAGGGTGACAGAATTGCTATGCAAGGGTGCAGCCTTTCCTGCAACTTGTACTCACACTATCAGCTTAGTAGAATTGTTGGAAAGAAGAGAAAGAGGTGAGCAACTAGCTCATTGACATGAGCAATTTTCAGAATGTCTCCCGTAAAAGCTGTTGAGAGGATGCAAGGGCCATGTCTCTTTGGTCAGAAAGAGGTGGAGGAAATTTTAGAGCGGCTTGAAGGGTATCTGAATGATGGTGGAATCAAAAGAGTTGCCGTTTGGGGTAGGGGAGGAGTGGGAAAGACTACCCTGGTGAGAAATCTTGAACAAGTAGTTAGAGACCTCTTCTCTTATGGAATCCTTGAATATTGTCATCGGGGTTAGAGTCTCAAAGGATCTCGATTTGAGAGATATTCAATCACAAATTGCAAAGAGATTGAGATTAGAATTTGATGCGGAAGAGACCATTGACAGAAGAGCTCGGAGACTGCATGAAAGATCAATGACGAAGAAAAGGTTCCTCCTTATTCTGGATAATGTTTGGGAGAAATTAAAATTGATTTGGACATTATGGGCATTCCACAAGATGAAGACCAAGCTAACTGTCAGATCCTTCGGACAACTCGATCCCTTGATATAGGTAGAAACATGATGACTGATGAGGAAGTCAAGATTGAACCTTTTGAATGAAGAAGCAGCTTGGAATTTGTTTGCTGAATATGCAGGAGATGTCGTCCGGTCAGAAAAAATAAATCCAATAGCAAAGGCAATTGCTACGAAATGCTGTGGTTTGCCGTTAGCTATTGCAACCGTGGGGAAGTCCATGAGTAACAAAAGGATGAAAGAGCGGTGGAAGAATGTACTCTACGAATTGCAGCTCTCGGCACCCCAGTTTGAAAGCATCGAGAAGGATGTTTATCAGCCCTTAAGAGTTGCCACCCTTGCCAAGTAAGTTTCTTCAGTGATGCTTTTTATATTGTTCTTTATATCCAGAAAACTATTCTATCCTAACATGTGAACTTATTTAATGCTGGACAGCTGATGGAATAATAGATGAAAACCAAACTCTGGAGGAATGTTTCAATAAAGGGATTTCTTTTATTGAAAAATTGAAGGACTCTTGCTTGTTAGAACAGGTTAGTGCAGTGAGACTGTGAGGATGCATTACATTGTGAGAGACGTGGCTATAAGGACATCAAAGAAGAGTGGATTTTTCTGTCAATCTGGTATTATACTGTATGAAATGCCGCAAAAGTTTCAGAATTCTTTCGCAAGGATTTCATTTTTGAACAACAAGATTACCAGGTTGCCTAGTCAATTGATTGGATGTTCTGAGCTGACTGTGTTGCTCCTCCAAGATAATTCCTTGAAGAAAATCCCCAAGAACTTCTTTCGAGAAGTTAGAGCACTTAAGAGTTCTGAATCTAAGCAGCACATATATAACTTTCCTGCCTCCTTTGCCTGATCTAGAGGAGCCCCGTTCTCTGTTTTTGAGGTCTTGAAGGATTATTAACCAATGCAAGTTCGCTGGACCTAATAATATGCGCGGGCATAAGTGTGATATCTGAACTAATTTCAAAGAATTGCTTGTAGGTCTCCCAATGTTAAAGTCTCTCACCCTATCAAGTTGTAACTCCCTTTCAACTTTGGTAAGTGGGGAGAATATTCGGAGAAATATGTTACCAAAGCTGGAGCATTTGGAGCTAAGGCGTTTGAGAAATTTGGCAAAAATTGTGGAAGAAACGACGGCTCAAAGATGTCGCTTTTTCGTCTTAAAAAATCATAGAAGTGGTTAATTATCCGAGACTGAGGAACCTCATATCCTTTGCTTTGCTTCAAGAGGTCTAAAACCTTGAAGATATCAGGGTTATGACCCCAGAAGGATGAAATGTATCTTTGCAGGAAAATTTTCTTATGCAATGCTCACAAAATTAAGAGTCATAGAGCTGAGGGACTTGGAAAACTTGAGGATTATTTGTTCGAGGAAAATAGCATGGCCAATTTTGGAGAAAATTGAAGGTTACAACTGCCCAAGCTGACAAAACTGCCATTCTCAGCCTTCAATGCACTAACTATAAAAGAAATTAGAGGAGGTTTAAAATGGTGGAATAATCTTATATGAGAAGATGACACAATCAAGTTTAGTCTCCAGCAAATGTTCCACCCATGTACACACTTAACAATGCTGACAAGAGAACATAGTCAATAGATAGGTAAGAAAATATTCGGACTCAAATACACAAAATATCCCGACTCAAATACACATTGCCTATCAACTCCATATTGATTCATTTTTTTGATTGCTGATTGCAGAATTGCCTCTATCAATGCTGCGGCCATTCCACAAACTCTTAAAAGTTAATTTTGTTTTCAAAATTCTGTATAGAAGCATTGAACATTTATCTATGCCCAATGCTCCTCGCTAAGGGACTTTTCTCACTGTTTCTAGGATAGAAGAACAGAGGACAGATGATGGCGAGAGACAGCGAAAAAGTTCAGTGCAAGTTACATTCTTGTATCTCTTCTCAACTGAAGCTTTAGTGGTACATCATGTAAATGCCTGAATCCCATCTCGATCCATCATGCAGAATCATTGTTGCATGGCAGGGAAACAATTATATTAAAAAACTTTATCTGTGGAAATTGTTGCATCCCTCTATGGATTGTATGTCCACTGAAACATTGACAGTAAAATACATGTTAAAATATGGATTTTCTACTATTATTTCCTTTAGTATTATTTGTTGGGCTACATGCTCTGCCTTTGCTCTGTTTATTCCTAAATTTTTGCTCTACCTTGAATCTCTGCTCTGAAAGCTGCTTATTCCGTTGGTGATAGAGGCTTATCTTATGTTGAAGTCTATAATAAAATTAATTTTGCACAAGTTACTCAGAATATGAAGCAATAGTAATATCATATGAATCCGAGTTTCAAATTTCTTTGCAAGCATTTACTTTACTTGCAGTTGCATGTCGAATTATGAGATGCAACACCAAAACTTTTGTCATTTGTATCCGAGTACAATATTAACAACTAAAATCTCATTTCTCTTGGGGAGGTGCTACCGAGACAAGATAGCAAAGGAAAGAAATATTAAAAAAGTAAAATTCTAGGTGATTGCTTGCTTGGAAAAAAAATGGTAAAATCCTTTTAAAAATTTCTGGGTCGACTTCACATTTGAAGGTATTAAACAATAAAGTTAGGTTGTATTTGACACATGTAAGGAATTGACTTCCAGGATGGCAATGTAACACTTAGAGAAAAATATTACACGATATATTATTTACGGAAAATTCAACAGCCAGGGCAAAACTAATTGATTAACGATTAAAAGAAATTTCTCAGTAAGTGACACCTGTGACATGCCACTGAATAAATCCAACATCAATAATTGACCAAGCAAGATTACTGCCAATATTTCAATGGTGGCTTGACTTTCAGAGATGATTTAAATACTTGCGTCATTGCTAACATTTTGAATTTTCTTGAGATTCTGATTCGTTTTATCACCAAAATTCGATCATGGAAGTGGTAGCTTCAATCTTGGGCTCAGCTGTAGCAGAAGCAGGCCATGTTCTCTGTGGCCCTTTCTGCTCAAAAATCAACAACTCGTTAAGATTCAATCAAATCTCCAAGCTTTAGAAAAGGAATTGAAGGTTCTAATTGGTCTCAGAGATGACATGAGATGTCAACTCGCATTAGCTGAGAAAGATGGAAAGGTACCAACAACTCAAGTGAAAGCATGGGTAAGATCAGTTGATGACTTTATCTTTGAAGTAGATTTAATGCAAGAAAGTGTGAGAGCCAAAAGAGAAGAAACATAGTGGTTGTTTCCATAGTTGTTGTCCGCAGTATAGACATGGCAGCAAAGTGGCAAGAATGCTCAAGGAGGTGCAAGGACTTAAAAGTGAAGGAATTTTTCCCGCAGGCTTGGTGATCGTCAACCCCGAAGGAAAATCTGTTGAGCATATCCGTGGACCTTCAATAGAGCATCAAATTGATGTGTCTATTATCAAGTAATAGACATATATCCGAGAATAGTCTTCCTCCATTTCCAATTTAATCAAGATGTGTCTATTATCGAGTAAGAAATTCTAAGAATTTCCTTCCAGCCCAAAAAAACAAAAAAATTCCGAATAACATTCATGGGAGGACGACCAAATGAGAACTTACCGATAAAAGCCAGTTTAAAAGGCTCAGCCATCTCTCAAATTTCCGCTGCAGAGAAATGGATAGCTGGTTCACCTCTGTGAAATTGAACCGGTTTAACAGGAATTAATGAAATAGCAAAACCAATCACAGCATCTACAAAAGACTTTTGTGGTCTTGAAGTGGCATTAGAGTTGAGGACGATGACCGAGTTAAGACTAGAAGTATATGAAGGCTTGGGGTTGATGTTGGTGCTACGGTTTGGGGGAGTTGGGTTGGCGGAATGGGTTTTGGTAGCCACACAAGTTAGGTCATTATCAGTGGCCGATGGTGGTTGTTGAGATGTCAGTGTGGGTAATGTTGTGTCTGAGAGGTTCGAGGGTGGTAATAGTTGCCGTGCTATAGCATCACTGACATCAAGAATGGCATTAGCAATGTGAAGGGTATCACGTTACATAAGTTTGTTGTTTTGATGTGGGTGCGTGATGCAGCGGAAGCTTAAAGTTCAAAAAATTTTGTTGATTCTAGAGAATTCCAGAATAAAAGAACAACTAAACTCACGTTGATTCAAAAGAATGCCAGAATACCGAGAATTAACTGAACTCAAATACTCACAAAGAGATTTGAAAATTGAAAATATTATTGAAATCAAACATCTGCTTGTAAAAGCTACAAAAGACACTTATTTATACTAACTAAGACTTGTCATAATATAATTAGAAAACCTAATTTAATAAGACTTATACCTAAATTAGGAATATTACCAAATAAGCAATGCCTAAACAATAAGACCCTAAATAGGAAACCAAATTAAACTAGAATACAAATTAATTAAAATATTCCTAAATATTATACATTTAAATCTAATTAGGATTTCTTCATTTTCTTGTTCTGCATCAGTACGGTTGTGTTGGGTGTAGTCGATCAGGAGGTTGAATGCCGTCAGCCACTGGTGGATCATCACTCCCGGTGACTACTAAGGCCATGGGTGGTTTGTAGTGCTCTTAGGGATGGCAATGGATTGGATCTGATTCAAGATCCACGTGATGCAAATCCAATCGGATCGGATTTGGGTCGGTTTAAAATGAATTTGGATAAGATTTGGATATTGATGTACGGATCTAAGACGGATCTGGAGCAGGTCTGGATCTATCCTAATATCTAAATTCATATCCATATCCACCAATCTTTTAATTTAATTTAATTTAATTTAATTTTAAAAGTCTCTTAACAATTGTAGAATTATAATGACAATAAATTTTATTCATATCATATTAGTAGTATTTACCATGCATTTAAACTCTTAAAACTTAAAGGTTGGTTTTGTAAATTTAAAGGTCAGTCAGCCCCAAAGCATGTACATACAATATTCAAATTGCAAGTCAAGTAATACAACTTGACAATTTATTTTACTATATTGGCCAAAAAAAATTTAAGGAATATAGTTATTCATATATTTAGCCAATTATGGCCATAATAAAAATAATAAAATACTGAATATAAATTATATTTAATTTATATGTCATTGTCTAATGTTGTAAGAATGAGGGTGGGTGTGTGTGGATATTAGAATAATGAAGGAGATAATAGAATATTAGATTGATCTTACTCCTGTAATTACTTTTGAAGAATATTTTATTATCTTTCTTATTTGTTGTTTTGGTGTAAAAGTATAAACTACAATATTTATTATATTTTGAGATAAATTATATAATTTATTTGTTATCAAAACATTTTAGCCTTCAATTTTCATTCTAAGAAATTATTAATTTTTTATTGCTGAGTTTTAGAATTCATGACGGATCTGTAGTATATTTGGATTTTAATTTTTTTTTTCGGATTTGAAGCAGATATAGATATTTATTTCTTTTTTGGATCTGGATATGGAGCGAAAAATATGGATTCATGACGGATTTTGAGCAAATACGAATCTTAATTTTTATTATGGATCTGGATCTGGAGCAGAGTAGATCCAACACATATCTGTCACATTGCCATCCCTAAGTGCTATTGGGGCCTCAAAGTGCAAAATTATGAATTTGCCCTTATCGGTCAAAGGCGGCCGGTAGTCAAGCTCAATGGCCGGCAAGCTCACGTTAGATCCTTCAGGCCACGCTGATTCCAATGATGATGGCGGTGAGCTTTCTTGCGCGGTTGTGGCCTCTGATCGAGCTCCTGAACCCGTGAGTCTCCAACAGTTGGTCGGCAACGAGAACGGCCAATTTTGTGCGTAAGGTGTTGGGCAAAAATTAGGTTTTTAAATTTTTATAAAACCTATTAAGGACCGCTCTCATATAATATATAGGAATACGTAATCTAGAAATCGTACCTTGAAAATCCGAGTTGGCTTTTTCCGCTGAAGTGATTTAGGCTCCTAGATCACGATCCGCCACCACCACTCCTGTTAGATCACGATCTGCCACCACCACGCCTGTTCGATCACGATCCGTCACCACCACGCTTGTTGGATCACGAACTGTCACCAATGATCTTCCAGGTTATGACTCAGGTTCGATCTGCACTTGACGTGTGGGCGCCTTTATCACTACCAAAGCAACTAGCACGATAAATTTTTTCTCTCAACAATGGAGAGAAAAATTTTATTCTCTGATCTGTGTAAAGTGGCTTCTCCTATTTTTCTTTAGAGAAAATAAGCCTTATATATCACCTTTTAGTGAAAACCCTAGGCTCCAAAATAATCAAAAACTAAACTCACGTTATTTACTTTTCCAATAGGGGACCCACCTTGTAAAATAACATAAGGCCCCTGATACAAAAGCTAATTAAATGGAGCCTCCCACTAAATGATATATTTAGGCTTTTGACCCAAATTGCTAGTTATCTTGCTTATTAGTCCAGTAGTGGTGCAGTCAATTAAATGAGCTAACCCGGGGATCATTTGGGAACATACAATAGTGGCTACAACAATTAGGCCTGTAATTAAACTAGCCCAATTATTTAATTCCAAATCTACTCCACTAAAAGATTGGAACTGACTTCCATAATTGTATGCTCGAATAATAATTCGTCCCAAGCCACATTGATTTATTTACTGCACAATCCTTTGTACCACATCGTTAATTAAATTGATATCTCAACTGTCCAATCAATTTAATAACATCTTATTCCTTGATCCTTACTGGTTTTCTCTAATGATCATTTTCAACATACTAAATATGTTGACACACTCTGGCCAGAGAATTCTATGATCAAGTGCCGAAAACCTATCAAGAGATGTGTTGTACAAATTCTATATTGTTAATATATAACTCCAATACTCATAATTGCTCCCACCAAGATACCGGGTAATCTTGACCACAAGGATGTGTCGTGCCCATTGGTAACTCAAATGGAATAACAATCACAATCATGAAATCATAATTAACTCAAGATTAAGATTACAGTAAAATCAACACTTATGAGATTTAATAAGTCTGACAGTTATTACAAAGTTAATTAAATCTCATATGTGATCCAGTTCAATGTAGTCGTACTACATCAATAAATTCATACATGATTAAGACAAATCATTCAATGAATTTATTACAGTTTATACCTAAATAAAGTGCCCAACTTTATTTATCAACTGCGAACTTAAATTTATTTAATCATAAGATAACTTGTATTTATGTCTTCTGTGAATCCACATGGTGATCACATAAATACATATAATATGATTAAATGGACTTTAATACAAATATAAATGCAATTAAGATATTTGAATAAAATACCTCATTAATTTTATTAATCAGAAAAATATTTATTACAATTAAATAAACACATATGCTTTTAAAGAGCATAATTTCCCAACATAAGGTTGACCGAAAAATGAAGAGAGAATCTTGAAGAACCAAACCCAGAAGGTAGCGTGGCCGGAAACTAACGAAATCGGGCGAAAATGAAGCAGCGTTTGCCGTGGTTTCGTGAGCTCGATCAACGGTCCTCTGGTTGTTTTACAGCGGCGTTTACGCCCCGGAAACGACCGGCATAGTTCCAGCTTCCGATTGGTACCTCCCTTGGCCGATGAGGTGGTCGGAGAAGGGGGTCTGTCCGGGTCAGGTCGTTGTTGTCCGGGTTCGGTTTAATCTAATAAGTTTTCTATAAATGGAAAGAAGAGCATACCGATAGTATGTAACTCACAGCAGTTGATTAGCTCAATATACTTGCAGACGCAGCAGAGTTAGTTAATTAGTTTGTTTAAAGAATATTTCAAGCTCAGCTCACGTGTGCAGTATGAATTAACAAAGAGCAATTGTTTCTATATAAATATATAATCTGTATTCATTTCTAAGAATTAATGAGAACATTCTACAAGTTTCCATTTTGTTTCTTCTCTTAATTTTCTCACATTTTCTCTTTTGCCAAACACTATTGATCAAGTTTATTTCATAACAAATCTAATAGGCTTGGTACCTAAAGAAGCAGCTACTGCTAGGATAATTTTAATTTGTTGAAAAGAATCTGTAAAGCAAATTTATACCTTCACATACTCCCTACTTCACGAATGAGTACGACGGCGTTGAAACGTCTAATAAATGTTATTGTTCATAAATAACAGGAAACTAAGGCAACCTTGGCTGGTTGCGGTGACAGATTATACCACGAAGTCATCTCCAACAATACCTAGCTTCTCATCTAGGGGACCTAAAAAGATTGACGCAGTTATCCTCAAGGTTGACTGGATGCATTAGTTAAATCATCAGTATATCATATTCAAAATATATTAATCATTTTCATATAACTTTCATATTCATTTCAGTCTAATGTCACTGCACCTAGAGTGGATATCCCGAATAGCAAGATAATAAATTTGAACTTAATAAATTAATCATGAAGCCTCCTTTGAATGCGGTGGCCGGCACCTCCGTGGCATATGTCGTCATGTATAATGTATTTGGTATTGTTGGCCTTCTCAAAGTCACTATACTGAGTAATCAGGTCTGCAGTCATGATACCACGGGTATGAAATTACTCTTTTCAACATAAATCAATGTGACCCTACTTGTATTGGACTATGCACATATCCATTTCTTTTGCAGCTGACGCAACTGATACAGCAAAAACAAGGCAGTCGTCGTTTGCTTATGGTTCAGGACATGCGAATCCATAACATTCAGTGCTGGCACTGCGTTTGTACCTTAGCATGTTAGCATGATACAGTGGGCCGCAAGAATAATGTTAGCATGAAGCAGTGGTGCGCCAGAATAATCACGACATGCCATTTGTCAGTTTCTAATGTGTCCCTCTGTGGGACCATCCATACAATCCACTACATTTTAAAAAAAAGAATTTGTGGGTCTTTTTAAGGGATCTACTAATCCTGCTAAATTGGGTGCTGAATGGATCCCATCATCCCGAAGAAGGTAAATATGTTTACTTAATTCAGTCTTTTGTTTTTTCGAAGAAATGAAAAAAAAAAAAGTTATGATTTAACCTTTTTGGTGGCCAGTTCGGTGTCTCCTTTCAGGGTGTATATAACTACTCTCAGGTTGGATTGAAGAAATGTGAGAAAATGCGAGGAGAGAAAAGTAGAGGAAAAGAAAGAAAAGGAGAAGATAAGAGAGTAAAATATTTTTCTAATATTGGGTTGATTACAAAATTATACAAAGAAAGGAAATTTTTAATTTTTTATTTAGACAATTTTAGCCTTAAGTGTTAAACTTTCAATATTTATCATAAATATAATTCAAAAAATTAAAAAGTAAATTTATTTAATATATTTACATAAATAAATAATAAAAAATATTTTAAATAACATACGTTTATTTAGAATTAAATTTAATTTTAAAAAAATTATTAACATAATTTTATTTTATTATTAATTTAAGTAATTGTAATTAATTTATTTTGTTTCTAAATAAATCATAATACAATATCAATAATTTCTTAATCAATATATATTATAATTTTGGAATTTCATTTAAAAACAAAAACAAAAAAAGAAACAAATCCGTTGGCTACCGTCTACGAAGTCACCACCAGCAGATGCCACAGTCCACACCATCAAATGAAAGCTCGTGAATGATATGAAAATGATCAGAGATTGACAATCTCAATAATGGATCAACTCATTTAACTGAAAATTTTGATTCTTTTTTCGGGATCTGTGGAGGTTAAAAAGTTTCTAAACATTTTTAACCAGATTTGAACAACATATATCTGGTTTTTGATCTCAACGATAATGTAGTAATGTTGATAATTAGCCAGCGAGTCGAATGGCAGTGGCAGTGAGATAGTACACGTCAATGACAACAGCGACGATGGCGGTGGTCTAACGATCCGATGACTATTAAATTAATATTTCTATATTCTTAGATTAATTAATTAAATAAATTTATTTTTAAAATATTACTCAAATTTAATTAATATAAAATTATCTATAACATTAAATTGATAAAATAAAATTATAAATAAGAATTATTTGATTACATTAAATAAGTTAAAAAGTTGAAGGGGTATTTTTGGAAGCTTTGATTTCCAACACAAGGAAATTTCAAATTCTTCACTTCTTAGTATAGAATTCAAATTCTAAATTATAATGGATATTAAGTTCTAATAGAAATTAAAATTCTTACATATTATGTCAAACCAAACAACGGAAATAAAAAAAAGAATTCAAATCATTTTCCTCTCCTCCATCCTCTCCTTCTAAACAAGCACAACCTTAATTTAATTCTGATTGGACTTTTTTCTTTAGTTTAGACATCATGTTCCTCCTTAAAGCATCTCAAAAAGCCTCTATAAATTTTACTCTTCAAATATCTATTTGCTTACCTATGTGACAAATAGAAGGGTGAAAAAAATATGATATTCTCCAAAATATTAATATTATTTTAATTAAATAATTATTTTTTTTAAAAAAAAGTCAATAGCAATTAAAGCACTGCTCTCTCTTTTTCCAATGAAAAATAATAAAATATAATAACAGAGCCCCTATTGAATTAAAAAAATATATAAATTGAAGAGGGAGAAATCAACTCTCCAAATTTGAAGAGAGGAAATCATTTTTTATTTGAAAAATCTTAATTGGGATGTCTTTTAAAGTCTTAAGTATTGATGTCACTCTTCAAATAAGTAATAAAATCTTATTTGAAGAGCTTTTTGGTGATGCTCTTATTATAATTTCCTTTTATTATGTTCTCAAAAATAAAAATAATAACGACATTATAATCTTTTCAATATACTCTTTGGAAATTGTATGATTGTAAGGAAGAAAGTTACTAGGAAACGAAATCAAATTGTACATTATTTGAAAGACTACATAGTTTCATTATGTTTGTTATCTTTTCATAACTCTCTTTTTAGAGGATTAATTGTCTTTAGTTGGTGAAGTAAGTGCACTTTTATATTTCTCATGCTTATAGAGAGGTTAATGGTGATGCTGATTGTATACCTAATCTTGGATTGGCTTGTGTTTCTTAAAATACTCTTAAATTGACATACATCATTATTTTTCATAAACAGAATTATCGGGAATAGGAATTAAAAACAGATCACCTTTCCTTCTTACAGTAACACCGAAAGCCTCAGTCGTAGAAGATTTTCCATCATGGAGTTTCCAATCGAAGTGGTAGAGCATTTGAGACTATTAAATATTAGCCATATGGAAAGATAAACCTGAGCACATCCTCCTTCCAGCTCCAAATAGGATTCAATTCAAAATGATTTCACTTGTAGCCATGACCCTGGAATCATATCCCCGAATTTTGCAAGCCTCGCTACATTCTCATGTAAAAGCAATGTAGCAGGAGGATATAATCTAGAGTTTATATCCTATAACAGATGGGATTTTTCTGCCATCATGGCTACATGAGCAAGTCGTGTACGTGTTTTGTTTTTTGTTTTTTTTTTTTTTTGGTCTCTCTTGCCCAGCATGATTTGAGAACATCTTATTCTTAACTTAATTTACGAAGAATAAAGTTGCAACGTTAGTTTTATGCCCCACGTGCGCATGCGCACGTAAATATAAAGTAATTTTATGTAATAAGAGAATTTTATATTTTATTAAAGTAATAGATAAATTAAATGAATAAAGATACGTACACCTTCAAGGTTTGGAGAAACGATCATAAAGACTCTTAAGCTTTTAATAAGAGACACTAATACATTTTTTTTATCGTAATACTCTTTAATTCTACGAACTCAAAAAAAATGACCTCAAAATTTTCTAATAAATATACACTTTAGAATAATTTTAATATTTTAAAAATTTTAAAATATTTTACAATATATTATACCTATTTTATTATAATAAAGTAATTTTAATAATAAATAGAAACATGATATTAAAGAAAATAAATTTAAAATTAAAATTATTTTGAATATTAAGGAAAAATAATTTTAATATTATTAATAGGGAGATATTCTGTTAACTATAAAGTCTATTTAACTCAAAGATTTATTTAAAATCTTTATAATAAATACAATTTAATATACAATTATATTATTAAAATAAATATAATAATTTAAATTTTTAATTTTTAAATGTTAAAAATAATTTAATATTATTAGTTTACTAGATAGATTATATTATTTATATTAAATTTTTATAAATTAAAAACTTTAAAGTCAATTTTCTAATTACTATATTGGAAGGGTATTATCATCAAAGAAAAGATGTTAGTGTACCTTTTTGAAAATTTGGGGGTCTTTGTGCTATTTTCCCAATTATTGTGGGTGTGAGTGTATTTTTTTCTAAATTAAAAGATAAAAAAATATAAAGTAAAAGATAATTTCATATTTTATTAAAGTAATAGATTAAAAGATAAAAAATATAAATTTTAATACAATAAATGACAAAATACACTACATTGGAGTGTATGTTTTATCATTTTTAGCTTGTCTTTTATTTTATTAAAATAAGAGATTTTCTTATTATAAATTACTATATACATAGAGTGAGCTACCACTACTACAAATATGACTTTTGATAGCGCTCAAAAAATGTTATATTATCGTTATTATAGCATTTATTTAATGTCGTGATTGCCCATGCTATCTTTTCTCTATACCGTTTTTAAAAACCGCTATCGATGTATAGAAGTTTTTAAATGCTGTTATAAAACTATAATAGCATTTATTTAACGTTATCAAATATCATGATAGAGCTTTTTTTGGAGTGCTATTTGTTTATAACGTTTTTTAAATGCTAAAGGAATAATTGTTATTCAAGTAATTTATAGCATTTATATCAATGTTATAATTTAGCCGAAGAGTCTATAGCATTAGCCGAAATGCCATAACATGTTTTCATGCTACAAACTGTTGATAGCATTTTATGAAGTTTGGTAATGCTATATTAATCTTTTCTGGAATGCTATTGTGCTTGGTTAATTTTGTAACCTTTTTTTTTTTACTTTATAGCATTTATCAGATATTTATAACATAATTGAATATAATATGATTTATAATTAAAACTGACAACTTTAACAAAAGGAATAAACTACATTTCATTAATTCATGAACAACAAATACCATCAGGTATTTTAAGAGTGAAAAAATTAATATCATACATATACAAAGGCAAACTAAAGTTAATGTCCAAAAGAAGACCTAGCATTACAGTAAACATCATTCAAAACTGTGAATGCCAAGTTTAACAAATACCAATAGTCACTCCAACAATGATATATACCCTTAGACCCATCAAAATCATCTAACCAGAACACTAAGTCAAAATATTGTCTTCAATTAAACTGTTAACCATTCATACCAAAATTAATCTTCCATAACAATAATCACTTCTGTTGGCCATGCAATTGAACTTCCCAAAGCATCTTCTATTGTTTCCATATCTACATATTTTTTCCACAACTCAGCAGAAGGATTTTTCACTTCATCTACCCACACACGAGAAGCATTTTTTCCAAGAGCTACACAATGCACCATTGCATTAGGATCATTTGTTACCCAACGTCCTATTGCAACTACTTCATCTACTTCAAGCCAATTCAACAACTTGCACTTTTGGCCTTTCCGATATGGGCTTACATGCTGTACTCATAAGCAAAACAAAGAAAACAACATTTCTAATTATAATTAAGTTAAAAGTTACTAAACTATTAATTATGACAACATAAATTGTTGTATAAGTTTAAACTTTACTTGTGGAGTACTATTAGATTGAGTTGATGTAAATAGATTTTGATTTTGTCCATCATTTGATGCTACACTCTGTACAAAAAGAAATTAAAAAAAGAAGTTTATTTCACCATTTTATGAAATTAAAATTCACAAGTAATTAACGTAACATTTAATAAGGTACTTGCTATTACCAGTTTGCTCATTAAACTTTGTATGAGTTTGTTTTGATCATTCATGAAACCTTGCATTTGCTTCATTGTGTCTTGTAATGTGTCAATTTGTTCTTGCATTTTGGCTTCCTTCTTAGTTTGCTGAGATATTGCCTCTAATTTAGATAGCGTCACTCCTGCTCCTTGACCTCTAACACGGCCTCCTTCCTCAGGTCCAATAAACTTTGAAAGTATATCATTTTTAACAGATTTTGATTGTGCTTCTAACAAATCTGAATTTTTTTCAGCTTCATACATTTCCTAAACTCAAGAAAGAGTTATTTATTATAATATTTTCAATAATAATTGCTAGCATATCTAAGTTATCATCAATAAATTTGACACATACCTTCACTTCAACAACTTTTGAACTAGATGGTTCACCATTCCTTTTAGTATGTGCTTTAATCCAAACATCAATTCGAGTTATTTCTGATGGATTTAAACTGTTTTTCTTCTGTAATGAAAATATTTTTAAGTCAGAATTAACTATATATATATCTCAAAGTAATAACAAACGCTAGCTAGATAACTACTATATTGTTTGAATATAATTAAAGATTTACCATCTTATCTTGCATACGAGCATATCCCATTCGACTTCCGGTATATGGAATATCTTGCTTCGCCCTCATTTCCTTAAAAACTTTGCTTTTTATCCTGTTTTAATATACATTAATTACATCATTCTAAATAAAATAAAATATGCATGAATGAATGTTTCAGTTAGGACTATAAGCATACATACCATGAAGGCTTTTGAGGTCTTTTTCTTTTAATAAAAGTCTCTCACTCGGCAGGTTTGACAAGACTAGGTCGAGCATCCAACTTTTTTGTCAATCTTGATTTATGTGCTCGCCAGACTTTTCCCATCATCTGTAGCGTATACTTTTTGATTGCATCTCCTTCCAAAACAATTTTTTGCTGAATGTTTCAAGCAAATAAAAAATAACTAATGTTAGTGTCATGTTATAATTTGAACTGCACTCTAAAAATAGATGTGTACATATTTACCTCGAGTGCTCTCAACAACAAAGCTTTTTGCTGTTTTGGGAACATATCTCCAATCATCACAATTTATAGACACAGCCTCCTTTACCAAACTACCATAAAACGATGAATATAACACAGATGATTTTCCAATAGGTTGCCCCAAATTATTCAATTCTAAGGCTATCTTCTTCCCATCTTCATTTGCTACATCATGACATACAGTAGGGCCCCGTTTCTTCTTTGTCAAATTCTCTTCATTACAAGATTGATACGGATTTTCGGATGTGACATCATTGAGATCTTCATTAGTTAAGTGTGTCTCGGTAATAGGTGCATCACTAGACTCAAACCTACTTGATGAACTTTCCTTCCTTTTTCTTTTGGAAGATTGTCGAGAGCTCTATTGACCATATATAAAATGAATTGGCATAATTTCTCATTTTTAACATATATAAATATAGTAATCTTCAAAACAATATTAAGTATTTACCTCTGGGGCACACATGGTACTTCCCCAATGTTCCTGAAATACAGGGCAACTTCAAAAAATCACAAAATATTCTACAAAAACGATATTAACGTGAAACTACTTTTAAATGAAAGCTACTTAAGTCTAGAATGCAATAATATTCATGAATCACTCTAGAATATAACTGATCAATACAGTTTATTCATTGTTTCCAGGTCTGTCAGTGTTCTTAAGATACAGGGTCGACTTCAAAAAATCACAACAAATTCTAGAAACATGATATTGACATGAAACTAATTTTAAATGAAAGCAATTAAGTCTAGAATGGAAAAATATTCAAGAATTACTCTGGAATATAACCGATCAATACAGTTTATTCATTGTTTCCAGGTCTGTCAGTAAGTTCTTTGTCAGTGTTCTTAAACTACAGGGTCGAATTCAAAAAATCACAACAAATTCTAAACAAATGATATTGAGATGAAACTAATTTTAAATGAAAGTTAATTAAGTCTAGAATGCAAAAATATTCAATAATTACTCTAGAATATAATCGATCAATACAGTTTATTCATTGTTTCCAGGCCTGTCAGTAAGTTCTTTGTCAGTGTTCTTAAAATACAGGGTTGAATTCAAAATATCACAACAAATTCTACAAAAATGATATTGACATGAAACTAATTTTAAATGAAAGCTAATTAAGTCTAGAATGCCAAAGTATTCAAAAATTACTCTAGAATATAACCGATCAGTACAGTTTATTCATTGTTTCCAGGTCTGTCAGTAAGTTCTTTGTCAGTGTTCTTAAAATACAGGGTTGAATTCAAAATATCACAACAAATTCTACAAAAATGATATTGACATGAAACTAATTTTAAATGAAAGCTAATTAAGTCTAGAATGCAAAAATATTCAAAAATTACTCTAGAATATAACCGATCAGTACAGTTTATTCATTGTTTCCAGGTCTGTCAGTAAGTTCTTAAAATACAGGGTCAGCTTCAGAAAATCAAAAAAAATTATACAAAAATGATATTGACATGAAATCACTTTTAAATGAAAGCTACATAAGTCTAGAATGCAAAAGTATTCAAGAATCACTCTAAAAAATACCCAACCAATACAGTTTATTCATTGTTTCTAGGTCTGTCAATAAGTTCTTTGTTAATGTTTTGGAACTACAGCATCAACTTTAAAAATATAAACAATTCTGCATACATTATCTTAACATGACAAATACAAAAGTTTGTTAGGTACGAGTGTTTCCATACCTAATAAAAGTGATCGCACAGAATTGCTGAAATGAATCAAAATATATCCTCGTACAACATGCTTTATAATGAACTGCATAAAAGAAAAACTTTTAATTAGCTTACTAATATGTACAAGAAACTAGAATAAGTTATTTATAAATTTGCTTATTGTAATCAAAACTACAACAGAATATGTATTACAGTTACCAAAGAAAGTTAAATATAGATCCCTTCACAATTCTCTCTGCGGGAGCTACCATCTTCACCCTCTATTGTTATCAAGCCTTGATACATCTAATGGTCGTAAGGTTGTAATACAATTTTCAGCATAATTATCCAACTCATGAAATCCTCTTGGAGGTGCTCTCAATACAACATACCAACTAGACGAATCATTCTCCCTTGAATAGAACACTTGTTTTGCTTGAGATGCTAAAATAAACGAGTCCCTTGCAAACTGATGTTGTCCTTGATGCAGATTAACCAAAGTAAGTCCATCCTCAAATTTGACACCATTTCTAATGTTAGCCCAATTACAGTCAAACAATGGAATTTTCAGAGTATAGTAGTCAAGCAACAAAATATCTTTTATGACACCATAGTACGTAATTGTATCGATGCAACTATTTGTATCTTTTGAACTAGATTGACAAACTGTAACTGACTCAATTAAAACACCACTATTCTGTGTAGATTTCTCAACATCCTTTATATGATAACGCTGATCATTGATGATGTATGCATTATAGCTTACAGCTTGCCTTCGAGGACCACATGCAAGGCATTTTAATGCCATTGAGATGTCATTTCTATTTTCTTCCTCAATCTGTTTAGAAATTAAAAAATATCAATTAATGGGAGTTCAAGAAACAAAATAAAATAAAGCATAGATCCCACAATGCTACTATATTGGAACCTTTTGTTCAAACCAACTGGAAAACTCTTCTGAATGTCTCTTCCAAAGTAAACCTTCATTTCTTGAGAGTCTCTTATCCGAATGTTTTAACTCAACTAAGTGCAAACTAAAAGAAAGGAGATAATTAAAAAAGGTGATTACCAGCTTCTCATCTAAAGAAATTTTAAATTAAAAGACTTACTGTAAATATGGTTCTACTTCAGCTGTATTAAATAACACATATCGATGAGCACTTTCCAATCTCTCATCTGTTAACTCAATTATTGATCCTTTAGAGATTGGTCGGCCTTCAAGTATCACATCATGCATGTACTCTTCATTTCTCCTTTGGTGGCAATCCATATCTGCTACTTGCTTTATGCATCTACTAAAATAACTCATGCATTCATCGGCAAGATAGCATTTAACAATACAACCCTCTGGTCTTGCGCGATTCCTAACATATCCTTTTAACTTCTTCATTTCTCTATAAATACAATCAAACATTATGTCAACACAAGAGGCTTTTTTACTTAAACTAACACAAAAGAATTATTAATTTATATATATTGACAACCTTTCAAAAGGATACATCCAACGATATTGAACCGGCCCACACAATCTTGCTTTGCATCCTAAGTGGATTGGCAAATGAACCATTATATCAAAGAATGTGGGAAGAAAAAACCTTTCAAACATGCACACAATTTCAACAATATCCTCCTCAAGTGCCTCAAGTTTCTCTGGTCAAGGACTATTGGACACAAATCATTGAAAAATACACATAACCTGAATATTGCATTCCTTGGTCCTTTTGGAAGTAAGCCTCGTAAAGCTACAGGCAACAACTGTTGCATTAACACATGAAAATCACGAGACTTGAGGCCTGAAATTTTACAATCTTCCATTGAAATACAACTCCCAATGTTTGAACTATAACCATCAGGCAATTTCAAATCTAACAATCTTTTACAGAAGATTTGTTTTTCTACCCTTGATAATGTATGTGGTGCTGGTGGAAGAAAAGTACTCTTTTCACGCACATCTGGATGTAAATCTTTCCTTATTTTTAATTCCTTCAAATCCATACGAGAATGAAGGCCATCCTTTGATTTTCCCTTTATATTGAGCAGAGTCCCAACTATGCTATCACATACATTCTTCTCTATATGCATCACATCCAAGTTATGACGCAATAAAAGATGCTGAAAAATCAAGAACAATAAGAGTATCATGAGGAATTTATTTAGGCATTATCAACATAATTACATAAAATTTATTCAATAGAATCATACCTGCCAATATGATAAGTAAAAAAATATTGACTTTTTTTTCCACACCGAGTATATTTTTATCTTCCTTTTTTTCTTTCTTGAACTTTTTCCCCAATCATTTTCTATGTCTTTTACCTCAGTTAAAATTTGCGTTCCAGACATTATTCTAGGTCTTTCCTCAAGTTCTTCATGACCATCAAACCACGACTTTTTGAATCAAAGGGAATGGCCAGAAGGAAGGAAGCGTCTATGACCCATATATACAGTTTTTTTACTGTATTTTAACCTTTTTGAGCATGTATTAGAACTGCATATAGGACACACTGCCTTACCTTTTGTGGCACATCCTGCCAAGTTGCCATATGCAGGAAAATCATTAATTGTCCACATCAAAATTGCTTTCAAGTTGAAAACTGTCCTAGTGAATGCATCATAAACCTCTACACCATTCTCCCATAGCTGTTGTAGATCATCTATTAGTGGTTGTAGATAAATATCTATGTCATTACCAGGTTGTTTAGGCCCTGGAATCAACAATGTCAATATTATAAATTCTTTTCTCATGCACAACCATGGTGGGAGATTGTAAGTCACTAACATTACTGGCCAGCAACTATATGTTGAACTACAAATACCAAAAGGATTAAACCCATCCGCTGCTAGACCTAACCTTAGGTTTCTAGGATCTTTGGAGAACGAAGGCCATTTTTTATCAATTGTCTTCCAAGCTAAGCTATCCACTGGGTGCCGCATTTTATCATCATTACTTTTATGATCATAATGCCATCTCAATTGTTCTGCCATTTTTGGTGACTCAAACATCGTTCTAAACCTTGGTATTATGGGAAAATAAGTCAACACTTTTGCTGGACTTCCTTTATGAATCTTTTTATTTCGACCATCTAACTTCCATCTAGAAGATCCACATTTAGGACATGTTTTACTTTTCTCTAGGTCATTTCTAAACAAACAACAATCATTAACACAAGCATGTATCCTTATACAATCTAGTTGAAATGGTTTCAATAACATTTCAACTGAACGAGTAGAATTCGGAATAGTATTTAATTCGGGTAACATATCACACAAAATCTCCAACAGGTTATCAAAACTCTTATTTGAGTATCCGTACATAGTCTTGTGTTTATATAAGACAGCCGCTGCAGATAACCTAGTGTACTTTGAGCAACCTGGGTACAATGGGATTTCAGCATCTTCTACAAAATTCATTGGGCAATTATCTTGCTACTCATCAACATTTTCATGAATACCTCTATAATGGTCATCTACATCTCTAGACATGCTATATGTATTAGTCATTTCCACATCAATACCTTTTTTCCCTAACTGTTCCCCATGCCATATCCAAGTAGTGTAAGACATATCCATCCCGTCTTTCAACAAATGCAATACAATTGTTTCACCATTTTGATGACATAGGTTTTGACATTTTTTACATGGACATCTCACTAAACCTTGGTTTTCTACATTTAATGTTGCATTTTCCACAAACTTTTTTACTCCTTCACGATATTCTTTTGTATTTCTACAAATAAACGTAAAATATCAATTAAAATTAATAACATTATAAGAAAATAGTAAATACATAATTGTTATCTGGCGAGTTAAAAAACCTTTTAAGTTGAACCCAAGTTTTGTCCATCATCTTAAAGTCTTCACTTGACCTGAGACCATGAAGCCATGAAATATATAAAAAAGAAAGGATATTTTTATTATTTTTACACCTAAAAGGAAAAAAATGCAAGTAATAGAAAGCTTAAAGCTTTGTATTATTTTTATTATTCCTTTTGATCTTTTAAAGCACGTAACAAGCTTAAAGCTTTGTACATACCTGATGGATTGATTTGAGAAGATGAACTTTAATTCAACTACTTTTGACCGATTACGAAAAGGGGAAAAGAGAAAGTTTATAACTACTGAGAGAAAAAGATGAAAGAGATTTGGAGAAAAAATAATAGAAAGCTTTTGGGCTTTTTCTTGGGATGGGAAGAATGGGCGCCAATACAGAAAAGTTAGCGCCATTTTAGAGATTGTTTTATACTAAATTCTATAACACTTTATAAAAAGCTATAAAGTAACTTTTCAATATTTATTTTATAACTTCTTTACAATCACGCTATCCTAAGTATATATTTATTTAGCATTTTTTTAAAATGTCATACTAAAATGTTATAATATGGGCGCCAATCTAATGAAATTTGGTGCCTAAAAAAGTATTTTTAATGGTTTTTTTTTATTTCTATAGCATTTTATAAATGTTATAATTTGTTTTTTCCAATAGCTTTTACAAAAAATGTCATAAAAACTATTAAGTAACAATTTATTTTATAACTTTTTTTACAAAATGCTATGCTAACTAACTTTTTTATAACTTTTAAAAAATATGTCATAATAGTAATGTTATACATCTAATAAAATTTCAGTTTAATAGCAATTTTTATGAAAAATGCTATAAAATGTATGATTGTGATGACATTTGATATAAAACGCTATAAATTAGTGCTATAACAAATCATATTTGTTGTAGTGTACAAGTTAAAAGATGTAGGACCAAGCACACTGCATTAAAATTTGTATTTTTTTTAACTTATTTCTGACTATGATATAGTCACATTTTCTAATTAAAAAAATTATTCCACACACACATAAATATTTAATCATTAGTTTTGGATGCGCAAACGCACACAAATTTTTAAAATGAGTACAAATTTTCACAAATATCTCTTAGATAACGTGAAAAATATGCCCACAACAATTCTTCTTAATTTTCAAAGGTAGTTGATTAGAATGAAGAGGCTGCTCGACTTGGTACTTTGGTGGAAGTGTTGTAAAGTTTATGCCGCCTATTATTTTCGAGCTTTTATCTTTCTAAAATGATCCTCCCCATTGATTCAGTTCAGATTAATTAATTAAGTTCTATTTGATTTCTCTGTAAGGAAGCTGTCTATTCTAATTCCATTCGAAGAAACTATTCGTCACATTGCAGTTTTCAATCCTACTGGTGGAAAACCATTTGCTAAAATCTGCTTAATCGTAGTCCCTGAACTTGAAGGAAACTCATTACTCTTTTGATATTAAACTTATAAAAAAAATAGAGCATAAGAATAATAGAGCAGTATGAAAACTGTAAAATAATAAATTATAAACGTTAAAAGCTACTGGGAGAAAATTAAATCAAATTGAATGGTAAATACCGACGGAATAGTAGATCCGATACAAAAAATTGAATATCAAATTGAATGATCGAAAACAAAAGTAATAAGATAAAACCATTAAAACGTTGATATAAGGAGAGAGATTGAAGTGATAAGACAGGTGTTCCAATTTCAGTATCATACATACGTAAACGTGAGAGGGAGATATTCACTGCAGCTTACGTTCAATGCGCTAACTCATACAGATGGAGCCCACCCATTTTAAGGAGCACTGGCCACTATTGACTATTTACAAGGTTTTGGTCCCACTTTTTTGGCCTCTACAGTAATTTGTTTTTGGAGTTTTTCTCCATCTATAATCATGTTTTGTAGAACAGAATTTGCAGGTGTCAGCATGCTTAATAAGGTCATACATCATTTCAGTCACTTCAGTACTGTTTTATTACGTGATTCATTATATTGTCAGGTCATACGTCAGTTTAGTCACTAATTTTTCTCCTTTTTGATGCTAAACTTAATTCAGTGAGTACGACTTTTGTTTCATTTTCGGATCTACTATTCTACAAATGACAAACCATCGGTGGACCAACCTGCCACCGGTCCACACAAGTCCTCGTTATACGGCAACAAACTTTTTCTTTGGTTGCTGGAGGATCTCAAGATCATGTATACTCAAAACTTTTTCTTTCTTATTCTTTTTTCATTAATTTTCTGTCTTTCTTATTCCTTTTTCATTAATTTTCTGCACAAAGCACAATTAATTGGAGGGAGCGCCTAAGTTACGTTAATTGTATCTTACATTCTTTGTCTTTTTTTCTTTGGTAAATATCATTTAGGTCTTTTTAATTTTTATTATTTGTAGTTTTTATAATTATGGGTGCATTTGTCTTCTTTCATCCCTCAGACATCTATTTTTTATTTTCTCTAAGGTGTTATTTATTTCTTTAAACATTAATATATGATTGTCAAATTCATACAAATTCATAAATTCGAAATAAATTTCTAGTCCTAAAGCTATTATTCCTATTCGTTCTTGTTCTAACAGATCTATTTTTTGGGTTATTAAATTTATGTAAACATTTATTATGTTTTCCCATCCCAGATTCATACTATCTATGCTTTCTGCTAGTTTATGTATTGTATTAAATGCATGTTGATTCATAGTGTTTCTGATTTATACCAGTATATTAAAAATTTTATAAATTCATCTATAAACTTCATTTTCTTTTCTATTAGAATTTCACCACCTATTGTATCTATAGATCTTTCCAATAATTCTTGTGTTAGGTCAAGATCTATGTTTCTTATATTATTTTTCTCAGCTTTTATAGATTTTATTAAATTTTTTATTTCTTCTTTTTTATATACTCTTAAGGTATAAAGACTATTTACTATAGCTTCTATAGGGTCCATTGAGCTTTATAATTGTTATACATTTTGGTAAGTTATTAGATCATGTGGCTTATTTGTTCTAGATCAGTTTCTATTTCTTCAAATTCTTCTTGTAGAATTCTAACATTCTTTTTTGTGCAATCTGTACTTATATGTCCTATTTCTCCACAGTTCCAACATTTACATTTTGATTTATCTAGTTGTTTCTTTTGATTTCGGTATTTTCTTTTGTAATATTTTCTTCCAGCTTTTTTATATTTCTTTTTAAAATGGTTATATTTCTTATATCTTCTTTCCTTTTTGTGCCATTTTCTTTTCTTTTTATGTGGTACATAACAACCCCATTGGGTTGGCATTTCTGTCTTTTCACAGCATATTTCTGTTATATTTCTACTCTTTTTTATCAGATTCCTTTGCATACATATTTCACTTAATCTTGTATTTAAAAATCTTATCGTACTTCCTAAAGTATCTGGGAGTCTATCTCTTATATTATATTTTTCATATTCATTAATAAAATAACTATTCCATGGGTATGGTAATTTAGAATAGTATAAGGTCTTATACACTTCTTGGTCTTCTAGACTTACATGTTGTTCGTATTAATATCTAGTGAATTCACATGTATATTCTTTAACATAGCACATATTGCAAATTATTAAATTCATTAATTTTAGTCTAGCATTTAATTTTTCCTTATTTGCTTCTTTTTCTGAATTTTCTAACCAATCTTCTCCTAAAAATTCATTTGCTATATATTCTATTAATCTTTCAATTCCTAATGATTTATTTCTTCTGAAGGCTATTTTTATTGAATCTGTCACCATCCTTACGGTGTCATTGCTTAATCCTCTCCACCAATTAAATACATTTCCTATCATACTTGCTAAAAGGATCTCTGTGAATACATTTATTTTTTCTTCTTCTGTATCTACATTCCAATCATCTTTTGTTCCATTGTATGTAAAGAACAATTTCATTTGTATTCCCCATTCTGCTAACGTTTTACGAGGATTTATTTTACAATCTAAATCTAATAATGCTCCAGCATTACTTATTGGAACTAATGCGTCTTGGTTAGGTTGATATTCTTTTTTCCAATGTGTAGTTCTGGTTTGAGGCATGTATTCATAAAAAGGTCTATTTTTCTTTTTTCTAGTTGCATACTTATGGCTAGGTTCTGTTACATTAGGTTTCATTTCTGGTCCTCCAGATGTATTCATTTTTATATGGTATTCTTTTTCAAATGTCTCTAAATCACTTAAATTTATGTCACTGAATTTTTCAGTTAAGTTTTCTAAATCTTCCATTATTCAGAGTTTGATTCACTTGGTATTGTCTCTTTTATTTCTAATTTTTCTTTCCCTTTTTCTTTTTTCTTTATTTCTGCCATTAATTCTTCTGATTCTTTTAATATTTTAGGATATTGTGTTTTCATAAACCATTCATCATAGCTTCCTGGTTGTGGTTTCTGTGTGGGTTTATTTGAGCTTGTTCCTAAAAATCCAGTTTTTAATATTTCAAATCTTTCTACTTTTCTATTTTTCTTTTGACTTTTCTGCATTGCAGCTATTTCTATTTTTATTTTTCCTATCTCTAATTTTATTTCTTTTATTTCCTCTTTGAGGTTTAAAAGTATTTCTTTTAATTCTATTAGTGAAGTTTCCATTAATCTAAGGGTGTTAATAGATATTTTACAATTCTGAATGTATGTTACGTTGCATGTAACATAGGCTTGGCCTTAATTGGATATATGTTCAAAATAATTCTTCCATATTCCATCTTTTTCGTCGAGCTAGCATCTTCAACATTTTTCTTCTTCGTCGCCTTATACACTTTAAAGCTAATGACCACATAAATTAACATATTAACAAAATTAAAAATAACAAAAAAGGATTAATAGAAACATCTTAATATATTTTTGGAACTTGCCCACAAATCTTTTATGATCTCTAAGTACAATATAAATTCAATTCGGCACCGAATAAAAGAGATAAAGTTAAGGTTAGCACAAATAATTGTATGATTAATGGATGTGTTAGATGGGTGTCCAAAGTTGTTATAGTTTAAACTATTTTTCTAAATTATTCTTAATATTAAATTATATGAAGGTTATTTCAGTATCATAATTTTTTAGTCAATATGGTGTTCAAAGTATATTTTAGAGTACAAATGATCTCACTCGTAAATAAAATACACCAAAGTTTAATAGTAAACTAACCAAAGGAAATCCTTAATTGAGTTATTTGGCAACTCTTCTCTCCTATATTCATTAGGGGGAGGATTCGAATCCTCCAATCTCCCAAAATTATAAAAGTACAATTAAAAAAATAGTAAAATGATTATTTTTATTAAAACAAATTGCTTGTTATTGTTGATAGCTACTGCCACTCCTTATCATCGGCAGACCCACGAAGGGAACACTAGCGATTAGAAATATATTATATAACTATTATGGAAAAATATCCACTGTCCATCCGTTTTTTCAATTTTTTCAAAAATACACAATTCTTTTTTTTTTTGCTGGAATCCACTTAAAGTTACATTTTGTTTCACTTTTCCACTTCCGTTTGGAATCCGTTGAGGAAACTAACGGAAACTTTTAAAAATGACCATTTTACCCCCAAACGAAAATTACAATTTCACTCTAAAAAATACCAAAAAATAATCAGATTTAATAATGAATATCATTATTGGTACGCTAATGAAGTATAAAAAAATCTTAACTACTAGAGATTATAATTCAATGAATAATAAAATTCTACTTATCTTAAATTCAATTGATGGTTTTCGAGATTGTGCTATTTTTAATACTACTGTTATAATTTATCATTTTAATTACATACATATTTAAAAAAACCATGCATTTGATGGTTGTGGAATTAATTTCTTTATTAACCAATGGGGAAAATAATTAGATTTAATTTGATTATTTTTTGTAATTTTTAGCGTGAAATTGAAATTTTCGTTTTGGGGGGTAAAATGGTCATTTTATTAGGTTTCCGTTAGTTTTCTTAATGGATTCCAAACAGAAGTGGAAAAGTGAAACAAAATGTAACTTTAGGTGATTCCAACAAAAAAAAAAGAATTGTGTATTTTTGAAAAAGTTAGAAAAAACGGGTGGACGGTTGATATTTTCCCTACTATTATTGGTAAAAGCTAAAAATGTGGTTCACATATTATTTTTCTAAGATCCCTGGTGGTCCAAGTATTTTAAGGATTAGAATCATGAAATTTATTAAATGCACTTATAATGATGTTAATTTATTTGAAATAGAATTTTTGAAAAATTGGTTAATAGAAGAAATTTTGATAAAAATCATATTCCCTTAAAATATCATTGGAACTCTTAAGTAAAGTATTTTAAGTGAGCCCCCAATGATCTTTTTTTTTAAAAAAAAAAATCATCTTCGAAATGAATTAGAGAATTTATTTGAGATAAGTCCTGCTAAAAGTAAATTTTTATTTTTATGACATCATTGGAGTTACTAGAAACAACCCCCAATAAAATGTTTTGATCATTTAGTAACTAGAAATAGACTTTGGCTTTAAGAATAACTAAAATATATTTATTTAGTTAAAATAATTGAAATATTTTGCTTGGTAGGGGTAATTAAAATAAATGTAAGTTAAATAATTATGGCCTTCTTGGAATATTATTATTGTGAAATTAAAAGATAGATATGTTTTCAAAATAATTTACGGTCGTTACGCTGAGTGGTTAGTTAATGTACGCACAATATCACAATGTGCAAGTTACATATAAGAAAGCTGAAAAATGATATGTATCCCATCATCAATGAACCCCACCTCAATCTTATCAAGATAAATTTTTGTGGCCAGTTTGTGATTAAGATAAAATTTAATACAACTTTATAATGTTAGGAAATTGAGCTTCCTCCCAAGATTACTCCAAATAATTTGTCAAGCAACAAATCAATAGAAAAATTAAATTGAGAATAACACCAATTCCACAACACAAGATTTATGTGGAAAACTCCAAATCTGGAGAAAAACCACGGCCGTTATCAAAAAGACAACCAGAGAAAAATATTCACTATGTGGAAAATTATTACAACTACACTTTCAAAAATAATTTTTCTCATTAAATCCCGAAATACACCCAAAACTCTCAATTTAAGAGTAATTATACTAAACTCTCAAATTCTCTCTAAATGCAAGAGGAAATGAATTTTTGGGATGATAAAACTTATGAAATGTTCTCTTATTTATAACCAAACGGATAGCACTGTTCAAACCGCATTACTATTCATACTGCGTTACTTTGCAAACCACGTGGTCAAACCGTATTATTGTTCACCGCATGGTCAAACCCTATTTTTAACAATTCTCCTACTTGGAGATTACATTGAGAACCAATCAATCTCCACACCATCCTTACTGTCTTTACCTTAGTCATAATCCTCAACATAGAGAATTATCTTACTCTACTATAAAGAGTATACCACTTAGAATTAATTACCAATTCTAAAAATTTTACATCGGCACATGTTGAAATATTTTGCTGAAATTTATGGTGCAACTTGAAATACTAACTAGGTAACCCAAGAGGGGGGTGAATTGGGATTTTAAAACTTAAGCTAAGTCAATTGCACAACAATTCAATCTAATGCCTTAATGGAATTGAAAAAATAAATTAATAATAAAATAGTAAGGGAAGAGAAAACAAACACAATGATTTTTACATGGTTCGGCAATCCCCGCCTACATCCACGCCTCCAAGCTCACGCGATTTGAGGATTTCACTATCCAAGCCTCCTAAGGCTTCAAATGCTTACAATTGACTTCCAAAGTGTCAATCAACCTTTACACCAAGAGATTATCTTCAATCTCTTAACCCAAGTGTATCCCAACACTTACACTCACTCAAAACAAATATTACAAATATGTTTTTCCCTCACACAAAATATATTATTACAAATCTATTCTCAATGTGTGAAATTTTATAATAAATAGAAATATGACATTAAAATGAATGTAATAATATATACATTTTAAAATATTTTTAATATTTTTAAAATTTTAAAATATTTTACAATCTATTATACCTATTTTATTATAATAAATTAATTTTAATAATAAATAGAAAAATGAGATTAAAGTAAATAAATTTAAAATTAAAATTATTTTGAATATTATGTAAAATATCATTTTAATATTATTAATAGGGAGATATTCTATTAACTGTAAAGTCTATTTAACTCAAAGATTTATTTAAAATCTTTGTAATAAATACAATTATATTATTAAATAACTATAATAATTTTAAATTTTAAAAATTTAAATGTTAAAAATAATTAATATTATTAGTTTACTAGATAGATTATATTATTTATATTAAATTTGTATGAATTAAAAACTGTAAAGTCAAATTTCTAATTACTATATTGAAAGTGTATTATCATCAAAGAATAGATGTTGGTGTGCCTTTTTGAAAATTTGGGGATTTTTGTGACCATTTTCTCGAATATTGGGGGTGTGGGTGTCTTTTTTCTAAATTACAAGATAAAAAAATATAAAGCATAAGATAATTTCATATTTTATTAAAGTAATAGATTAAAAGATAAAAAAAAATTAATACAGTAAATGATATAATACACTGCAAAATTAGAGTGTATGTTTTATCATTTTCACATTGTCTCTTATTTTATTAAAGTAAGAAATTTTCTTATTATAAATTACTATACGCATAGAGTGAGTTGCAAGTGAAAAGATAAAGAGCAAAGCATACTGTATTAAAATCTATATTTTTTAAACTTATTTCTGACCATGATATAGTCACATTTTCTAATTAAAAAAATTATTTCACACACACATAAATATGTAATCATTATTTTTTGATGCGCAAGTACACACAAATTTTTAGAATGAGTACAAATTTTCATAAATATCTCTTAGATAACGTGAAAAATATGTTCATGATAATTTTTTTAAATTTCTTAATTTTCAAAGGCGGCTGATTAAAGTCAGTAAGATTTATCTTAGTGGTTAGAACCTAAGTCTCACAATTGTGAAGTCATAATCCTTGAACTCGGAAGCACCTTATTACTCTTTTGACATTAAACTTATAAAAAAGATATATGTTATTTAAATATTGTAATGAATTTTTTTTTCTTTTTTATGAAAGTGTGAACATCATAAGAATAATAGAGTATTATGAAAACTGTAAAATAATAAATTATAAACGTTTAAAGCTGCTGGGAGAAAATTAAATTAAATTGAATGGTAAATAGCCACAGAATAGTAAATCCGACCTAAATAATTGAAGGGAGCCCCTATGTTACAATTAATGTAACATACACACTCAATAACAACTATATAAATGGTGGGCTCACATAATTTGTGTGGTTGTTGTTGAGTGTGTATGTTACATTAATTGTAACATAGCATTTGTCATAATTGAATATCAAATTGAATGGTCGAAAATAAAAATAATAAGATAAAACATTGATATAAGGAGAGAGGTTGAAGTGATAAGACAGGTGTTTCAATTATTGTATCATACATAAACGTGAGAGGGAGAATTTCAATGCAGCTTACGTTCAATGCGCTACCTTATACAGTATATTAGATTTTGGAGATTTTCACTATCTATAATCATGATTTGTAGAACAGAATTTGCATGTGTCAGCACGCTTAATAAGGTCATACATCATTTCAGTCACTTGCGTGGTGTTTTATTACGTGATTCATTGTATTTTAAGGTCATACGTCAGTTTAGTCACTGATTTTTTTCCTTTCTGAGTACGACTTTTGTTTTATTTTCAGATCTACTATTCTACAAATGACAAACCGTCGGTGGACTAACCTGCCACCCGTCTCACAAAAGTCCTCCTTATACAGTAACAAACTTTTTCTTTGGTTGCTGGAGGATCTCAAGATCATGTATACTCAAAACTTTTTCTTTCTTATTCCTTTTTCATTAATTTTCAGAACAAAGCACAATTAATTGAATATATGTTCAAAATAATTCTTCCATATTCCATCTTTTTCATCGAGCCAGCATCTTCAACATTTTTCTTCTTCGTCGCCTTATACACTTTAAAGCAAAAGACCACATAAATTAACATATTAACAAAATTAAAAATAACAAAAAGGATTAATAGAAACATCTTAAAATATTTTTGGAACTAGCCCACAAATCTTTTATGATCTCTAAGTACAATCTAAATTCAATTCGGCACCGAATAAAAGAGATGAAATTAAGGTTAGCATAAATAATTGTATGATTAATGGATGTTTTAGATAGGTGTCCAATGTCGTTATAGTTTAAACTATTTTCCTAAATTATCCTTAGTATTAAATTATATGAAGGTTATTTTAGTATCATAATTTTTTAGTTAATATAGTGGTCAAAATATATTGTAGAGTACAAATAATCTTACTCGTAAATAAAATACACCAAAATTTAATAGTAAACTAACCAACATAGCTTCTTAATTGAGTTAGTTGACAACTCTTCTCTCCCTTATTCATTAGGTGGAGGATTCGAATCTCCCAAAATTATAGAAGTACAATTAAAAAAAATAGTACAATGATTATTTTTATTAAAAAATTACTTGTTATTGTTGATAGCTGCCGCCACTCCTTACCATCGGCAGACCCACAAAGGGAACACAAGGGACTAGAAATATATTATAATATTATTGTTATAAAAGCTAAAAATGTGGTTCACATACTATTTTTCTAAGATCCCTGGTGGTCTAAGTATTTTAAGGATTAGAATCGTGAAATTTGTTAAATGCACTTATAATGATGTTAATTTATTTGAAATAGAATTTTTAAAAAATTGGTTAATAGAAGAAATCTGATAAAAATCATATTCCCTTAAATATCATTGGAACTCTTAAGTAAAATATTTTAAGTGAGCCCCTAGTGATTCTTTTTTTTTTTTAAATTTCATCTTCGAAATGAATTAAAAAATTTATTTGAGATAAGTCTTGCAGGAACTAAATTTTTATATTTATGATATAATTGGAGTTATCAGAAACAGCCCCCAATAAAATGTTTGGATCATTTACTAACCAGAAATAGACTTTAGCTTTTACTTTGGCTTTAAGAATAACTAAAACATAGGAAAATTATATAATACCATAATAAAAATTTTGGTATTAATACCGTGATAGACATAAATATTATAAATTACACATAAAATTAGTAAATGTAAAGTATAACCAGTAAATTTATACAAGATTATTAATTATTTAAAAATATTAACATTGTTTCTGCATAATTTTAGTGAAAAATATTTTGTTCATTTACAAAAAAATATTTTCTTTAACTAAACAAAAAATTACTCATTAATTAAACAAAAAAATTATATTAAAAAAAGTGGAATAAATTTTATTGAATTGGTTACTGTAAATTCTATATTTATTCTAGGACATTTGTATACTTTTTTTTTTCCATGTTCTATAATGATATCTATTTATTACACATGTTAGTTAAACGCAGTTATTTATCTTGATGCAGATCAAGTAAAAATAAAATAAAAAAATTCTTATATTACTAGACACATATATGATATATCAATAAAATTAGATATAATTTTGAGTATTATGCATTCTTTATGTAGTTTCAAACTTTTTACTAGTATTTGGAGACCATTTAGGGTTGTTGTTGAGGAAGTGTAGAAATATGCAAAATAACCTCATCTTACAACAACTATGAAAGATATTAAATTATTTTTTTTCAAAATTTGATTTTGACCATAAATTTCACCCTTAATAAAACATCACATGTATTACACAAAAACTAATGTTATTCAATTTAAATAAATAAAAAATAATAAATATATAAGGTAATACACATTATAACGAGTCTTCATTTTACAATTGTGAACTTTTTTTTTGACAATAACTCTTATATTAATTGACTTATTTTACCTTTTATTCATAAGTTTTAGGCATAATGTACAAACTTCATGTTTTATTTTGTATTTAATATTGATTTACTTATTTTACGTTATATTTATAAGTTTTCATTTTATATTTTTTATACAAGTAATACATTAATTTACCAATTTTATAGTAATTTACTTATTTTACCTTCATTTTACAAGTCTTATGTTTCATTTCCAAATTTTATATTTTATTTTACAGTTAGTGTTGATTTACTAGCTTTATGTTTTATTTGCAAGTTTTTGTTTTGTTTACCAATAATACATTAATTTACTAGTTTATATTAATTTACTTGTTTTACATTACATTTACAAGTCTTATGTTCTATTTCCAAAATTTATGTTTTATTTTGCACTTAATGTTGATTTACTTATTTTATGTTATATTTATAAGTTTTTATTTTATTTACCAGTAATACATCAATTTACCAGTTTTATAATAAGTTACTTATTTTATCTTCCTTTTACAAGTCTTATATTTTATTTCCAAAATTTATATTTTATTTTACAGTTAGTGTTGATTTACTAATTTTATGTTATATTTGCAAGTTTTTGTTATTTACCAGTAATACACTAATTTACTAGTTTATATTAATTTACTTGTTTTACCTTCCATTTACAAGTCCTATATTCTACTTGCAAAATTTATGTTTTAATTTGCGCTTAATGTTAATTTATTAGTTTTATTTTATATTTGTAAATTTTTATTTTATTTACTAGTAATACATCAATTTATCAGTTTTGTAATAATTTACTTGTTTTATCTTCTATTTACAATTCTTTTGTTTCATTTTCAAAATTTATGTTTTATTTTATAGTTAATGTTAATTTACTAATTTTAAGTTATATTTGCAAGTTTTAGTTTTGTTTACTAGTAATACATCAATTTACTATTTTTATATTGATTTACTTTTTTTATTTTCCATTTACAAATCTTTTGTTTAATTTCTAAAATTTATGTTTTATTATGCACTTAATGTTGATTTATGAGTTTTATGTTATATTTGTAAGTTTTTGTTTTATTTACTAATGAGACATTAATTTACTAGTTTTATATTAATTTACTGAATTTACCTTCCATTTACAAGTCTTATGTTTAATTTCTAAGATTTATGTTATATTTTACAGTTAATGTTAATTTTTGAGTTTTATATTAAATTTACAAGTTTTTTTTTCATTTACACAATTTATGTTTAATTGCGGTATTGATGCCGTAACTTTAATTACGGCATCGTAGAATGACCCATAAAATATATTTATTTAGTTAAAATAACTGAAATATTTTGCTTGGTAGGAGTAATTAAAATAAATGTAAGTTAAATATTTATGGCCTTCTTGGAATATTATTATTGTGAAATTAAAAGATAGATAGGTTTTTAAAATAATTTACGGTCGTTACGCTGACTAGTTAATTAATGTACGCACAATATCACAATGTGCAAGTTGCATAAAAAAGCTGAAAAATGATATGTATCCCATCATCAATGAACCCCACCTCAATCTTATCAAGATAAATTTTTGTGGCCAGTTTGTGATTAAGATAAAATTTAATACAATTTTATTACTATTTCAACTTTTATATATTTATTTTTTTAGAGTTAGAGATAGGGTTAGAGTGAACTCTCTATCATTACCTAAAAAAAAATCCTAAATTTAAAAACTTATGTAAAATGATCGCAGCTTCCTAATATGTTGAGATAACGGTCCAAGAATATTTTATCATATGATTTAATAATGGATCCCGCAATCAGATCCATTGATTTTTTTAATATTAAATTTAATGATCCCAACGTAGGATCACTACTGCGCACATGACAAAGTACCAACGAAAGTGTTCCACTGCCTCATCGTTTCTCTCTATATATAGAGCATTTGTGTCTTGAGGTTTTTGCAACTCCTACTCTTAAAAACAAACTATATAGTTGTATTTGGTTTGTCTGAAACGGAATGAAAGATATGTCTATTCCACTTCTAGCAGCAGTTTCCAGTTCAACTGAAGAAACTGTTCGTCCCATTGCAGATTTTCATCCTACTTTATGGGGAAACCATTTCCTGAAATCCGCTGCCGATGTCGAGGTAATTAAACAATTGCAATATCAAAATATCTCATTAATTATCAGAGAAGCGAGCCCAAATCGATGTACAATCATATGTCATATATAATCGTTTGTTAGACACACGTAATGCATTAATATTAAGTAATTTCTTGCGTTTGCAGACAATTGACGCTGCAACTCAAGAACAGCACGCAGCACTGAAGCAGGAGGTCAGGAGGATGATAACCACTACTGCCAATAACCTTGCCCATAAACTACACATGATTGATTCAGTACAACGATTAGGTGTCGCTTATCATTTTGAAAAAGAGATTGAAGATGAATTGGGAAAGGTATCTCATGATCTAGACAGTGATGATCTATACGCTGTTTCTCTTCGTTTTCGACTTTTTAGACAGCAAGGAGTTAAGATTTCATGTGGTATGTCATAGTTTTTCATTTTTTTAATTAAATTATTTATGTTAATTACAAGATTATTGCTAATTATCAAATTAAATTCAAGCATGCACACTAATCAAGACTAGCTCGCCTTTAATTCTTTTGAATATGGTCATCAGATGTGTTTGAGAAGTTCAAAGACGATGAAGGTAAATTCAAGGAATCATTGATCAACGATATACGAAGCATGTTGAGTTTGTACGAGGCAGCATACCTAGCAATTCGGGGAGAAGACATTTTAGATGAAGCCATTGTTTTCACTACCACTCACCTTAAGTCAGTAATATCTATATCTGATCATTCTCATGTAAACTCTAATCTTGCTGAACAAATACGTCATTCTCTGCAAATTCCTCTCCGTAAAGCAGCAGCAAGGTTAGAGGCAAGGTATTTTTTGGATATCTATTCAAGAGATGATTTGCATGATGAAACTTTGCTCAAGTTTGCAAAGTTAGACTTTAATATATTACAAGCAGCACACCAGAAGGAAGCAAGTATCATGACCAGGTAACTTCAGATATATATTCTTTCAACGTGGAAAAGCCTATTATTGGTGTTGTTTTGAAATGGGAGATTGTCACTTTCCCTAAAAAAGAGAAATCATATTTACCACAGTTTCCCCCCTGTATAATCAAAGACTCAACGCAAAATATCTTACAATAGTTAATTATTTATTTATTAACACCCAAACCAAGATCTTTAGTTTGCAGTAAAATTTTTATGTATTCTAGATTTGTCAACAGTGGTAGTGGTTGTAGTTTTTGTATATTATGTGCTTGTTGCTAATAATAATAATAATAATAATAATAATAATAATAATAATAATAAGTTATAGTGTTTGGAGGATAATGTGTATAATGAAAGAGTAATGATACAATTATAAAAAAAATTTAAGAATGGATGTGATATAAATTTATAAATTTATAAATTAGATGAAAATACAAAACAATAAAAATAAATCACGTAAATTTCTCTCTTTTTTTTTAATGAAACAAATTTTCCAAATATAATATGGAAGATTTACAACTTAAAATTTTTAACTTTTTTCACTTATCCCTCGAGTTTTCATATTTCCTTGCTACCTCCTTAAAAGATGAAACCAACTTGTGTTCTTGTTTGTCTTTTTTATATACTACAGAAGTAACGATTGTTATAGTGACAACTTTATAATGTAGCAAAATATATATCTAATTAGATTTAAAATTGAATTTCAGGTGGTGGAACGATTTAGGCTTCCCTAAAAAGGTGCCTTATGCAAGAGATAGAATAGTAGAGACATATATCTGGATGTTGCTGGGAGTGTCCTATGAGCCCAATTTGGCATTTGGTAGAATTTTTGCATCCAAAGTGATGTGCATGATAACCATAATGGACGACACATTTGATGCTTACGGTGCTTTTGAAGAGCTCACACTTTTTACTGAAGCAGTCACAAGGTTATAAAACCATATACATCCCTGTATAGCAGTTGTTAAGTTGCATTATCTGTATTCTATAGGTTACAATAACCTAAATAATGGGGACATCATGAGTGACTATTAGGGTTGCTGCATTTTATACATGATAGAACTTAACAAGACCCCATGCCTATATAATAAAGATTATTATCGTTTCATTACTTCAAGAATTATAAAAAATCAAATAAGTACAAGAAGTATTGTTCTCCCATCATTTTACTACTATAACTTTGTAAAACCTTTTATTTTACTACTTTTCTGTTAGAATCGTTAGCTGACTAAAAAAATATTAATTTTACCCCTTAGGATAAAATGCACAAAAGAGGTATCCGATAGTGTACATAAAATTATGAATAATAGATTTAAACATGAATTTTTAAATAATAGTTTTAACCATAATTTTTTGAATAACCCTTAATTAATTGCGACTATAAAAGTAGTGAATTGACAAAAATACCACTAGAAATTTTTGCCCAAAAAAACTCAACCTATTCTAGAAGAAAAAAAACTAAATATGGAAGTGTTGATTTTGTAAATAAGCTTTAAGTTTTTTTAAAGAATAAATTGTGTTTTTTTTAAGAATAATTTTCAGGAGTATTTTGTTAATGTACCATTTTTATGGTTACGATAAATTTAGGGTTATTCATAAAGTCATGGTTAAAACCATTATTTTACAGTTAAAGGGCATGCCAATAATTTTTGTCTAGTATTTGATACCTCTATTTGTGTATTGTATTGTAAAAGGAAAAATTGATATTTTACTAATCAACTAATGGTTTTAACGGAAAAGTAGTAAAATGATAGGAGATAATACTTCTTATAATCATTTGATATTTTACAACTCTTGATGTAGTGAAACAATAATAACCCTATAATGTAATTCTTTGATTGGATATTTAATTCATAATATACTTTATTAGAAATAAATTAATTGTATCGCTTATATATTTTCTTTAGAACGTGCAAATATAACGATTATATTTGATTTTTTCAGATGGGACATTGGCCTCATAGATACACTGCCAGAATACATGAAATTTATTTTCAAGGAACTCTTAGATATTTATAGAGAAGCTGAGGAAGAATTGGCAATGGAAGGAAGATCGTACGGCATACCATATGCAAAACAGATGGTAAGCAATTACTTTATTAATAATCAATTTCATGTTATATGATTTTGCAAGGTGATTATGATTGACTTGGGTTATGTTGCTCAGACGCAAGAATTAATTTTATCGAACTTTATCCAAGCCAAGTGGTTATATAAAGGTTATGTTCCAAGCGTCGATGAATACAAATCAGTTGCATTAAGAACTATCGGTTTACTTCCGATAGCGGTCGCTTCCTTCATTGATTTGGGTGATTTTATTGCAACGAAGGACAATTTTGAATGCATTCTTAAAAACGCTAAGAGTGTTAAAGCGACAGAAACCATTATCAGGCTCATGGATGACATAGCAGGGTATAAGGTAAATAATACTCTCCATTCTACATTATAATTCAATTCCATAAAACTATATTCACCACTAATCTCGAGGAGAAATCTTGTAACTTATCTTGAGGCGTGTCACCACAGTATACAATTTCTTTATCTATTTTAAAGGTAGAGATATGGGTGAAGTCCAAAACATTTTTTCTAACACCTACCTTCTCGAGATTCAAACTTAGAAATTGTCAATAAAATAAAGGTTGTTGAAAACCATTCGGCCTTTGCGGCTGCATTTATTTTCAACTCTCTTTTAACACATAACATAACATATATGTCCATGGGAAAAAAAAAATTAGCTAACTGATGATTTGTTTTTTTTTTTTTGGTTCTCTTATAACCAATTCATATGCATCCGTGATGTAGTTTGAGCAAAAGAGAGCACATATTCCCTCAGCAGTTCAGTGCTACAAGAATTAACATGGTGTCTCCGAGGAAGAGGCGGTTAAAGAGTTGTTGTTAGAAGTTTCTGACAGTTGGAAAGATATAAATGAGGAGCTTCTCAACCCAACGACTGTCCCGTTACCTATGCTTCAGCGGATTCTTTATTTCGCACGTTCAGGCCATTTTATCTATGACGATGGTCATGATCGCTTCACCCATTTGTTGATGATGAAACGCCAAGTTGCCTTGTTGCTGACGGAACCCCTTGCGATCTGAAGATTTGTTTGAATGTTAAGATTTGCAAATGTAAAATCTGTTTGGGAGCTAAGAAAATGAAAGAGAATATTCTGAAGTCTTTATTTCATATGTTTTCAATTAATTACAAAAGTAATCGATATTAGCTTATATACAAAAGCTGGAAATACAAAAGCTAAAACTTATCAAACGAACTTAACTACAAAACAGAATGACAAGCATGCTATAACAAACTTGCTGAGCTGGCAAAGCTTCTAAACCAATTCTGCTGATCTGTGCTTTTACTCACGCGTGCTGACTAAGTGCTTGCTGAGCTGATCCCTGACTGAGCTAATCCTTTGACTACAGCATGAGCTTCCTTAACATCCCCCCTCAAACTCAAGGGGCATGTTTGCACATTGAGTTTGGCTCGAAAATAATTGAAATGAACAAAAGTGAGTGGCTTAGTTAAGATGTCTGCAATCTGTTCTTCACTGGGAATGTATCTAATTTCCAGTGTTTTGGCTAAGACTTTATCTCTGATGAAGTGCATGTCTAATTTAATATGTTTTGTTCTTGAATGATAGACAGGATTCTTAGCTAATTCTATTGCACTAACATTATCACACTAGATCATAGGAAGAGAGGAACATTCAATACCTAGCTCATTAAACAGTGACTGAATCCATGAGATTTCAGCACTTGCAGCTGCAAGGGCTCTGTACTCACTCTCTGCACTGGACCTAGCAACCACTGACTGTTTCTTGGATGACCAAGACACCAAGTTATTTCCCAAATAGATGCAATAAGCACCTGTTGATTTCCTGTCATCAATGTCACAAGCCCAATCTGCATCAGTATAACCCGAGAGCTTCATTTCACCTTCTGCAGAAAACTTTAAACCAAAGTCTTCAGTCTCTTTCAGGTATCGGAGAATCCTTTTGCATGCAAGGATATGTTGAAGTGTAGGTGCTGACACATATTGACTTAGCTTGTTTACTGCATAAGCTATTTCTGGTCTTGTTAGAACTAAGTACTGCAACCCTCCAACAAGACTTCTGTAACCAGTGGGATCTTCAACATGTTGACCCAAATGACCCTTAACTTCTTTCTGAAGCTTCACTCCTGTCACCATTGGAGTATCACACCCTTTACAATCTAACATATCAGCTTTACTCAACAAATCCTTGATATATTTTCTTTGAGACAGATAAATATCATCTGCAGCATAAGAAACTTCTATACCAAGAAAATATGACAGTTTCTCCAAATCTTTCAGAGCAAACACTTGACTGAATTCCAGAATAAATTGTTCAAGCTCAGCACTATTAGGACCTGTGATCAGTATGTCATCAACATATATCAAAACAAAAATTATTGAGCCATGTTTTCCTTTACAGAACAAGGATGTATCAGCTCTTGATTTTCTAAATCCCCACTTAGTAACTAGACTCTCTCTAAGCTTATCATACCAAGCTCTTGGAGCTTGTTTTAAGCCATATAAAGCCTTCTTTAGTTTGCAGACATAGCTAGGCTTCTGCAGATCAACAAACCCCTCAGGTTGACACATATAAACATCTTCTGTCAACTCTCCATTTAGGAATGCATTATTTACATCCACTTGCCTGATTGTCCATTTATGCATTGTAGCTATACTCAACATAATTCTCACTGTAGAAGATTTAACAACAGGACTGAATGTTTCAAAGTAATCTACACCCTCTGTTTGTTGAAAACCTTTTGCAACCAACCGAGACTTATACTTAGCTATGCTTCCATCACTGTTTTGTTTGACTCTAAACACCCATTTATTGCCCACAACTTTGTGTTCAGATGAAGATGGAACTAATAGCCAAGTCTTATTCCTGATTAGAGCCTCATACTCATCACTCATGACTTGATGCCAGTTCTTATCATTAAGAGCTTCTTGGATTGTATCAGGTTCTTTATTGATTAAGGCTGCTGTATATAATTTTGGCTTGAAGATACCAGATTTGGATCTGGTAATCATCTGGTGAGAGGGTTTTTGAGTCTGGTTTGTGTTTGAGGTATCAGGGATGGCAATTTGTGGCTCAAACTGTTGTTGGGAAGCTATGTCAGGTGAAGGAGATTCTATTAAAGAATGATTAGGTATCTCATGATGCAAAACATTTGTATATAAGGGTGATGAAGATACATGTTCACTGCTTGCTGAGTCTGCTGAGAAATTTTCTTCAAGACTGCTATCAGTGGTAAAGAGTGTGGATATATGAAAGATTTGTTGCTGAGTAAAGGATGACACAGGAATTTTAGATGAGGATGTGTTTTCAGAAGAAAATATGTTTTTGGTCAGGTAAGGAAATGTGGTTTCATCAAAGATCACATGTCTAAGTATATTGACCTTTCCTGAACTTGTCAAACACTTGTAACCTTTATGAGATGGGCTGTATCCAATGAAGATACATTTTCTTGTATGAAAATCAAATTTATGCTTGTTAAAATCTCTCAAATATGGATAACAAAGACAACCAAAACATCTTAATAAGTTGTAATCTGGTTTGTGTTTAAATAATTTCTCATAAGGAGACACAAACCTTAGCACAGGGGTAGGCAACCTATTTATGTGATAAACAGCAGTGTGAATAGCATCCCACCAAAACTTAAAGGGCAAATCAGCTTGAGCTAATAGTGTCAATCCCAACTCCACTATATGTCTATGCTTTCTCTCAACCAAACCATTTTGATGGTGAGTATAAGGACATGAATGCCGAAATATGATCCCATTTTGATTCAAGAACTCAGTGAACACTCTATATTCTCCCCCCCAGTCAGATTGCAACATATTGACTTTAGTGCTGAATTGGTTTTCTACTTGAAGTTTGAAAAGTTTAAAGACTGCAAAAGCATCTGACTTAAGTTTGAGAGGATAAACCCAAGTGTATCTACTGTAAGCATCCACAAAGCTGATATAATATTTGTATCCATTCCTAGAAACAGTAGGTGAAGGCCCCCAAATGTCAGTATATACCAGTTCCAGAACATGTGTACTTTTAGTTTCAGTAATGGGAAAATGTTGTTTATGATTCTTTCCTAATTGACAAGCATCACATAGAGAAGTTGGAAGAGTTTTAAAAGAGACTTTAAATTGCTTACAAGACTCAAGCAAATGCATCAATATTACTGAACTTGGATGACCAAACCTTCTATGCAATAAGGTTAGTTCATCAGGTTTTTATTACAACTGTTTGAAAATGAGTTATTACAAGTTGTAGTAAAAGCACTACAATTTTGATGAGCAGAGGAAACATTCGAGACTGATAGCATAGAAACTGGCTTATTTATCTGAGATTGTGACAGATGAGATATGGGTGAGGAAGACTGAGGCTTAGGTTTCAATAGCAGCTTGTAGAGACCTTTCTCAGCAGAACCCTGCAGAAGAACCTGTCCCTTCATGTCCTTTACAAAACATAAATTGCCACATAATTCAACAGAGAGAGAATTATCAGTGGTTAGTTTAGAAATGCTTAACAAATTCTTAGTTATTGAAGGAACAAATAACATGTCTTTAAGTGCTACAACAGGATGTGAGGAATGACAGGTTGAAGCTCTAAATGATAAGAAAGCATGTCCAACATGAGAAATAGATAACCCTTTACCATCTCCAATGATGAGCTGATCATTACCTTTATACTCCTCTCTAAGCTGCAGATTCTCCATATTATTTGTTAAGTGGTGAGTAGCTCCACTATCCAAATACCAGCCATCATCAGCAGCTCCTTCAAAATTTGCCATATATGCAGCTCCAGAATTGTAAACATCACCTCCAGAATAAGAATAGGCTCCAGTAGTAGGGTGAAAGGTTGATGGCAAACAATTGAAACTATCATAATCTTCACAGCTGGGATGTGAATTGAAACTCTCAAAGTTAGCAAAGTATGCAGATCTTTGCCCTTTTCCCTTATTGAAATTTCTTGGAGTAGGAGTATATTCTTCTGTAAACCTATGCCAGCAGATGTCAGCTGTATGGCCAAGTTTCAGACAGATCTGACAAGTAGTTTCTTCTATAGCTCCAGTAGATCCTGTTGATCCATTCATTCCAACAAATCCATTTCTTGTAAATGGAGTCACATTTCTTGGTGATTGAGAAGAAAAATTATAAGCACTATTCTGACCAGGAAACTGTCCTCTGCCATTTCCACTCCTGAAGTTTCCATTAAACACTCTTTGTGGACCAAAGTTTCCTCTTCCAAATCCATGAGTTCTATTACCAGTATTACCAAAATTACCACCAAAATATCCACCTCTTCTGAAATTATCTCTAGCTTGACCATAAAAAGCTCTAGGATAACATGTATTAGCATAGGCATAGTTTGCATTAAACATATTCTTATCATCCTGTTCTTGTTCAAGCCTGGTTTCATGTGTTAACAACAATGCATAAGCATCATCAAATTCCATTTTAGAACCAGTTATGAAAGTTGCTATGTCACGATAGCCTGATCCTAATCCATTTAGTATTGTCAACATCAGATCCTTCTCTGTTATTGGACTACCAGCACTAGAGAGTTTATCAGCTATAGATTTCATCTTAATACAGTAATCTTCAATGCTTAATGCCTCTTTCTTTATTGTATTCAACTCATATCTAAGTTGAAGTACTTTAGCTTCAGATTGAACTCCAAATTTCTTCTCTAATGTTCTCCATGCATCAAACGAGCTTACACAATTAATAACAAGACTGAGATTACCTTCATTGATTGCCGATAACAGCCATCCAAGTAAGGTTTGATCTTGTGATCTCCAATTTTGATATTCTGGATGATCAATTTCTTGAGCAGATCCATCAGCTCTAGTGAGTAGTAACTTTTCTTCTGGTGCTGGTTTAGTTCCATCTATGAAGCCTTCCAATCGATTTCCTCTGATCGATGCCAGCACTTGTGATCGCCAAAGGAGATAATTGGATCTATCTAACTTGATCGGAGTGTTGAATGAAAAGTTGATCTGGTTTATATTTGCTGCTGTCATATTCCTGGAATTCATTTGTTGATTACTAGAGCTTGCTCTGTTTGGTTCTAATACCATGTTTGAATGTTAAGATTTGCAAATGTAAAATCTGTTTGGGAGCTAAGAAAATGAAAGAGAATATTCTGAAGTCTTTATTTCATATGTTTTCAATTAATTACAAAAGTAATCGATATTAGCTTATATACAAAAGCTGGAAATACAAAAGCTAAAACTTATCAAACGAACTTAACTACAAAACAGAATGACAAGCATGCTATAACAAACTTGCTGAGCTGGCAAAGCTTCTAAACCAATTCTGCTGATCTGTACTTTTACTCACGCGTGCTGACTGAGTGCTTGCTGAGCTGATCCCTGACTGAGCTAATCCTTTGACTACAGCATGAGCTTCCTTAACAAGATTAACGTCATGCTATTGATTTTCCATTGGGTATATTTGAGCAGTTGTAATAAATGAAGGTCGTGCTGGCTATTTCGCTAGCTACTCATGCCTAGCTAGAAATTGTGTCGCCAAATAATATTGTTCCAAATTGTGGTCCTTTTAGTTAAAAAATTAATAATAAAATATTTTTCTTCTAATTTCTTTATTATTTTATAAATATTTTCTTATAATAAAAATATAATATAAAATATAAAAAAAGTACAAGAAAAATATCTTTTTATTAATATTTTATTCAGATCAAAACATATATATGTGTATATATATCTTATTTTTAATATTTTAATATTTATTGTAATTTCTATTTATATCATTTATTTTATTTATAATAAATATGAATAAACGTGTATTTGAAAATAAAGGTAATATTGTAAAATTATAGTGCCGGCGGGTTATTGACTATTATGATGACAAATAACGGGTGAGTAGTATATATTAATTTCAATAGGGAGAAATTGGCAATCTCCCAATTGAAATTTAGTCATATAACCATAGAATTAGCACTCTCAATTTAAAGGATTAAATTAAAAAATTATCAATTTATGACATTTATTATATTTTTAATTATTAATTAAAATTAATTACTTAATTATTTATTTTAGTTATTCTTGATTTTTTTTATTTTATCGTTAAATTAACAATAATTTCGTATCAATGTATCAAGAATCGTATAATAGTAAATGAAAAAATATTAGGTTTTTTATTACCCTTTATCTATAGGGAGGAAACAAGTAATTGCAAATCTAGTTGGAATGTAAATAATTAAAAATGGATCTTTCAAGGATGAAACTTTTCCCCCAATCTAAATAATATTCATTATCTGTTTATATATTAATTTATTGGTGCGAGTTTGCCACACTACTAAAATTATGGTCATCTGCGACTAATAAATTCGTTGCAGAAAATGTCAAATTCATCACAAAAAATAATTTGCGACAAAAAAATTATGGTCGCAAGTTGGTCACATTAAGTCTGTCGATGAAAAGTATCTACGACCACTTCATAAGTTGGTCGCAGAAAATAACGTTTCGCGACGAAAAAAATGGTTGCAAAATATAATGTCACTTTGTCTCCATTGCTTTTGTGCAACCAATTATTTCGTCACAGAATTAGAATATTTGCGACCGTACTCAAACTAGTCGCCAACAATTTAAATATAATATTATGTTTTAATTATAATTTTATAAAATTGTAATTTGTTTAATTTTTCTTTAATAATTAAGACAATTATAACCAATGTCATGAAAGTAGAAAAATTAAATTAAAATTTATTATTGATAAAAAATACACAAAAAAATTAGAAAAATTACATAATTGTAACACTTGGAACAATTACATAATGATCTTCAAATAACAATGTAATATTTGGAACAACTATATTTATTCATAAATTTCTTGATTTTCTTCACCTCCTTGCATCTTGATTTTCTTCACTTCTTTGTATATGATCTTCAATATTTAATTTCTACAAAAATGCACAAAGGTTAGTTAACTTCTACACATGATAATTAAATAAAATTATGTAACAAAAAAAATAAAAAAGTTTGTAAGGAAAATAAGATAGGAAGATAGAGTGAGAACAAAGGAATAAGAATTATAAGAGTGAGAGAACTTAGAGATAAAAATGAAAGAGAGAAGAATAATACAAATATATATAACATGCTAGTCTTTTGCGACCACGTTTAAATTTGGTCGCAAAAACTTATTCAAATTGAGTTTAATTGTGTAAGGCGGTTCAATTCCGCCAAAATATTTCATTTTTAGCGACCAAATAATGATTTGTTGCAAAGAGCGTTATAAATATCTTTTTATAATTTAATTGGCGGTTGATTATCCGCCAAAATCTTTTGACTTTTTGCGACAACTTGAAAAGGGTTGCAAAAAGTAGATATTTTGAGACGAAAGTTTGGTTTTGTCCCAAAAAAGAAGTCACATATTAATTTTATCACTTTGTTTTTTGCGATGAAATCTTGAAGTGGTCGCTGAAAGTATAGAATTTGTGACGAAAATGTTTTTGGTCACAAATAAATTAAAAATAAATATAATTGGCAAATACTTTTGCGACGAAAATAATTTCAAAGTCAGTTTCAACGGCAAATTTGAGCAGTCACTACTCATTTAATCATATTTTGATGTAGAAAACACCAAATCAAACACCATAAAGTTTATTAAACTCTTGACTCAGCGATTTCCAGTGATATACAAGTACTTTCATGATTCTAGACGAATTGATGCCAGTTAATTCACAACTTTCAACCTTATGCAAAATTCTTATAGTTTTGACCTTTACTAACTATATCTTGAATATGTTTAAGAAGAGAAGTTCAAATTTGGTTCCATAAAGTTCTTTAAAACCTAAACATATGTTGCTTTGTAATAATATATAATTCATAATTATTACCTCTACAACGAAATAGTAAATTTGAAAAATTAGAGTGATAATCTTGTGCTTTGCTTCTTTTTTATTAAATCTGAAAACACTTATGTCACTAAATATGTCAAAAAAATGCCCCCAATGTCGTGGTCGGGTTGGTAACAGTATCAAGCTTGTAGCAGCTGACGCCCGGATTCGAGTCGTGGGGATAGTAAGGGGAAAAAATAAAAAATGTATTTAGACTTTGCCCACCCCCTTACTTTAAAAAAAAAATGCCAAAATTTTTTATCTTTTACAGTTACATTTGAAGTAGTCGTGAAAACACTACAATATCATATTGTTAAAATAGCGTAAGGTTGGAAATATAATATAATCTTGTGCTGTGCTTCCCTTTTTGACTAAATCTGAAAACAATTTTATGTTGGTGGTCACTAAATATGCTAACATTTTTTTATCTTTTGCAATCACATTTATAAGTGGTTGTGAAAAAACTATAATATAACATTTTGCCATGAGCGTAAAATAGTCGCAAACGGTAGATATTTTGGGACAAAAAATGTATTTGGTCAGAAAAAGAAAATAAATTTCTAATGTTATACAAACATTTTCTACTACGAATAAGAATGTGGTCGCTAAATGCTTAAAAAATTAAAAAGAAAAATAATAAACTCTTTTGCGGCCAATCATAATCTGGTCGCAAAAAACATATATATAGCAATAAAAATAAATTTAGTCGCAAAATATACAACATTTCAGACAATCTTATCTTTGGTCGTGGAAAGGGACATTTTGCGAGTAAATTCTAATCGTCTAAAGAAAATTTGATTGCAAAGACCTTAATTATTGTATCAGCATGCACATTCAGTGAATCAATTGCCCTGTGAGAAAGAGTTGGTTCAGATCTGACGCCATAATGATTTGAAATTATTATGAAAAACTTTAAATTTATTTGTTTTTCTTGTATACAAACGTGAGTTATAGGGGTCCATATACACTAAGGAGACTTCTGCGATTCAAACACAGGAAAATATCTTTAGGAAAGAAATATTTTTCCTCTTTCTGATCTCTAGTTCTTTAGCCCTTGTTACTATAGGATCCTAAAAATTTTATGCATTGCTCTTCTTCTTCTCTTCAATTTAATATTTATAGTCAAATATTTGCAACAAAATTCTACAAAAGACGGCGCTTACCACAAATTGTTTTTAAAACCGACCCCTGCACGTCCCATTCAAAGGTGGATATGCACGAATAGAATGAACAAGCTTCTTGAGTTTTCTATAAATAGAGCAGAGGTGTTTTAAGGTTTCTGCAACCTATTGTTTAATACAAACCTTTGTCTTTTTAAAATAATCCTGGCTAACGATTCAGTACAACATTAATTAATTTAGATTTCGCTTCACCTTGGTTTGCTTAAAAAAAAAAAAAGTAGATTTGATTTGTCTGTAAGGAAGATGTCTACTCCAGTTCCAACAGTAGTTGAAGAAACTGTTCGTCCGATTGCAGGTTTTAGTCCTACTGTATGGGGAAACCATTTCCTGAAATCTGCTTCTGATTTCAAGGTGATATATACAGGCAGAGTTCTGTATAAATTATAAATATTGCATTACCAGACTTGTCCGATATGTATAGTCAGCCATACGTATGTAGGTGTGCGCTCGTGCGCACATGCTGTAATTTGTAAGGAACACGTATCATATGAATATTAAGACAAACTAAAATCATGGGATTCGAAAAAATTATTTTCATTTCGAACAGTAGTAATTATTCTTAATTTGTGCACGCAGGCAATTGATGCTACGACCCAGGAACAATATGAAGCGCTGAAACAAGAGGTCAGGATGATGATAACGGCTACCGCGGATAAAATTGCCGATAAACTACACTTGATTGATGCAGTACAACGGTTAGGTGTAGCTTATCACTTTGAAAAAGAGATTGAAGATGAATTGGAAAAAATACTTTGGCTTTAAGAATAACTAAAATATATTTATTTAGTTAAAATAACTGAAATATTTTGCTTGGTACGGGTAATTAAAATAAGAGTAATGATACAACTACAAACTCTTGTACAAACTTATTTTGTACAAACCGACGTGACATTAATTCATTGGTTGAATGAAAATATAAAATAATAAAAACAAATCATGTGGGCCAAGTGATATTTAATTCAACAAATCTTATCATGTCACATCAGTTTGTATAAAATAATTTTGTACAAGAGTTTGTGGCTATATTATTACTCTTAAAATAAATGTAAGTTAAATAATTATGGCCTTCTTGGAATATTATTATTGTGAAATTAAAAGAGAGATAGGTTTTCAAAATAATTTACGGTCGTTACGCTGAGTAGTTAGTTAATGTACGCACAATATCACAATATGCAAGTTGCATACGAAAGTTGAAAAATGATATGTATCCCTATCATCAATGAACCCCACCTCAATCTTATCAAGATAAATTTTTGTGGCCAGTTTGTGATTAAGATAAAATTTAATATAACTTTATTACTATTTCAACTTTTATATATTTATTTTTGTATAGAGTTAGAGATACGGTTAGAGTTAACTCTCTATCATTACCTAAACAAAAAAAATCTAAATTTAAAAATTTATGTAAAATGATCGCAGTCTCTTAGGTTGCATTTGGGATTGAGGTGCTGTACTTTTTAAACTGCAGCTGCAGTGGAAAAAAAGTTGTAAATATGAAACAAAAGTTAATAATATGTAGTAAATATAAATTTTAATTTGATAAAATTATTAAAGATATAATAGATTCTCCATTATACAAGTGAAAAATTATATCAACATAACTTTTAAGTTACAGCAGCTAGTGTTTACAAAATACTTTACTACTGTAACTTTTAAGCTGCAACTGTCTAACCTTAATCTCAAACGCACCCATTATATGTTGAGATAACGGTCCAAGAGTATTTTATCATATGGTTTAATAATGCATCCCCCAATCAGATCCATTGACTTTTTAAATATTAAATTTAATGATCCCAACGTAGGATCACTACTGAGCACATGACAAAGTACCAACGAAAGTGTTCCACTGCCTCATCGTTTCTCTCTATATATAGAGCATTTGTGTCTTGAGGTTTTTGCAACTCCTACTCTTAAAAAAAAAACTATATAGTTGTATTTGGTTTGTCTGAAACGGAATGAAAGATATGTCTATTCCACTTCTAGCAGCAGTTTCCAGTTCAACTGAAGAAACTGTTCGTCCCATTGCAGATTTTCATCCTACTTTATGGGGAAACCATTTCCTGAAATCCGCTGCCGATGTCGAGGTAATTAAAAAATTGCAATATCAAAATATCTCATTAATTATCAGAGAAGCAAGCCCAATCGATGTACAATCATATGTCATATGCAATCGTTTGTCAGACATACGTAATGCATTAATATTAAGTAATTTCTTGCGTTTGCAGACAATTGACGCTGCAACTCAAGAACAGCACGCAGCACTGAAGCAAGAGGTCAGGAGGATGATAACCACTACTGCCAATAAGCTTGCCCAAAAACTACACATGATTGATGCAGCACAACGATTAGGTGTCGCTTATCATTTTGAAAAAGAGATTGAAGATGAATTGGGAAAGGTATCTCATGATCTTGACAGTGATGATCTATACGTTGTTTCTCTTCGTTTTCGACTTTTTAGACAGCAAGGAGTTAAGATTTCATGTGGTATGTAATAGTTTCTCATTTTGTTAATTAAACTATTTATGTTAATTACAAGATTATTGTTGATTATCAAATTAAATTTAAGCATGTACACTAATCGAGACTAGCTCGCCTTTAATTCTTTTGAATATGGTCATCAGATGTGTTTGAGAAGTTCAAAGATGATGAAGGTAAATTCAAGGAATCATTGATCAACGATATACGAGGCATGTTGAGTTTGTACGAGGCAGCATACCTAGCAGTTCGGGGAGAAGACATTTTAGATGAAGCCATTGTTTTCACTACCACTCACCTTAAGTCAATAATATCTATATCTGATCATTCTCAGGTAAACTCTAAACTTCCTGAACAAATACGTCATTCTCTGCAAATTCCTCTCCGTAAAGCAGCAGCAAGGTTAGAGGCAAGGTATTTTTTGGATATCTATTCAAGAGATGATTTGCATGATGAAACTTTGCTCAAGTTTGCAAAGTTGGACTTTAATATATTACAAGCAGCACATCAGAAGGAAGCAAGTATCATGACCAGGTAACTTCAGATATATATTCTTTCAACGTGGAAAAGCCTATTATTGGTGTTGTTTTGAAATGGGAGATTGTCACTTTCCCTAAAAAAGAGAAATCATATTTACCAGTTGCCCCCTTGTATAATCAAAGACTCAACGCAAAATATCTTATAATAGTTAATTATTTATTTATTAACACCCAAACCAAGATCTTTAGTTTGTTCAGTGGTAGTGGTTGTAGTTTTTGTATATTATGTGCTTGTTGCTAATAATAATAATAAGTTATAGTGTTTGGAGGATAATGTGTATAATGAAAGAGTAATGATACAATTAAATTTTTTTTAAGAACAGATGTGATATAAATTTATAAATTAGATGAAAATATAAAATAATAAAAATTAATCACGTAAATTTCTCTCTCTCTCTCTTTTAATGAAACAAATTTTCCAAATATAATATGGTAGATTTCCAACTTCTCTTAACTCTTTAAAACTTTTAACTTTTGTCACTTATCCCTCGAGTTTTCATAATTCCTTGCTACCTCCTTAATAGATGAAACCAAATTGTGTTCTTCTTTGTATTTCTTATATACTACAGAAATAACGATTGTTATAGTGACAACTTTATAATGTAGCAAAATATCTATATAATTAGATTTAAAATTGAATTTCAGGTGGTGGAACGATTTAGGCTTCCCTAAAAAGGTGCCTTATGCAAGAGATAGAATAGTAGAGGCATATATCTGGATGTTGCTGGGAGTGTCCCATGAGCCCAATTTGGCATTTGGTAGAATTTTTGCATCCAAAGTGATATGCATGATAACCATAATAGACGACACATTTGATGCTTACGGTACTTTTGAAGAGCTCACACTTTTTACTGAAGCAGTCACAAGGTTATAAAACCATATACATCCTTATATAGCTGTTGTAAAGTTGCATTATCTGTATTCTATAGGTTACAATAACCTAAATAATGGGGACGTCATGAGTGACTATTAGGGTTGCTGCATATTATACATGATGCAACTTAGCAAGACCCCGTGCCTATAGAATAAAAGATTATTATCGTTTCATTACTTCAAGAAATATAAAATATCAAATAAGTACAATAAGTATTGCTCCCCATCATTTTACTACTATAACTTTGTAAAACCTTTTATTTTACTACTTTTCTATTAGAATCGTTAGCTGACTAATAAAATATTAATTTTACCCCTTAAGATAAAACGCACAAAAGAGGTATCCAATAGTATACATAAAATTATGAATAGTAGATTTAAACATGAATTGTTAAATAATAGTTTTAACTTTTAGCCATAATTTTTTGAATAACCCTTGATTTATTGCGACCATAAAAGTAGTGAATTTACAAAAATAGCATTGGAAATTTTTGCCCAAAAAAACTGACAATCTATTCTAGAAGAAAAAAAATTAAATATGGAAGTGTTGATTCTGTAAATAAGCTTTAAGTGTTTTTTTAAAGAATAAATTGTGTTTTTTTAAGAAAAATATCCAGGAGTATTATGTTAATGACCATTTTTATGGTTACGATAAATTTAGGGTTATTCATAGAGTCATGGTTAAAACCATTATTTTATAGTTAAAGGGCATGCCAATAATTTTTGTCTATTATTTAATATCCCTATTTGTGTATTTTATCATAAAAGGAAAAATTGATATTTTACTAATCAACTAATGATTTTAACGGAAATTAAAAGTAGTAAAATGATAGAAGATAATACTTCTTATAGTCATATGATATTTTACAACTCTTGAAGTAGTGAAACAATAATAACCCTATAATGTAATTCTTTGATTGGATATTTAATTCATAATATACTTTTATTAGAAACAAATTAATTGTATCGCTTATATATTTTCTTAAGAAAGAGCAAATATAACGATTATATTTGATTTTTTCAGATGGGACATTGACCTCATAGATACACTGCCAGAATACATGAAATTTATTTTCAAGGCACTCTTAGATATTTATAGAGAAGCTGAGGAAGAATTGGCAAAGGAAGGAAGATCGTACGGCATACCATACGCAAAACAGATAGTAAGCAGTTACTTTATTAATAATCAATTTCATGTTATATGATTTTGCAAGGTGATTATTATTGACTTGGGTTATGTTGCTCAGATGCAAGAATTAATTATATTGTACTTTACCCAAGCCAAGTGGTTATATAAAGGTTATGTTCCAAGCTTCGATGAATACAAATCAGTTGCATTAAGAAGTATCGGTTTTTTTCCGATAGCGGTCGCTTCCTTCGTTGATTTGGGTGATTTTATTGCAACGAAGGACAATTTTGAATGCATTCTTAAAAATGCTAAGAGTGTTAAAGCGACAGAAACCATTGTCAGGTTCATGGGTGACATAGCAGGTTATAAGGTAAATAATATTCTTCATTCTACGTTATAATTCAATGAAATAAGACTATTTTCACCAGTAATCTCGAAGCGAAATATTGTAACGTATCTTAAGACGTGTCACCATAGTATAAAATTTCTTTATCTATTTTAAAGGTAGAGATGTGGGTGAAGCCCACATCAATTTTTCTAACACCTAGCTTCTCCAGATTCAAACTTAGAAATTGTCAATAAAATAAAGATTGTTGAAAACCATTCGGCCTTTGCGGCTGCATTTCTTTTCAATTCTCTTTAATACATAACAACACATAACATAACATATATGCCCAAGGAAAAAAACAAAATTAGCTAGCTGATGATTTTTTTTTTTGGGTTCTCTTATAACCAATTCATATGCATCCGTGATGTAGTTTGAGCAAAAGAGAGCACATATTCCCTCAGCAGTTCAGTGCTACAACAATCAACATGGTGCCTCCGAGGAAGAGGCGGTTAAAGAGTTGTTGTTAGAAGTTGCTGACAGTTGGAAAGATATAAATGAGGAGCTTCTCAACCCAACGGCTGTCCCGTTACCTATGCTTCAGCGGATTCTTTATTTCGCACGTTCAGGCCATTTGATGTACGACGATGGTCATGATCGCTTCACCCATTCGTTGATGATGAAACGCCAAGTTGCCTTGTTGCTGACGGAACCCCTTGCGATCTGAAGATTAACGTCATGCTATTGATTTTCCATCGGGTATATTTGAGCAGTTGTAATAAATGAAGGTCGCGCTGGCTATTTAGCTAGCTACTCATGCCTAGCTAGAAAATGTGTCGCCAAAGAACTGTGGTCCCTCTAGTTAAAAAGTTAATAATAAAGTTTTTTTAATTTTTATTATTTTATAAACATTTTCTTATAATAAATATACAGTAAAACTTATATATAGTTGTATTATTAGGACTAAAGAAATTTATTCTTATAAAGAACTTATAATTCAATAGAAATACAATACAAAAATTTTATTTTTGCACTACTAAAAAAATACGTTTTTATCACACAAATGTTTTTAATATATCATTGTGTCATGAAAATATCATTAAAATACGACACTTTCCTAATATATAATGTTTTTGTCATTATTTAGTGATAGATTTTTGACTGATACATATACGATATGAAATTATGATGGCTGCATATCATGTAATATTATTATTATTTTTTTGATGAATGGAAATTTCATTAAACAAGAGAATCAGTCAACAAAGGATATAACCATAGAGGTGGAACATCCCTCCACTCTCCAAGACCTAACATAGAACCCCCCACCCTAGCTACACTGTGGGCAGCAGCGTTCGCAGATCGACGCAAAAAAGAGAATCTCACTTCTCCAATTACTTGAGCTATAGCTCTACAATCCGCAATAATTAAACCAAAACCATTAGAACTTGCTGATTGAGAAATTAAAGCAGAATACACGTTTAAACAATCTATCTTAATAATAATTTTAGATAACTGCAGATGCTTTATCCAATTAAGCACTTCTCGGACAGCCAACGCTTCAGCCTCGCGAGGGTGAAAAGAACCAGGGAAGCTCTGACACTTTGCTGCAATAAAACCACCACCAGAGTCTCTAATCACCCCTCCAAAGCTGACTCTTCCCTGAGATCTAAATGCCCCTGCATCCACATTACATTTCAACCAACCTACAGGAGGCTTGCCCCAACACACCGAGTCGTGACCCAGCGGAATATCTTCTGCAATAGTGAAATTTCTCCTTTTAGCTTCTTGCCATTGGAAAAGACAATGACCAGTAGCATTTACCAGACTTTGAGCTCGGCTACAATGATCATTCCACACCTTATCATTTCGATTAAACCAAAGCCTCCAACATAACATCACAGCTAAATTATAATCTTCTTTACAGCAGCGGATAAATATTTGCTCAAACCAATCAATCAAAGAAGAACAACTCCCAAAAGTGCCAATAGAAGACAACAACCAGCAAGAGTGAGCAAATAAACACTCCACTAAAGAATGTAACACAGGCTCATTTGCAGCATTACAGATGGGGCAAATAGGGGAAATCTCAACCTTTCGAGGCCGCAAGTTATCCACTGTTGGTAATACATTCATCAATGCACGCCAAAAGAAATGTTTAACCTTACCTGGAACCTCCAACCCCCATAAGCATTTCCACACCTTTCTGCTTGACACATTAGCATCAGAATTCAATAGATTATAGCAACTTCTAACTGTAAATTGCCCTTTAGGATCTGTAAGCCAATACCAGGAATCTTCATTTTGTCTAACACTGAGAGGCACCTGTAAAATGAGGGCAGCGTCCCTTGAATTGAAGACATCCGCAATCAAATCATAATCCCAACTCTATTGCCCTGGAACCATAAGACTATCCATTGACGCTTTTGCAAGACTCTCATCCAGCTCCAATGTGATAAAACCATTATTTGCATCGGGAAGCAAAGGGTCCTTGGAAAGCTGAACATGCTGCCCATCCCCAATTCGTATGCGCCTACCATTCATGACTACATTATCGGCAACCATAATTGACCTCCAGGTATAACTTGGATCAAACCCAATAGATGCATCAACAAAAGAAACTTTAGGATAATATCGGGCCTTGAGGATCCTTGCTACAAGAGAGTGCGGATCAGTCATGAATCTCCAACATCACATTAAATAGTTCCATTTATTGATAATTTAAATTATTTGATTACTTTAATTACAAAATTGCCATAGTTAATATTTAAATTATTCTTAAAAATTAAAAATAACAAAAACGATGTCATCTGGTTGCTGTAAATATATTAAATAGGGGATTGCCACTTTCTCCAATACAGTAATTAACATATATCATTTACTCTCCTGCTGTTTTTAAAATAGCCAAGAACCCCCTAACAATATACGTTTACAATATTACCCTTATTTTTAACTATTCTTTTATTTACATTTATTATAAATTAAATAAATTACATGAATAGAAACTAAATAAAAAAATTAAGTATTAAAAACAAGAAATATAGATTTTGATATGAGTAAAAAAATTAATAATAATTTTTTTTCTTGTAATTATTTATTATGTGAACATTTTCTTATAGTAAATATTTTGTAATATTTTAAAATTAAATATAAAAAGTATAGGTAAAATATTTTATTATTTATCTTATAATAAATTTTTTTTGTCATTTAAGTTTTCTTATAATAATTTTTTTATCATTTTATAATAACTTTCTTATACATTTATTATAAGAAATTTTTATAAAATAAATAAATATAAAAAAATTTATTATTAATTTTTTTCTCATATCAAAACATATATTTTTTATTTTTAATACTTAATTTTTTATTTAATTTTTATTCATGTGATTTATTTAATTTATAATAAATATAAATAAAAAATAAAAATAATATTATAAATTTATGTTATCAAGAAGGATTTTAATTATTATAAAAATAATAAAAAAAATAATATATGTTAATTAATAAATTGACAATCACCCTATATTAAACTAACAAATCTAACACCAACCAAATTTCCAGAAGTGATAAACGAATTGAACCTTAAGCTTTGCTTCCTCACTCTCTTCACTGCTCCTTGTCTCACCTGGAATAGTTGAAGGAATTGAACCCTAACCCTAAGCCTCACTGTAGTCACTCACACTCTACATTACAAATCAGCCTAAGCCTCACAAAATTTCTTAATTGAAAAAAATCCAGAGCCCTTACAGCATCACAACTGATGGAAACCCTACGTCAACAAACTCGACAGTCATCAATCAACTGTCGTTGCCAGCTACTGGTTGCTCAACAAGCCCCAATTTATCACTCAATAGCCGTCACTCAAACGTTGCCATTTCCTATTCATTAGTTGATTTATCTAAATTAAAAACACCAAAATCACTTGAAAGATGTTGGGCTACGAGAACATGAGGAGCAAATGTGTCGACAAATTCGAGGTAGATTTGGAAGACGGAGAGGGGGAAACGCTTTACCCAAGTCTCAGCTACGGAGAGAACCTGCTCTGATGGGGTTTCATTCGCAAGGTGTGCGAAATCTTGACGGCCCAGATCGTTTTGACCACTTTGGTCTCCTCAATCACTGTTCTTTACACTCCCGTCAATGATCTTCTCAAGGGCAATTCTAGCCTTCTCCTCTTCCTCCCTGTCCTCCGCTTCATCCGTACGTTTCATTTCGCTTAATTCATTATGTGAATTGGTTATCTTAGTAATTTTGTTAATTTAATATTTTGCCGAATTTTATGTGTGCTTATACTGAAATTAGGTAGGTATATACTTGGGAATGCTGTTAATTGATGATTAGCACAAGCGGTTTCTTTTGTTTGCTTTGTGTTGTCCTTATTGATTCTATCGTGCTGAGTTTGCTTGGTTGGGATTTTGATGGAATTTTCAAGTGATGCTTGAATCCTTAGTACATGTTTACTTGAATATGATTCGTTGCCTTCACATAATATGCGTTTTTTCATTCTGCTAACATAATGGGATTATGTTAAAGGGGGTCTTAGAGTTTTAGTGAATACATAAGAAACTGCACTGCATCTAAGATCTTGATTAAGTCAATTTGTTGCTTTGAGTATTTGTACATCATTTGCTTGCATTTGTGCATGCTTTACAAGGAGTTGAAGACTTTATACACCAAACTCCATATCTTGATTTATGAGGGCAATTGGGCAAGGCCCAATTATGGCCTGGAAATTATCTATGTTGTAATTGTATAACCACATCCTTGGCGGAGCTAGTTGTCAGGAAACTATTATAGAAAGATGTGAACAGGTTTATAATGGCTTAACATTTTTTTCTACAATTTTCCAAGCTTCCTTCCTGTTTATTTTAGTTGACATGTTCCTATTATTGTTGTTCCAGTTGAAATCCACAATTAAGTCGAGTTATTTAAAAGAGGCTTAAAGAGCTCCCTTCCAAAACTGCTATAATTAAGGTTTGGGAATTTGGGTACGTTTACAATTGTTTATTCTGGCATCTTATACATATATATTGTGCCTTTTAAAAATCATGTGTTAATGAATTTGGTTTAATGTAAGCTAAAAAGGGAATCTCAAACTCAGCTCGTGAAGCCATAAAGGTTATCAAGGGTGCTTTGGAAAGATTATTCTACCTGGTAATACTTGTTATTTTTACTGCAGAATTTCATTTGGTCTATCTTGTTGGGTTAATAAATCACTTTTCTTTTTAGTATATCAATGATTTTTGTAGAGGCAGGGGTTGCACTTCTAAATGCTTCAAAGGAGCTAGACAAATTGCTGCTAACGGGAAGATTGCTATTCAACTCTTTCAAAATGCTCTCAGCAAGGTTTTAATTTCTTTTTTGTCAACTTTCTTTTTTTAATAATTGTTTACTGCTTTATATATATTGGCATCAATCTAAATATTTTTCTCCAACTAACTTTTTTATTGGTAGATTCTTTACTTAATGTTTTCAAGTGCTAGATTTGGAGATATGAATGTTGCCTTAACTAATATTTTTATTTTTTCTATCTCGTATACAATACTGTAATATAATCCTTTATATAGCTAGTGCAAAATAGTTCTTTAACTCCTTATTCTTGGCTGGAATGGTTTGGAGATATGATAAAGAAGCTTTATCATCAATTGATGTGGAACAAGAAATAGGAGAAAAATGGGATTAGAAAAGAAAGAAACATAACCAAAATAAAAATCTAGCCTACCTCATTTAAGCAACTCGAATAAGTGTATCTCTTACTTAAAGAATATTATAATTTAACTTTGATTTCTAGAAATTATGGAATAATATAATATTCTTTAAATAAGACCATAAGCTTATTAGGTTTATATTGAATAGTCTTTTGGGTTGAATATGTTTCTTATTCCATATGCTTCCATCTCTTAATAGTTGAATTAGCTATGAAAATTTGGAAGTGGAAAAACTCACCCTACTGCACTTGTTTTGGGTGCTTGTCATAGATTAGAATTTTACTACTTACACTTTATTGTCTGTTAACTTAATTTAGTTAGTATGAACCTGCTTTAGCTCTGTGCTCTCGAAGATTCATGAGTGCTACTTGGCTTAGATGTAAGAAAATTAAGGTATTATGATTCTTTTTAGTTTATGATGCTCATGGAATTTACATTAGAGATGGTTGATATTGTTTGTTGCATTAACTTTTATGATGGTGGGCCATGGAATTTCTAGTGTAAAGAATGCTTACATTATCTTTTAGGAATATCATCTACAATAACAGGGGAGTAACAAAAGGTAAAAATTGAAAATTTGACTTCTCTTTAAATTTTTTCCCAAATTAAGGTAAATAATTTCATTATCTTTCTTGCAGTGTTAGTCCGGACAATATGAACATTGCTCGAGTTAATGTGTAATCTCTTTTGTATGCATTTTTCTTCCCAGAATTGCCAATAGTGAAATGCTTGCACTCAAAGACTACTTAAGGATCGAAATTGCTTTAATTGATCGTTCAGCAGCTAGAATCCAAACAAAAGCGTGCCGATGGATGTGTAGTTTGATGGTTGCTTGGTCGATGTTGAAGACTTGAAAATTCATTTGAAAGTCGGAATATTTTTTGAAATTGATTATGGTGTTTATTTTTTTACGGGAGACTGTATACTAAATTGGAAAAAATTTTGTTTAGTTGAATTGTTTGTTTGTAATGAATAAATTGTGGGTATTAATTTATATGTCAATTGTGGAAGCTTGGATTTTTTAATTTTTAATTTATATTTTTTTAGAATTAGTTATATATATATATATTGGCGTCAATTTCAATAAATCCCGTCAAATAATTAAAATTTATTTTATTTACGGCTAAAATATAATTTAAAAAAGTTTCAATTATTCCCACTAGACCTAATTAAAATAATTAAATAATTTTATTATTTCAATTAAATATGTCATGTTTTATATGACAGATGAAAATCATGAATGAGAAGCGAGTATGATAGATATTAATCATGCGTGAAAATTTTTCGTTAAAGCAACAATGACAAAATCGTGATAGGTATTATGTCATGCATAACATGACATATAAAAACTATCATTGTTTTTTTGTGACACTAAAATCAATGACGGTCGCTCAACTGTCATGCCATAGGGTAGATGACAGGTAATAATCGTCATAAAGGTCTTTTTTTCTAGTAGTTTTGCTTATCTCTAATGCAAGTGATATAGAGGTAAATTATGTCATGTATTAATAATTTAATAAGTGAGTCAAATTCAATGTATAGACATTAATAAATTAATTATTTTGTATTAATAAATTAATTATTTTGTTGACCAATTTATTAAGTGCATATGCTAACCAATTAATACATACCCACAAGTTGAAAGATATGGTTGCAACTTTAAAGAACAAATCATTGTGACAAGCAACTTTAGAAAGATATTTTGTACCATCTTAATTATTTAATGTAACATGCATAGATTTTTTAAATATTATTATTATGTGGAGGTAAGTTTATTAAGATAGGGCCTACAAAAAATATAACTCTTTACAATGTGGAGTTTACTCCTAATTATAATTGGTTCCAAGTTGGGAATACAATTTTTTATTATTATGAATAGGTTATTCATATATAGAGTATTTTTATTTGAAAGTTCTATTGTATAAAATGAAAAAAAAAGCACAAGAAAAAATATCTTATTATTAATTTTTTATTCACATCAAAACATATATATGTGTATATATATCTTATTTTTAATATTTAAATTTTTTTATTTAACTTTCTATTTATATTATTTATTTAATTTATAATATATATCAATAAAAGTATATTTGAAAAAAGGATAATATTGTAAAATTATAATGCCGATGGGTTATTGACTATTGTGATGACAATACCCAACACATTGTTGACCACAATCATTCTTGAACAATAACCCAACATCAATTGTCCCATACAGATATCGGAGAATCTACTTTACCGCAAGTCGTTGATTTTTACCGGGATTGTGCATGTATCTACTAACGATACTCATTGCTTGAGATATATTGGGCCTTGTGCATACTATAACAAACATAAGACTACTCATAACACTAGCATATGGAACACGAGCCATGTAATCGCACTCCTCTTGAGATCTAGGACTTGAAGAAGAGTTTAATTTGAAATGAGGAGCTAGAGGTGTACATACCGGTTTAGTTTTGTCAGCCATACCGAATCTTTCTAGCACTTTCTTCAAATAAAACTTTTGAGTCAACCATACACTCTCATTCATCTTGTCTTTACGAATCTCCATCCCAAGTATTCTTTGTGCATCACCCAAGTCTTTCATCTCGAACTCAAAAGCCAGCTGCTTTTTTAATCTTTCGATCTCATCTCTACTCTTTGAAGCTATAAGCATATCGTCGACATAGAGTAACAAATAGATGAAAGCTCCATGTGGTGATCTTCTTAAGTAAACACAATGATCGTGTTCACTTCTGGTGAATTTATGCCCTTGTATAAATTGATCAAATCTTTTATACCACTGCCTTGGCAATTGCTTCAGTCCATACAAAGATTTAATCAACCTACACACATGATTCTCCTTTCCAGCAACTCTGAAACCACAAGGTTGAATCATATAGATTTCCTCCTCCAAATCTTCATGTAAGAACGCCGTCTTAACATTCAATTGAGCCAACTCTAACTCATATTCTGCAACTAAGGCAAGTAGGATACGAATGGAAGTATGTTTTACAACTGGAGAGAAAACTTCATTGTAGTCAATACCTTCATTTTGAGCAAAACCTTTTGCCACGAGCCTTGCCTTGTATCGAGGAATTATTTGATTCGGAGATCCTTACTTTTTGGTGTAGATCCATTTATTGCCAATAACCTTTTTCCCCTATGGTAACTTTACAAGTTCCCAAGTCTGGTTTTGATGGAGAGAATTAATCTCTTCTTCCATGGCTAACTTCCATGGATCACTTTCACTGCTGCGTAATGCTTCACTGAAAGTGTTGGGGATGTCACCATCAATAACTAGAAGTGCATAGGCTACTACCATATCTTTAGTAAGTCATCCATGTTTCTTTATCTCTCTTCTTGGCCTCATTGTTGCCATGAAATCATCATTATCTACATCATCAATTGTTTCTTCATTTTGTGGGACATTAGAAGAAACAACCTCTTCTTCAACTCTAGGTGTCACCTCCATAGTTGAACCATTATCTGATGTAGAACTAACTAGTACATATAGAGTAGTATCAAACTCCACCCGCTGCAATATCTCTTTAGTCTTGTTCTACACCTGCTGAGAACTTGAAGCTTTCATCATTAAAATTTCATCAAACGTGACATCTCTACTACACACAAACTTTTTATCTTCGAGATCTCAAAGCTTGAAGTCCTTTACTCCACCTTTAAATCCTACAAAGATATCTTTTCTTGCACGAGGATCCAATTTATCATCTTTGACATGATAATAAGCTGGACACCCGAATATACAAAGAGAATCATAATCTTGTGCATGCTTTCCAGACCACTTTCATAGGAGTTTTATCTCCAATTGCAGCAGAAGGCAACTAGTTTACCAAGTGACTTGCGTAGCTCACAGCTTCAGCCCAAAACTTTTTATCTAAACTAGTATTAGATAACATACACCGTACCTTCTCCAGTAAAGTACGATTCATACACTCAGCCATACCGTTCTATTGCGGAGTATGTTTCACCGTCAAATGTCTTTTAATACCTTCGTTCTGACATACTTGCAAGAATGGATCAGAAGTATATTCACCCCTATTATCATATTGTAATACTTTGATCTTTCTGCTAGTTTGAGTCTCCACCAATTTCTTCCATTTCACGAAAATCTCTAGAACTTCATCCTTTGCTTGCATGGTGTACATTTACACACGTCTAGAGAAATCATCAACAAATGTAACAAAATAATGGCTTCCACCAATTGATGTCATCTTGGTTGGTCCCCATACATCACTATGAACATATTTAAGGATTTCACGAGTATCGTGATTAGCTGTACCAAACTTGACCCTTGTTTTCTTGCATACTACATAATGCTCACAGAAATTTAATTTACAGATTTTGGTACCTTTTAAGAGTCCGTGCCTCATCAGAGTTTGCAAAGACTTCTCACCAACATGTCCCAGTCGTACATGCCATAACTTGGTGGTGTCACTGTGTGCCTCAACAATATTTGCTTCATCAGTTGTACCTCCCTTTAAATAGTACAGATTGTGACGCTGAACCCCTTACAAAATCATCATAGCCCCATGTGTAAACTTCATTGTGTCATCTTCAATGGTAACCTTGTAGTTTTTAGCTTCCAAAGCACCCACAGAAATTAGTTTTTTCTTTAAAGTTGGAACAAATCTAACCTCTTTGTGTTCTCTGACCATTCCATCAAACATTTTAAGCCGAATTGTTCTTATCCCCATTGTGTGACGAGGTTGATCATTCCTCATCACAACTGCGCCGGATTCTAAATTACGAAAATCCGTAAAACATTCCTTTTATAGGACACAAATGATAGGTTGCTCCAGTATCAAATATCTGTAATCAGATGATGCTCGTTCAAAAAATTTATCGTTATTATGAATTTCCAAGCTAGTCAATACTGTGCAAACATCTTTGAAGACGATCACACTCTTCCCATATATCAAAGTAGTCACAAAATGACTATATTCCTCTCATAGTGAGTGTAATAGAATCACAGCCTTGACTTCATCCTTAATATCTTCATTGAGATTCTTCAAATCAGCAAGCAACTTTTCAAATCTTGAGACATGATCGTGCATTGACACCCCAGGCTTCATTCAAAAACCATGTACTTGGCTCATTGCATGAAGGCAATTTTCAGGACTTTTCACCAGGTACTTCTCCTCTAATGTACGCCACAAAGTCACTGCACACTCCTCATCTTTCACCAAGTATTTCACCTCATTGGTCAAACAAGATCTAATCTGACCACAAGCTTTCTCGTTCATACGATCTCAAATTTCTTCATCATATAAGTGTCTTTTATTTTTTAGAACAACATCGAGACCAAATTGAATAAGGGCATCCATAACTTCGTGCCTCCACATGCCGAAGTTGATTTTACCATCAAACTTTTCAACATCAATATTTTGGTCTCTTATAATAGGTGCTAAATAGCAATTTGACAAATCTCGCCTCCCACCTTAAGTGTCTCCTGAAATAGTCTCGGTAGATCTCTCCCAAATTCTGGAAGTTTCACCTTCTACCATTCTCTTAACGAACTATTTCCACTTGAAAAACAACCTCCATAATGTTAATTTCGCGTGAATAAATGCACCAGGAAAGTTTTCAGGAGATTGGACGGGAACTCGATCCCAATTAAAAACCAGAATCCTTAGACTCTTATCGCCTTTGTTGACAGAACTTTCCTAGACATGCAAAAATACACACTACTTACAATAGACTGTCTCTCAAGTTCAAATGTCTGTCTCCACTGTATTCGTGAACAATACCGTATACGAGAATAGCACCGTATACAAGAATAGTACCGTATACAAGAATAGTACCGCATACGTGAACAGTATTGTATACGTGAACAATACCGTATCCCCCAAGTACAAACTGTCGGCTTTGATACCACTTGTTGTGTGCGGAATGCGGAATCAAGTACACCAAATAATCACAGAAAAATAAAGGACATAAAATTTACGTGGTTCGACAATATGCCTATGTCCACGGGAGCAAGAGAAAAAATAATTGTATTATTAACAACTATTTGAATACAAATTTGAGTAAAGAAATCTCACTTTCCCAGAACCCAAATACACCCAGTACTCTCACACACACTCTCCAATTGCTGACACTCTCAGAACTCTCAAAAGCTTAGAAACTTATAAGCTTAACAATTTTGGAATGATCTCAAATGAATGAAATCCTTAATTATTTATAGGAGAAATGAATTACTATGCAAAGAATAAAATAATTAAAAATATAAATTTTAATTATTATTATTTTTCAAATCCCCTTTGTCAATTCTTTCTTTTTGGCTACAAAATCAATTTTGATTTTGCTTCTCTACAATTGTTGGCTGCAACCAATAATTTGTTGATTTCAACAACATACTTCATCCAAATTTCCAAGGTCGGTGCCAACTTTGGCCATTTTGTCACCAAGTTTTGTCAACTTTTCAACATGGCATGCCACCTAAGCTACACCTATCTGCAGCCAGCTAATGAGATAAATGAGCTGGATTTAACGAGGTGGCAAAATGGTTATGCTGAGGAATATCAGCACATGAGCATGGAAGGATGGAGATTTTAGAAGCTCTACATCATTGGTTAATGATAGCTATATTCACGGATCAATTTTTTTTTGCTTATTTCCAAGTGTTGTCCTTTAGCTAGCTATCTTTTTTCATAGCTTGTGTATAAATAAGCCAATGCTTGTAAACTTTCATTCATTCGAGTTATTAATATTAATGGAAGTGCCTCTGGTTATGCTCTGCTTGTATCAATAAGCAATTCTTAATGAATTTAAGTAACTAGAAGAACTCACAGAAAGGAAAAATGAAATTGAAGAAGATATTAGATTAGCCGAAAGTGAAGGAAAGTGTCCTAATACACGAGTCAGGGTGTGGCTCAGAAAAGTAGAGGAGACTGCACGAGAAGTGCAACCTATGGTCGAGGAGGGTGACAGAATTGCTATGCAAGGGTGCAGCCTTGCCTGCAACTTGTACTCACACTATCAGCTTAGTAGAATTGTTGGAAAGAAGAGAAAGAGGTGAGCAACTAGCTCATTGACATGAGCAATTTTCAGAATGTCTCCCGTAAAAGCTGTTGAGAGGATGCAAGGGCCATGTCTCTTTGGTCAGAAAGAGGCGGAGGAAATTTTAGAGCGGCTTGAAGGGTATCTGAATGATGGTGGAATCAAAAGAGTTGCCGTTTGGGGTAGGGGAGGAGTGGGGAAGACTACCCTAGTGAGAAATCTTGAACAAGTAATTAGAGACCTCTTCTCTTATGGAATCCTTGAATATTGTCATCGGGGTTAGAGTCTCAAAGGATCTCGATTTGAGAGATATTCAATCACAAATTGCAAAGAGATTGAGATTAGAATTTGATGCGGAAGAGACCATTGACAGAAGAGCTAGGAGACTGCATGAAAGATCAATGACGAAGAAAAGGTTCCTCCTTATTCTGGATAATGTTTGGGAGAAATTAAAATTGATTTGGACATTATGGGCATTCCACAAGATGAAAACCAAGATAACTGTCAGATCCTTCGGACAACTCGATCCCTTGATATGGGCAGAAACATGATGACTGATGAGGAAGTCAAGATTGAACCATTTGAATGAAGAAGCAGCTTGGAATTTGCTTGCTGAATATGCAGGAGATGTCGTCCGGTCAGAAAAAATAAATCCAATAGCAAAGGCAATTGCTAGGAAATGCTGTGGTTTGCCGTTAGCTATTGCAACCGTGGGGAAGTCCACGAGTAACAAAAGGATGAAAGAGCGGTGGAAGAATGTACTCTACAAATTGCAGCTCTCGGCACCCCAGTTTGAAAGCATCGAGAAGGATGTTTATCAGCCCTTAAGAGTTGCCACCCTTGCCAAGTAAGTTTCTTCAGTGATGCTTTTTATATTGTTCTTTATATCCAGAAAACTATTCTGTCCTAACATGTGAACTTATTTAATGCTGGACAGCTGATGGAATAATAGATGAAAACCAAACTCTGGAGGAATGTTTCAATAAAGGGATTTCTTTTATTGAAAAATTGAAGGACTCTTGCTTGTTAGAACAGGTTAGTGCAGTGAGACTGTGAGGATGCATTACATTGTGAGAGACGTGGCTATAAGGACATCAAAGACAAGCGGATTTTTCTGTCAATCTGGTATTTTACTGTATGAAATGCCGCAAAAGTTTCAGAATTCTTTCGCAACGATTTCATTTTTGAACAACAAGATTACCAGGTTGCCTAGTCAATTGATTGGATGTTCTGAGCTGACTGTGTTGCTCCTCCAAGATAATTCCTTGAAGAAAATCCCCAAGAACTTCTTTCGAGAAGTTAGAGCACTTAAGAGTTCTGAATCTAAGCAGCATATAGATAACTTTCCTGCCTCCTTTGCCTGATCTAGAGGAGCTCCGTTCTCTGTTTTTGAGGTCTTGAAGGATTATTAACCAATGCAAGTTCGCTGGACCTAATAATATGCGCAGACATAAGTGTGATATCTGAACTAATTTCAAAGAATTGCTTGTAGGTCTCCCAATGTTAAAGTCTCTCACCCTATCAAGTTGTAACTCCCTTTCAACTTTGGTAAGTGGGGAGAATATTCGGAGAAATATGTTACCAAAGCTGGAGCATTTGGAGCTAAGGCGTTTGAGAAATTTGGCAAAAATTGTGGAAGAAACGACGGCTCAAAGCTATCGCTTTTTCGGCTTAAAAAATCATAGAAGTGGTTAATTATCCGAGACTGAGGAACCTCATATCCTTTGCTTTGCTTCAAGAGGTCTAAAACCTTGAAGATATCAGGGTTATGACCCCAGAAGGATGAAATGTATCTTTGCACGAAAATTTTCTTATGCAATGCTCACAAAATTAAGAGTCATAGAGCTGAGGGACTTGGAAAACTTGATTATTTGTTCGAGGAAAATAGCATGGCCAATTTTGGAGAAAATTGAAGGCCCAAGCTGACAAAACTGCCATTCTCAGCCTTCAATGCACTAACTATAAAAGAAATTAGAGGAGGTTTAAAATGGTGGAATAATCTTAGATGAGAAGATGACACAATCAAGTTTAGTCTCCAGCAAATGTTCCACCCATGTACACACTTAACAATGCTGACAAGAGAACATAGTCAATAGATAGGTAAGAAAATATTCTGACTCAAATACACAAAATATCCCGACTCAAATACACATTGCCTATCAACTCCATATTGATTCATTTTTTTGATTGCTGATTGCAGAATTGCCTATATCAATGCTGCGGCCATTCCACAAACTCTTAAAAGTTAATTTTGTTTTCAAAATTCTGTATAGAAGCATTGAACATTTATCTATGCCAAATGCTCCTCGCTAATGGGACTTTTCTCACTGTTTCTAGGATAGAAGAACAGAGGACAGATGATGGCGAGAGACAGCGAAAAAGTTCAGTACAAGTTACATTCTTGTATCTCTTGTCAACTGAAGCTTTAGTGGTACATCATGTAAATGCCTGAATCCCATCACGATCCATCATGCAGAATCATTGTTGCATGGCAGGGAAACAATTATATTAAAAAACTTTATCTGTGGAAATTGTTGCATCCCTCTATGGATTGTATGTCCACTGAAACATTGACAGTAAAATACACGTTAAAATATGGATTTTCTACTATTATTTCCTTTAGTATTATTTGTTGGGCTACATGCTCTACCTTTGCTCTGTTTATACCTAAATTTTTGCTCTACCTTGAATCTCTGCTCTGAAAGCTGCTTATGTTAGGAAATTGGTGGGTGAAAGCAGACACGCAGCTAAAGTAAAATTGTAAGAAAATAAAGAACAAGTGTAAAAGAGGACACCAGAAATTACGTGGTTCGGCTTTTAGCCTACGTCCACGGGCGAAAACAGAAGGAAATATTTTACTAGTGAAAAGGAGTTACAAGTATTGTGGTATTTTAGCTCACTTTCCAGAACCCCAATACACCCAAACTCTCAGAACACTAATAACTGAAGAGTTTATTAAACTCTTACAGACTCTCTCTCAAACTCTCTCAAATGGAATTGATTCCTCTGAAATGGAATGAGAAATGAATTCGGGAGGCTCTCTTTTATAGCCAAAGAAAGCCGTGTGGTTCCCGTGTGGTTCCTGTGCTTTTGGCTGCTGTCAAAGCCAATTTGAAATTGGCTTTGACAGCAGCCGGCGGCTTTGACAGCTTATTCCGTTGGTGATAGAGGCTTATCTTATGTTGAAGTCTATAATAAAATTAATTTTGCACAAGTTACTCAGAATATGAAGCAACAGTAATATCATATGAATCCGAGTTTCAAATTTCTTTGCAAGCATTTACTTTACTTGCAGTTGCATGTCGAATTATGAGATGCAACACCAAAATTTTTGTCATTTGTATCCGAGTACAATATTAACAACTAAAATCTCATTTCTCTTGGGGAGGTGCTACCGAGACAAGATAGCAAAGGAAAGAAATATTAAAAAAGTAAAAATTGAGTGAACGCAGTCATCTTCCTTACTCATGAATGAGGAAGGGACATCTCTCGAATATTTGTGAGGGTTTAAATCTGGGCAGAGCTCCATTAGCACTGATGTCAGTTGGTCCCAGTAATAGTCTGATTTATAAATAACAGTTAGAGTATCGTGTAATATGAGTTGTAATCTGAGCAATAGTCTCATGTAATCAAAAAAAAAAAAAGTAAAATTCTAGGTGATTGCTTGCTTGGAAAAAAAAATTGGTAAAATCCTTCTAAAAATTTCTGGGTCGACTTCACATTTGAAGGTATTAAACAATAAAGTTGGGTTGTATTTGACACGTGTAAAGAATTGACTTCTAAATGGCAATGCAGCACTCAGAGAAATATATTACACGATATATTGTTTACGGAAAATTCAACAGCCAGGGCAAAACTAATTGATTAACGATTAAAAGAAATTTCTCAGTAAGTGCCACCTGTGACATGCCACCGAATAAATCCAACAACAATAATTGACCAAGCAAGATTACTGCCAATATTTCAATGGTGGCTTGACTTTCAGAGATGATTTAAGTACTTGCGTCATTGCTAAAATTTCGAATTTTCTTGAGATTCTGATTTCTTTTATCACCAAAATCCGATCATGGAAGTGGTAGCTTCAATCTTGGGCTCAGCCGTAGCAGAAGGAGGCCATGTTCTCTGTGGCCCTTTCTGCTCCAAAATCAACAACACCGTTAAGATTCAATCAAATCTCCAAGCTTTAGAAAAGGAATTGGAGGTTCTAATTCGTCTTAGAGATGACATGATATGTCAGCTCGCATTAGCTGAGAAAGATGGAAAGGTACCAACAACTCAAGTGAAAGCATGGGTAAGATCAGTTGATGAATTTATCTTTGAAGTAGATTTAATGCAAGAAAGTGTGAGAGCCAAAGAGAAGAAACATTATTGTTTCTATAGTTGCTGTACGCAGTATAGACATGGCAGCAAAGTGGCAAGAATGCTCAAGGAGGTGCAAGGACTTAAAAGTGCAGGAATTTTTCCCGCAGGCTTGGTGATCGCCAATCCCGAAGCAAAATCCGTTGAGCATATCCCTGGGCCTTCAATAGAGCATCAAACAACAGCATCAAAAACTTTAGGTAAGCTCATGAAACTGCTGGATTGTGATGAAATCAGGAGAATTGGTATCTGGGGATTGGGTGGAATTGGCAAGACAACTCTTGTTAAGAATCTGAACAACATTCTCAAGAGGGATTCATCAGCACATCGTTCTGGAATGGTGATCTGGGCTACAGTGTCTAAGGAGTTGAATCTAAGATGGGTTCAAGCACAAATAGCTGAGAGATTGAATTTGGATGTGAAAATGGAGGAAAGCATGCAGAGACTAGGTATTCGACTGCATGAAAGACTTTTGAGGGAGAGTAACTTTCTTCTCATTCTGGATGATGTTTGGGAGACAATCGATTTGGATTCTTTGGGTGTTCCACAGCCTGAAGATCATGGTGGTTCGAAGATCATACTGACATCTAGAAGTTTAGAAGTTTGTATGGCGATGAAGACTGATGTGGAAGTTAGAGTTGATCTTCTCAATGATGATGAAGCTTGGCAATTATTTAGTCAAAATGCAGGTGTAGCAGCCAGTAAAGATCCAATTAAACCATTTGCGCAGGCAATTGCCAGAGAATGCAAAGGATTGCCGTTGGCTATCATCACCATGGGGACTGCAATGAGGGGAAAGACAAACGTCAAGCTCTGGAAACATGCTCTGAAGGAGTGGCAAAAATCAGTGCCATGTATGGCATTGAAAACAATGTCTATAATTCTTTAAAATGGAGCTATGATGCGTTGGAAGGTAACAGCAAATATTGTTTCCTGTATTGTTCTTTGTTTCCTGAAGATTTCTCAATTGAAGAAAGCGAACTTGTGAGGTATTGGTTAGCTGAAGGATTAATAGACGAACAAGAAAACCACGAGGACTCATTCAACAGAGGAATTTCTTTGATTGAAAATCTGAAGGACCATTGTCTGTTGGAAGATGGTGCTAGTGAAGGGACTGTGAAAATCCATGATGTGGTACGGGATGTTGCTATATGGATTGCATCTTCCTTGGAGAATAGATGTAAATCACTTGTTCGTTCAGGGGCTGGCTTGACTGAAGTTTCAGAAATCGAGCTAGTGAATTCTTTAAAAAGGGTTTCCTTCATGAATAACAGCATAACAAAGTTGCCTGATTGTAAGGTACATTGTCCAGAGACCTTAACTTTGCTACTGCAAGGCAATTTTCCCCTTGGTAGAGTACCTGAGAAGTTCCTTGACGGATTTCCTGCACTGAGAGTCTTAAACCTAAGTGGAACTCGCATCCACTCACTGCCTCTTTCCCTTCTTCAGCTGCACAACTGCCGTGCTCTTCTCTTAAGGGATTGCTTCTATCTGGAAGACTTACCCGCACTTGGAGGTCTTACTAAACTTCAAGATCTTGATCTATCTGCTACTAGTATCAGAGAATTGCCTAGAGGGATGGAAAATTTAAGTAACTTAAGGCGACTGAACCTCTCACGCACTCACTATCTAAAGAAAATCCAAGCTGGAATTATATGCAGATTGTCTTCTTTGGAGATTCTAGACATGACACTCAGTGATTATCATTGGAGAGTTAAAGGACAAGAAGACGAGGGACAAACAAATTTTGAAGAGCTTGGATGCCTTGAGCGATTACTCGTTTTGTCCATAAGATTGGAGAACATTCCATCTCAAGGCACTGAAGATCTTACTTGGATCAGTAGATTGAGAAGCTTTCAGTTCTTTATAGGTCCAACAGCAAACTCCTTGCCAACCAAACATGATGAAAGAAGGGTGACAATCAGCGGCATTGATCTTTCAGGAGAATGGATAGGTTGGTTGTTGACAAATGCAAGTTCTCTGATCCTAAACAACTGTTGGGGACTGGATCAAATGCTTGAAACCTTGGTCATAGATAGCGTTGGTGCCTTTGCTAGTCTAAAATCTCTAACTATAGCAGGATCTAGAAGCAGCTTAAGGCCAATTGGAGGATGCGCTGCACATGATGACCTGCTACCAAATCTGGAGGAACTTCATCTCCATGATCTGGCTTATTTGGGAAACATTTCAGGGCTAGTCGGTTATCTTGGGCTCAGATTTTCAAAACTAAGATTAATGGAAGTGACTCAGTGTCCTCGACTGAAATATCTTCTGACTTATGGTAGCTTCATTCTAGCCCTACCAAACCTGCAAGAAATCAAGGTAAGCTTCTGTGATAATCTGGTGAGCTCTTTTGTTATTATTCAGAGTTAAATTTCACACCAGAAACTGTTGTGCCAAACCTTCGGAATCTGGAACTGAAGAACCTTCCCAAGCTAAGGACTATTTGCAGACAGAAGGAATCTTGGCAATGTCTAGAACAGGTTAAGGTGATCAAGTGCAATCCATTGAGAGAGCTGCCTCTCACTGCACAAAATGCAGATACTGTCAAAGAAATAATAGGAGAATTGCAGTGGTGGAACCTACTAGATTGTGACCAGGATACCAAGTCAAGCCTCCATCCTTGCTTCAAACAGGCCAAAGGTAAGATGGAGCTAGGACCAATGGAGATGCAGAAAATAGATGGAACAGTTCTGTAATGAAAACAAATAAATTAAAAAGATGATCATACCAAGATCTGAAATTTTTTCTCTCATGCATTTCTTCACTTAATATTCTCTGTATACAATATATACAACGTTTATTCCTTTTAATATTTTTTCTGATCGACCATGTAAATGCTTTATCTCCACACTGCACGCTTGATGCCAAACATGCGTAGCTATTTCTTGTTCATTCATCAATTAAGATTACTTCATTCCAAGAAAAAGGGCTTTTGCTGCGAAAAGCTATAGTCATTTTTTATTGCAAGGGGGATGAGGCAGTTTCAAATGGTCTTTAACGGTGGCTAAACAGTCTTATGTTCAAAAAAGGTCAGTAATATGATTGGTTAATATTGAAAGCCAAATAGCTAAGCCTAGGAGTAAGCTTTTCCACTAGTACCAAAAACATGGTAACCAACAGCTCTTGTGCGAACAGTTATCCACGAGTTGAAGGAAGAACAAACTTGTGTAACTAGCTGCATGGTGATAGCATAATAAGGATGTAACTATACCGAATTTTTTTCATAAAAAATATAATCTGAAAGAAAGTGTTCTGTTTCAATTCAAATAATGTCCACCATCATATTCTATCTGTTTCAATTATTCTATTGAACTTGATCCAGCAAATTCAGCCGAATCAAACCCCCCACCCCCCAATGGCTAATTATGTTAACCAAACAAATCTCACACAAAGATTGATTAAAAACCAGAATAAAAAACAATGAACAAAGATTTTCGAGATTCAACACGGGCAATGGATTTTATTAACCCTCAAGAAAAAATAATACAAATGTGAAGAAGATCTTATTACAAGCTCTCGAACCATCCAACCCCCGGCCTCTTAAACATATATCATATCCTAGACATTCTGACGCACGAGACTGGAGAGCGCTGACTCAAGTGGTGGAAGCGGCAAGGGAGATGTCGTTTGATGCTATCCGCTTAAACATATATCATATCACGTGCAAAACACACGCTGGACTTGACAGAAGTAGCCCACATGACGTGGCTGTCGTATTCTGGTGCCAAAAAAAACACCGACACGTCGCTTATACACAAATATATATTGACGACTTGATGGTAAGCTTTCTAAGATAAAACTGACACTGTTGTTTTCTGCAGAAGTCTTAATTCGAGATCAATCTTCACACTCTTTTGACTAAAGTCAAAGGTAATTCGCCTAAGCAATTAAAATAGATTGAATAAATTAACTGAAAGGCTATGCATCGTAGTCACATGGAATGAAGCAATTAATTCTTCCTCTCATAGGTGTTCCCATGGTGACATTCTCTTGCAAAATGGTTCAATCTCTTTTAAAGTATCAACCTTCTCTGCATTTCTACAAAACAATAGCCAATTAATTAAGCTTCTTCATCATGCAGGACATCGACTTTCACTTCTTAATCTGTACTTTTCATCTGATCTCCCTACATATTTCTAGAGACTAAAGAAATCAATTGCGATGATCCTAGAACCCATATATATGAACCCAAACAATCTAAATCTATTATCTCCAAAACATCCAGAATCAGAAAAAAAATTCTCTTTTTGGAGACTTCGATGAATTCGAGTAGCTAGCCGCTCCATATTCAGTGGCGAGGCTATGTGTGGGCTGGGGTGGGCTACAGCCCGTCCAAACTTTTAAAAAATTTACAAAAATATCATGTGTCTAGTTTACAAAACTATTATTATTGTATTTTTATTTACAACTATAACCACTCTATTATTTACAACTTTACCATTTAGCCCATTTACAAAAATAAATTAAGAAAAAGGGGATCCCACTTATTGAATAAAAGGCTCATTCATATGATGATATGAATAAATTTTTAAAAAAAAGATTCCCTTTTTCAAAGATCCAAATTCCAGAACGTGCTTGTGCTTCTCTTGGCTTCTTTGTTTTTCTTCAATTCTTCGTCTTTTTCTTGGCAAGGAAATTTATTTTTTGTGTTGATACTGAAATCTGGTTGTCATTTGCCCAACCTGATCGTTCCACCAACGTTTGTGTTGTCCGCGAAGGGAAGGTTGTACTCTCCTTGCTCTAGCAACTGCATGTGTTCTTGGGACCCGAATTATCATTTTCTTTCCTTTCCAAGCCTGCGCTCACAAAAACAAGTCAGAGACACCGGTGGTTTTACCGGCGTAAATCCTCCGATGCTTAAGTTAGAACAAGGTGTTTACAGGTAAAGTATTTGATTTAAACGAGTAAAGTGAATACAGTAGTTTCGACACAATCTGTATCGAAGATCTGTGTAACAATGAATCAGGATTTCAATTTGGCAGAGTTTTTCCTTTTCTCTCAATTTTTTCATCCTTTTCTTCATCGGTCTCCTGGCTTCTTATAGCCATCATCCCACGTTTTCTGTGTATTCTTCATGCCCCCCATTTTCGGGTGATGGCAAACCCTCATGGGTCTCCAACCATCGAATTGTGGGTAAACGTGGGATGTCATGTTCTTTCCAACGGTTTGGGCCATAGCGAAACTGTCGCGATTTCGTGAGATCGTGTACTTTTTCTCTGGGCGATGAGTATGTGGTCGGTACATATCTCTGGTCGGTGCTCGTTTCTAGTTGGCACATGCTTGTACGCGAAGCTTTACTAGGACTTTGCTCGTGCCATTCAGTTGGGGACAGGGCTGAGCTGGTACTTCTCATTACTCATGGAGACATGACTGAGCTGGTACTTTTCATTACTCAACACCAGTCCCCCAGTTTCTGGTCTTGCGAGTGAAGCGAGTTGAAATTAGAAATTAAGAATGGGATCTAGCAAACCTCGGGCAACATTCCTCCGGTCCTTGTTTTATTGTGATGGACCCGAGGTGACGTCTTTTGTTTAAAGAGTTTTTAGCCTAACTATGGGCCTTCGTGTGCGGGTCCAATACGCAGCTGGGCTGACATCTCATCAGCCTTTTTAATGGCCAGTGACGTGTCACTTTTTGGCCTTTTGTATTTGAAATTTGAAACGGCGGCTTATTTGCCCTCGATACGCGGCGATTGAGCTGACATCCGCGTCACTTAAACGCCTTCGTTCCCCTTTTTGTCTTAAATCCCTAAATTGGAACTGCCATTGCGTTTCGTTATTATCGTTCCGCCGTAAGCCAACTTTTTCTTTGGCCCTTAATCGTATTTTCCGCACCGAAGACTTCCTTTTGCTGGGCTCTTTCTCCGTCACGGCAACGCCACCAGTGTCGATCTATTCCAAGTATCGCCTTTAACTTCTTCTCTGGTTGTTGTTGCTTGGATTCCCTTTTGTACCAATATACTTGGATTTATTGTGCCTTTCCTTTTAAGATTTTGCTATGTCAAACCGAAGAGGAAAATTAATTGTAGATGAGAGTGACGAAGAGGTAGAGGATTCGTACCCCAACCTGTTAAGACCCACTGGTCCTTCATACCTTTCTAGTAGTGTAGGCACCTCCTATAATAGGGATACCCCTGAGTACCCTCGTCTCAATGTCATTTCGCCTTCCCTTGATTTTGAGCCTATGTGAAACCGTGGGGGGCAAGCATCGGGTTCTGGTGAAAACCATAGGCCTGAGGGGGCTGGGGTCCCTGAGGAAAAGGGTGATGGTGAGGAGAGCAGTTCCGAGCCAAGCAGACCCTCTAAAAAGAGAAATGTCGGTCATATGATGAAGGCAGATGCTTACCCTATTGACTATATTACTTGTGCCACTACCCACACTGACCTGCTAAAGCTTAGAAACTTTTATAACATCCCTGAGGACGTCCTCCTTGCTATCCCTGGGAAAGGTGATGTTCTCAGTTGGCCTCCTAAGGGGTATGTCACGTTACATATAGAGAGCTTTAAGTTAGGAGTTCAGTTGCCCCTTCAACCTTATTTCGCCAGGATATTGGGTGGCATGCATCTATCTCCAAGTCAGCTTCACCTGAGCAGGTGGAGGGTTCGTTCGGCCTTGTTTATTCTATGGGAAAGGTGTGGGCTCGGGGAGCCTTCCCTCGTAGAGGTAAAATACTTGTACCAGTTGAAGAGCAGCTCAAAGGAAACAGGCTGGTACTACTTCATGTCAAGCTCTGCGAAGAGGAAACCTATCACCTACTTTCCCTCATCGTGTAAAAACTGGAAGAATAAATTTTTCTTTGCTGGGGGAAATTGCTGTCCAGTGAGCCATTTGCTTGGTGGTGATATTCACCTTCCAACGCGTTTTGTCACCCTAGGTCGTTTATTTTTTCTGTACACTTTTCGTCTCTAGTTGTCAATTATTTGGCTCTTTAACCTTGTTTATTCTTTCAGACTCGTGGGGCCTGATCAAAAGACTCGACGACGATCCACTGCTCAAGGTGGAAACTGCTCTGGTTAACGTATCTACCTGCTACGATCTCTTATCGTCAACAAATCTTATTGGGTCTCGCCTAGTGGACGTAGCTGCCGGGATGGATAACAAGATCCTTAGCGCTATGTCGAAGAAGCGTACTCGGGGGTCAGGTGACTCCAACAATCCCCTCTCCCCTGAAGAAAACCAATGTTGGTTCTTCTAAAGCTCCTGCTCTGCCCCCTCCTCCACCGCGGAAGAATGGCGGGGAGAAAGTTTGCGACAAGAGTCCTGACGTCAGCCTTCAATCTGGAGATCGATCCTCTCCTCTTCCGCCTCGGGATCAGGATAACTATTTAACCCCGTACCAAAGGGACTATGGCCGATGAGTGGGACCCAAAATGGTCAAGGATATTGAGAGCATGAATCTTAGTGAATTGGTTGGTTCTGTCCAGAGGGTCTCTTTTAAGCTGGCCGCTTTGGTTTCTTGCTACAAGAACAGGTCTGCGCGCCATAAGAGAAAGCTTCAAGCGGAGAATCAAGACCTGAAGAAAAAGGCTGAGTCCGCTGATCGCTCGAGGGAGAAGCTGCATGATCTGCATAAGCAGACCATGGACCTGGAGGAGAAAGTGGCCATTGCTGAGTCTAGCTCTTCCAAGTTCGAGAGCGAGTTGGGTGACTTGAAGTCTGATCTCTAGGCTGCACAAAGTGAGTGAGACACTTTAAAAACTGCTACAATGAGACATGCTTGGACATTACGAACTCTCTCCCAAGTGGAGCTCTAAAACCCGAGAATTAGACCAAGATCATAAGATCAGACGACCTGATTCTAGTCTCCTCGCAGAATGTTTCTCACTTATCCATGTGACCAGATTAATGCTTCCTCGATACCCCTTATTATCTTTGTGACCTCGATATTTGTGGACATATTATCATTTTTGTACTTAAATTATGTACGGCTCTAGCATCAACTTTGCACCCACGAAACTTGTTGCTTCATTGCAACTTCACAAAATGTGATTCTTACTTAACAAAAAGTTGCACAAGGATTGAAACATATTGAATGCAAATTACACTAACAGAAGAAGACCAAGAGCTACAATGTAATGCTATTATTTACATATTACAACTGATTATTAGGAATCGTAATTTTCCTGTTCTGTTATTTACAAGTCACCAGAAGATAAAAACCCAAACAACATAGTATCCACACTTTCAATTTCCGAATGATGATCTTCATCATGGTCAAACCCACTACACCTCAATCGTTGTCCTTTCACCCCAGTATAAAACACTGTTAATCAGCCTCCCAGGAGAGGGGGGGAAAAAATAAATAACCGCACACCTGAATAAGAACAAATGCGAGGACTTCAACTCAAATCTGCAAGACATACACTCACTATTAAGACACCATAAACTGAAGTATTGCAATCTAAAAGCCAGTTTGTAAATCTTCAGCTTAATTTTTGGAAGAGCAGCAGCCAGTGTTTCATAAACACCAACTTAACTAATGTTTACTGCCAGCCCTTATAACATCAGCAAGGAATTCCATTCCACAGTAGATGTGTATTATAAGCCCTTACATGTCAATTCCAGACGGAGCCTTAAATTAAATTGGCAACAGGGAAATTACCTCTAATCAAACTCATCCCCTTCGTCTTCAAAATGAGTCTCCATTCTCAGGCCCTCAATTTTACTATTTACAAACTTAAGTTGAGCCTCCACTCTTAAGCTCTCACTATTATTTACAATCTCATGCCGAGTTTTGGTTTTACGGCTGACGCTATTATTTACAAAGCCCTTGGTATCTATTGGCATCTGAGGACAATCTAAACTTGTTTCTTCGATGCCAATGTTAGGTTCGGCTGCTAAAGCACCATTGTCAGTTACAGAATCAAGAGAGCCAGAGCTGCTCCTTGAAAGCAGGCCATTTTCAGACAGCCCAGATCTCTGATGTAGCAGTCGCTCATTGCTACTTCTACCTACAGTAGGAACCCTGCAACAAGAAAAACATTTATATATTTCATGACTTCAGCATATGATTTCATAGATGAGCACCAAAATTCATTTACAAAAATATATAACTGAACCCTGCATAACAACAAAACCAAATTTCATGAAAGTCAGCATGAGGTTTCACGTTTGAAGATGAGGAAAACCATGTACAAGAACAAACATGTAAACCAAAACTAAGCCAGTATCTACTAAATTCATATATACCATAAATTGTGCATATACACTATATAATTAGCTAACAACCTTATCTCATAGACCAAACTAGAATGATAATGTAAAAGAGTCAAATAGCTAACCTATAAAACTAATGGTACAAAGGCTAGTTAAACATAAACATTATAGAACCTATGGAACTTTATGGCACCTTGCTTGCGAAAATTTGGGACTTTGAAGATAGTCAAAAACTGGTACCAAGTCTTTTGATCTTGCTTCGATCATGCGAGTTGGAAACCGTTCGATTTCAATTTCCCCTTTCAGAAAATTTTCTTCTCCCATTTTAAAGTCCTTTATCATCGTCGACTGAAAATATATCTAAAAAGCAATGGCACAAAAACAACAGGCATGTTAAACATCAAAGAAAACATTCACATGATTCTATGTATAAATGCTTCATAGAAAACCCTGCACAAGGAAATACCTGAGGTTTAGCCCACAACGGAATGCGAGGTGGATGCATCTGCAGTTCAGCTTCAGAAATATACAGATGATGCTTATCTTCAGGACTAACCTTTGTTTTCTCAATCACACCATTAGCTTCAGTAGAAGCAAAATTTCCATCTTTCACTTCTTCAGGGTATATCTTATTGCTATCTAAAGTTCCATTATCACCATATATGTCTATATTATCTTCTCGCTCTCTTCGAGCTTGTTTCTGACAAATATTCCACTTCTGGATTGCCTCAACAACTAATCTAGGATCATCCTCTGGAACTGAATCATAAGCACAGCCTAATCCAGGCACACCCATTGTTACATCTAGACCGGTTGATATTCGCAATGCATACTGAATCATACATCCAGAGGGAGAAAAGACCAGAAGGTGGTTCTTTATCTTTAATGAGCTGCCAGCTGCATATGTTTCACTATTGCCTTTGCAGTTATGGAAAGATGAAGCAATGGCCCCAGAGAGCGAACTCACCCTTCCTGTCGCAGCCGCTGCTGCACCACTAACAGTGCCTCTCCATCCATTATTTCCATTCCTTATTCTGCTAACCACAGAGAGAGTAACTGGGGGACCAGATGCACAAAGGCTCTGTTGATTAGGCATTTGCAAACCTAAATTGGGTGGCCAACGAACTCCTGACTTAGCCATTGCACCATGCTTTGTGGTGAAATTAGCGTCAGTAGGCTGAAAATTGACTGATCCTCCCAAAGGATTTATAGCAAATAAATGGCTCGTCCCCCTAGAGGAACTAATCATAATCCAATTGCTGTCATCACTGAAACTAATATCTTGTATAACCTGGAACCAAAAAAAAAAAGGGGAAACAAAATATAATATAATGAGCAAATGGGTCAATAGATTACAGTTGTAAAAGAAAACTATGGAACAACAATAGTGCCCTTACAGCATTTGTTAAACCACGTTGCAGCCTGTAAAGATGTACATAAGATGTACCAGCATCACATGCAGAGGAGGTCCCTAGGATTCCGGGGATTATTTTGAAAATATTTATGTTATGACCCTGAACTGAAGCAGTCACTAAAAGTATCCCGCTAGGATCAAAGCATAATGCTGAAATAGGACTCTTGTGCGCCCTAAACTGGGCAATAACATTTTTACTGACAATGTCTCTGACAATGACCTGATTAACACATAGGGGAAAAAGAAGGGAAAAGAGGTAAGGCATAAAAGTATCATCATTATATTCAGACTCAAATAAATGGATATAGAAAAATACAGATCGCAATTTTGTTTCCAAATAAAGCTAAAATAAGATTGTTCCTCAAATAACATCATTATACAAGTGTGCATGCGATTGGGAAGAGCAGCAAAGAACCAAATACTATAAAAGAAACGAAAAAGGCCTCAGTTGCCGACACAAATAAACTTCAGAAGAATAGAAGGTACCATTCCAACATTATCAGCATCAGGAAAATGACCATTAACAGTTCCATTGCTTTTCCCACCAGGAATTGCTGATTGCAGAGAATTCTGGGAATCAGGTAGAAATTCTGAGCAGTATTGCGACAGCTTTTTATATCCTAGATCTCCAAGGTTCACTATCCCAGCAGCCAGATGTTTGCTCGATTCTTTTGCATAGTGTGCAACACGGCTCCCATTTGAAGCAAAGCCAGAAAAGCTCCGGGACTGCATTAGATGTTGTGGATTTACACGCCCGTCATTTGAGACAACAACTGGACTACCACTATAAGCCAGCCACCTGGGACCAACAGCGAGAGGTCCATAGCCAATACCTATACCTCCAGCACTAGGATGTCCCATAACTATAGGATTTGTTAGAATTGCGTATTCAATCTCTAATGTTGCAGCATCAAAGCAGTGTACCTGCAGTATGTGAAAAATTAATTCTCATACACTGACTAGGGGAAAGATACGAGTGGTTGGAAACAAATGCACAAGTAAATACCTGAGCTGCCTGACATATGGCAACAACTCTAGAGCTGCATCTTACAGAATAAATGGGAGACCTGAACTTTAGCATATGCACATAAGACTGAGATCTCAAGGAATAAAAACGAACAACCGTGGGCACAGAACTGCCATTCCCCAAGTCATGGTAGTTTGCAGAAGTCCCATTGCAAGCAGTAGCTAACCCATCCTGAACTTTAGTACCACAAGAACGGGACCCATCAGCACAAAATACCATGAGTGGCCTGACTTCTGCAAACTTGTCTCTCGATCTTTTTGATGTTATTGGTCTTGGTAACATTTGCATAAATGAGACAGGACCATCATATCGGGAGACCAGGTCATGAACGTTATCCGCCTCTTCAACATCCCAAACCTGGAAACCAGACCGATACCCCAGCAGCAGGACTCGCCGTGTTGCACCTGCCTCACTCTCTAATTTGTCAAACCCAGCCCAAAGCACCTTTATATCATAAAAATGAAATTTGGTATGAGCCATTTCAACTCTCAGATCATAATTTCAAGTACTCAAATTAGCAAGAGTCGTGCCATAAGAATAACATCAACAGGAAAGACAGCAGCATAGCCATCCATACTGAGCACAAAAGAAAACGTTAATAAAAGCCAGCGTTCTTTTCAAAAAAATTCAAAACAAATTTCAAAATAAACAGAAAAACAAGTTTCCAGAGATTCAACTCATACCATATGGCAAAAGTCAATGAACAAGCTCAAATCCTCAACTCCTTTGGTAAAAGATCACCCCACGAGCCACAATTGTTTTACCAGGTACCACAAGTGAACTAATTCCGCAATCATAAAACTTAGATGACAAAATGATAAACATACCGAAACTCTTGTCAACTCGATAGATTGCATCAAAATGCCACCACCAACCACTCAGTCCAAAATAATAAAACAGATTACCGCATACACACATTGCTATATACCAAAAATAAACTAAAGTATAAACATCCACCCGCAAATTCAACTAATAGATAATTTAAAATAAGCATGCCACATTATAACTCTCCATCGAAATCCACCCCAAAGTCAGAAAACCCACTTGGAAAACTGGAAAGAGAACTCCTGCTTATTCCACATCCCAAAATCTACATATCCAATAATAATCTCTGCATGGGCATATGGAATTTTTTTATGTATCCACTCATAAATACAAAATTACATCGGTTCAAAACTTTTTTAAAAATATATATACAACCCACAAATCATCTAAACTTGACAGTTGCATTCAAATTAAAGGCCAAAATCAACTTGGACATGTCAATATAAGCAGAATAAGAATTACACAGCTGGCACTTGTTCATAACCAAAATACTAAGGTTTACCTACTTTCAGCCAGAACTACACTTTCCTTAGAAGCACTTATACCTACATAACAAACACATTCAAACTCAAAGCTTGAAATACTCTACTTCTAATACATCAAAACACAAACACAATTTTGACTTATTTAACCAAAAACAAAATCACAAATAAACAAGTAAAAGTACCTGATCATGGCTTGACTCATCATCTCTCTCCACAATAGAAGACGCCACAGAAACGGCCGACCTGGCCACCGTTGACGCCCCAGATGACACGATCCTAAAATAACTCGATATGGCACGAAACGGGCTCTTTGTGGACCGCGAAACGCCACCGTTTTGCGGTTTAGGCCCATCAGTACTATTCCTCATCCCAGAAAAGAACCGGACAATGAAATTAACGAATACCCAGAACACTAAATTCAGTTCTATGTCTCCAATTTGTTGTTCAAGCATAACCCCAGGCTGTTTCTATTGTAAAAATCAAAACCTTTTTGAGCTCCCAAAAAAATAAAAACCCGATATCATTATGTAAAGAAACAGCTCTAAAATTTCAAATTTTCAGCTTTCAAGTGGGTTCGTGTTGGGTTTTGTGAAGAACCCAGATAAAAAAAGCTCTCAATCGAAACAAGAGCCGGTTTGATTTTGGTTTGCTGAAGAAAAATAGAAACTGCTTTCAGACAACAAACGAAAGCAAAAGCAAATTATAAAAGAAAAAAAAAACAATTGTTTGAAATTGAAAGAGTTTTTTTGGGTTTATATGTTTAATACCCAGAAACGAAAATAAAAAAGATATCAATTTGATAAACAACTTTTATTGATCAGTATCGTAATATACAATTAAAATCAAAAAATTAAAAAATTTACAGAAGACATAAACAAAATAAAAACAAATTTGTTTTTTTCTTTCAAAAATCGAAATATTTTACAGTAGATTATTTCATCGAATGGTTTTCGACGACTAAAAATTTAGCTGGAAAAATCAAAGAAGAGAGGCAGAAGGTTCCTTAGAGAGAGAAAGTTGTAGAGAGAGACAGAAGCAGAAGTTGGATAATGAAGAGTTTATACAATACAACATGTTTTGTTTTTGTTTTTTCTTTTTTTTTAATGAATGTCTTTTGAATTTGGTTTGGTTTGGTTTGGTTTGATAATTAAACTAAATAATTAATGAAAATAGTCTTCTCATTTGTTGAATGAAAAAGTTGAAAATTTTAGAAATTCAATTTCAAAAGTGCGTTTGCTTTATGTGTTGGGTTTGGATTTGGTTTTGTTGTTGTTTCGGCTTCTCGTTGTTGAACCAAACATTCCCACACGTCTTTTCAAAGTCTCAAACTTCCAACTTCCAAGTCTTCTACTCTTTCATTGTCTCGTGGTTAAGGGATCACAAAATATTTATAGCATAAAATGTTATGTTAACATTTTAATGTTAGCTCTTTTTTTATGCGACTCAATGTTGTGACTACGGTATCTAAGAATATTATATCTCATCATTTGATAGCTAGATTTTATTAATTTTTTTAACATATAATTATACTTAAATGATGGGAGAACGATAATCTTAAAATATTATGGGCGCACCTGTGATCTAAATAATATCTATTTTTATTTTAAATATAATATTTAATTTTTTTAAATATAATTTTTAATTTTATCTTTCATGGCGTAGGCAGGTAGTTTTTAGTAAGTCATTCACAATCTTTTTATTGAGGAAGATTTTTTTTTTAAGGAATAATTTGAAAATATTCAAAATTGATGGATATGATTGTTGTAATTATCCTCCTAGTGTCAAACTCTCAAAATAGAATAACAAAAAACTACCGGGGTCAAATGTCTATTAATATTATCATTTATATGAGTTTATGAATATTTCTATATAAGTTTGAAATTATCATGTGGAATTAATTTTCTACTTTGATTTTCTCTGTTTCTTCCGACTCAAGCTAACTTGATTGCCAAGCATACTATATGCTATTAATTATTTCCCTAGAATCTAGAAAAACAATTATTGATATCTTTTTTATTCAAAGGAAAAAAAATACTAAACTAATAACATGGATATATACATGTCTAAATTTAGTTGAAGTACGTATTCTTTGATGGGCTGATAAATTAAATTTGGAAAATTTTGATTGTTCCAACCCAAGAAAGAAATTGATGCTTAATCTTTTTAAGATGTTTGCCAAGCACTTTACACGATACATGCCATTCACGTTTTGATTCTTTTGAATAATCACATGCAAGCAACTTCTACAATAGTATATCTCAAACAAATCACGATTAATATTGTAACAAAAATTCTTTAAACACACAACTCATTAGGTTTGCCGCGACAACAGTGTATTTGGTAAAATTTATTAACACATGCATGTGGACATATTAAATTATTGATATTGTTAGCTAACATGCGATGCGTACACTCCATAAATGATAAATTATACATGCGTATCTTCCAAGTTAGGTCTAATAGGGCTTTCGGCATAAATTGATTTCGGCATACATTGTTGATTTCGGTGGTGAGAATTAAGAAGAAGATTGATCAAACAATGCGGTTAGGATTCTCTCATAATCTGATCTCCCCCGGCATAAAAATATATTTGAGTGATTGGTAATTAATAAATAAATAAAAAAAAACTTAAATTATACTCGTACACTATCACTTAAAAACACCTAACACAAGATCTTTAAAAACTTATGAGAACTCTGATTAGAAAATGAGCTTTATCTGTATACGAGAGAGAATAAGTGAGCATTTATATTGTTTCTAAGATTAATGATTTGCATTTTTTCACGCGAAGCACTAGAAAATGAATTGAGTCGCGTAAATGAATCCAGTGCAATCAACCTTATAAAGTAATCCTCTCAATCAAATTCTAATTCCTATATGAGTATATAAGAAGTGCTCGAGTTTTTAGTACTCTGCTTTTCATATAAAAATTTGCAAATATTGAGAATGAATTTGTTGAGAATGAATTTTTCATTATTTATAACAAGAATAATGTTTGAGATCCCAATATTTGATTTTTAACCTGAGTTTTAATGTTATATATCACTCATTTGATGAATATAAAATTATTTATTACTCAATTATGTCATCTAATTAATGAATGTCGTATAAGTTGGGAGTAAAATTGAGATTCAAATGTTGGGATCTCTAATATTACTCATATAAAATTATTTTTTAGTCTATTTTATCATTTAATAGATGAGTGTCATATTAGTTAGAACTCAAATTATGACTCAAATGTTAGGATTCTTAGCATTATTACTCACCATCTAATAGTATTCGGGCTATGAGACTCGGTACTCCTTAATTAGACCTCTTGGGAGGAATGATGATAGATTTGTACAAAGTTATTTTTACAATTAACATGACACAAATCAATTGGTCAAATAAAAATAAATAGTGCAAACTAAGAGATATTTAATTCAATCAATTAAATTATGTCATATTAATTTGTACAAAATAAGTTTGTATAAGAGTTTATAATTCTACCATTACTCAAAAAATCAATTTGGGCTCTGTCCGCTCCTATTCTATTTTTTTTCCAAAATAAAAATTGTTATTATTATCGTTATAATATACAAAAGTAATTCCTGCCCAAGGAGACAAACTTTTTATTAGCATTTTTTATATTTAACACAAATTACTTATTACTCTAACTCTTAATATCAAGAATCTATATATATATATAAAGCTAGGACTTGAGGAGGTGATGTGGCATCACCATTTTGCTTCTTTGTATATTCTCTATTGTCTAATAAATAGAGATTTTTTTTAAATTTGGCTTTTCATCTTCTCATAATTAATTTGATTGTATTTAACTCATTTAATAAATAGTAACTTTATTAATATATATCATTCCTCATCTTTTTATATTTTCTATTATCTAAAATATATCTAAAATATTGGTGGATATTCTTTGTAATTTTTTTCTCTTTCTATTTAAATTCAACAATGTGTAATCATTAATAATATTAATTATAAGTCTTTTGAAATATTTATTTATTTTATTATGCTAGCAATTAAACTTTAGTGGCATAAAATACATAAATTATATATATATATATATATATAGATATATATATATATATATATCTATATATATATATAAAGCTAGGACATGAGGAGGTGATTTGGCATCACCATTTTGCTTCTTTGTATATTCTCTATTATCTAATAAATAGAGTTTTTTTTTTTAATTTAGCTTTTCATCTTCTCATAATTAATTTGATTGTATTTAACTCATTTAATAAATAGTAACTTTATTAATATATATCATTCCTCATCTTTTTATATTTTCTATTATCTAAAATATTGGTGGATATTCTTTGTAATTTTTTTCTCTTTCTATTTAAATTCAACAATATGTAATCATTAATAATATTAATTATAAGCCTTTTGAAACATTTATTTATTTCATTATGTTAGCAATTAAACTTTAGTGGCATAAAATACATGAATTAATCTATATATCTATATCTATATCTATATCTATCTATCTATATATATATAAAGTTAGGATTACAAGAGGTGATGTGGCATCACCATTTCTCATCATTTCATATTCTCTATTATCTAATAAATTGGTTTAAATTAAAAAATAATTACATTATAAAATATTAAAATAGAAAATGATTATTAGATTATAAATGATTACATATCTTCTCCTCTTTCTATTTAAATTCAATAATATGTAACCATTAATAATAATTAATTATAAGTCTTGAAACATTCATTTATTTTATTATGCCAACAATTAAATTTTAGTGACTTAAAATACATCAATTGATTAATATAGGAAGGAAGGTTCTTTCTTATTCTCTCAACAATATCATTAGAGCCTAATTTTAATGTCATAATCTCATATTTAATTATTCAATCTTTTGTTTAGTGCCTTTTGGCTTCTTCAAACTCCATAAACATTAAATATTTAAGATTTGTGTCATCATTATTTCTCATCTTTTTTTATTCTCTATTATCTAATATTTTGGTTGAGATTAAAAAATAATTACATTACAAAATATTATATATATATATATATATATAAAGTTGGGACTAGAGAAGGTGATGTGGCATCACTATTTTTCATCTTCTTGTATTCTCTATTATCTAATAAATTGGTTGATATTAAAAAAATAATTACATTATAAAATATTAAAAATAATTATTAGATTATAAAAGATTACATGTCTCTTCCTCTTTCTATTTAAATTCAATAATATGTAACCATTAATAATAATTAATTATAAATCTTGAAATATTTATTTATTTTATTATGCTAATAATTAAACTTTAGTGGCTTAAATATATCAATTAATTAATATAGGAAGGAATGTTCCTTCATCTTCCCTCAACAATGTCATTAGAGTCTAATTTTAATACTATAATCTCATATTTAATTATGCAACATTTTGTTTAGTGCCTTTTGGCTTCTTCAAACTCTATAAATATTAAGTAGTTAAGATTTGTGGCATTATTATTTCTCATCTTTTTATATTTTCTATTATCTAATCTATTGGTTGAGATTAAAAAATAATTACATTATAAAATATTAAAAATAGAAAATAATTAATTGATTACAAAAGATTACATGTCTCTTCCTCTTTATATTTAAATTCAACAATATGTAACCATTAATAATAAATTAATTATAAGTTTTGAAACATTCATTTATTTTATTAAGCCAACAACTAAACTTTAGTGGTTTAAAATACATCAACTAATTAATATAGGAAGGAAGGTTCCTTCATCTTTCCTCACCAATGCCACTAGGACCTAATTTTAATGTCATAATCCCATATTTAATTATGCAACTTTTTATTTAGTGTCTTTTGGTTTCTTCAAACTCTATAAATATTAAGCATTTAAGATTTGTTATGTTTGAGTTTTTTTTTATTATTTAACCAACATCCTCTTTAAAAATGTTATTGTGTTTTTATTTTTTGACTTATTTAAATTTTTAGTATTGTGTGCTTCATGGAGTACTCTTTTCTTCATGAGTTAAACAATAAAAAAGATAGTTGGATGATAAGGGTTAGACTTTGTAACATGTGAGAGTCTGTTAATATCAAGAAAAATAGAGAGTTGATTAGTGTGAACATAATTTTTATTGATGAAAAGGTTGTGTACACTTAACTATACACATTAACATATATTTTTGATGTTAACAAAAAAATAATTAACTTTCATAAATAACATTAGTTTTATAAGGTTACGTCATCTTTAAAAAAAATAATTCATATTTTTTATCAGTTTCATCAAGTGTAAGGTAATAAAAAAAGATAATACTAATTTTTTTTTAAAGCCGCACGAAGTGCAGTTTCATTTCCTAGTATATATATAAAGTTGGGACTACAAGAGGTGATGTGGCATCACCTTTTCTCATCATTTCATATTCTCTATTATCTAATAAATTGGTTTAAATTAAAAAATAATTACATTATAAAATATTAAAATAGAAAATAATTATTAGATTATAAATGGTTACATATCTTTTCCTCTTTCTATTTAAATTCAACAATATGTAACCATTAATAATAATTAATTATAAGTCTTGAAACATTCATTTATTTTATTATGCCAATAATTAAATTTTAGTGACTTAAAATACATCAATTAATTAATATAGGAATGAAGGTCCCTTCATCTTCTCTCAACAATACCATTAGAGCCTAATTTTAATGTCATAATCCCATATTTAATTATTCAATCTTTTGTTTAGTGCCTTTTGGCTTCTTCAAACTCCATAAACATTAAATATTTAAGATTTGTGTCATCATTATTTCTCATATTTTATTCTCTATTATCTAATATTTTGGTTGAGATTAAAAAATAATTACATTACAAAATATTAAAAATTTATATCTATATATATATATCTATATATCTATATAAAGCTAGGACTTGAGGAGGTGATGTGGCATCACCATTTTGCTTCTTTGTATATTCTCTATTATCTAATAAATGGAGATTATTTTTTTTAGATTTGGCTTTTCATCTTCTCATAATTAATTTGATTGTATTTAACTCATTTAATAAATAGTAACTTTATTAATATATATCATTAATCATCTTTTTATATTTTCTATTAACTAAAATATCTAAAATAGTGGTGGATATTCTTTGTACTTTTTTTCTCTTTCTATTTAAATTCAACAATATGTAATCATTAATAATAATTAATTATAAGTCTTTTGAAATATTTATTTATTTTATTATGCTAGCAATTAAACTTTAGTGGATTAAAATACATGAATTAATTAACATAGGAAGAGAGGTTCTTTCATTTTCCCCCAACAATGCCACTAAGGCCTAATTTTAATGTCATAATCTCATATTTAATTATGCAACCTTTTGTTGAGTGTCTTTTGGCTTCTTTAAAATTTATTATACTATCAATTAAACTTTAGTGCCTCAAAATACATCACCGAATATATATATATATATACAAGAGGTGATGTGGCATTACCATTTCTCATCATTTCATATTTTCTATTATCTAATAAATTGGTTGAAATTAATAAATAATTACATTACAAAATATTAAAATAGAAAATAATTATTAGATTATAAATGATTACATGTCTTTTCTTCTTTCTATTTAAATTCAACAATATGTAACCATTAATAATAATTAATTATAAGTCTTGAAGCATTCATTTATTTTATTATGCCAACAATTAAATTTTAGTGGATTAAAATACATCAATTAATTAATATAGGAAGGAAGGTTCCTTCATCTTCCCTCAACAATTCCATTAGAGCCTAATTCTAATGTCATAATCCCATATTTAATTATTCAATCTTTTAACAATGCCATTAGAGCCTAATTTTAATGTCATAATCCCATATTTAATTATTCAATCTTTTAACAATGCCATTAGAGCCTAATTTTAATGTCATAATCTCATATTTAATTATTCAATCTTTTGTTTAGTGCCTTTTGGCTTCTTCAAACTCCATAAACATTAAATATTTAAGATTTGTGTCATCATTATTTCTCATCTTTTTTTATTCTCTATTATCTAATATATTGGTTGAGATTAAAAAATAATTACATTACAAAATATTAAAAATCTATATCTATCTATCTATATCTATATATATGTATAAAGTTGGGACTAGAGGAGGTGATGTTGCATTACTATTTCTCATCTTCTTGTATTCTCTATTATCTAATAAATTGGTTGATATTAAAAAAATAATTACATTACAAAATATTAAAAATAAAAAATAATTATTAGATTATAAAAGATTACATGTCTCTTCCTCTTTTTATTTAAATTCAATAATATGTAACCATTAATAATAATTAATTATAAATCTTGAAACATTTATTTATTTTATTGAGCCAACAATTAAACTTTAGTGGCTTAAATATATCAATTAATTAATATAGGAAGGAATGTTCCTTCATCTTCCCTCAACAATGTCATTAGGGTCTAATTTTAATGTTATAATCTCATATTTAATTATGCAACCTTTTGTTTAGTGTCTTTTGGCTTCTTCAAACTCTATAAATATTAAGTAGTTAAAATTTGTGACATTATTATTTCTCATCTTTTTATATTCTCTATTATCTAATATATTGGTTGAGATTAAAAAATAATTACATTACAAAATATTAAAAATAGAAAATAATTAATAGATTACAAAAGATTACATGTCCCTTCCTTTTTCTATTTAAATTCAACAATATGTAACCATTAATAATAAATTAATTATAATTTTTGAAACATTCATTTATTTTATTAAGCTAACAACTAAATTTTAGTGATTTAAAATACATCAACTAATTAATATAGGAAGGAAAGTTCATTCATCTTCCCTAACCAATGCCACTAGGACCTAATTTTAATGTCATAATCCCATATTTAATTATGCAACCTTTTATTTAGTGTCTTTTTGCTTCTTCAAACTCTATAAATATTAAGCATTTAAGATTTATTATGTTTGAGTTTTTTTTTTATTTAACCAACATCCTCTTTAGAAATGTCTTGTGTTTTTATTTTTTGACTTATTTAAATTTTTAGTATTGTGTGCTTCATGCAGTACTCTTTTCTTTATAAGTTAAATAATGATAAAGATAATTGGATGATAAGGGTTATGTTTTGTAAGATGTGGGAGTCTGTTAATACCAATAAAAATAGAGAGTTGATTAGTGTGAACATAATTTTTATTGATGAAAAGGTTGTGTACGCTTAACTATACACATTAATATATATTTTTAATGTTAACAAAAAATAATTAAATTTCATAAATAACATTAGTTTTATAAGATTGCGTCATCTTAAAAAAATAATTAATATTTTTTTATCAGTTCCATCAAGTACAAAGTAATAAAAAAGATAATACTAAATTATTTTTTTAAAGCTGCACAAAGTGCGGTTCTATTTCCTAGTTAAAAGAATAAGGAGGTGACAACAATTTAATCAAAAAGAGATTTTTATAATTTTTTATATTGTAGCTAGGGGTGGGCATAAACCCACAACCCATGGGTTTACCCAAACTCAAACCAAATTAAATGGTTTAGGTTGGGTAAATCATGAAAATGGGTTAGATGTGGGTTTTATATAGAAAACCATTTTATTATGGGTTGGGTATGGTTTACCCATGGGTTATGAACAAAATCTCAACACTCAAATTTTTCAAATGAAATAAATGAACACAAATAGGTAAAAAATATAATAAACAAATAATTGTAAAAATATTATATTAACTAGCGAAAAATTTAAATTCCTCTTATATTAAAAACTAAAATTTTCAAAATTATCCTTTAATTTATTTAATATTATTAATAATTATTATTTTATTTATTAATTTAATATTATAAATAGACTTCCACCGGAAAGTCGCCGGACCACCACCGAACCTCGCCGGACCACCGCCGAACTTCGCCGGACCACCGACGGACCTCGCCGGAAGTTTGCCGGACTAATGCCGGACCTCACCGGAAGTTCGCCGGACTAATGCCGGACCTCGCCGGAAGTTCACCGAACCACCGCCGCCATTTTATTTTATTTTATATATATATATATATATTAATATAAATAATTTAATAACCAAATTTAATATTTAAACTTTATTTTGATTTTCTAGTATTCTTTAATTTAAGGATTAAGTTATTGTAAAATTTATAATTTTTATCCACTATATTTTTTTTATATTTTGATATAATAAATTTTATTAAAATAAAAATTATTTTGATAATAAAATTCAAACCAAACCCAAACCAAACCCAAATGGTTTGGTTTGGATTGAGTTAAAAATATTTGGGTTGGATCCAAATTTTTATGGTTTGGTTTGGATTGACTTAAAATCCAACCCAAACCAACCCATGCCCACCCCTAATTGTAGCGCATATTACTTACAATTTATTATAAAATGAATTTAGATTTCACCATTATTGGCGCTCCATATTCCAAATTTTTATTCTAAAACACTTACAGAATGACCTATAAAAATTTTAGATGTCTAGCCGTGTACTGTACAATAACATGGTCAATCCTATAAAGCCCGTAAGTCACATTTAATGAATAAATTAATAAATAATAAGTGAGAAGATAATATTATTAGCCTTAAAATAACCCAAATGCTAATTCTAAATTTCGGTCGGCGCCGTCTCGGCTGATCTGGCATATTTTGATCTTTGACATATCCCTGCCTATCTGTTTCGGCTTAAAAGCCTTAAATACGTTCACGTGTTTTCAATTACGCGCGGTTAGAAATCGGTGTTAGGGTTAACGGTTGTAATTCAGATTATCGGTTATCAGATTATGCACGTGATCATGTGATTAACGGAGTCATATGTGAAAAGAGATTGAATAAGGCAATGAGCAATGGGAGAGTTTGGAATAATTCAATAAATTATGTGAAAAGCTAGAATGTACTTTGTGGTGAGAGTATAATCATCCAATGATGTCCTTTGCTTCGGAAGTGCCTTTAAGTTTAGAATAAATCAATCTCTTGTCTTATCAATTTATCGGGAAGGTATTTCAGTTGTTGTTTCTTTCGTAAATCTTGAGCAACTTCTTTCAGACATGCAGTAGGCTAACTACATGTTTAATTTTAATTATATATTGATTATTAGGGGTCGGGCTACAGTACAATTGTGGTATAGTACTACAGTTGCAGTAGCCGTTGGATCTACTTAAATGAGTGAGATCCACTTGAATGGATGAGAATTCAACGGTTGGGTGCAATTGTGGTACGGTACTACAGTTACACTACAGTTTTATCATGATTATTAGTAAACAATTTATCTTTTCATTTATGTGATTGCGTGGATGAGATTCAGAGTTAAGTTTCTTACACTTACTAAATTTGAATTTAGTATTAAACTGATTTGTTTTCAATTTTTCATAATCTTCTGTTACACGTGTATGTAGAAGAATATACGGTTAGAATTTAATTAGTTTTATATTTTTATCAAATAATTAATAATTGTATCTTTTTTATTGGTCAGTACATTGAGCTAATATTTAAATAAAAGTCAAATTAAGTTTAGAAAGTTGAGTCTCAATTGATATGGTATTTATTCATTAGATGCCAAAATAGTAGTTTTTTAGTCCGAAATTTTTAAAGTGTGGGAAATCTTTAAAACCACACGGTTTTAAAGTTTTTTTAGATTTTCCAGCAATTTAAAACCCTGAATTAAAAAATTTCTAGATAACAAAAAAGTAATTTTATAAGTTATAAAATCTATTACCCTAGATGTATGAAATATAGTATTGAGATTCATATTAGGACTCAAATATTGGTTTGATTAATAATTATTTAATTAAAAAAAGTATGAGAGCAAAAATGATTAATATTCTATGTATGATTAATGAGCTTCATTTTCTTTTTTATCCTTTTCTCTATGAAATGGAAAGAATAGAAAAAGAAGGAGATTATTATGCAACAATGACTGATCCAGTCATTAATCAAAATTGTTCTTTTTTTTTTCCTTCTCTCTATGAAATGAAACATTTTAAAATTATATATTAGTCTTAATATTAAAAGTAAGATATCGTACTTAAACAGTATTTGTCAACCTACTTATATCACAAACCAATTAATTAAAAAAAAAAGCCAAAAATTGGGTCGCAACATAATACACCATTGTATGAGCACCGTTAAATGGTCATAATTAATAAAAAATTCAGTAAAATCTTACCACCTAATATTGCAGAAGCCGTGGATCGGTGTGCACGATTCCAAAAGCACCATAGTCACAGCCGTTGAAAATTTATCTGATGGTAGCTAAATTTATTTTGCGAATATTTATACAAATAGTATCCAATGCTTTAAGTGCAGATAGCCAGATATGATCTTTTTATAAACCTTAGCCGAGCGCCGCATGGTGTCGCTGTCGAAAATCTGAAAGTAGTGTCTGTCATCCAACGCTATTAGATTTTGTACCTAAAATTAAATTCAACAAGCACCACAAAACAAAAAGTACACAAGTTGTCCTAACCTGCTTGCCCCGTGTACCAATGGGACTTTGGTCCAATGGGAGAAGTCTTGCACTTACAATGTTGAATGCAAGGGTTCGAGCCTCCATAAGAGCATTATGGGGGTTAGTTTCAGTTCTTCCTCAATTATCAATTAATTGAGTGGAGACAGTCTCTCCCTTACGAAATGTGAGTGGAGCAGACACCCCTCTAATATATTGAGTGGAAACAGTCTCTCCCTTACGAAATGTGAGTGGAGCAAACACCCCTCGAATATTAGAGAGCGTTTAAATATCTGGGCATATGCTTCAGTGTGTCAATGTATGATGATGGTCCCAGTTATATAGTATGGTGGTCCCAGTTATATAGTATGATTGTAAATATTCATTGTAATGTCTGATGTAATATTAGTAATATCTGTGTATAACAGACTTCAAAAAAAAAACCTGCTTGCCCCGTGTCGACTTTCCCATTTGGACTCCGAGTTTTAGCTGAAATTACGAATGGTCCATAGTTATTAGATTATATTTACAAACGCATTCCACTTACTAATTTTGATGGTTTGGTAGTTAGTGAAAAAAAAAATGACATCTAGAACATAAATGTTCTCAAATAATTGACGATAGAAGAGTGGTCAATAAATGATCCGTTGAGAATAGTTGACCAACAATCCCTTTTTTTTTTTTTTTACTCTTTTAGTTCTTACTTGTTAATTAGTTGTTTTGATCAAGCCATTCGAAATTGATTTTTCAACTTTAATGTGTGCTTGAATTGCGAACATCAATCTTCTAACTTTTTCCATCACTTCAAGACATCCGCATCCACTACCCTTATAACTATGATTTTATAGGAAATAATTGTAATGGGTAATCGTTAATTAAGATATTGAATCACACACATAAGAGTTTGTAAGCGATTTAGGGATTTAGCGGTCGAAATTGAACACCAAAAAAAAAAAAAAATTGATAAGACTAAGGAGCAAGTGCTCTAATTGATGGAAAAAGACATGCAATATAGACCTTAACTGGAAGAGAGTACAGTAGGGAAACCACATTCTTATCACCAACCTCAAGAAAACAAAGAGCAAAAAGAAATGTTTAAATCAATTTATTTATTTTCTTTTTCTGGAAACATAATCAAGCACAAACAAGGAATTCTTTAATTACAATGGATGAATTAGTAGAGGTTTCAGGCTTTCAGCATCTAAAAATACCCTGTGCATAAAGCTTCACTTTAAATCCCAGAACAGCTGCAATTGGCATGCCAATAAAATAGAACATTCCCAAATTGGCCAAAACAGCCAAGTGCTGCTACCCAAATCCTCTTGCCACCCCTGCACCATTAAGCCCCACCTTTAATCTATTAATAATCAAAATTTCATTTATGCGTACATCGACTTAGAAATTTGTAAAGCAGTTGCAAAAATCTGATAAGAAGCCTTGCACGGAATGAAATGTTATTGAGATTGCGAGAAAAGGTGTCAAAGAAGCAAGTTTCTTTATTGTTTCGTGTCCGTTACTGAAGAAGCCAGCCCAGATGTCATGACCAAAAGCTACAGCCCAATCAACAATAAGAGCGAGGATGACAGAGAGCTCGATTGCCACAGCCATGGCATTCTTATCTCTACCGATGTCTCCAGTTCCCAATTCATTTGACATCCTTGTACTGTCAAGACTCAAGGGGTACAGTGTGTATATGTATATATTCTAAATTATTTCAACCTTGACTCTTAAGAGTTTCACGATGTTCAGTGTAGACACTAAGTCAATAACCTAGGTATTAGTGCCCTCATTTTTTTCTACTCATACCATTTTAATAGAGTCGATATTCAATTCACTGTTAAACCAACAAAGACATAAATTACTGGTAAAAGTAGAGGTATCGATAACGAAGCTGAAGCTGCTAGTGAAGGTTCCTTGAAACCAAGAGATAGATGACAATGCATGAAAGCATATGCAATGCCAAAATCAATGGAGAATAGGCTCTTGTCTAGAACCACAAGACTGGTATGATAATTGCGCAGGACAATGATATGATGCAAGATGTTTGATAGCCAAGTATTATTATTTAAATATAACTGATGGGTTCTTAATCAACTAAGTTTTGACACATGATAATTAAATAATTTTATGAATATGATTAAGTGCTTGTTTGGTATAGATTATTTAATGATTATAAGTGTATTTAATTTTAAATTTTTTTTTAAAATTTTTAATTATTATTTAATTATATTTTGAGTACCAAACAATTAAATATTTTTAATAAAAACTCAGCTTGAATAAACTGTATTTAAAAAGCTATAAACAAAGGCTGAATCTACTCTCAATTTTTCTTATCAAACACAAAAACTCATTGTTTTCAGCTAACCAAAATTCTAAAACTAAGACACAGACAAACATGTTAATTTTTTTCTGTGTGGCAAGTTATATAATTTTAACTTACAATACCTTAAAAATTACGCTAATAAAACAAAGTATAGTTTAATTGTCAAATACTTTTGTGTTATTAAATACAACTCTTAAATTGTTGTAAGGTACAACATTATGTAACTCTGAGGTGATTAGCTCTTAACCCACTTCCTGTTTAATTTTTTTTCCTGCTAATATTTTTTCTCTGTTTGTCGGATACAAATTTCAATTCTTCGTATCGTTTTTGGTCTCAACCTTGCAAGCATATACTTTGAAGTTTGAAGCACTGCTTGTATCTATATTCCTACAGCAAAAATATATTTCAAAAAAATCAATTGAAGAGTAAAATAAGTATTCATATTAAACCAATCTTTACAATGTTTACCAAACAAACCTTCAAGAAAACAAGAAGGATTTGACTGCATTTCATTGTAGGCTACGACTATGTTGGAGTTCACTTACGGTAGAGCACGAATCTCAGCTACACACATAAAGTGATAAAAAATAAAAAAACTCATAATCACTCATTATTTATTATTTATCACTTTACGTGTGTAGCTGAGATTCGTGCTCCACCATAAATGAACTCCAACATAATCAAACCCTTCATTGTAACCTAGAGCACAATAATTGCCATCACTATTTACGTGTCTCATGTCAATGATGAATATACAAATTACCGAGGCTGGAATTTTTTTTAAAGAAAAAAAAAATCCAAATTCAAATACAATTGAAAACACCATTCACTGTCTAACTTCTAAAAATTCACTAACCTTGCTCCATTTTTTTTTTTAATATTGTTGAAGTCTTCTCCTGCGGCTGCCAGAATATTTTAGATTTGGCTATGCTAGGGATTGTAATGAAAGTGAATGAGGGCTATGAAGATGAACAGAAACAGAAAGATAAAAAAGAACAATTAAAGAGTTAACGATTGTTTGTTTGTTTGTTTTAGAATTTTCGTGTTTAATCAAAAAAATTAAGAGTGGATTAAAATTTTATCCATAAATTATTTAATTATCATGTGTCAAAATCTTCTACAAATATTAAGGAAGATTAAATTATAAGAGAATCCAAATCCTCACGGCTAAAGTTACATAAAAATAAAAAAGATTAAAGAGTTAACAAACAGCATGCCAATATGACCTGTTGGATTGAAGGGGGTGAAATTCATGATTCAAATATCATACGGTTTTGTATAGTTTTTAACTTGTAACTATCTTTGAGTCATATAATCAAAACCCCCCGAATGTTTAGAAGTAACCCTAATTCCCTTGAACTTTCGCTAAACAATAATAGCATCCCAATTTTTAACCCAAGCATATAAATTTTTTTTTAAAAACAGATTCTTATTATTCCAGCATAGATTTCAAAAGAAACAAGCTAAATATTTGTGGAAAGTCTTCCACCCATGTAAGATACTGAATTTGGCTAAGTGTATATGTAGTCAAAATATCAACCGCTTTACCACAATTTCTATGTACATGATCGGATGACATCCTGTTTTGGTAACAGTAAATGCTATAACTTTATAATTATCTAAAACAGCTCCATACAAGTATTACTCTGTCCTTCTAATAATTGAATAACCTACAAGCGTTCGACTCAACAAATAATAGAGATATAAACTAATCTCACTTGCTAGAATGGTAAGCGTAACACTTCTGCCCCAGCTTTATGGTAAACACCACAATAAACCCACAGAGGCCATAACTAAGCCGTCATGATTGCGCAATACAGCTGCATAGCCACCCTTAACCAAGCTTAACGTCAACAGCCGCATCAGTGTTGAGCCTAAACCACCCATGAATAGGTGGCTGCCAAACATTAGACACCGAAACTTATTAAACCATTAAAATTAGTGTTTTTTTTTTCCTGTATGAAATTCATTAACTCATTTATTTACCAATTTGTCATCAGTAATTTTTGCTCCCTATGCCAAAATTTCGTTGGGTCTTTTCAGTCACAAATTTGGGCTGATCGGCCCATTATGAGCCATGCATGGAACTGCGTAAAAGTAGTTTTGAAAATGAAACGTAAGACAAGACTCAAGAGGAAGAAAAATCTTTTTTCGGTGATTGGTGAGACTTTAAGTAGAATTTTGGCTTCTCTTATTGCTGTCAAAGGAACCAATCCCAATGAATTCATACTTCTTGCACGCTTGTCAAAGTACCTTGTCATCACTATCTCTGCTAATTTTTGTTTTTTAAGATAATTATGCTAATCTTGCATCTAAGTACCAATTGATTCACAAGAATCATTATGCTTCCGTTAGTGAAAAAAAAACATTTAATTTACATTTTAGAATAAACAAATCTTTCTTGCTATTACATGGACCATTTGTGAACATCCATCGATAATGATATATAATTTTGAAGTAATAAACTAATAATGGTAGTGGTTCAAACTTTCCTCGCCTTAATGTTGAAAATATTTTTTTTCTTTTTTAAATAATAAATTTATTACACCGAGCATACTTGATAGATGTGCAACGGGGATAATAATTTCAATTTAAATAAATAAATCAAAACAATGAATTGATGAACAACACTAAAGATATTATTATTTTTACAATGGTTAAAAAATACATTTTAAAAATACCCAAGAGAAGTATGATAAATATTAGAACTCTAATTGATAGCTTAAGTTTACTTCCACAATGGTTTTGTTTGGAATTGAGATACTGTAATTTTTAAGTTGCAGCTGCTTATGGAAAAAAGTTGTAATTGTGAAATATAAGTTAATAATATATAGTAAATATAAATTTTAAATAATAATTTTGATAAAATTATTAAAGATGCAATATATTTTTCATCATAAAAGTAAAAAATCATATTAACATAACTTCCAAGGTACAACAATTAGTGTTTATCAAACACTTTACTGCTGTAACTTTTAAGTTACAGCTACCTAACATCAATCACAAACACACTCTATATATGTTTAATCCATGTCTATTGTTTTTTCCTTTTTCAAATTATCTTTTACTATAATCAAAATATTATAAGTGCCCAAAAAGAATTATAATACGTAATAAATTAGATAGAGCTAACTAAGAACAAATTTATTTTATTTATTCTTTATGTATTGACATGTCAGTTTGCTCTATCATTACATCAGGTAACATGTGAGCCGAATTTGGAATGTATTAAATATATATGATCAGCCAAGTCATTGTTATATTTGACTAAAGTCTAAAGCCATTGATTTAATGCAAAAGTGTCTGAGTCTCAAATGGCTAGTTGGTCACATTCCATGCAAAATTGTGTTGCATACTTTGCATGTGGCTTCAAAGTCCATTTGCTAACCCTTCGTTTACTTTTGACAAGCTGGATATATTCTATAGATCAAGATGTCTTATTATGCTTTATTGAAACTTTTTAAAGGGTCTAAGACTTGAACATAAGATTTAATGGAGTAGTTATCAAAATTTTTTAATCTAATTAAACATTTAAATTTAAATTTTATATTTCTTTGATCAGAGGTTGAATCGATTACTAGAAGAAGAATTAGTTCAAAAAATTAAAATATTTTTGTGAGAAAATAAAACTTCCATCGGAAAAAAAGTAAATAAAAGATTTTTACAAAATTTTTCATAAAATCGAGAATGAAGTTTTTATTTAGTAAATGTTAGATCATGAATTAATAACTGCATTCAATCTCCAAAAAAATCTCAATTGTTTCAAATTTTTTATTTTTAGAATAGAATAAAAATATGAAATTAAAAATTTAATATGATTTTTCTTAAACTTGTATTTTTTTAAATTATTATTTTTTAAACAATTAACAAAACTTTTAAATAGCAGAGAATAAATAATTTTTTAAATAAGAAAATTATCGGTCCTGAAAATGATTTCTTCTTCCACAAACCAACGACAAAAAACACCGACAAATCCTCTTCTGACACAGCTCTTGCAGCCCCACGCACATGCCCCCTAGAGATCCAATGCATTTTAGCCTGATGATTGAATCCCACTCTTTTTCCTCGCACGTGCCGCACGTGCCAATAGCTCCGATTTCCCGTTTTACTCACACGTGCGACCAATTCACCAAACACGTGCCGACCCGCCCTTCGCTTTCTCTGTTCTGAGAGTGGGGGATTCCCACCTGAACGCATTTCTTTCCCATACAAAAAAGCCACTCTCATCAAAACGTAGTAAAATTTTCCTTCACATTTCTCCCAAAAAAAAAAAATAAAATAAACACCTAAATTAGGTTTTCACATTGTTGAATCGGAAACAATTTCGATAAATTTTAATGTGATCGTCACAGCAACACATCCTTTAAAAAAAACACGATAAAAACGAACGACGAAGACCAAGAGGATTGAAGTGATTTAATGGAGTCGATAATAGCTCGCGCCTTAGAGTATACGTTCAAGTACTGGCTCAAATCTTTCTCAAGAGATCAGTTCAAGCTTCAAGGCCGCACTGCGCAGCTCTCCAATTTAGGTAAAATTTTGGCTTAATTATACGTTAATTAATAGCGTGATCTCGTCATTATGCTTATATGATTGAATTTCGTTGGATGATTAGATATAAATGGAGATGCGTTGCATGCGAGTATGGGATTGCCACCGGCGTTGCACGTGACCACAGCAAAACTTGGAAAATTAGAAATAATTGTCAGTATTGCTTTTTAATTGTTCTTATATTTCTAACATTTGATTCGTTTTTTGACGTTGAATTAAAATATATCGTTTTCCTTTTTGTTAAATCTTTAATGTCATTAGTGTTTGTCAGATCAGATTATATGGTAATGATTGGTTTAGCGTAGAATTGAATCCATTGCTGTTAGTTGTTTCATTTCTGGAAATTCAGAAACTGTGTCTATTTAGGGTAATAAGTGGTGTTGACTAAATCGAACTGATGATTATTTGGTTAGGGAAGCTAGTTTTTTCTCAAATTTCAATTCTTGTTTTAGTGTCTGTTTTGATAATATTAGAAATTGGAGAAATGGTAATCTTAAGACCTCAGAGATTCTACACTCAGGATTAGCTTACAGTAAATGATTTTATTTTGAGTTTCTGGCAATTTATCTGCTTTTGTCTCATTTTATGCTTTCTCTTCTGTGGTTGGTTGTCTGACGTACCTTTAATCATCTACTATCTACGAATAGCTGCCCTCCTCTGTAAGTAATGTACAAATAGAGCCAATTGTTCTGCAAGTTGATAGGCTTGATTTGGTTCTGGAGGAGAACCCGGACAAGGATGCATGTAATTACGCAAGCAGGTACTGTATTTTCATGTTGCTCACTGAGTTATCTATTCTATGGATGCGTTTAGTCATTATTTTATTCTTTGTTAAACATTTTGATCTCGCATTTTCCACTTGCAGTACCCCGACGCCCACTGGCTCCAGCAAGGGTAGCGGTTACGGATTTGCTGATAAGGTTAGATGCAATGTGGTGTTGTTATAATAGCATTTGCATGTAGAATTTGTGTGAACGGCTAAACTTAAGATGTGCATATCATAACTTCTTGGTTTTGTTTCTTTTTCTCTGCGTTCCCTCTTTGCGATGTTAGTATAAGTAATTAATGATTTGAAGACTGTAATTCTAGAAATCTTTGCTTAAGAGGATACAGGTTACGTATTACTTATTCAAATATGATCCTTAACTCAATCCTTGATATACATATTAGGAATTTTCTCCTCAAAGAGTTTTGTGTGTGGATTCTCTTTTTCTTAGTTGGATTCAGGCATGCCTTTGGACTGAGAGATTAAAGTAATCCACCATTTTGTTATTGTACCAAGGCATTTCAGTGGAAGTTGTGCCGTACCCTGAGAAATCGGACTAAATGTTATTCATATCATTTATGAGGGTATGGGCATATATGCTTGTTTGTTTGTTTGCAGTGGCTTATATTAAGCTGTCATTGACTTGATCAAAACACTTATGGTCTCATACTCTAAGGCCTTTACTAACTTATTTCTAGCACTCAAGTTGCAACTTTTAAGTAGTACTAGATCACAGCTCCTACTGATATCAATATAGGGACCAAACACAAGGTCAGGATCTGTGTTTATGGGGATTTAGTCAATCATCTATAGCAGCAGCCATGTTGGCTAACTGATGCAGCTCTTCCTTGTGTGGGGTTGTTATTTACATGCACATAGTTGTAGCCATTGAGTAAAATAACATACTGACTTGTGATAAGTATCAGATTGCAGATGGAATGACTTTACAGGTTAATACAGTCAATCTTCTTCTTGTAACAAGGGGAGGTGCTCAACGCGATGGAGGGGCATCTTGGTGAGTTTGTATTTTGTTCATTGAATTTTTTTTCTTTTTACATGATTTTTGTTGTTTTCCGTTCTTTAGGGAGGAATGTTCTCCTTCATGCCTGACCTATCTGCATTAATGCCACTTTCTACCATGATGAAGGCTATTGATAACTTTTTTTTTTTTGAATGGGGCTATTGATAACTTTTATGAATTGTTTTTAAGTCTCATACAAACTGCTGATATAAACTCGTCCTCCTGTGGGTTGCAAAATTGTTTCTTCTTTCTGCTAATTTTCCCTTTTGGTGCACATCTTGGGAGATGATAAGCTGACATTGCTGGTTTCTCTGTTGGAAGGACACCTCCTATGGCATCTATCACTATACGCAATCTGGTTTTGTGTACAACAAATGAAAACTGGCAGGTAATTTAGTGGATGTGGTTATGATACGACCGTTACTGTGCTCTTTAGTACTGCTTGTTTGAACAATTTCCCTGTACAGGTTGTAAATCTTAAGGAGGCTCGGGATTTCTCTTTGAACAAGAAGTTCATATACGTATTCAAGGTAATACAAACATGCGCCATTCACAGATTATCACTATATTTTTTTTTTCCATTCCTTTTCTTTTTGATGGATTTTCTATTCAGCAGAGATGAGGGGTGCCAGTGAGGGGAGATAGGTTATCCTACTCTTTTGGTTTGATCTAACTAAAATTCTAATTATTGTTAATATCGTCGATGTTGTTTTGGTGTTTTGTTTATCATCGTTATTGTTGCTTCTGTTGCTGTTTTTAATATTATCTACACAGATGTTTCATGTGTTGTTCTGAGTTTGCTTCTCTTTCGTGTGTAATAAGTATGCCATATTGAACATGTCCTCCAACATTAATAATCAATGGTTTTCATTTTGTCTCAACAGAAACTTGAATGGGAAACTTTATCTGTTGATCTCCTGCCTCATCCTGATATGTTCGCTGATGGTAGCATAGCACGCTCTAATGAGGGAGCAAGTCACAGAGATGAGGATGGTGCTAAAAGGGCTTTCTTTGGTGGGGAGCGCTTCATTGAAGGAATATCTGCGCAGGCTTATGTAATGCAACTTAAACATTTATAATTGCTTCTTGATGAATTTTTCTTTTTCCCAAATTTCTTGTAGGATACTAGATAGCGTGGTCCAGCTTTTTTATAGGATTTGTTGGTACTGACCCTGTAATTTTGTTCAGATCACCGTGCAGAGGACAGAATTGAACAGTCCACTTGGGCTTGAGGTTCAGTTGCATGTTACAGAAGCTGTCTGTCCTGCATTAAGTGAGCCAGGTATCAAATTGGCAAGTCTTCCACTCCTTATCTCCGCACTGTTGGAATGATTCAAGTGGCTAATCATAGCATTGTCATTTCTGTGCAGGATTACGTGCTCTTCTGCGCTTCTTGTCTGGTCTGTATGTTTGTCTAAATAGAGATGATGTTGATCTAACAACCCAACAGGTATTAAGTTGCATTCCTTAAACATAACATATTTTGTTATAGATAAATCTCAAGGAAATTGTATCTAACTTCTTTCTATTTATATTTAATCCTGATAGCTATCTACTGAAGCAGCTGGTCGTTCTCTAGTCTCAATTGTTGTGGACCACATATTTCTCTGCATCAAAGATGCTGGTTTGTTTCTCTGTGTTCTGATTTTCTTATTCTTTTATCCTTTTATCCGCATATTTTTGTAGGTTCTACATTTCTTTAATCCACAAAGCTATTCTTATACAACCGTTTGTGATAGTTTTTGACATTTTTCTTAGTCCAGATTGATACGGTTTAAATACTTTTTAACAATGATGTACTTACAGAGTTTCAGCTCGAGCTTTTGATGCAGTCACTTTTTTTTTCACGGGTATTGTTCCTTGACACAAATATCTAATATGTTGATGATGTTTAATTAGTTTCCTGATGTAAAACTTTGTTGCTAAAAGATTTATCACATTTCAAGAAATATATGATTGATGGCAAACAACTGCGTGTCTGTCTCTAAATGATGTATGATTTGTACTAGTAATCAACAGTAGAGAAACATGGGAATATGAATTGCTGAACATGTAGCTTGAACATTTAAAACTATCACTACTTTGATTCCCTTCCCATTTTACCTTAAGGAACTGTAACTCAAAAGTATATAGGTCTGTCATTACATCCTTTGAAATTAAAGTTTACTTGGAGCTGCTTTCTAGGTGGCTTATATGCTCTTCATCTAGTTTGGTTTTAGATAGGCAAAGATCCGCTGCAAGGACCAAACCTCTGCCTTTTGACTGATAGTCTGAGAAATAAAGATGACCTTTCCTGTAGTTTGGATTCGTTTCCGTTCATGGTTCTTTGAAATCATAAGTATATTGTGCTTGTTAACTGCACTGTGGGTGCTATGCCATGTTTTCCTAGCTGTCTAAACCTCTGCCTTTTGACTGATAGCTTGAGAAATAAAGATGACTTTTCCTGTAGTTTGGATTCGTTTCCCTTCATGGTTCTTTGAAACCATAATTATATTGTGCTTGTTAACTGCACTGTGGGTGCTATGCCATGTTTTCCTAGCAGTCTGAGAACTTATGATAGGATGTACTTTTATGCAGGCAACTGTTTCTGATGGAGAAACTGCTAGTAACTTGACTAAGATTACAGTTGCTGGCCTTTTTTTAAGGTAAACTCATTGTCTCATAATTGTTTAGAAGTTTGATGCTGATGAATTTACTTAAATGCTCTCTTTTTGGTTTTTGTTATGTCTCTGGGTATCTTGTGCTGCATGTTGCTCTCATTCTATTGTTTGCATTGTTTAACTTTAGACCTTAAAATGCAGAAGATACCTAAAGCTATGCAGGAAAAAATGGAATACATTATATATAGTAACTTTGTTGATACGAGCCTTTTTTATTTTTCACTAATATACTTGGTCTCAGATAAAAAATACATTATATATAGTATCATCTGATATCTATAGAAGTTTCAGATTCAGTTTGTGCTAAGTTCCACCCTCCTCTCTCAGCTGACTTGATGGCATCATGTGAGTGGATTCTAATTACGATGTGAATGACTAAAATGCAGGGATACCTTTTCACGCCCTCCAAGTACTTTGGTGCAACCATCTATGCAGGCTGTCTCAGAAGATCTTGTGCTTATTCCTGACTTTGGTATTGAGTAATTTGTTGGATGCGACAGAGCAATTAAGTTTAATTTTATATATTGTTCGTCAGATTCAACATTTATCATTTAAAGCTGATCCATTTCTCATTTGACTGCTTGAACAGCTAAGGATTTTTGCCCTGTTATATGTCCACTGGGTGACCAGCAGTGGCAGATAAATAAGGGTGTTCCTTTGATATGCCTTCATACGCTTCAGGTCAAGCCTTCCCCAGCCCCGCCTTCTTTTGCTTCACGGACGGTTATCAGCTGCCAGCCACTTATGGTATGCTACAACAACTTTATTGATTGAACTCTTTCCATTTATTTGTATCTGGCCATCTAATTTCTTACTATTATTTCCTATTATTTGCTCAGATTCATCTTCAGGAAGAATCCTGTTTGAGGATATCTTCCTTTTTAGCTGATGGCATTCTTGTCAACCATGGTGCCGTGTTACCTGATTCTTCAGTTAACTCCCTTGCATTCTATCTTGAGGACTTAGACATTACTGTTCCTTTGGACATGAATAAATTGGATAATCATGCTCGTCAGAGAAACCTTACAGCACATAGCTCCTTTGCTGGAGCAAGACTTCATATTAAGAAGTTGTTCTTTTCAGAGTCAGCTTCCCTAAAACTAAGGTTACTACACCTCGAGAAAGATCCTGCTTGCTTTTGTTTGTGGGAGGATCAACCAATTGATGCTAGCCAGAGGAAATGGACAGCTGGAGCATCACACCTTAGTTTATCTCTGGAAACATGTACTAGTATAACTGGATCTCAAAACTCTAATTCAGGCTTGTGGAAATGTGTTGAGCTGAAAGATGCTTGTATTGAGGTAGCTATGGTGTCTGCTGATGGGAAACCATTAACAGTTGTTCCTCCTCCAGGTGGTGTTGTCAGAATAGGGGTTGCCTGTCAGCAATATTTATCAAACACTTCCGTTGAGCAGTTATTCTTTGTCCTTGACATCTATACACACTTTGGGAGAGTCAGTGAAAAGATTGTCCGAGTTGGAAAAAATAAAAGTGCAATGAAAAGTGGTAATGAATCTTTGGGCGTGAAGTTGATGGAGAATGCTCCTAATGATACTGCTGTAAGTTTAGCAGTGAAGGACCTTCAACTTAGATTTCTGGAACCTTCTTCCATGAATATTGAGGGAATGCCTCTGGTTCAGTTTGTTGGGGAAGATATGTTCATCAAAGTTACTCATAGAACCCTTGGTGGTGCAGTTGCAGTTTCATCCACTATACTTTGGGAGAGTGTTGAGGTGGACTGTGTGGACACTGAGGAAAACTTGCCACATGAAAATGGTATACTTTTACCTCCTAGTGAAAGCTGCCCTCAGGACATTGGGAATGGCTACCCTCAGCTAAGAGCAGTATTTTGGGTTCACAAGAAAGGGAAGCATCGATTGAATGACAGTGCATATGCGATGCCTTTTCTGGATATGAGCATGGTACACGTTATACCTCTAAGTGAAGGGGATAGAGAGTGTCATAGTTTGAGCTTATCGGCTTGTATTTCAGGTGTTCGCCTTGGTGGAGGAATGAACTACACTGAAGCCCTACTTCACCGATTTGGAATACTTGGACCTGATGGTGGTCCTGGAGAGGGGCTGTCTAAAGGGATCGAGCATTTATCGGAAGGGCCACTGTCAAAACTTTTCAAAGCATCACCTCTCAGTGTTGAAGATGTAGGAGAGGGTATGGAACAAATTGTATAGACAAAAATGTTTGGTTGTAATTTTTCATGTAAATGAGTGATGCTGTTTTGTACCTATTTGTCATACTATTTGCACTGCTCTTATTGTTGTGTCTTTTCTTCAGGTAGAAATTCATTAGATGGGAAAGATGGTCTTGTGCACTTGGGATTGCCAGATGATGTTGATATATGTGTAGAATTGAAAAACTGGTTATTTGCCCTTGAAGGTGCCCAGGAGATGGAAGAAAGGTGTTGTTTATCCAGTCAAGAAGTGGGCAGGGAAGAGAGGTCTTGGCACACAACTTTCCAGAGTGTGCGAGCAAAAGCTAAAAGTATTCCGAGGCAAGGAAAACCATATGGAACCCAGAGACACCCTGTGGAATTGGTTACAGTAAGGATTTCACCTTCTCATTTTCATTTTTCTTCTTTAGGATTTTATTTCATTTTTATTATGAAGGTGGAAGCATAATTAAGAGCAAAATTATGTAAAAATGTTAAATTTAATTAAGCAAATTTTTAGTCTTATCCTTGCAAATCATTATAAACAATTTCTGTCATTGTGTTAGGACTATCTTGGAAGCAGAGCATTATGAGATGCAGTCATAGTTTAATTTTTCCTGATTTGAAATAAGTCTTTAATAGGTGGGGGGTTATAAGTGGGCTTGTCCCAACGACTTTACTGAAACGGATATACTTGAAATAGTTACTATGAAGCTTTTTTTTTTTTCAAAACTCCACCCTCTCCACACCCCCCCCCCCCCTGGGGGTCTAATGGCAACCCAATCCCTCCCTGCCCAAGCAAGGGGGGTTCGAACCCCAGGCCTCTTGTTTTCAACTCGAGATTTTAATATTTCAACTAGATGGCACTGACGAGGCACGGCTTACTTGGTTCACTGTAACATTTGTTTTTGTTATAATTTTGTTAAGAATGTTCCATAGTGTCCATTGATTATGTTTAGTTACACACCAGACCTCTTGTTTTCAACACATGAGATTTTACCATCTCAATTAGATGGCACCCATGAGACACAACTAATTTGGTTCACTGTAGCATTTGTTTTTGTGAGAATTTTGTTATTGATATGCTTCATACTGTCCGTTGATTATATTTTTTTTATACATGTAACTAGAATTTTGGTCAGATATGGTCGAATTATGGGATTGGAAGCTTTTTATTCTCCGTTTTGACACTTCAGACATGAATAGCTTAGTTGTGCTTGAGGTCAATTCAAGACAGACAGAATTGCAGAGATGTCTTTCTTATTTAATTGATTTAATGACAGAATTATATTCATGTCTCTATGTTATTTCTAATTGACATTTTACATGATAAATGATAAATGCATGTAGGTCAGTGTGGATGGCCTGCAGACCTTGAAGCCTCAGGTCCAAAAGGATTTACAACCTGGTGTCTTACCTGCAAATGGAATCAAAGAAAGTGCTGGCTCATCTGGTGGTATAAATGTTGAAGTTCGTATGGTGATATCGGAGGACAATGCTGAGAATGAAATGGACAAATGGATGGTGGAGAACTTGAAATTCTCTGTTAAGGAACCGGTACTGGGATATGAACTTTCTAGGTTTGGTTGCTGCCACTTATCTTAATGGATCTTTTTGTATGATGGTAATTTTTGTGCTGCAGATTGAGGCCATTGTTACCAAGGATGAGGTTGAACACCTTGCTTTTTTGTGCAAGTCTGAAGTTGAGTCAATGGGTCGAATTGCTGCTGGAGTCTTAAGGTTACTCAAGCTGGAAAAGACAATCGGCCAGTCTGCCATAGATCAACTGGGCAACCTTGGTATGGCTGATCTAATATCATTCTTATCAATTTTGTTCTGGACTAGCATTGCATCATTCTTCAATTTGTTTGATTGAAAATATTGGTCCTTTGTGGGTTTGAATGTACAAAAAGTACTCAAGTTTTATAGCAAGCGGACAGAATTTAATTTGAGGTAGAGGTTGTCGAAATTGGGTTAACCTGTTCTAATTGATTAGGACATGAAACTGAAATAATTGGTAGTACATATTATTTGACTACCTTATGCTAAGCTTTCTAGAATAAATAATAAAAAGTGGTTGATGCATGGGTGCGTTTCGAATAAAAAATGATTATGTATATTGAACAGGAAAAGATAAATTCTCATTTTGAGTTGTGCTTTCTAGTCGGTTGTGGTTAACCTCTTCAGTCTAGGTAGCTATTTTTTCCGCTGATGGTTAGGGATTTATTTACAACTATTGACTTGCAGGTAGTGGGGGATTTGACAAGATTTTCTCCCCACATCTCAGCCGGCGTAGCAGTGGTCAAAGTATCGGACAATTCTCATTGGAAAATTCGGTTACTAAAAGTCCACATACATCATTAGAATCAACTCTGACTTCACTTGAAGAGGCAGTTTCAGATTCTCAGGCCAAGTGTGCTGCTTTGGTAACCAACTTAGGTAGTACAGAATATTCTTCAGATCATCTGGCCGGTATTAATCAACTCAGAGAGAAAATAGAAAGTATGCAGAGTTTATTGACGCAATTGCGTTCTCAAATTTAGTTGCTCCTACTGCTTGGAAAAGAAAATGCCTTTTTCTGCTATTCCTCGATGCACAATTTTGGGTTAAAAAGGATACAGATCATATAGTTCCCCCACATTCTTTTGTGTAAATAGTATACATGTAATAGCGTGTTAAGTACATGTAATTGTCGGGCAGAAGAGAAAGCTGTTCATAGGGCCCGGAATTTTGTATCATTTAGATTGATTTTTTTTTTAGCCCCGCTGCAATATATATTTTTTTTTAACGGAGATCTTGGTGCGTCGCCTAAGTCGTTCATTTCGTTGAAAATTGAATACAAATAGAGTATTGTTTTTTAATAAATTAGTGTAGTCAGAATTTTGTATTTACTAAACCCAGGGATACCAGAAATTTCCTATTAATGTGAAAGTTGGTATGTTTGCTAATGAAACACAGCATTGGTATGTTTGCTAATGAAACACAGCATCCATTTTAAAATAATTATTCTAAATGCATGAAATGCTAGAGACCAAATGTGACCTACAAGGCAGCAAGAGGAGGAAGACGTTGAATTCTTGTATCAATTAATCCAAATTGACAACTCTTTAGTTGCCGATACCCGGGACAAAAAAGGGAATCAATATAATTTTAATTCACATAGGTGAAAAAAGTTGGGCCCTGCACATGCATGTTGCATCCTGGGCAGATCACAGTAGGGGTAATAAGCGCCCGTTTGGGTCTGATATCCTGCAGGTGAATGATAATCCCACTCTCCATCATATGAGAATTATGGAAGTTGATATCTTTTTTTTTTATTTGAAAAGTTGATATCTTGATTTGCATATTTGGACTCATTTTTAAGTAGCACGACTATGAATCACCAATATTACAATGATTGACAGTTCATGCAACTATCTCATGTTATACGCAAATATGATGATGCTAAAGGTATCGTTTGCCTGTAAGTCCAAGAAGTCCTGCCATGCATCAACTTGATTAACCAAACGGCCACGGAAACATAACTAATAATATTAGAACATAACTAAACAACATTGATATATTACCCCAAAAATAAAACAACAAAATGAGGAGATAGACCCATTTGGATAGACTTCTTAAGTCGGTATAGCATCCCAGCGCCATATTGCTCCATCCTCACAACAGCTGAGAATGGTGCTGCAGCAAAGAAAAAATAAGTTATTTGTAGCAAATGAGTTTGTTTAGCATTAATAATATCATAACACATTAGAAGAGGACAGAGTTGTGTTTGGGTGTTTCCAGAGCATTTCTCCCTTCCATTTACTTTGTACCATGTGTATATCGCCATTTTCTTGATTGGTTGAAAGACACATCACAAAGAGTGAATGAGAAATGAGCAATGCACCAAGAGCACCCAAGATTTTCTTAAGGAAAACCGTATGTTCAAGTTACCTTCCATCATAGGACATGGCAGTCTGTCTAATGGGAGATTTTGACTGAGCATGAGACAGCCTGAAATGTATAATAGGATGTAAGGCCATCAATATACAGATTGCGGGTTGTATTTGACATGCAGGGAAAAGCATACCAACCTTGCAATTAGAACAGGGGGGCTACTTTGTAGCTCCCAAACAAAAATCTTCCCTTCTCTATTCCCTGGCAGTCAAAGCACCGAGAGTTGATTTCAGCAACACAATATCTTCGAGAATATAAAGCTCATGTGCATATACTATTGAATTTCACAAGTATTTATGCAAAATTCAATGTGCAGTTGCACCAATAAGATGCATCTGAGTACATGCATACAATAAAGACCACAGAGAGAACAACTAAAGCCTAACAATACCTATGGCAGCTGCATTGTAATGAAAATCACAGGCAAACTTGATGAACCAGATATCACACTCTGGGACAGGGTATTTCTGAAGTATGTCAGCTGTACCCTAAACGGGAAACACCCAAAACAAAAAAATTCATAACAGCAAAAATTAATGAAATGGATTCCAAGTGGTCAACATAAACAAGCATTGTATAGTAAATAAAAGTAAAAATATTAAAAAAAAGAAAAAAAGATGCATCAGTACAAAATTGCTATTAAATTACAAAAATAGACAGACTCTAAAGCAAAAGTACTAAGGTCTTCTAACCTCCCCCGGCGACTGTTCCTTCATTTTTGGTTCCCACAATACAATTTCATTGTCCACACTCTGCAATCATGCAAACGAGACCACTAAAAATGTAAGAATAGACAGAGTAGGAATTCCTGAATTCTAAGAAAACCATATGCACAGAATATGCCTGGAATCAATGTCCAAGTAAGCATAGGTACAATAGTTAAAAGACAACAAAAACACCAAGTATGACCAAATATCATCATCCACTCTAATTTTAGTTTAATCAAGTCACTCTAAAAGAGATTGACCAACTTCACCTTTGATAAAATAAAATCACCAAGCCACCGATTACAGTCAACATAATTTGAATGAACTGATGCTATGAAGACCTGAAAAAGAGAAGAGTCATCTTACACACATGCTCATTTCTTATGTATTAAAAGTGAAAGGAAAAATGAAACTAAACTTACAGGGAATTGTACATATTTTGTGGGAAATTTTGAAGGAAGATCTGTCCATGTGAATGATTTCTCTACATATGTCCAGAACTCTGCAAGAAGGTTCTCGGAAAGGCAAATAAGAAAAAAATTAGCATTGATAAT